>CM077084.1:66031023-66713665 GCA_039513925.1 Platanthera zijinensis | reverse complement strand
TCTCCCTCTCTACTTCCCCCCTTTCATTAGAGAGAGAGAGAGAGAGGGCAAAATATGCTATTCGTTGTCCCCCGTCCGAACAGCCGTCCCTGGTCAGCTACGACGGGAAGAAGAGATCTCTCCGGCGCCGGCGCCACTGAATCTCTCTCCCGGCCTCAGGTATCTCGCCATCCCATCTCAGTTTCTTTGCCCTTGCCCTATGTGCATCAAAATCCCTTTTTGTTGCCCTCACCCTTCTCTTTCCTTTCTGTTTTTACCCCGCTTTAATTTGATGTATATATTTTTGGTTTCTATGTCTGTTTCTGCCGAAATATTTCGCCTTGATTGGGTAAAATTAAGAACTTGTGCCGTTGAAAACAAATAGTGGCTGTAAGGGGTTGATTACACACTTGTTTGGTTTCTTATTTCGTAGTTCACATGTTTTGTTTTTCTGAACATGTTGATCTGATTCGACAGTTTAGCTTCACTTATTTTGGTTGTGTGGTTTAAATTCAAAGATCCATCTTCCATCTCCAACTACTGCTTTTGTTTTAATTATGGATGCAAGGGCGGCATGACTTACTCCAGTGCTTCATGGTGGTTACAGATTTGGAGCTCTTTATGCCCAATTTGCTAATAAAGTTATGCTTTGTCTAAACTGTTAGTGATGCAGAGTTGACTTCATTTAACATTATGGAGCAAACTTCATTATATGATAAGATGATAGATAAGAACTTGGTACCAAAGCGTAAGAAGAAACGGAAATTATCAGGATTGGATGCAAGTATTGAGAAGCACGGAGAGGTGATACTCACAGAGGACGAAAAGAGTAACTCTTCTCTTAAAAAAAGGTTGAAGGAAGACATTGATACTTCCTCAAAGTTAAAGGGCATGATGGGGTAAGCTATATCTTGTTTAGTGTACTCTTTCTACTTTCTGTTTGTGCTTATCATAGTTTATCTTCTAAGTATTTTCTTTTCCCACTTCCAATAGATGACAGTAGTAATTTCTCTCATTGGAATCATCATTTCAACTAGAGTATTAATATTATCCCAGAAAAATGCATGAAGTAATCTATTCAGGAACACACACACACACACACCACTTTGGTTAAACTTTCACTTTCCCATTTTACCCCTTTTTATTAAAAAAATTCCAATTTTTTTAATTTATGTATTTTTTTGATTTTTTTTTTCTATTTTAAAAAAATATGCTCTCATATAAACAAAGTCTTCTGTCTATAATAAAAAATGTGTTCACCCTGTCCCTCACAAACTCATGCGCACAACACAAAAATGAGCAACGAGCGTGTAAAACACTTAGGGTGTTGCGACGGCGGGAGCGCCGTCGCGTCGGGAAAATTTCATGGCGGAATAATGTCGCGCGGGGCACCGGGGCTCCCCGCGTACTTTCGCAGTTGTGTACTGTCCAATTGGCCGAAGGGGCGGAGCCCCGTGCCTGTCACTCGTGTGGGTATATATATATAAAATAATATTATATATGTATCTATGTATAATGCATCTATGTAAATATAATTATAAGGTTTATTGCTCCGTTATTTATGGTCCATTCCAACTTTCATGTTCTAATGAGGCAGGAAACTCCTTAATAATGTCATCTATTGGCTTGCATGATAAGTAAATGCAAATTCGGAATTAGCAAATTGTTGGCCTTTTTTTTACATGTCTGGCAGAAACTATATTACAACAAAAGACTGTTAAAACTAATATTTGATAAAAAAATTATTCCTTACTAGCTTATGAAATTATAATCGGAAGTTGGTTTTTTCTAGCATATTATGTAATTAGTTGTCTGTTTCCTTACAAAGACGGGGAGATATTAATACTATGGATAAGCTATAATTGATTTTGTTGTAGCCTATAATCTTGCAATAATGAACACTTATTTCAAGAAATGAGAGTTACGCAAATGGAGCCATCAGGCCAAAATAAACTTCTTTTTCTTAGAAGAGAAGATAAAGCTTTCTGCATAGATTGTAAAGTGATTCCATGAGAGGGTTTAGTCACACAATTTAAAACAATAGTTTACGAGGTAAGTTTAAGAGTATAATATATAAATTCCTTAGGATTAAGGGTTTAGATTTTAGGTTTAACAAATTGTAAAGTAGAATACAAAATCTGGGAAATTTTAACCTTTATAAATTGATTGTTAAAGGAGGCAGCAAAGTTCTTTAGTGGTACCAAATTTGATGTGAGATAAATTTTACTTCTTTCAATGAAAATGCCATACATGTTCCAGTTGTGTCTAGAATATATCATTTATTGATAAAGAAGATGATGTCAGAGTGAAGAGGTACAAAAAGTTATTAATAAAAATGTTATTTTATCATTAAGTTTATAGTGATTACAAGGGACTATAAGTCTTGCTAAGTGTACAGTGAGCAATGAAAAAGCTATATCTTTTAATGGCTTATATATTAACTTCATTTAAGGAAACATGAGATAGAACAACTAAAGTAAGAAACAAAAAATGAGGTATGATATTTTAAGAAGTTGCTTAGTGAAAATATTTTGAAGAGCATAAAGAACATAATTTTTGAGATGTGTTGAATGATATATGTAAAGGCCCATTAGTAATGGCCCGTTTAGCCTCTTAAGTCTTAACTACCTAGGATGTTTAGTCCCACATCATGTAATAGAGATCTCTCTCTCTCCCTCTCCCTATATATTTGTACTCACACATGTAATTTGATACTGAAAAAAGGATATACAAGGTTTTACTGGTTTTCGTTCTCTGATCGTGTACTTCTCTACATGGTATCAGAGCCATACGGTCCTACTTCTGGGGCTAAGTTTTTTTTAACCACCATGTGCGGTTTTTCCCGCGCGGCTTCTCCCCTATCCGCACGGTCTCCTTTGTTGCTTCGCGGCCTTTTCTTTTTTAACCGCAAGTGTCCGTGGGCTTCCCGCGCGGCTTCTCCTCCTATCCACACGACTTCTCCTCCGCTGCTTCTCGCGGTTTTCTCTTGACTTTACGCTTTCTCTTTTCCTTCCGGGGAAACACTACCCTTTCATCTCTCACCTGGATTTTTTATAACCATCTTCCGTTCCCTCACGGTGGTCCCTCCTTCTCCTTCTCGCACAACTTCTCTTCCTATCCGCGTGACCTCTCAGTTCCCTCGGCTTACTAGTGTTGCAGACTGTCCCTTGACCCTGCTGGCTCTAGCTCTTCTTGCATCTCTGCCAAGCTCTTCTCTCTCTCACTTCCTTCTCGCAACTTGTCTCTACTGCGCGGTCTGCTTCTTCTTCTCTCTGCTACCCTTGCGCTCGTTCGCGGCCTCTTCTCGTGGCTTCTCGGTCTTTCCCCGCTGTCAGATCTTCTCTCTCTCTTGGCGCTGCTGCTGGTGCTAGGTTTCTCCTCTTGGCCGCACGTGTTAGCCCGCTGGTATTGCTGCGCTCGACCTACTCTTCTCGCCGCAGACTTGTCTTGTCGTGCGGACTCGATCGACGCTTTCTGCTCTTCGCCTTGCAGCTTTATCTAGTCGCGTGTTCTGGGCGCATAGTGCGACTAGTGCGACGCTCTTGCTTTGTCGCGCGGTCTGTCTGCTTTTTTTGCCTTGCTGCTGTGATCGTACGGGGTGCTTGTCGCACGAGCTTCTTCCTTGCCGCTGCGGATTGGTCTCTTACCGCTGGGATTACCTCCTCTCTCTAACCGCTCCGCATCTTGGTCGCAACTTCTTTCCTTGCCGCTGGTGTGTTGTCACCGTGACCGTGCGGTTTCTCGCTGCTTGGTCGCTGCGACTTCTCTAATTGCTGCGGGCTCCACATGTTGGTCACGACATCTCCTGCCGCTGGTGTGTTGTCACCGCGACCGTGCGAATTCTTCTGTTCTCTAGACGGGAACGGCTTCTCCTCTCTAACTGCGCGGACTTTTCTTTGCCTCTCTTGTGCCGGTTCTGCCTTGTCCGCTGCGATCTTCTCTAACTGCTGCGGGTTCCGTTTTTCTAGCCGTGGCCCTCTGGCCGCTGTGTGTTGCCACCTGACCGTTATGGACTTGTCCCTGCCGCACCGGTTGCTCCTTGCCGCTGCGGATTGTTTTCTTAGCCGCTGCGTCTTCTTTGCCCATGACCGCCCATTCATCTACACAGAGCCTTACAAAAGACTTGCTGACTTGCGCCTCCAAATCCACACATCAAGGGAGGATCGATCATTCTTCAAGCTCTGTGGTATCCATATCTGGTGGTGTGTTTTCATGTCTTCCCATAGTTGTCTTGGATCTTGGATTCAGGGGCCTCCCACCATATTACCTCACAACAGTCATCTCGCTACTTGGACTCGATGCATCCCAAATCTATTACTGTTGCAAGTGGGGACACCATTCCTGTCTTTGGCTCCGCCGACATTCACATTACTCCCCTCCATCACTCTTCGCTCTGTTCTTCATGTTCCGGGCTCTTCTTTCACCTTCTCTCTATTAGTCGTCTTACTCACGATCTTGATTGCTCCGTAACATTCTCCTCCACTTCTTGTGTTGTGCAGATTGCAAGACACAGTCTATCATTGGACAAGGGCATCTCTCGAATGTCTCTACATCCTTGACACCTCTCCTCCGACGGTTCTGTCCTCTGTTAGCTCTTCTGAGTGGCATTGCCGTCTAGGACACCCTCCTCTAAACGTACTCCGTAAAACTCTTCCCGATGTCTCCATTCGGGAATTCACTTGTGAGTCTGTATCTATGGAAAATATCATCGTCTATACGTTCTCGCCTCATCCCACTCAGAGTGCTTCTCCTTTGATCTTGTTCACTCTGATATCTGGGGACCATACAAAATCACCAGTGTTTTTGGCTATCGTTACTTTGCTACCTTTGCAGATGATTACTCTCGAGTGACATGCCTGTTTCTTCTTCTTGATCGCTCTGAATTGCCGGTGTTTTCCGTGCCTTTATCACTGAAACTCGCAATCAGTTCTCCACTACAATGAAAACTCTTCGTTCTGACAATGCCCGTGAGTACGCTAGTCATGCGTTCACCAACCTATGTGCTGAGTTTGACATCATCCACAAAACATCATATGCATATACCCCCCAGCAAAATGGCGTTGCTGAACAAGAATTGCCACCTCCTTGAGGTTACCCCTCTCTCATGTTTCAAATGTATGTTCCCAAAAATATTGGAATTTTGCGGTTTCTACTGCATGTGCTCTTATTAACCGCATGCCTTCCTCTGTTCTCAACTTTGCGGTTCCCTTCAACCTTCTCTTTCCCTCCACACCTCCCTTTTCACTCTCTTCTTGCGTGTTTGGCTGTGTGTGCTATGTTCATATCTTGGCCCGTCCATGGACAAACTCGCTTCTCGTGCCACAAAATATATTTTGTTGGTTACTCGCGTACTCAAAAGGGTTATGTATGCTTCTCTCCTAAAGATCACAAGGTTGTTACTTCTGTTGAAGTCACCTTTCTCGAAGATCAGCCTTATCATTCTCCTCCCACTAGTTCTCTCCTTCCACCACTCTTCCGCGGCCTGCTGCCGTTACTCGTTACTCCCAACCTACTGCCTCTCCTTCCTACACCACTTCCACCAAACCCACCTCCTCTTACTACGCCTCTACCTCACAAACCACCTATCACTCGTGTGTATACTCGTCGCCCTTCTTACTCTACTACCAGACAGGAGATCCCTCCTCTGATGATATTTTGCAGCCTGCCGATCCGGCAACTACTTCTACTGCACACCCACTGGGCAATTATGTCTCCTTCCACCGCCATCTCCTCCGGAACTTTGCTGGTTTGCTCTTTCCTTCTTTATCTTCTATTACCATCCCTACTTCTGTGCAGGAGGCTCTCCAACATCCGGGATGACGAGCAGCTATGGACGAGGAAATGTTTGCTCTTTGGGCAAACCATACTTGGGATCTTGTCCCTCTTCCTTCTGGATAGACCTGCATGGGTTGTAAGTGGGTGTTTGCCCTCAAACAAGGCCCAGATAGGACGGTTCAACGTTTGAAAGCTCGGTTGGTGGCTCGTGTTTTACTCAACAACAAGGTCTAGGTTATGATAAGACCTTTTCTCCAGTTGCCAAACTGAATACTGTTCGTGTGTTGATCTCCCTCGCTGTTCATCGACACTGGCAGTTGCATCAATTGGATGTCAAAAATGCGTTTCTTAATGGGGATTGACAGGAAACCGTCTAAATGCAACAACCACCGGGTTTGAGACCACGGAGTCCTCTCGTTTTGTTGTCTGAAGAAGTCACTTTATGGTCTCAAACAGTCGCCCTCGGCATGTTTGACAAATTCAGTCAACTTTAGTGCGTTGGTTCACCTCGGAGTTCAGCCGACTTCTCATTGTTCACTCGACATCGACCAACAAACACAATAATTCTCTTGGTATATGTTGATGATATTCTGATTACGGGAATGACCTTACAGGAATACACATGATCAAACAACATCCGACAACTGTGTTTCAAACAAAGGACCTGTGAAGCCTTCACTACTTTCTTTGTCTCGAGGTGGCTCGGCGACTTGATATTGATATTATCTCAAAGGAAGTACTGTCTTGACTTGCTGCTGCATGATGCGGGCTACTCTAGATGCAAAACCCGCCGACACTCCCATGGATAATAATCACAAGCTGGTGCTCATGCGTCAGGCTCTGATCCACTCCTTCCAAACCCTGAGTATTATCATCGTCTTGTGGGAAAACTGATATATCTCACTGTTACGAGACCTGATATATCATTTGTTGTTGGGGTTGTCAGTCGATTCATGCATGAGCCACATATCTCTCATCTCCAAGCAATTGAGCGTATTCTTCGATACTTAAGACTGCTCCTGGACAGGACTTGTATACAAGCCCTCTTTGTCTCCCTTATCTCTGAGTGCTTATTGTCACGCTGATTATGCTGGTTCATTGATGATCGTCGCTCCACAAGTGGATACTGCACTTATTTTGGAGACATCTCATTACTTGGCGTAGCAAGAAACAGTCTGTTTTGCCCTTCATCCGCCGAGGGCCGAGTATAGGTCAATGACAGCTGTTGTTCTGAGCTCACTTAACTTGAGGGTCTCCTTGATGATTTAGGAGTCAAACATTCCGCACCAGCCACTCTATGTTGTGACAGTCAGGCTGCCATACACATTGCCAAAAATCCTTCTTCCATGAACGACGAAGCACATTGAGGTTGATTGTCATTTCATTCGAGAAAATGTAAATTAAAGAAGGTAGATTTAATGCATGTTCCAGCTATCGAGCAAGTTGCTGACATCCTCACCAAGGCCTTACCACGACTCTGTACTATCAGTTCTGTCCAACTTGTGCCTACGATTTGTACGCTCTAGCTTGCGGGGGAGTGTTGAATGATATATGTAAAGCCCATTAGTAAAGGACTATTTAGCCTCTTAATTACCTAGGATGTTTAGTCCCACATCATGTAATAGAGATCTTTCTCTCTCTCCCTATATATTTGTATTCACACATGTAATTTGATACTGAAAAAAGGATATACAAGGTTTTACTGGTTTTCCTTCTCTGATCGTGTACTTCTCTACAAGATGTATTACAGATTGGGCCAAAATTATAATGAACTTGGCTTGAAAAAAACCCTAAATATAAATTTTTTGTTGCCCCCTTCTAGTATCCATTTAGGTTTGGAAATTATGTGGATATTGTTGTGGTTTCACAGGTATTTTAAATGAAAATTTGAAGGCTGAACGAATCTCAAATTACTATTTAAAACGTCATCTCGGTGTAAATATTTAAGAATAGAGGTGATGTTAAGTATTTGTTAAATATAGATGAATCAAACCTATAAATTAGACAATGAAGCTATGTTGAAGAGTTATGGAACGTAGTCTTAGGAAAAAAAATGCCAACCTGAAAGAGTCAATTTGGCGTAATACTAGAAATATCTACTAAAAAGCTATTTTTGTGTTCATACAATTAATGAAAAAATATGAAGAGCAAAAAACATTTCTTTATAGATATTTTTATTGAGGAAGAAAAATGTCTGTCAAAGCTCAAAAGTACGTTAAAGTTGTTAAAGATATATATGATTGAGCACCAACAACTATTACAAGTTATTATGGACTGACCAAAGAATTGTCAGTGACAACAGTTTTACATCAAAGATTGACATCAAGTCCATATATTTTGATGATTGTTATGAAGATGCTTACAAAAGTTATTCAAAGTGAGATGCATTGGTGTATGATTTTCATAGACGACAATTTTTTAATTGGTGAGACATCTATCCAGTTAAGTCAAAATTTATAGTAATGAAGTTACTGTTTAAAAAAATAGGTGAACACATAATTAGTAATAAAGACTGAGTAAATAACATGCAAATTTTAGTGTGATAATATTAATAATTATGAATCTGTCTTATTAGATGATACACAATTATCTAGGAGCTATATATTTGAGTACATTTGTTACGGGGGATGCCAATCGGGCACCCCGACATCGGGAGGCAACCGGGTACACTACCCACCGGCCCTCATCCGACCCGGAGACCGTAACAGGTCTGCAGACCGTACACCCCAACCCGTTTTCGTACCTATGTCTCAACGCGGCGGGTTGTTGAGGTCGGGGGCTCGAATTCGGAACCTCCTTGATAAGCAGCCCTTAACACGACTCTCATCACCAACCGAGCTCAGTTGGTGATGAGAGCCGTGTTATGCAACCCTTAACACCGCTCAGTTGGCAATGAGAGCCGTGTTAAGGGTTGCTTATCAAGGAGGTTTCGAGTCCGAGCACCCGACCTCAACAACCCGCTGCGCCGAGACACAGGTGCAAAGACAGGTTGGGGTGTACAGTCTGCATACTTATTACGGTCTTCGGGTCGGATGAAGGCCGGTGGGTAGTGTACCCGGTTGCCTTTTGATGCCGAGGCGCCCGAGTGGCATGCCCCCCGGTAACATAAAAGTGCACTTTTATGTTACGGGGGTTCTGCCACTCGGGCACCCCGACATCGGGAGGCAACCAGGCAATCCAGGGGCCCACAGCTGGTTCCGCTGCCCACTAACCCTCTGGCCCTCATCCGACTCGGAGACTGTAACAGATCCTGCAGACCGTACACCCCAACCCATCTCCACGACAAGTATAAGCGTGGCGGGGTGTTGAAGCCGGGGCTCAATCCCCAGACCTCCTTTATAAGAGGCCGTAAACATGATCCTCATCACCGAGTGATGAGACTCGGTAGGAGAAGTGCTTATCACGGAAATTTCGGATTCGAGCCCTCGGCCTCAACTACACGCCGCGCTGAGACATAGGGGCGGAGACGGGTTGGGTGTACGGTTTGCAGACATGTTACGGTTTGCGGGTCAGATGAGGGCCGGTGGGTAGTGTACTCGGTTGCCTCCCCATACCAGGGTACCCGAGTGGCATGGCCCCCCATAGCAACATTGGACCGGTTTTCAAAAAGAGTGTTGATATAAACGAGGATATAACCTCTACACTTAAGGCTGCTTGCTTAGAATGAATGTGGAATACTATGCTATAAGAGTATACCAAGAAGAATTAAAGGTAAATTTTATAAGACCATTATTATAAATGTATTTGTATAGACTATTCGACCCCTTTTGTTATTAGATATAAGCCAATTTAAATCTTTTCTTTAGACTATTCCACTCCTTTGTTGATGAAATATAGGAGAATAAACTCTTATTTCCCCTTTTCTCAATATTTCCGGAGTAGCAAGATTGAGAAGTTGACCTCTGTCTGTCCGGGTTGTTTTTGTAATTACATTTGAAAATTTGGTCATAGTAGTTTGTTTAAAATGGTTCAGTCAAAGGCTACTTATGTGTTTGGTATATATAATCTGCAAAAACTGTGCAGTTTTCTGATGCTATAGTTAAATTTGATGTTACAATAATATTTCTTTTGTGTTGGTCTCCTTATGCCCTTGAACTATGTTTCTTTTCTGCAGCATTATTTTGAGTGTGAAGGATGTCATCATGGTGGCAATTTACTATGCTGTGATAACTGTCCTAGGAGTTACCATGCTAGTTGCCTTAGTCCACCTCGGAAGGTTTTACCTGGTTCTTTCATTTTTTCTAATGTTATGATGAATTTTTTTATTTACTCTATCCTTCCTCCATTTTAGTGCTGACTTTTCTCTTTTGGTGTTCTTTAATTTCTATAAGACTGCTCCAACAGGGAAGTGGTCATGTCCGAAATGTTGTGAACAGAAAGAGGAAAAACCGCTGGTCACAAAAGATGCCATTTTAAGGAAAGTAAGAAGTAAAAGCATGACTCAGAAAGCAAAGGCTATGCATAGCATCCCTAATCGTGGTAAGACATCCTTTTCCAATAGAAGCTCCCCAGGATCTAATAAATCATCTGGCAAATCTGAAGGTACTTTTCCTGATGAGGTTTCTGCTTCTATAAAGAAGTCGAGTTTCTCTCATACCCATTCATCTAGCATGAAATCAAATCCGTCCGGTGATAGTATTTTAATGGCTGGGGTCTCAGTAATAGCAGATAGAAAAACAAAGAGGAAATCAGCCTCACTTTCACAGAGGAATAGTAGTGATCATGAAATGATTCGTTCTCTTGTAAAATTGCCGAAGTCCACTGGCATTGACAATTTTTCTGAAGAGGAACAAGATGTGCACAGATATGAAAATAGTGGACTTAAGTTTGACCTTCCAGCAGCTCCATCTGATATGGGCACATCCCAGAAGAATAGGAAAATGATCAGCAGGATGGGAAGGAACAAGAGACCGAAATCTGACATGGTAAAACATGCTGTATGTGTTTCCAATGACCCAACTGCAGATGATTTTCCATGTCCTGAATCTAGTGGATCTCCTCCAAAATGCAATTCAGCGGATAAGAGGTCTCCGATGCCTATTCCAAAGAAGGAAAAAAGATTTCTGAGGTCTCAAAGGAAAAAACAGCTTGAGGTAGCTTTTCAGCCTGTAACTCTACTATTCTATTAGATAGTGCAGTCTTTATTTTGTAACCTTCATTAATTCCTTATTTTTTAGTTTATTTACGTCATCAATGTCTCAATTCTTTTCTGCAGCCGAGGATGAGTTTTGTGTCCGTTTAGGGCCGATTGGCTACTTACCATATATGACGTATCCGGATCGATGATCCGACTTAACGGATGCGTCCAGATCGTCGCTTACAGTCAATTTCATATATTACTTTACTATTTTTTTTTTACTTTCATTGTAATCGGGCCCTCCGCATCCATGATCTATGATCAGCCGATTGGCTGCTTGGAGGCTATTGCAGATTTTGGAGATTGTGAATCACGGAATCCCGTGATCATCCTACGGTGCTGACTCCGTGGTATCCTAGATGACGACTCGTAGACGCTTATCTTCCTCCCCAAAGTACTACCTAACCCTAGGCCCCTTCCTCCACCTCCAAAAGTCATCTCCCACAACCCTATTGGAGAATTCCTGCAGCTGCACCTTCCAAATCCATTGTTTTCATTTTCCCGTGAACCATATCATGTTCTCCCGTAAACACTTTGGTATTTTCATTTTTCCTGAGCCCCCCTGCATGTTTTCCCATGAATCCCACCCAGCCAATGCACAAAAATCTTGTCCTGTTCCTATTCACGCCACCTCTTGATTTCCTGAGAACTCCAAAACAATGCCCCTCTCAGAAAACAGCCCCTTCCAGGAAGCAGATCGCCTCTTTTGCTCCAATAAAATCCCATATTTATGTCATCCATCCTAATCTTAATACCTTCCTGTGGCCTCTAACAATAAAACCCCCGCTAAATCCCGATACAACCCCAATCAGCCAGATTCTACGATTCCAGCCTCTAATTCCCTTCCGGATCGTCCCCACCACGCCGCGCTTCATCGGATATTCGCGCCACGGGCATCCCCTATGATTTTTGTGAGTTTTCTTGTTGTATGGACTCTTGCTTTCATTATTAAAATATTGTGATGTGATTTTATACTTATTTGGATAAATAACATCGTAGAATTTTGTTCTAGATATCTTGTGATTTGCAGGAACCATTTGCCACGTGCTTTGCTTTGGCCCGCTTGTCTAAAGATTTATTTTGCTTGCGCTCTAATCATATGCGCTCGATTTAATACTTTATTGCTCTATGTTGATTTTGCCGCCGGTTCATGCAAATGCGTTCATATAGAGTTCATGTGCGTAATCACATTGTCTCCCACACATCACATTAAAGTTGCATTCTAGTAGTCACATATCAAACCTCTAACCCTTCATTAAACAGTGCATAGGTTCATTGCAGTTGTCACATGATCATTTACATTGCATGTAGGGTTAGAGCTTCGTTCATCCGCCGCCTATAGATTCGTCTTGCGTCAATTGGTATCCGAGCCAGGTTGAGAGCACTTTTTTGATATGTAGTTGTAGAATCTATAGGTTTCCTCATGACTAAGTATCATCATTATTTCTCTCCCCTATTTGGGGATTCCGAGTCCACTTACACCCGCTCTCATAGATCCCCTTCAGGGAGATCCTCAGGTCACCACGATGATTATTCTCGATCGCGGCACACCACTTTCAGAGATCATGTTGATCTACCGACACGACCCCACTATGCTAGAGACGATCAGTATGATGATTGTCATCGTTCATATCCCTCCCACACGAACGGATCATGTTGATCCTTCGACACGACTCGTTTACATTACAGGTTATTATTATGAGAGAGATCTCGAGTGGCAGTTTCGTACTGATGCCCCTTCTTTTCACGGCTCATCGAGTCCCGAGTCTTTCTGATTCTTCTCTGGTGACCCCGACTGAGAGTGAGTCTGAGCCACCTATTGATTATACAGTGTTGTGTCCCTCACTTACACCTCTTCTTCTGCCATGCACTGGGTTATTTAACACCCCTACCATAGACTCATTTACTGATGCCACACATATGGACCCATTCTTGAGAGTAGATCTATGTCCTTCCCTCGTCATTGCTTTGACTCACATCACGACTGAGAGCCCAGAGCCTGGTGTTGATCTCGTAGTGGCCATCTCACCCATTTATGGGGACGATCCCCCTTACGTTTCATCTGGAGGATCACAACCTTGTTGACGGGTTCTATGACGAGCCCCCTGCTGAACTTCCTGATGAACCACACGTTCTGGTGAGGATGAGATTCAAGTGAACCACTTGTTTGTGAGTATCGAGTTATTGGTGTCTCTTTGGTTATCATCTATGGTCTTGCCCCAGAGAATGGATCTTGAGTGGAGCATTACATATGTATGGCCTTCTTTAAGTACACTTGAGCATACTCTTGATATTTTGAGGACCTACCTTATGACACATCACACTTTTGATGAGTTTTGGGATACACCACCTGCTGACCCACCAAATGAGTTCTTTATTTTTAGGAACGCTTCCCACACTCTAGGGTCATGTCTTTTAGTTGATGTACATGATTTTCACTCAGATGGTCGTTGCATTCGCAATGACTTTTCATACATACCTCATGGTGAGCCCCTAATGTGTCACGTTTTCTGAGAGACATTTGGCTCTTTACGAGCTTGTATTTGAGTGTAGATGTCTCATACCGCCACCTGATTACTCGTTGCATACTGGATGCGTTTTTTCACACTTCACCGAGAGAGGCTCCTGATAGGCCATCTCATCTTGTAGATTTCCAGGCCATTATCAGACTACCCCATAAAGAGCGAGTTGTGTCTGTCATGTTTCATTTGCATCCCTTGCATGAGTCTGTTAAATCATTTGTTTATTATTTGCACGTGTCTGTTGAGTCGTTTGTTCATCGTTTGCATGTGTTTCATGAGTCGGTCCGACGGAAAATCAATACTAGTAATAAATCTTATAAATCGCTTGCAGATGTTCATTGACAAGGGAAGGTAATTCATGAAGGTGAGCAGGTGATAGTGAGAATCCGTGTTGTGAGGCTCCGTGTGAGGCCTGCTAAAAGTTTGAGCGTTAGGCGAATGGATCCCTATAAAATCATGAGACAGATCGAAACAAATATCTATGATCTTGATATCCCGACGAGTATGAGTATCCGTCCCATATTTAATGTTGATGACTTAACGCTGTACTACATGCCTCACGAGCACGTGGACCCATTTTGTGGAGATCCTCTTGAGTCTATACCACCACCAGCCTTTTGAGCCCACTCCCCCACAACCTTTTGAGCCTATATTTCCACATCCTCAGTACTGCACCTAATTTACTTCTGAGCCCCACCTGCCTTTGGGTCAGTCGCCTATGGCTTCACCGTCTGCACCAATGATCGCACTGAGACTTCCAACACTTCAATGGATTATTGAGAGCATTACAAATATCGTGGCTCTTGCATAGCCGTGTCAGCCAGTCAGACACAGAAGTACCATTGGTGAGGATACTTTCCCATCAACGATACTTGGACGACCTTTGGCGGACCTCATCAAGTCTTTCCTGACATACATTGAGAGAATTCATATCTCCATTCATCAGAAGATGAATTCTTTCAAGCTGGGGAGAATGATGCGGAGCCGAGACGCGGACACGTAGCGGAGGACGAGTTTTGGGCCCGTTCGGGGCCGATTAGCTACTTACCATATATGGCGCATCCGGATCGATGATCCGACTCCACAGATGCGTCCAGATCGTCACTTGCAGTCAATTTCATATAATACTTTACTGTTTTTTATTCTTTCATTGTACTCGGGCCCTCCGCATCCACGACTAATCATAGTCGTTGATGTCGGGTGTCCTAATTAGGTTTTCTTATAAAAAGAGGCACGGGGGTTGCTTGGAGGCTATTGCAGATTTTGGAGATTGTGAATCCCGATATCCCGCGATCCTCCCACGATGCCGACTCCGTGGAACTCTAAGTGCCCTAGGCGCTTATCTTCCTCCCCAAGGTACTACCTAACCCTAGGCCCCTTCCTCAACCTCCAAAAGTCATCTCCCGCGGCCCTGTTGGAGAATTCCTACAGTCGCACCTTCCAAATCCACTGTTTTCATTTTCCCGTGAACCCCAACATGTTTTCCCGTAAACACTTTGGTATTTTCATTTTTCCTGAGCCCCCTTGCATGTTTTCCCGTGATTCCCACCCAGCCAACGCACATAAATTTTGTCCCGTTCCTATTCACGCCACCTCTAAATTTTGTCCCGTTCCTACTCGGCCCCTCCCAAGAATCAGATCGCCTCTTTTGCTCCAAAAAAAATCCCATATTCATGTCATCCATCCTAAGATTAATACCACCTTCCTTTGGCCTGTAATAGTAACCCCCCCCCCCTCGAAATCTCGATCCAACCCCAAACAGCTAGATACTACGATTCCAGCCCCTAATTCTCTTCCGGATGGTCCCCACCACACCGTGTTTCATCGGATCTTCGCGCCACAGGCAGTCCCTATGCTTTTTGTGAGTTTTCTTGTTGTATGTACTCTTGTTTTCATTATTAAAATATTGTGATGTGATTTTATACTTATTTTGATGAATAACATTGTAGAAATTTATTCTAGATATCTTATGATTTGCAGGAACCATTCGCCACATGCTTTGCTTTGACCCTCCACACAGAAGAAAGCCTAAACCCGCTTGCCTAAAGTTTTTTATTTTACTTGCGCTATAATCATATGCGTGCGATTTAATACTTTATTGCTCTATGTTGATTTTGCCGCAGGTTCATCCAAGTGCGTTCATATAGAGTTCATGCGCGTAATCAATTGTCTCCCACACGTCACATTAGGGTTGCATTCTAGTAGTCACATATCAAACCTCTAACCCTTCATTAGACAGTGCATAGGTTCATTGCACTTGTCACATGATCATTTACATTGCATGTAGGGTTAGGGTTTCATTCATCCGCCGCCTATAGATTCGTCCTGCATCAAAGGCTTTGTTATTTTTCTTATTCCACTCAATTTACAGGCATTGGTATCATTTTTTCCTATTATTTACATACAGTTTCTCCGCTTGTGCACATGTATGTATTTGTGCATTACCATAAAAGATCAAAACAGTTTGATGGAGGGTGTAAATTTAAACTGCAACATGTACCAATCAACAGATACTCATTAGAAGTTTAACTTTTGTAGCTTGCGGTGCTGTAGGCACTTGTTAGGGAACGTATGCCTATTGATGTAATCCATAAATTTTGATTTGATTTTAAATAATAAATTTGAGATCATTTTAAATTTAATAACAAAGCTCGACTCCTCCTATGCATCTTTTACCAAAGCTGCATAAGATGCGCATGAAGGCTTAACAACAACACTCAAGCCTTTATCCCACTATAGTGGGGTCGACTATATGGATCCTTTGTCGCCACTGTGCCCTATCCTTTGTCGTCACTAATGCCTAAGTACATCATGTCTTTCCTTATAGTTTCATTCCAAGTCTTTATTGGTCTACCCCTCCCTTGTTTAACATGCCTAGTGACTAGAATCTTGCAACGCCTAACAGTTGCCTCTAATGGTTTCCTTTGTACGTGTCCAAACCATCTTAGTCGAGCTTCTCGCATCTTCTCTACAATTGGTGCTACTACTGTCTTATCCCTGATACATTCATTCCTAATTCTATCTAGTCTCGTGTGTCCATACATCCACCTAAGCATTCTCATCTCCGCAACTCCCATTTTTTGCTCATGTACACAATTCACTGCCCAACACTCAGAACCATAGAGATCGCTGGTCTAATTGCAGGACGGTAGAACTTGCCCTTAAGTTTTAATGGTACTTTACGATCACACAAGATCCCTGACGTGCCTCTCCATTTCAACCAACCCGCTTGGATTCTCTGTGTCACATCTTTATCAATACCTCCGTCTTTTTGAACTATCGATCCAAGATATTTAAAACATTCACCACAGGAAATATCTTGATCACCCAATTTAATAACAAAGTCATCCGTCCTTCTTGCACTGCTAAATTTAAGCTCCATATACTCCGTCTTTGCCCTGCTCAACCTAAACCCTTCTTTTCTAAAGTGTCTCGCCAAGATTCACGTTTTGCGTTTACACACTCACGCTTCTCATCGACCAAAATGATATCATCCACAAATAATAAACACCAAGGTATTGCTTGTTGGATATGTCCGGTGAGCTCATCTAAGATAAGGGTAAAAAGATAATGGCTTAAAGCTGAACCTTGATGTAAGCCAACATTGATAGGGAATTCCTGTGTTAATCCTCCAGATGTCCTCACCCTTGTCACTGAATTTGTGTACATATCTTTGATTATGTCAATGTATTATATGTTTACACCTTTCTTTTCTAAGACTCCATAAGATATCTCTTGGAATTTTATTATAAGTCTTCTCAAGGTCGATAAACAACATATGCAATTCTTATTTTCTTTCGCGGTAGTTGTCAATGAGTCTCCTCAAGAGATGTATAACTTCCATGGTCGACCGCTCTGGCATGAATCCAAATTGATTCTATGAGATGTTAGTCTCCCGTCTTATTCTTCTTTCTATTATTCGTTCCCACAATTTCATTGTATGACCAATCAATTTAATTCCTCTGTAATTAACACAATTTTGTATTTCTCCTTTATTCTTATACAAATGTACCAAGATATTTTTTCTCCATTGGTCTTACATCCTCTTTGACTTCAGTATCTTATTGAAAAAAACATGTAAATCATAAAATTCCTTCATTCCCCAGTCATTTTCATACTTCGACGAGTATATCGTCTGACCCAACCACTTTTCCATTTTTCATCTTATTTAGATCATCATTTACTCTTGATACTTGAATTTTACGATAAAACATTATATTCCTACATTCCTACGATTTACTTAAATTTTCCAAGTTCAATCTTGTCTTTTGTTTCATTATAGAGTTGATAAAAGTATCTTTTCCATCGTTTTTGATATCCACATCATTCGTTAAAATTGTATATTAAAACTGTATATGTTTCATCCTTTATGCATTTTACTTGACTTAAATCTCTCGTCTTTCGTTCTTTAGCTCGAACAATTTTATATATGTCACGCTCTCCATCTTTGGTATTTAGTCATTTATAAAATTTTTAATAAGCTTGATTTCTTGCTTTATTTATTGCATGTTTAACTACTTTTTTGGCGATTTTATACTTGGCTAAGTTTTCATCATTTCTACAAGTGTAGAGTGATTTATAGCTGATCCTCTTTGCCTTCACTTTATCTTGCACTTATTTTTTCCACCACCAATATTCTTTATTTTGGGCACACAGTCTTTTGATACTCCAAGTACGTTCTTTCCACTTGTTCTTAAATGTGAAGACATAACTTTCCATGAGATACTAGAATCAGTATAAGGGTCATCAACTAGTTGTTTCATAACTGCTATAAATGTTTTCAAATTAACGACAAATAAGGTCCAAGATAATTAAAGGCAAACTATGAACTTTAAAAAATCATACAACATTAAGCATAAAATAAAGCTAGCATGTGGAGAACAAAAAGAGGTAGATGAGTATCCCTACGGATCTAGTGAGGGGTCAGATGAATCCTGGACTTGGAAGGAAGGGGGTTCCCCGGAATTCACGGATTTGAATATGGGAGGCCAGATAGAGATGGGCATGAATCAGATTCATTACTGAAGTTATTGGTTTTTTGGTTAGGAGCTCAGAACCGACAAGGACTCGTCGATTTTGTAGGAGGGTGGCAAGGGAGAGGTTGTCAACGCTTGTGAAGATGGTCACTAGTGCTGTCTGCGAGATTTGAATCTAATTGTTGAGCGACAGTGGGCGGTGACGAAAAGGCGCAAGCTCCGAAGGAAAGGTTCTCTGACGGCTTGATCTCAGCGAAAGGTGTAGACTCGGGGGAAAGTAATAGGGGAAGGGTCACCGGAGTCCGACGAGGCTGTAACTCCCCAACCTTGCTAACGTAAATTCAAAAGCCCGTTTGACACATGTGATATGTAGTAAACTAAGCAACAATAAATAATTGGTACATAACAAAAAATATCTAGAGTACACAACAAAAAGCTTTAAAACTGGAGTTAAGGTTAATTAAATATCTCAAATTTCAGAGCTAAATATAAATGCAAACAACAAATAGTTTAAAATACTGAAACTTAAAAGAATATGATACATTTGAGTTCATAAATAGTTGATACAACACTTGAAAGGGAAAACAAACTAAAGGTAGAAATCAAGAATCTGAATGAGTGATCCACTCAATGCAATCCGTGCGAGAGAGAGCGACTATGAGACTCAAAATCACGAATGTTGCATTATAATCAAAAGGGATACATCTAAGAGAGAGAAAGGAGAGTTCCAAGAGGAGAGGAAGAGTGAGTGAGAGAGGAAGAGAGAGAGAGGGTCCACACACTTTTTATTCACTGGGATCCCAAAACCTCAAGTCTCCCCCTTATGTATATGAGGGAGGGCATACATAATACTATCAGTTAATAATAATTAATACTTATTAATTAATATTAACTAATTAATTAATATTAACTAATTAATTACAACTTATTATATGAATTTATCACGTCGGCTTCCATTCGCGTGCATCATGAATTCCGATGAGGAGTGTTTGTTTGAGCGAATGTGCGAGTGTAACACTATACTGCCCTTGAAAATCGACCTTGTCCGCACAGTTGAGCCTCCCGTATTTGTTGGGACCTTTAAGAATTGGGGAGATGTACAACTTGTTGTGGAGAGGCGGCGAGTGCCGAGGAGAAAAGGTGGATGAATGGTATGAGCATACTAGAATGGCGATGGGTGGGATATTGTGTCAAAATCATGGGTGGTGACAATATGTAGTGACAACTAGAGTGGGCGAGAGAATGAGGTCAAAAGTTGGGACCATCAATAGATCGCGACAAAAAGTATTTGTGATAGCTGTGGGGGGGGGGGGTGGTGGTGGTGGAAATATGTTGGGTTTGGTGGGAAGAAAAGGGGGCTGATGCTTGCAGGGCCCGAAATTGTTAGGCAGGCGACATGATGTGGTCTGGCCAAAAAGATAATACGCGCTCGTTGTGGGGCTTGAAAGGCAGTGCTATTGTTGTCCTGGGGCAGGGTAGTGACACACATGGACAATGGGCATGGGAACAGGTTGGATGACATGCGAGAGGAGGCGATGAAGAAGGAGAACACGAGGGGAGCAGCGTAGGTGGTATTGCTGATTGAGTAGCGAGCGAAGCTTGAAATCTTGCGGCGTTCGATGTGGTGACACTGGTGGCGGCGTATGCCAAGTTTGGCCTTAGGAGGGTGGCTGAGAGGGCCAACAACAACTGTTGGGTTCCTTGCAGATCGATCACGGGGGTAGGGGACCCTTGCACAGATGGCTCGACCGCACCAGAGAGCTCGACAACTTGCAGCTGGCTTGACAACAACAACTCAGCGGGGATCAGACCGAATGGCGGGGGCATCATCTTCAATGATGGAAACAAGATAGAAGGTGTGGCCACAGAGGAAACTGGCGACATGGAGGCTAACAAGCTATTAGGTGGTAGCCGTCCGTGATTCGACTGTGCGCGTCGTATCGATATGAGCTTGCTGATGATGGCAGAGGAGTGGGTGGCATGCGACGGAAAGGGAAACGATCTAAAGGGAGCTGCTGCTGTAGCGATTTGTGGGAGTTCGCTAAGCTGGTCGATTTTGGCCTTGTGACGATGCGCCATGGCGAGGATGTTGGCGAGCATATCATTTTGTCGATCGAGGAGCTTGTGGAAGGATGCGGAAGATGAGGACATGGTCAAAGAGGACGTGTTCCAACCGGCAGTCGAAGGTAGCGCTGGTGAAAGTCTGGTGACAGAAACCACGATCGGAAATCGGCAGGTCGAACCACTTGTTAGAAACAAGAATCTGGATGAGCAATCCACTCAATGTGATGCGCGCGCGCGAGAGGGAGCAATTGGGCGACTTAAAACCACAAGCGTTGCATTATAATAAAAAAGGATACATCTGAGAGAGAGAAGGAAGAGTTCCCAGAGGAGAGGATGATATAGAGAGAGAGGTAGAGAGGAAGAGAGCCCATACACTTGTCTTCCACCAGGATCCCAAAACCTCAAGCCTCTCGCCCTTATATATATAAGGGAGGACATACATAGTACTATTAGTTAATATTAATTAATACTCATTAATTAATATTAATTATTTACAGCTTATTATATGAATTTATCATGGCGGCTTCCATATGCGCACTCCATTAATTCCGACGAGGAGGGTCTGTTTCAGCGAATGTGCGAGTGTAACAATTTAGGTTTTAAAAGGTAAGGAAATAAGAATATTTGAGAGAATAAAATGTATTACGAGGCTTTCTTGATCTCATCATTTGATATCTCCAAACTTAAAGAAACGATATATGTTTTATTTCTTTCTTTAATTTTAAAATATTTTAAAAATGCTTAATTTATTTAATTTCATTGCTTGCCTAAACTATCATGTTACCTAATTTAACGGGTCATTTTATTCAAGGTCGTATTGGGCGATCACTCTAATAAGCCGTACTAATGAGTGTTAAACAAAATAAACGTGCATGGAAGGCATATGCAACACATACGAGAATAAAATAAAATTAAAATGCGACACAGGTTGCATCACCCATTATAGTCATGAATTTACAAGCAGTTGCGGATTTGTTTTAATGAGAAGAGGACATTAAGGGAGTGGTCTTTATGACTTCCTCTGATGGTGATCTTAACCACGTTGAATTGAACACATACATCTCTAGTTAGATGTCGAACTATAGGCTGCGAGCAAACAAGAAGACACATGCACAGAACATGTTGGAATTTTGATTTACTATGTATTCACGAATGCATTGTGGAATTTACACTTACGAACTTTATGCTACTGTTTTGACTAGGTTTAAAAATCATTTTATTTCATGGAACTAGCCATTATTAGGAATATAGTCTGATGTTTTGAGAGTTTCTTTTTAACTCATGCCTATTTTTCAGCTACTAATGCAGTTATTTTCTTGCTTGTATTCATTATGCAGACTTCTCATGTAGCATCCTCTTTGTCACTTGAGGTCGAGGGTTTTGGAAAAAGTGTTGGGAATAAAATGATCTGTAATGAAAAATTTTCTCATGAAGTTCAACAAGTAAATCAACTCTATTTCTATTATTTCTTTCTTTCTTACCCTTTTAACTCAAATATTTTCTTTTTAATGTTGAAGGATATTGATTTGAGTACACTTTCATTTCTCATCTATTATGATTGCATATCAGTGCAGTAAATTCACATTTTTTCTTTTCTTTGGTAAGGTTGACCGCATTTTAGGTTGCCGTGTTCGAAGTAGATCTTCATATATTGATCGAACAGATGGAATTGCCATTTCTCAAGCTGAAAATCAAGCTGATGGTCATTCAGAAAGGCTGAAAAGTAAATTGCTACATTCTGATTTAAAAAATCAGGAAAATCACGACCAACTAGATGATTGCTGTGTTGACAGTAGTGTCATATACATGAAGGACTCGGAATTTAAGATTGATGAGCATCAACGAAATGCCACAAATTCAATTGCTCAAAATACAGTTGGGGAAGTTTCCAATCAGTCTGATGCAGATTTTAAGGACAAAGATTTTGTAACTAATCAATGCATGGGTATGCCAAATATCATTGGGTCTTCAGATTCACAACCTTCCATTGCTCATTGCACAACTAGCGAAGTACATGTAGAGTATCATCTTTCAGAAAATTGCAATGGTAGCGGTGATGTAGTTAAAGAGGGAGCTGCTAAGAACGGTTTGAAAGGAAGCACACATGTAGAGTATCATCTTTCAGAAAATTGCAATGGTCATCGTACTCCCCAGTTCACTGATTCATCAATCATTTATGAGCCAAAAGATGTCCATATAATAAACACAATTTTAAAATCTGATCAAAGTGCTGAAAATGTTAGACCGACTGAACCAGTTGAAGACTTGAGGCCTGAGAAAAATGATTTGATTTTTAATGAATTTTTGGTTAAGTGGGTAGGTAAATCAAACATACACAACAGCTGGATTTCTGAAGAGCAATTGAAACTTTTAGCTAAGAGAAAATTAGAGAATTATAAAGCCAAGTATGGAACCGCTGTTATAAATATATGTGAAGATCAATGGTGCCAGCCACAACGTATAATTGCTTTACATAAATCTGATAATGGAGGAGAAGCTTTAGTTAAATGGAATGGTCTCCCTTATGATGAATGCACCTGGGAAAAAATAGATGAAGATGCCGTTCAATTTTTTTGCCGTCTTATTTCTGAATTTGAACAGTTTGAAACTCAGGCTCTAGACAATGACACTAGACATGACATTGTTAAAAGTGAAATAAGAAAAGTACTTTCCTTGTCAGAGCAGCCAAAAGAGCTTAAAGGAGGTTTATTGTTTCCCCATCAGTTAGAAGCTTTAAACTGGCTTCGCAGATGTTGGTACAAGTCAAAAAATGTTATCCTAGCTGATGAAATGGGACTTGGCAAAACTGTGTCTGCTTGTTCTTTCATTTCGTCCTTATATGTTGAATTTAAAGTGAAGTTACCTTGCCTGGTCTTAGTTCCGCTCTCCACAATGCCAAATTGGCTAGCAGAGTTCGCATCATGGGCTCCTCATTTGAATGTTGTGGAGTATCATGGTTGTGCAAAAGCAAGATCCTTAATAAGACTACATGAATGGCATGCTAGTGTTTCAGATAGGTCATGCAAGAGGACGAAGTCATACAAATTTAATGTTTTGCTGACCACTTATGAGATGATTCTTGCCGACTCTTTCCATCTCCGTGGAGTTCCATGGGAGCTTCTCATTGTCGATGAGGGCCATCGACTGAAAAACTCTGGAAGTAAACTTTTTAGCTTGCTCAATTCATTTTCTTTCCAACATCGTGTGCTATTGACTGGAACTCCTTTACAGAATAACATCGGCGAGATGTATAACTTACTGAACTTCTTACAGCCTGCTTCGTTCCCTTCTCTTTCCGCTTTTGAAGAGAAGTTCAATGATCTTACCACTGCTGAAAAAGTTGATGAGTTGAAAAAGCTTGTAGCACCTCACATGCTTCGGAGACTTAAAAAAGATGCCATGCAGAACATTCCTCCTAAAACTGAGAGGTTGGTTCCTGTTGAGTTGACTTCTGTACAGGCGGAGTACTACCGGGCAATGCTTACAAAGAATTATCAAGTATTGCGTAATATCGGGAAAGGGGTGGCTCAGCAGTCAATGCTAAATATTGTCATGCAACTACGCAAAGTTTGCAACCATCCATATCTCATACCTGGAACTGAACCTGAATCTGGTTCTTTGGAATTTTTACAAGAAATGCGCATAAAGGCATCTGCGAAACTTGCTTTGTTGCACTCTATGCTTAAAATTCTACATAAGGATGGTCATCGCGTGCTAATATTTTCACAGATGACGAAGCTTCTCGATATACTCGAAGACTACCTTGCGGTAGAGTTTGGACATGGAACTTATGAAAGAGTTGATGGTTCGGTATCCGTTACTGATCGTCAAGCAGCGATATCTCGTTTCAACAAGGATAAAACTCGTTTCGTGTTCTTATTATCGACACGTTCCTGTGGACTTGGCATAAACTTGGCTACTGCGGATACAGTAGTTATATATGATTCTGATTTTAATCCGCACGCTGATATACAAGCTATGAATAGAGCTCATAGAATCGGGCAGTCGAAAAGGTTGCTTGTTTACAGGCTTGTAGTAAGAGCTAGTGTCGAGGAACGGATACTGCAGCTTGCCAAGAAGAAGTTGATGCTTGATCAGCTATTTGTAAACAAGTCAGGATCTCAAAAAGAAGTGGAAGACATTCTTCGTTGGGGAACTGAAGAGCTTTTTGGTGATTGCGATGACACCAATGATCAAATTTCAAAAGATGTTTCTATCACCAAAGTTGAGGATACTTCATTCAGAGAGCAAAAACATAGAAGAAGAATGGGTGGCTTGGGAGATGTTTACAAGGACAAGTGCACTGATGGTGGGACAAAAACTGTATGGGATGAAAATGCTATATTGAAATTACTTGATCGTTCCGACCTTCAAACAAGTGTGTCAGAAAATACTGATGGTGATTTGGATAGCGATTTACTTGGTTCAGTAAAAGTGAGTCCGTGGATCTCAACTTTAACAATCTTTGCTTGTTTAAATCGTGGCACTCTACCTCCTAATCTTAATACTAGTTTTATTACTTTTTTTTTGTATTTTTACTCTTTGGTGTTCTTTCTTTAGATGCATTTACTTTATTTCATTTTTATAATCTTTGTTTGCTAAAACACCTAATATATGGATACAAAAAATTAGTTGTACTAGGTGAGGCATAACTACCAAGGTTTTCATTAAAAGGGATGTTGAGGTTTTTAAAGATGTTCAATTGAAGTACAATTTTCTATGTACCACTAAAATATACAAATTTTATTACTGTACCTCATTTTGTTCTTTAGTATTAATAATTTGCTCTGAATATTGATATTTTTATTTTCGTGTGCTTAATATTTTGAATTGATGTTTATAACTGCTATCCGCTGAAATGTCCCAGCTTTTAATGAAAGCTACGGAGTAGTAGAAGTATAATGAAAGCTAGGAAACAAGTGAAAAGGTTCTATAACCAATTTAGCTCAGACTAAGGCATTATTTGGGGGTACTGCATGTGCCCTGTTGTGGCACCTGGCAAACGAGAAAGCTGACACCTTGTGAATGGAAACATCTGCGCTCCAAATAGCTAAACTGCCCGTTTCCACATAGATTGCTAGGCCAAAAATCACAAATTTGGTGTCATTCCAGGATGCGATGTGGGACCTACAACACTGGTTGTGTTCGTGCAGTAGTGTTGGCGACGCAATATAACAAATTGGGGCAACTCAAGCAAACATTATTCAACATACAAATGATCGTATCATTTCCCAACCCAATCAACCTTGTCTCAAAGTTGGAGCTAGCGGGTCAGCGGTGTTTTCGACATCCATAAAGGAATAAGAAAGAACATAATAGTTGATGGCGAGGCTGATGAGGTAGTCATGAAGTGAAGTGTCAGCGAGGGATGAATATGCTGGTGGCATGGACATCAACACTCGATACGTTGGAAGCGTGGTTAATGGAGTGAGCGATGGAGGTGAGTCACATTACCATTCTATCTATCAAATGATGCAACCCGCGTCACATCTTTTATTTTATTATCACACATGTCTGTTATTTTTGTAGCGCATGCTTTCACACCTTTTTTGGGATCATTATGTGTTGAGTTGTATCACACTTATTATAAGCGCTCTGTTGTTATTTTGTATCGCGCATATTATTCGCGCAGTTGTTATTCGGCTCGTTGGTGTGATCGGCTAACGAGACCTTAAATGCATAGGTCCGGTAGTTTAGGAGATAGGTTAATTTAGGGCAAGCCAATTTAATTAACTATTTTAATATGTAATGTTCCCTATGCCTATAGCTGGCCCCACCGGAAATTCCCCTTTACATTGCCTTTTAATAGATGCCTTTTAAAATCCCCTGTCTTTGATATCTGCTAATATAAAATCAGCCCTCTTGCAATGTCTTCCTAGAATGTCTGCCAGTAGCAATATTTGCCCTAAAACCCCTTCTATAAAAACAGGTCCTCCCCTCCCTTTGAAGCCGACTGGAATAGAATTGACGAACCAATTTTAGGTTTCGTCGGTTCCCCATCCAACACCGCTCCCTGCCAAGGCTCGACACCGCCATACCTCCACTCGCCATCCACGCCGACGACGCCAGAACCTCACCCAGGAGCCAGCGACCTCTCTTGCAGCCTCCGCCGACTTCTCTGGCCCCGTCCCCGACAGCTCCAACGCCCTCCGGTGATCTCTTCCTTTCCATGCAACTCCGCACCTCACCCTATTCTCCTGTGAATCGACAACATCCAGTGCCTTCTGCTCGACCAAACCTCCAGCAACATTGCCGTTTGGCTTCTCCTTCTAGTTGCCCGATGCCACCTCCTAGTCATCGGGGTCAGTCAACTACTTCCCCAACGACCTCCTGGTCTACCCGAGCCTTGGCTGGGATTTCTTTGGAGTTCCGAGCACTGCTGCAGCCTAACACAACCTTCCTATCAGTAGACTTATTCGCCTTCGCTACTCTTCCTCGTGGCATGCCTCTCCATCTCTAAGCTCTCAAGATTTAGTAAATCTTATGCCCAAAATTATAAACGAATAGTTACTTTATTAGAGCTTGCCCTAATTAATCCCATTTTCTGATTATCATTTATTTTCAAACACGTGAAAGTCATCACCTAGTTTCTGTGCTCGTGGAATTGAGAGTCATGATGTTTGCATGCACGCGCAATGTCCTTGCATTACTTTGCAACACCTAGGTCGTTTAGTTCGTTAGAAATAGCCCGCGAAGTTCCAGTGTGTCATATTTATTTTAATAGATCACATTTTATTATCGTTAAGATCTACAACCCTCACCTTGGTTCACATCAATTTGGTGTGGCTGCTGGGATATCTCACTTCTATCATGGGATAGCCGAGCGTTTTCAAAGTTATAAGTTTAGGATTGTATGTTAAAAAAATTGAGGATTTAAGCAAACATATTTAAACTTTGTTGAAAAATGTTGAGTGCGCCACTACAGACGTCCGACAGAATCTGAGTGGGTTGTGCATCTCTGTTCACAACCTTGAGGTGACAATGCACACGCATTATGCTGCTCCTGCATACCTCCCCACTTCATATCACCTGGTGGAACTCGAGGTTAGGTCTTTCGATAGTCTTCTTCCTCGCCTCGTCAGTTTCACGACGAGCACTTTGGTCCCACCCACCCCCACCGTGACACTCACTTCAGTCAAGGAGGTTCTTCCCGAGCCCCTGCTCCAAGAAGAAGAACTTCTTCCTATTATTATCACCCCGACTGAAGTCGTGACTCCACTGTCTGCGCTATAGCACCCCCTTCGATCGAGGAGGTTCTTCCCGAGCCCTTGCTCAAGGAAGAAGAGCTTCCTCCTACTTTTATCATTCTGACTGAAGTTGTGGATCCACTAGCCTCTAAGACAACACCTATTTTAGCAACTGAGTTTTTTCCCTGAGGCTCCGATTTTGAAAGAACTTATTAGTGATGTGTCACTCACCTTGGATGACACATCGTCGCTCTCTCTTCTACCTGAGGAGGAGTTGGCTAGTGATGAAGCCTTCAGCTTAGGAGACATAGACTCTTTCGTCATATGCCCTGATTTCCTTAGCCCACTGCCACCCCAATCCCGTGAGGCCGCAGCCATTGAGCTTGGTGGCCACTCGCTAGTGCCATTAGAGTCACCACCTTTTATGGATTTTCTTTTTAGTCAACACGCGTTTAGTTCACATCAATTCCCTTTGGTTGCAGGACAATATGTTGAGTCACCACCTCACTATCATTTGATGTCTGAAACTTTTAGGTTTAGCCGTATTGAGGGAGTCGAGTCACTACTTACTCCTCATAGGGACACCCGTTTTAAGGGTTTTTTATGGAAAATCTTACATGATAAAATTGTGATCTTTTTAAAATTTTGTGACACGAGCAAAATTTCGTCAGGTGAAATCAAAGCGATAGTTGATCCTGGTCTACCAGACGTTCGTAGTTGTCTATCAAGCAAGCGTATGTTGCGTTATGAATTTACTTATTCCACGGGTTTTTCCTCCCGCCCCGTGTTTGTTCGACACACCACTTACTATTATCTTTGGAAAGCTCTAGTAATTACTACTCATTTAAATATTTGACATGAAATTTTGACTGATGGTTTGCGAGCCTTTTTGGGACCTTATAATCTCATGGTTTATTTCATCAATCGGGGTTATAATTTTCCAAAGGAGATTTGTTTCCTGTCTCTTTCAGGGATGAGAGGTTACCTACAGGTTTTGAGTCGCATCGATGACATCGGTAGAACAGTTATTGAGCATTTCTCCGATCGACATTTGGACTTTCTACTTGCAGGTTACATCGAGTCTCGTCGGGGTCGAGCTCTTTCAACCCAGTGAGAATTGATGCAACCTGCGTCACATCTTTTATTTTATTATCGCACCTGTCTGTTATTTTTGTAGCGCATGCTTTCGTGCCTTTTTTTTGGGATCATCATGTGTTGAATTGTATCACGCGTATTATAAGCGCTCTGGTGTTATTTTGTATTGCGCATATTATTCGTGCAGTTGTTGTCCGACTCGTTGGCGTGACCTACCAACGAGACCTTAAATGCACAGGTCCGGTAGTTTAGGAGATAAGTTAATTTAGGGCAAGACAATTTAATTAACTATTTTAATATGTAATGTTCCCTATGCCTAAAGCTAGCCCCACCTTGAAATTCCCCTTTACATTGCCTTTTAATAGTTGCCCTTTAAAATCCCCTATGTTCGATATCTGCCAATATCAAATCAGCCCTCTTGCAATGCCTTCCTAAAATGTCTGCCAATAGCAATATTTGCCGCCATAAACCCCTTCTATAAAAACATGTCCCCCCCTCCCTTTGAAGCCGTCTGGAATAGAACTGACGATCCAATTTTAGGTTTTGTCGTTCCCCATCCAACACCGCTCCCTGCCAAGGCTTGACACCGCCATTCCTCCGCTCGCCAGCCACGCCGACGGCGCCAGAACCTCACCCAGGAGCTGACGAACTCTCCTGCAGCCTCTGTCGACTTCTCTCGCCCCGTCTCCGACAACCCCAAGGCCCTCCGTTGATCTCTTCCCTTCCATGCAACTTCGCACCTCACCCTATTCTCTTGTCAATCAGCAACATCCAGTTCCTTCTGCTTGACCAAACCTCCAGCAACATCGCCGCCTGGCTTCTCCTTCCAGTTACCCGACGCCACCTCCTAGTCATTGTCAGGGTCAACCGACTACTTTCCCAGCGACCTCTTGGTCTACCCGAGCCCTGGTAGGGATTTCTTTGGAGTTCCGAGCACTGCCGCAGCCTAAAGCAGCCTTCCCATCAGTAGACGTATTCGCCTCTGCTACTCTTCCTCGTGGCATACCTCTCCATCACTAAGCTCTCAAGCTTTAGTAAATCTTATGCCCAAAATTATAAATGAATAGTTACTTTATTAGAGCTTGCCCTAATTAATCCTATCTTCTGATTATCGTTTATTTTCAAACACGTGAAAGCCATCATCTAGTTTCTGTGCCTGTGGAATTGAGATTCATGATGTTTGCAATGCACGTGCGGTGTCCTTACATTAGTTTGCAACGCATATGTCGTTTAGTTTGTTAGAAATAGCCCGTGAAGTTCCCGTGCGTCACATTTATTTTAATAGGTCGCATTTAATTATCGTTAAGATCTACAACCCCCACGTTGGTTCACATCATGAAACCAAACTTGCAGATGTCAGATGTCGGGTCTATGTCGGTTTGAGTTTGAAATGTCAGATGTCGAATTGCGGGGATGTATCAGGGATATTTTCCGATTATATATCTATACTATATTAAAAAGAAATAAACATATAAATAGACAGTGAGGGAGAGAGGGGGTGGCAAAAATTTTGGCGGAGAAAGATTAGAGAGAGAAAGAGATAGGAGAGAGGAGAGAGGGGGGAGAGGAGAGAGGGGGAGAGGAGAGAGGGGGCGAGAGTGTGGTAGAATAATTGGGGGGAGTAAGTATAGTTAGAAAGAGAGAGGAGAGAGGGGGAGAGAGGAGGTGGTACCTACTTCAAGAGAGAAACATATAAATAGATAGGGCCTCGCTCACGTAGAGCCGGAGGCCCGTGTCGTTGCACTCAAGTAGGGCCGGAGGCCCGTGTCGTTGCACTCGTATATACATATATATATATATATATATATATATATATATATATGACTTGTACTCTCGACGAGATCATCAAAAGACAACCCAACAAGGGATAATTATCGAGATATGCGGTCAGCTCGTAGCCACCTCGCCGGCGACCGTATCGACCTCACACAAGGGGGGTAATACCCCCCTGCCATTTTCTATAAATACTCAAGGGAAAGAGGCAGTGTCGTCTACCCACAAGAGATCTCTTCTAGAACTAGCGAGCTCTCTAGTGCGACCTGCAAGCTTACCTCTCCTCCCTCGCCTAACAAAACACTTGGTTCAGGGGGGATTCCTATACACTCCTGGGCATGTGACGGGACCTCCACAATGTAACATGACCACCTTGTTCGAGCAATGAAATAATCTTCTGCTCTCTTCTTCATCACTGACTTTCATTGTCGCTCGCGAATAAGTAACCGTCAACCGTACTATAGTCCAAAATGTGCGAACCGAGACCTTGGCCCTTGAGCGTCAAGATCTTAGCTCTTGAATGTGAGCCTGGGAGAGGCGATGGAGGTTGTTGAGGAGATGGCGGAAGTGGAGGAGATTGGCCTAGAAGAGGCGAGAGGAGTGACGGATGAAGAAGAGCAGAGGCAGGAGGAGAGCCTGGAGGAGGCGACGAAAGTTGATGAGGTTGGGGGAGAGGAGCTCGAGTTTGAGCAGGAAGAGGCAAGGGTAAGTTGGGAGCGGTCGGGGCTGGAGCCGGCCGAAGAAGTGGTGGAGATGGAGGTGCTTACAAGAGCGGGGGAGGTGCAAAGGGTTCGGATCAGCGGAGGCTTGAGCCTCGAGGATCAGGAGCGGATGCGAGCCTGCATCCAAAGCAACGTCGACATCTTCGCTTGGAGCGCGGCAGACATGCCGGGCATCGACGCGGACGTGGCCTGTCATCGCTTGAACCTGGATCCCCGAGCCCGCCCCATACGCCAAAAGATGAGGGCCATCGCCACCAAGCTAGAAGCCCCCATCCGAGAGGAGGTCAAAAAGCTCCTGGACGCAGGCTTCATCTCAGAGATCCAGTATCCAGGCTGGATCTCCAACGTGGTAATGGTAAAAAAGGGAGGAGGAAAATGGCGCATGTGTATTGATTTTTCTTTATTAAATAAATCATGTCCCAAGGATTGCTACCCCTTGCCTCGAATCGATGCGCTGGTGGACTCAGCCGTCGGTTTTTCTCTTATGAGTTTTTTAGATGCATTTTCAGGTTACCATCAGATCCGGATGCACCCTCTTGATGTCAAAGATGTTTCCTTCATCACAAGAGAGGGATGCTTCAGCTATAAGATGATGCCCTTCGGGTTGAAGAACGCAGGGGCAACGTACCAACGCATGATGGATCGAATCTTTCGAGATCAAAGGGGAAGGAACCTGGAGGTCTACGTGGACGACCTCATGGTCAAGAGTAAGTGTGTTGATTCCCACTTGCGGGACTTGGAGGAAACGTTTGCCACCCTGCGAAGGTCCAAGATGAGGTTGAACCCCTTGAAGTGCGTCTTCGGGGCTAGTCGCGGTAAATTCCTCGGACACCTCTTGACTCCCGCGGGGGTAGAACCTAACCCCGATAAGGTTAAGGCTATTCTAGACCTGGAATCACCTCGCAGTGCCAAAGAGGTCCAGCGCTTGACCGGGAAGTTGGCCGGGCTAAGCAGATTCCTCTCTCGGTCAGGAGATAGGTGTTCCTCTTTCTTTAAAGTGCTTCGTGGTAACCAAGTATTCGAATGGACGGCCGAATGTGAAGAGGCATTTCAGGGGCTGAAAAGGCAACTCTCCCAAGCTCCGTTACTTCAAAGCCCGAAGGAAGGGGAGGACCTAGCCTTGTATCTCGGAGTGGGGGGAGAGGCAGTGAGCTCCGTCTTGGTTAGGGAGGAGGGGAAGAAACAGTTACCCGTCTATTATGTCAGCCGAATCTTAAAAAAGGCGGAGCTCCGATACCCTATTCTAGAGAAGCTAGCATACGCCTTGGTCGTCTCGGCTAGGAAGCTCCGCCCTTACTTTCAGGCGCACTCGATTAGGGTGGTAACCGGTCATCCTCTTCGCAAGGTCTTTGAGGGGGTGGAGCATTCCGGAAGGTTGGCAAAGTGGTCCATCGAGCTAAGCGAGTTTGACATTTCTTTCGTCCCGAGGCTCTCCATCAAAGCCCAGGCCGTGGCGGACTTTTTGGCGGATTATGTCACCGAGGCCGAGGAAGAAGAGTCGAGGCCGTCGGAGGCATGGAAAATGATGGTCGATGGAGCCTCAGGAAGGCACTCCCTGGGAGGAGGTGTGGTGCTGGTAAGTCCACAAGGGGTTACCATAGAGCAAGCAGTGGCCTTCCACTTCCCTGTAACCAATAATCAGGCGGAGTACGAAGCCGTGATAGCCGGTCTCCGACTGGCAAAGGAGTTGGAAATTCAGGATGTGGAGGCCTTCACAGACTCAATGGTGGTGGCATCGCAGATCCGAGGGGAGTTCGAGGCCCGGGAGCCTACCCTCGCGAGATATCTATCAAATGTAAGAACTATCATTGGAGGTTTCCGTTCTTTTTCTATTCAACATGTTCCCAGGGAGGAAAGCACGGCAGCTGACCGATTAGCAAAGTTCGGGCCTCGGGGTGGAGGTACCCTAACCGAACTATTTCGGCCAACCATTGAAGAGGGGGAGTTGATGGAGGTATGTCAGCGGTCCTCATGGATAGATCCGTTGGTGACCTTCTTGACCACAGGAGAACTGTCGGAAGAAGTCAAGGATGCAAAAAGCTTCAGGCACAAGGCGGCTCATTACCTGATGCTGGAAGGGAGCTTGCATCGGAAGATGTTGTCAGGACTCCTCGCGAGATGCGTGACCGAGGAGGAAGTCCCAAGGATCCTGGAAGAGGTGCATTCTGGAGAATGCGGCAGTCATTCAGGGGGAAGGACATTGGAAGCAAGGGTGATAAGGCAAGGATATTTCTGGCGGACTTTGAGGAAGGATACAGCTGAGTTCGCAAGGAGGTGTCGGAAGTGCCAAGTACATGCTCCCCTCCAGCTCTTGCCCGCCCAAAGGCTTCGAAGCATCACGGCGCCATGGCCCTTCGCCATTTGGGGAATGGACCTGGTTGGACCCTTCCCTCCAGCTAGCGGGCAGAGGAGGTTCCTCCTAGTTATGATTGACTACTTCTCCAAGTGGTTGGAGATCAAGCCTTTAGCCAAGGTAACCTCCCAGGTCATCAGGAACTTCGTTTGGGGGGAAATCATTTGCAAGCACGGATTGCCCCAAGCGATAGTGACAGACAACGGTCCTCAGTTTGCCAGTGAAGAATTCATCAGTTTCTGCACCCAATTGGGGATTGACCTCAGGTTCGCCTCTGTCCATCATCCTCGGAGCAATGGCCAGGTGGAGGCGGCAAACAAGATCATTGTCAGCTTGCTCAAAAAGAAGGTGGAGAACCTGAAGGGTAACTGGGTGGAACAGCTCCCTTCCGTTCTGTGGGCTTTGCGAACGACTCCGAACACGGCCACAGGGGATACCCCCTTCAAGCTCTCTCATGGGTGTGAGGCTGTCCTCCCGGTGGAGTTCGAGGTTCGGTCCCCAAGGGTCGCGGCCGCAGCCGAGGGAAGCGAAGCTGGGAGGTTGGAGAATGAGGAAGGGTTGCGCCTCTCATTAGATATAGTGGAAGAGCTGCGGGATGTTGCCGCCATCAGACAAGAAGAAGTAAAACGACGAATGGCTCGGTACTTCAATAAGCACATCAGAGTCAAGCAATTCGCCGTGGGGGATCTAGTACTGAAAAAGGTCGACGCTGCAGGAAGGTCGGCCGCGGTTGGTAAGCTCAACCCTAGCTGGGAAGGGCCTTATATAGTAGAGAAGGCTCTGGCTAATGGAGGCTACTATCTCCAGGATGCGGAGGGAAGGACCTTGAGTCACACCTGGAATGGTGACGATCTGAAGCGCTTCTACCCGTAAGAGGGAAAGAAGGATTGTAATGTTGTAAACAACCATTGCATTTTCAATAAGTTTATTCCAGAATGTTGACTATCTTTGAGTATGCAATCTTTATGTTTTTTGTTTTAACTGGCTATGACTCCTCATCTCAATGATGGAATAGGCCTGGTTGAAGGAACCTTCATCGGCACCCCGAGCTCGGCTCGGCCCCAGGTAGACCCGCTGCGCAGGCTCCCATCTAGCTGGCAGGTCCGAAGGCTCGCTTGTGGGGGAGAGGTTTGGTTATCTTCATCAACACCCCGAGCTCGGCTCGGCCCCAGGTAGACCCGCTGCGCAGGCTCCCATCTAGCTGGCAGGTCCGAAGGCTCGCCTGTGGGGGAGAGGTTTGGTTATCTTCATCAACACCCCGAGCTCGGCTCGGCTCCAGGTAGACCCGCTGCGCAGGCTCCCATCTAGCTGGCAGGTCCGAAGGCTCGCCTGTGGGGGAGAGGTTTGGTTATCTTCATCAACACCCCGAGCTCGGCTCGGCCCCAGGTAGACCCGCTGCGCAGGCTCCAATCTAGCTGGCAGGTCCGAAGGCTCGCCTGTGGGGGAGAGGTTTGGTTATCTTCATCAACACCCCGAGCTCGGCTCGGCCCCAGGTAGACCCGCTGCGCAGGCTCCCATCTAGCTGGCAGGTCCGAAGGCTCGCCTGTGGGGGAGATGTTTGGTTATCTTCATCAACACCCCGAGCTCGGCTCGGCCCCAGGTAGACCCGCTGCGCAGGCTCCCATCTAGCTGGCAGGTCCGAAGGCTCGCCTGTGGGGGAGAGGTTTGGTTATCTTCATCAACACCCCGAGCTCGGCTCGGCCCCAGGTAGACCCGCTGCGCAGGCTCCCATCTAGCTGGCAGGTCCGAAGGCTCGCCTGTGGGGGAGAGGTTTGGTTATCTTCATCAACACCCCGAGCTCGGCTCGGCCCCAGGTAGACCCGCTGCGCAGGCTCCCATCTAGCTGGCAGGTCCGAAGGCTCGCCTGTGGGGGAGAGGTTTGGTTATCTTCATCAACACCCCGAGCTCGGCTCGGCCCCAGGTAGACCCGCTGCGCAGGCTCCCATCTAGCTGGCAGGTTCGAAGGCTCGCCTGTGGGGGAGAGGTTTGGTTATCTTCATCAACACCCCGAGCTCGGCTCGGCCCCAGGTAGACCCGCTGCGCAGGCTCCCATCTAGCTGGCAGGTCCGAAGGCTCGCCTGTGGGGGAGAGGTTTGGTTATCTTCATCAACACCCCGAGCTCGGCTCGGCCCCAGGTAGACCCGCTGCGCAGGCTCCCATCTAGCTGGCAGGTCCGAAGGCTCGCCTGTGGGGGAGAGGTTTGGTTATCTTCATCAACACCCCGAGCTCGGCTCGGCCCCAGGTAGACCCGCTGCGCAGGCTCCCATCTAGCTGGCAGGTCCGAAGGCTCGCCTGTGGGGGAGAGGTTTGGTTATCTTCATCAACACCCCGAGCTCGGCTCGGCCCCAGGTAGACCCGCTGCGCAGGCTCCCATCTAGCTGGCAGGTCCGAAGGCTCGCCTGTGGGGGAGAGGTTTGGTTATCTTCATCAACACCCCGAGCTCGGCTCGGCCCCAGGTAGACCCGCTGCGCAGGCTCCCATCTAGCTGGCAGGTCCGAAGGCTCGCCTGTGGGGGAGAGGTTTGGTTATCTTCATCAACACCCCGAGCTCGGCTCGGCCCCAGGTAGACCCGCTGCGCAGGCTCCCATCTAGCTGGCAGGTCCGAAAGCTCGCCTGTGGGGGAGAGGTTTGGTTATCTTCATCAACACCCCGAGCTCGGCTCGGCCCCAGGTAGACCCGCTGCGCAGGCTCCCATCTAGCTGGCAGGTCCGAAGGCTCGCCTGTGGGGGAGAGGTTTGGTTATCTTCATCAACACCCCGAGCTCGGCTCGGCCCCAGGTAGACCCGCTGCGCAGGCTCCCATCTAGCTGGCAGGTCCGAAGGCTCGCCTGTGGGGGAGAGGTTTGGTTATCTTCATCAACACCCCGAGCTCGGCTCGGCCCCAGGTAGACCCGCTGCGCAGGCTCCCATCAAGCTGGCAGGTCCGAAGGCTCGCCTGCGGGGGATAGGTGGAGTCCTTGACTTTTTGATCCTTGGTACTTGGTTGGTAGTTACTGCGTTACGACGAGCTCGGCTCGAACCCCGGCAGACCCGCTGCGCAGGCTCCCATATAAGCTAGCAGGTCTGACGGCTCGCCGGTGGGGTAGGGGTTTATTTGGTCGGAAAAATATGTGAGCAGGGCCCTGGCCCAGACCGGAGGCAAGGCCCTACAGGTCTCAGCTCAGAGGTCTCAGCCAGTAAAGGCCTCGGTTTGGAGGTCTCGGCCAGTATGGGTCTCGGCTCAAAGGTCTCAGCCAGTAAAGGTCTCGGCTCAAAGGTCTCGGCCAGTAAAGGTCTCGGTCAAAGGGGGCTCTCGCAAAAGGAGGCTCCCGGCGGACCTGGGCAGGACGACTTAATCGGCGACGCGAGGTTCCCGCCTAACTGATCTCTAAGAAAGATTACCCTAAAGAGACTAAGGGTCTCGGCGGAAGCTCGCGCGGAAGCCATTCGGCAGAATAATATACTTTCAAGCACACACTGACAATGAAAGATGAAACATTACTTTACATAAAATTAATTACAAAAGTTGGAGCCTCTCGCTCATTACAAGAGAAACAAAAAGAAAAAAGAAGCTTAGGGGGATGCGCTGTAACTCCCGCTGGTGCTCTCGCTTAAATCATCGCCAGAGCTCGCTTCAGATGTCCGCCAGCGGCGGTAGAAGACCTCGGGATGTCTGAGGGAGGCGAGTCCGGCGCGCCCGGAGGTTTGGGAACTGGATCGTAGAGCCAAGGAAGGAGTTGGCGAGCGTCGATGGTCGCGCCGTCCTCCCGAAGCAGCTTAACGTCTCGCAGCGTCTCGAGCGTCAGCTTGACGGTTGCCTGAGCGTTGGCTTGCAGCAGCTTGTCAACGTCGTACTCCGAGAGGTAACGACTCCGCAGCCTCGCATCTAACTCCGGAGGCGGGACCTTCGCCATCTCAGCGCGAAGCTGTTCCCTCAGGAGGACGCTCTCGCAGCGCGCGTTGGCCAGCTCTGCGCGCAGCTCCTTGACTTGGGCAGAATCCTGTGAAAAAAGAGTTCAGTTTGGAAACATCGCACAGTCGTAACTTTGAGAAACAAGAGCAAGGGCTCAGGAGGGTCTCGCTTACCTCGGTCGCGGGCCGTAGAGACAACGCCAGTCGAGCATCCGCAAGCTCCTGTTGAGCTCTCGCGAGTTCTTCTCCCGCGGTGTGCGCTCGAGCCATCGCGTCCTCCCTTGCCTTGCGCATATCGGTGAAATTCTTGTCGAGGGTGATGCTTCGGCGCGCACACATATGCGCAAGCTCGAACCCGCGCAATAGAGCCTGGATGACATCGAAGGCTAGAAGGCGGGTGGACATTTGGTCAAACACGCTGGCATCCTCTCGGCTGTAAAGGCCATATCCAAGCGAGAAGGCCTCGCCAGTCACATCTTCCCCCTCCGCCCAGCTGGGAAGGAGTGTCGTAACCTTGATTAAGTTTGACTCGGGGTCCCATTCCATCTGAGGCTTCCCCTCCGCATCGACGTACTTCACGCCGAAACCAAAGTTCCTGTGCCCTTTCGGCACCTCCCGGGGCGGAGCTCGGACGGAGGTTTCGGCGGCGAGCACTTCTCCCCCAGCCTCGCTTGCGGCCGGTGGGTTCCCGGTGGAAGCCTCGGCGCGGCTCTTGGCGGCGGCATCCATCTCGCTGGCCCTTTGGAGGATCGCTTCGAAGGAGCTGCCTGCGGGAAGGGGTTGGACAGGCGAGACGGCCGGGGCTTTCCCCTTCTCAAGAGCAGATGGTTTGGGCCTCTTCAGCATTCGGAGAGGAGGAAGGGTGACCTTCCGCTTCTTGGCTGGTGGCGGCAAAGGAGGGGCTGGATCGTTTCGGCAGGCGCTGGCGCTAGCTTCCGCGAGCGCAAGGGAGCCTCTCGCGGCCAGACCCTCGACACCCCGGCCTTCAGCGAAGGGTTGGCGCAGAGGGACCTCCCGCTCTCCTGCAAAGTTAAAACACTTCAGCGCAAGAAGATCTTTGATAAAAGAGGGAATCTGAGGCGAGACCGTACCTTCGCCCGAGTGAACGAGGGGGAGGGAGTCGACGTCTCGCCTGAGGTAGGGAACATCGAACTCCTTGGTTCCAAAGAATTCCAGGATTGCGCTCTCGCGCGATCCCAGAGTAGGCGGTTTGTAGGCAGCGTCCTCGTACTGAACGGGCTGAAGCGGGACGTTGCCGAAATCCCCGCTGACATAAACGAATTTCTCGCCCCAGTGATGGTGCTTGTTGGCGAGACCGGTAACCTCGAGCAGTTGCCCGGAGAAGAAAACCACTCCTCCCTTGGCGCGGAAGTTGAATAGCTTCCGGAAGATGGGCAAACTGAACTCGATCCTCTCGGATCGCATATAGCATATGAATGCTATAAGGATCGCGACTGAGTTCGGGTTCAGTTGGGCGGGAACCACCCCATAGTAACGAAGAGCAAGCCGAACCTCCGGCCAAAGGGGAAGGCGGAAGCCCACCTCGAAATGCTCGAGGGGGATGGCGAGTTCTCCCGCCTCCGGAGTATTCACCTTATCGTGATTACCCGGGTTCCGCGCCGAGAAGCCAGCGGGAATATAGCGGTCAACGATCAGGTTATATTCGTCTAGGGTGAGCTTGCAGGAAGGGAAGAGGTGTTTTTGGAATGCTTCCGCGCAGTGGGCGCGACCCTTGTTCTCGCCAGGCATGGTGGGTTCGCGAGTGAGAGCGAGAGCTGAAAAAAGGGGTCGAAGCGGAAACAAGAACGCGAGAGCAAGGAAGGAAGCCTGAGGTTCCGGATCGAAGAAGTAAATGCGGTTGGCAGACTTCTCTATTTATAGGGAATCGTAATCATCATGGATCCATCCGACGGAGAGAGAAAGTGACGGTGGAGTACAGCTGTCAGAATCTGGGCTAACGATGCCTCGATTTTCCCCCTCGGGATGGCAGCGGTCAACAGTCGTTCCTGGTTTCGACACAATTATCTCGATCATCGCAAGCCTCCTAGATTGGCGCAAGCCTCCTAGATTGGCGCGAGCCTTCTAGATTGACGCGAGCCTCCTAGATTGGCGCGAGCCTCCTAGATTGGCGCAAGCATCCTATATTGATGTAGGCGTCTTAATTTAAAAGTCTCGCAGAGCAATAAAAAGGAAAGGAAAGAGAAACATTGGTAACAGTGAGGTTCTCTCCAACGAAAGTTGGATAAACTTAATTAACTGTAATGTTTATTACAGATACATTGATAAAAGAGATTCAAGCGAGAAGTCTAATAGGGCTTCCAATACCATCGCCCTCGTTCTCGCCGCCTAGTTCTTAGAGGCACCAGCGGATTAAAATAAGACGATAGGGTGGTACACCCAAGGTTGATCCGCCTGGCGTGATCTCGGATCTGCGAGATGCATCTCCCTGGCGAAGACTCGGCGGAAGGCCCTCCCGGACGATCAGCCTCGCCTAAGAAGAAATCCCGCTCCAGAGTCTCCAACCTTTGCTCCACAGATTCGCGGAACGCTTTTGCCGCGACAGAGTGAGCACGATCTCGCCGGATGAGCCTGGCCAGGATAGTCGAGATCTTCTTCCTCCTCCCCTTCGCGCTCCCGGCGCTGTTCAATATTCCTTCTATCTCGCCAGACGAAGGGAGGGGAGAATCTTCCTCTTCTTCATCGTCCTCATCTTCATCATCATCTTCTTCTTCCCGGTTGACTTCCGACCGCAAGCCGGGATCACCTGCAAAGGAAACGCACGAGAATTCTGGTTAAAGCATGACAATCAGCAGTCCAGGAAAGTTTCGCATACCTGCAGTTGGACGAGAAGGCCCGACCCCTCCGGTAGTTCCATAAAGGAGGTGAAGAGGCTTGCCCAGCCCCGGGCGGAAGGGCTCGCGCGCGATGGTCCCGACCTGGCCAGAAGCTCGTGGGGAGTTGTCTTCTCCCAAGAGATGATCGGCATCCTTGGGAGTAGCGGAGGGTTCAGAGGCCGTCCCTCCCGCCTGCAGGGTAGGATTGGTCACCAGGGGAGGCAATTCCACAGTTCTCGCTTCTACTTCCCTGGCGGTTAGGCCCGGGTCGGCGGGAGCGGGCACTGCGAGAAGACAATTCAGAAAAGAAAAGGCAGGGTTGACATATCGACAGTAGCAAAACGTACCTGTCGTTTCGGTCTCGGCTGAAGGAATTGCGTCCGAGACCCGCGTTTGGTCCTTGGGGGAATGAGCGGGCAGGTTCGAAGAAATCGGCGGGATCTCGGCGTCATCGTTAGGAGCGGATTCCTGCGAAAGCTTACTTTAACCATCGGATCTAGTGCACGATCGGCTCGGTAGGCACGGTTGAAAGGCTTACCTTCTGCGGGGAAGGATCCCCCGCAGGATTGGGAGTGGGGGAAGGAGGCTCCCTGTTCTCGCGAGAAAGGTCCCGCCGGACCACCTTCGCCCTTTTCTTTTCCTTTTTCTTCGGCTCGGAAGGCCCGGCGGTTGGAGTCTTTCTCGCTAACCATGGAGCCACCGCCGCACAGTTAGCCAAGGCCCGCGCTTGGGCAGCGGCTAACCGGTCTTGGAGGTCTTGCGGAAGTGGTTTGATAGCACGTTTGGGATGCATGGTAAGCTCGCGCAAAAATCTCTGAGGCGAGAGCTCAGTTGGAAAACCGTACTTCAAGGGCAGGGCGTATGGACGCCTATCAGTACATATTTATAGCCGCAGTAGGACCCACCAAAAGATTCCCTTGGTAGGCGGACACGTGTCCAGCGAATATTATGGGGGTTGGACTTGTCTTGTCGAGCGCAGGGCTAGCTCGAAAAGAGCGGGGATTGTGTACAACCCCATATTCGCTGGGTGGGACCCGGAGACTTCACTGAGGGATTGGGCTAGCCTCAGGCTAGCCTTGGGTTAACCCTAAGGGATACTGGTGGAGTTCTCGTCCTTAAAGGCTCCCGCCTGGCGGTGGGCGATATCGTTCGCGCCACGACAGGCTTTGGGTCCAAAGCCAGAGGAGCTTCCGCCCTGAAGGAGCTCCCGCCAAGGGCAGGCGAAAGCTGGGGAAACCAGGGCAGATAGTCGAGCTCCCGGCAGGAGAGATCGTCGACCGGCCAGAGCAGGTGGCTTGACTACGGAAGCTCCCGACTTAGGGAAAGCTCCCGCCCAGGGCAGGCGAGAAGGCCTTAGGTGAGCCTTCATTCGCAATGGCATCATGACTACCTAGCGCGAGAACCTTCCTGGCAGGAGCTCTCGCCAAGGCGGGCCTAGAGGGGACCCAGCGAGAGCCTTCTAGGCCGGGGGTCTCGCCAAGTGGGCCCACGGGGTGGGACCCGGAGTCCAGAGGAGATTATTTTATTATTATCCCGAGGTAAAATTACCCAAATGCCCTTGGGAGGACAGCGGGATTTGGCTATTGGCATACCCTTCAGGGGTATTTCAGTATTTTCAGGCCAAAGGAAGACTATAAAAAGACCCATAGGGGCTCTTTGGAAGGCAAGGCTTTCATTTTTCTCCAACTCTAGTGCCTTCTGAGGAGCTCCCAGCCCAGCGTTTGGCTTTGGAGGGGAAGCTCTCAGAGATCTTCCGGGTGTGTGGTGGGACCTCCCAGCTGAGGCTTTGGGTCTGTTTTAGGACCTTAGCAGCCAGTCAGGGGTCGAGATTTGAGAGAAGTAGGCGTCGGCTGCACTTTGGTTCGTGAACATTCGTTGAGGTCATTTTTGGCTTCAACATATGGGGCTATATTTTAAAAAAACAAAATTTTTGTTTAAAATGTCGATGTCTCAACATTTTCTTGCCAATATCTTTATGTTGTCGACATCTACAAAACAGAGACAATTACTTATTCCCAAGGTTGGAGGCAAATATGCCTCAATTTTGGAGCCATTGAAAGGTGCACACCATAGGAGATAGTGTTGGTCTGAGTGTTTGAAAGGTTACTCGTTGGGCCAGTTAAGATTGAGATTTGTTGGTTGCTTTTGATTGAAAGCCATTTTTCTAAGGGTAGTGTTGAAGAATTTGGTGGAGGTGGAGAGAAGAGGAAATTAATGTATCATGAGAGTTGGATTCTAAAGCATCGTAGTTGCGGCGTGTTTGATGAGATTCATCGTTCTTTCAAATGTAAGCAAGTTCAGGCAGATGAATTCATGGTTGGCATTGACGGTGTATAATTGGCAGAGATTCGTTCTTTAAAAAATGATCTCGAGGCCACATGGTAGAGAGGACAGGAGTGGCGTGTCCTCAAAGGTTCTAGATGATTAACTTTTTGCCATGAGAGGGAGATGGGAAACAGATCAAGCCATTGGCAGAATAAATTTCTTAGAGAGGGGTTTGGAAAATGGGATACCGGGATTTAGAAAACTTTTGATTTCATGATATCATCTAGTACAACTTAAAATATCTTATATAGACAAGTTCTCCTACAAAAGGGATTTCATCTAAACTTGCACAAATGAGTTCTATGGAAAATAAGAAAACCAAACAATAACATTAGTAAATTACGACTTTCAAACACCTAATTAATCAACATATTGAATAACAAAAAAATGAAAATACAATACTAGATACTCACGAACAAGGAGATCCGACGGTGGGAAGTGACGGCGGTTGGTTGTTGAGAGTAGGTGGCCTTGGCGACATGATAGAGAGTCGAGGTGTTGGTGGTACATGGGGAATGATAGTGGCACCAGCTGAGACGGAGAGGGGCGATGGCTTGCAGGTGGGAGCAAGGTGGGGTGTATGGGTTGCTATAGGGGTCGGGGATAAGTCTATGGCGTGCGATAGAACTGGAAGGTGGGGTAGTGATTTGCAGCAGGTGCATGCGACAGAGGAAGGTGGGTTGCTGTAGGAGTGGGTCTTGGGTTTGCGGTTTGAACGGAGGGAGACGTTTTGGGCGGTTAGCTGCGGGAGAGGACGTGAGGGATGCATGGGCTTGCGTCTGGGCTTGGAGATATCGTTGTCGTGTGTGAACCTTGAAGGGGGATTCTTGATTTCAGAGGCGTGCTACCGGGAAGGAGATAGAGCAATTACTTGTGAAGGGGATCGTTGGATTAAGGCTCTGTAGAGGGATACTAGGTGGAAAACTGAAAATAACTGGGACGTCGCATCCCAGGATCTTGCGGCATCGCACCACGATATGATTGCTGGCTCTAGATTTCTTCATAAGACTAACAATAGTACACAATGTCAGTCATCACCCATGTTAGAACACCCGGCTTGAACGACTATAATTGGCCTTTACATCCAGTGTCCAATTAATACTAAATAAATTCCAAAAATAAAAGAAAATACATATAAATAGGGAAACGACGCTCCAGACGCCTCGTGGTTTCGTATTGCTGATCCAATCAACACTTCCTGCATGAGTACACAAATGCTTTCTGCACGAGTATTTCTTTTCTTCATCTCCCCCTTCTTCCTTCTTCTTGCATTCTCCGTAGGCTGAGCTTGGCTTCCTTGTACCTTCGCCGCAACCACCACTATCGATGGGATAAGGTGCTACGGTTGACCCGTAACAGATTGCAACATCACAGGATGGAACCAGTAGACAGATCGTTTACTGTTCCAATAGATTCAATTTAATTATGTTGATGGGGCTCAACGGTAATAGTAGTTATAGAAGGAATGCTAGTAGCAAATCAATAAAATATTTAATAAGCATTCCAAGTTCTTAAATTGCACCAATATATATTTAGGTTTTCTTTGCTTGCTTGTAAATAGAAAACATTAAAAAAAACTAATGATATGACTCATTTGGCATGTTTAAATGAAATTATTATGTTGGAGGGGTTTTCGGAGGATTTGGGGAGTCCAAAGCGATCGGGTTCTACCTGCATCAAAATAAATATTGGATCCAACAAATTTCATTGTTTTTAAGGTGTATATTTTATTTTATGCATCTGAATGTGCCGATAAGATACTAATTAACAATACTTACATGTAACAAATTTTTTTCCCGCAAATATAAATTAGATTGATTGTAGCGGTAAAAATATTTTATATCCTTACACTTTGAGTTTGAGAAACCAATTGTGCAACCTTCATTAACCGTATTGTCGTAATGCATTTTGCTTTGATCAGGACGTGTGTTTACCTTGTTATAAAGGATGTGTAGTTAAATTGTAAAAGAGTATAATATGTACACTGTGCACATGGTGAAAATAAGGAATTTAGGGAGATTGAATCAAAATTTGAACATGAGTACCACCAAGCCTATGCTTATCAAATTATCTTGTAATATTTTCTTCTACTTGGAATTGTATGGAATTGCTTTGCCGGATTTTGTTGATTAGTTAAATTTAAAGTTACTGCAATCATAAATGGTGTGCTTGGATTCTTTAAATTTATTCCCAGGGCAATTGTTTTTTATTCTTTAATTTGCTGCTTTAATAAGTCTTGGTTTTTTTTTCCTTAGTCTTTGGAATGGAACGATGAGCAGCTAAATGGTGACCCTGTTGGTACTGAAGTCTTAGCTAACCTTGCTGGTGATGGATGTGGGCCATCTGCGACCAAGGAATTTAATACAAACACTGTCACAGAGGAAAATGAATGGGACAGGCTTTTACGTGACAGGTGCTAAATTGATCAACGATTTCTCTCAATTTGATTTTTGTTAGTTGACTTGTTCCTTCCACCGCCCTTTCCTTGGTTTCATGCTCAACCGTTTGATTGAAAAAACAGAAGAAATAATTTTCTGTTATAAGTTTTATGTTTCAGTTTTTTGATTTATTTTGACATCTCAAGTCGCCGATATCCTCACCAAAGATTTACCCCGTTCACTTGTTTGTTTCCAAGCTTGGAGTTTACAATCTGTATGCTCCAAGTTACGACAGAGGTAACAGACATAAATGATTCTGCCTAGATGTTAACCCGAATCCTGCGACAGAGGACAACATCAGACAGTATCGTGGACAAGTCATCCAGGTGGTCGCTTCGAGTGTCCGCAGACACTCTCCGGGCAACTACTCTAGTGCCCGCTGGTAGACGGTTACTCAGGGTGCCTGCGAACACTCCCCGTCCGAGGCTTGGGCGTTGCAGTGGTCAACACAAGACCGGGCGACCCCTCAGAGGACAGTTCGGTGATCCAACCAAGAGGTCGCGACGGGCATTGCTCCTAGGCTCGCGCGGATTCTTCCCTTTGGCGTCAACTTAGGCGGCACCACGCGGTCTCTTCTCTCAACCCCCGCCACCGACTCTTCGTGTATCTTGGGCGGTTGAAAATTTCAGTTGCATTAGGTATTATTTTTGCATTGAGATAGTTGTTGGAAAAGTATATGAAGAAGAGGAAGATTGTTACGGTTGCGCATGCCGACGGGACACACACTCGCCGACGAGACGCCGCAGCGGGTCTACAAGCAGAGGAAGACGACGGGTCTGTCAGGAGGAGGAGAGACCGAAGACGCGACACCGACATGATTATTTTATTTCTATTTGCATTATGTTATTTCATATTATGTATGCTCTTTTATTTGTATTTGCTTTCGCTATTTGCACACCGCACTTATAAGGGGTAGTGTTGTACTCCTTTTTGATTATCCTTGGATGAATGAAATTTTGGGCTGCTCTCTAAGGTTTTCTTCTCAACCATAATCCCCCTCTTCTTCGCCACCTCTGCCGACCCCCATTGCTGGATTCCTCTCGGAATCGTATCAATTTGGTCCGACCTGCCTCACTTCCCGCCATCTGATCGCTGGTGCTCGAGATCGTCTGTGCGTTTTTCGCTACAGGCCGATTTGCCTGCCAATCCGTAAATTTCCGCACCGCCTCGCCTGTTTCCACGCGGCTACAGTGCCACTTCGTCGATCCCGTGTTGAACCGCCACACGTCCGCCCGACTACAGCCTTTCCCGCTCCGTCGCTCCTTGCGTCGGGATGCAGATCTGCCGCCCTAGCACCGCATCAAGCCATCTGGTCATTTTTCCGCCCGTCGACGACGTTCCCCATTCCTTGCTTCAACCGCCCATCTGACCCTTGCGCCCGATCTGACGCAGAAATACCCAAGCCTCCGGTTTCCGCCTGGTTTTGAGCCACCGGTCCCCTGTTCCTTCGATTGCCAGCCGATCCCTTCCCTCCGCCTGTTTCGCACACCTACACTGTCGAATCTGCCGTGCCATCCGCTGATTCCGGCGACTTTCGCGGCACCCAGCGCTTCCGTCCAGATCTACCCTTCCATTCGCTTCCTTCTGTTCCGCTGATTCCAGCCCATGCCTCCCAATACTTGCTTGGCCATAGATCTTCCTCAGCATGCAACCGCCGAAGCCCTAAGCCATTTGGATGCTCAAGAGCAACTCGTCGCCTCCATGCATGCCTTGCTCCTCTCCCTCCACTCCGAGATTGACTCCCTGCAGGCTTCCACCGCCGCCGTCTCCATCGCGTCCGGCTCTGGCCTGCCGGCGGACTGGGGCTCTCTCCTTGGAGCCGGACCGCCATCCATTCCTTCAGGGACCACTCCTCCGCCAATTCCGGGCCGGTCCGCCCTCTCCTTTGACATTCCTTCCTTCGTCGCTGTTGAACTGATGGGTTGGATCGCCAGAGCGGAGCAATATTTCGACCTCAAGTACACACCAGAGCACGAGAAGGTGCCGACGACGGTGGTTGGCTTGGACGGCTCGACCCTCCATTGGGCTGAGTGGCTCCGCCAATCTAACCCGTGCCTCTCCTGGCCCGAGCTCAAGCAGGAGATGATTCAACGGTTTGACACTCAGCTACTCTGGCTCCTCCGCTATCGAGGGCGTCCGCCAGACAGCCGTCCTGGACGATTATGTTGATGAGTTCGTCGCTCCGGTCTCCTACGTTCCTGGGCCACCGCCTGGTCATTACCTGAGTTTCTTCATTCAGGATCTACTGCCACATATCCGCTCTCGTCCCTGCGTGCACCACCCTCACACAGTCTCCAACACCATGAACTTGGCGCGTCTGGTGGAAGCCGACCTCGCCCCCCGGTAGTCATGTTCAAAAAGACCGGGCCCGGCCCAGAAAAAGCCCGGCTAGGCCCGGCCCGGGAAAAGCTCGGCCCGGGCCAAGGCCGGGCTTGGGGGCCTTACAGGCCCCCCATATCAGCCGGTTGCCCGGCCCGACCCCGGTCGGGCAAAGCTTGGGTGTCGGGCCTAGCCTGGGCCTTACACCCGAGCCGGCAGGAAATCCCACCTCCCCGCCAGCTGGCGGGATTTCCTTGGAAATACCGCTAGAGGCAGGATTTAGGCAGGATTAAAATCCCGCTTATTTAGGCGGGATTATAATCCCTCCTAATCAAAAATGAGGCCCAGGCTGGCTGGCTTGAGCCGGCTTGGAGGGCCTTATTAGGCCCTCTCTTTGAGAGGTAGCCCGACCTGACTCAAATCGGGGCCCGGGTCGAGCCGGTTGGCAAAAAACCCGGGCCCGATTGGCCCAGTCCCAGCCCGACCCGATCAGGCTTTTTGAACACGACTACCTCCCGGCCACCTGCTCCTACGACACTAGACTACAACCGACCACCTCCAACCTCGACCGTCTTGCAGACCACCCAACCATAACCCCTCAACCGCGGCCGCCACCTTGGGGAAATTGACCGGGCCGGCCACCGTCCCTCAACACATCTCGAATAGTGATTACAATGAGCTTCACAGCAAGGGTCTTTGTTTTCGGTGCCGCCAACCCTACTTCCCCATCCATGAGTGCTCCTTGAAGGAATTCCGCGCCATCATCGACGACATTGACCCGGAGGTTAACCTGGCCGACTTTGAGGCCCTGGAGCTCTCAGCGAGGAATACACCTCTAGACCCACCGCGGCTATGTTCCACCGCCTGGAGTTATCTCGTGCCTCGACGGGTGGGATCTCCGGCTAGCAGACCATGCAGCTCTCGGGCATACTGCGAGATCGCCTGATCGTCATTATGGTGGACAACGCCGCAAGTCACAACCTCATCTACGAGTGTCTGGTGCAACAACTCCGCCTTCCCTCAGTTTTTCTTCGGATGTTGCGGTCCGTCTGGGCGATAGACGTCGCCAACCGACTCAGGGCCGTTGCACTGTTGTGTCTCTTTCCGTGGGGTCCTGTTCCGTGACCGCGGACTTCTGCTCATTCGGCCTAGGTGGTATCGACGCCATTTTAGGGGTGACTTGGCTTCGCACGCTCGACGATGTAACATCAATTAGGTGACTATGACCATACAGTTCCTCCGCGGGGGCCAACCATGTCGCCTCGACGGCGACTCCACTCTCCGGTCTTCCTCTACACAAGACATCAGACCACGAACGTCGGCCTCCTCGGGGGGGGGGGGGGGGGTGCGGGCCATCTCGGGCCCGTCTGATGTGCCTTTTCCTTCTTCAACGGACCATCCAGAGCTTTCCACTGCACTCACCAACGTTATCCAGCCTCCGACAGGATTACCACCAGTCCGGCCGCCCAACCGCTCGATTGATCCAATTACCTCCAACCTAGGATCACAGCAGTCTCGGCGCAGGCATTCCGTTCTGAACATGGGTGGAAGGATTAGCTTGATCCTCAGATGCAGGGGATGCTGATGGGGCCTTACCCGTTTTGGTGCATGCCCATTTTCTAGCTCGGTTCTTCTGGTCCGAAAGAAAGACGGTAGTTGGCGACGTACTACCCAGCCGAGCTACTTGATCACCGCTATCACCTTCAGGGGGACTCTGACTCGCAGCAGGTACCTATTACTGGGCCTTACCGTGTGGATTCCGAAGCTACGTGGCTGCCCCAGACTCACTTTTGCCGCCACCCCTCCGACCACTGCCTTAGGGACAACACATTTTTCAGACGGTGACATTGTTACAGTTGCGCATGCTGTCGGGACACGCACTCGCCGACAAGACGGTGGCGGGTCTACACGCGGAGGAAGACGGCGATGGGTCCGTCAGGAGGAGAGTCCGAAGATGCGACGCCGACATGATTATTTTATTTCTATTTGCATTCTGTTATTTCGTATTATGTATGTGTACATTTTTTTTATATTTGCTTTCGCTATCCGCACCCCATGCCAATAAGGGGCGGTGTTGTACTCTTTTTTGATTATCCTTGGATGAATGAAATTTAGGGCTGCTCCCTAAGGTTTTCTTCTCAACCCTAATCCCCCTTTTCTTCCTCACCTCCGCCGGCCCTCCCTCTTGTCGGATTCCTCTTGGGATCGTATCAAAGATTCTTCATATGTGTTTTGATTAACATTAGTAAAACATATGATTGAATGCCACTGGAATGTCTTTGATGCATGTTAAGGAAGAAATCAATGTCAAAGATGTGTTTAAGGTGATATATTTTAATGTAGCATTGGCTAATACTAAAAGTGTGTCATGAGTAAAGAGTTTCCAATCATTGGAAGATTACTTCAAGAATGATCAATATTGAATCCATATTTTTTTTGTATTCGTTGCAAAGGTGCCAGCTAAAGATTTTACTGATGAGGTGGCTTGGTGGATTGTACTCATCGATATTACTTGGAGTTACATTTGTCAAAATAACTGAAATTTTTGTACAATGATGAAAATGTTTGGAAGATCGAGTGCCTTAGATTTATTTGACGGATATAGATCTATGGTTTAATTCATAGTATTCAAACTTAATTTCAACCTAAAGGCTTAGGACAGTAGACTAATCACTTATAATTTTTACACATTGTTTTACCATATCAATATAGGACTAGTCCTAAAAGCAAATTTTTGATGTTATGAGATGATCTGCAACAAGAGCAAACTCTTTTTCTTGTTGAATTGTGGAGTTGTCTTCAAATTTATTTCTAAACTGTCTTTTATTTTTATTACTTTTGTACCATTAACATCTTTAGATGAATGTAGCTGAATATAGGAAAAATTTACTGAAACTTCTATTTGGTGTACTATTTCCCTATTGTTCCTTATGTTCTAAGAAACTGTTGTATTTAAAGTGCCTAAGTGATACTAATTCATATGTTATGATTACTGCATTGAATTATAGGTGGGGAAAATACCAACTCGAGGAAGAAGCAACTCTTGGTCGAGGAAAACGCTTAAGAAAAGCAGTTTCTTACCGGGAAACTCTTACTTCTATTCCTTCTGTAACTTTGATTGAGGTGCGTGCTCCAATGTTACAAAACCAACTTTATGAAGATGCATTTGTGCTGTTATGTAATTTTCAGTTTACATCCCCTTTAGAGGACTTGTAATAGTTTTCCTTCATCGATGATATTAACAAAAGTTTTCCTATGCAACTATGTACGTCAGTTGGTGTTATTCATAGAGGTTTAGTTCACCATATGCCACCAGCAATTTACCCCTCCCTATTCCAAACATCTTAATTGTCTATTTTAACAACGTTTTAATTGTTTTTTCTTTGAGCCTCAAATCAAAATCTCACCCGATTATTGTTCTTAGTTTGCGTAAGCTCCATCTTTTCTTTTCAACATAACAAGTTGTCGATAAGTCTATAATTATGGTTGCTAGATGTGATAAATATTGAGCAGTGATATTAGTAGTCCTATTTTTGTTATTCGTGCCTCAAAAAATCAGATTCCTATTAAGAGACTTACTCTATTCCCATCCTTCTCGTTTTAATCGAACACTGTTGAACGACTCCGCTATAGCCTTCTTTATAGCCGACCCCATTGTAGTGGGATAAAGGCTTGAGTGTTGTTGTTGTTGTGTTGAACGACTCCGCTTGCTTTCACGCGCTGTCCTCCCCACCGCCCTCCGACCAGACCAGACCAAAGGTGGAGGGGAGGTGTTTTCTGCCCTCGATCCCCCGTCCCTCTGACCAACACCGCTCCAGGCCTTCTTTATCTGATCGTCGCCCGTCTGACCAGTGTTTCAGACCTTCTTCTTTGCTTGCTCATCCGTCCGACCAGCGCTGTTCTAGGCCTTCTCTGATCACCGACCGTTCGACCAACGCTCCAGGCCTTCCTCTCGGATCTCCGCCCGCTCAACTAGCGCTCCGGGCTTTCTTCTCTGATCGCCGTCTGTCCGACCAGCGCTTCAGGCCTTCTTTTCTGATGTGTCCTAAAATCTGAAATTGATTTTTAATATTAAAAATGTGGTCTTTTAAATTTTGCGATGCGAGCGAGTATTTCACGAGCAATATCATACAATAATCAACCGAGGATTAGCAAGCTCGCATAAATGCCTAACTTTTGGGCGCATTCCACAGTGCAAAATAAATCATCCACACGCTATTCATCAATAGGAAAACAACAACATTCCAAATTGACGACAAACAAGCAAAAGGACATTTAAAGCTAGCTCCAAAATTTAGTGTTCAAATTAAACATTAAGCATAAAATTAATCTAACACAATGAGAGAAACAAAGGTGAGATAGTTATACCTTCAGGTCAACTGCTGCAAAGGAATCAACCCTGGCTCGGAATAGGGATAAGGTGGCCAACTTTGGAGAAGCTTTTCGTAAGCTCTGTGATGGAGGCGGAACAACAACTATAGAGGTAGCCGGGCAGAGCTGGTGGAAACGCCAGCGTGAAAGTACCGCAGGGGAGGTTTGCCGAAAGATGGAGTTGGCGGAGAAGTGGGCATCGGAATCCGAGAGGGTCTTTGACGACAGCAGCAGGGTAGGGTAATCAATCGTCAGGCGGGGGGGGGGGGGGGGCAGAGTCGCGCTGGAGGGGAACCCAACAAGACAAAAAATCTGTTCAGTTCTCTTTTCGAGCCTCCATTTCCACGGATAGGGGCCAGATTATAAAGAGGGGCTATTTACATTTTTTAATAACCGATATGATTAATATGGCGGGGGTTTCAAACTAATTGGCTTGCAATAGCTTATGCTTAAGTTAACTAATGAGGCTATTAATGAGCCGTTTACCATTCAGAGCTAAACAAAGAAAAGGTGACCTTTTGATGGCATGAAGAAATAATGGCTCGAGAGTTAAAATGTGATGTTTGATAGTAGCCGACCAGAGCTGGTGGAAACGCCGGCGTGAAAGTACCGCAGGGTAGGTTTGCCGAAAGATGGAGTTGGCGGAGAAGTGGGTGTCGGAATCCGAGGTCTCTGACGGAAGCAGTGGGGTAGGGGAATCAATCGTCAGGCGGGGGGGGGGGGGGGGCAGAGTCGCGCTGGAGGGGAACCCAACAAGACAAAAAGTCTGTTCAGTTCTCTTTTCGAGCCTCCATTTCCACGGATAGGGGCCAAATTATAAAGAGGGGCTATTTACATTTTTTAATAATCGATATGATTAATGTGGAGGGGGTTTCAAAGGAATTGGCTGGCAATAACTTGTGCTTAAGTTAATTAATCAGGCCATTAATGGGCCTTTTACCATTCAGAACTAAACAAAGAAAAGGTGACCTTTTGATGGCATGAAGAAATAATGGTTGGGGAGTTAAAATGTGATGTTTGCTATTATGAATTAGTGCAAAGGTCTCTTAGGCCTCTCTCATAATGAAAACATGCACTACCGAATACATATAATAATGCACGAAAATAAAAATAAGATGCATATGCGACTCAGATTGCATCTTTTTCTGATCGCCACCCATCCGAACTGCCCCGAGCAGTTAGGTGCCGTTCCTGCCTGTCTGACCAGCAAGCTTCAATCCCATTCATAATTTTTATTGTAGAAATATTATACATTAAGTGGATGAAACTTCAAAACAGTCAGCTGTGAGAAGCTTCCTTAAGAAGCAGTTGTTAAACTTATAATACTCCCATTTCAGCCTTCAAGAGAGCCTCAAACTCATCATCAGTGTAATCTCTAATTGGAAATGATTCAATTCTAATATTTGTTGGGTTGATGTTATGAACAGAATCATCGACGAGCGACCCAATAATATTTATATGTGTGAGAGGTAGAAGGAAAGAGAGTCTTATGGAGAGAGAGAGAGAGTAGAGAGAGGGAGAGATCTAGAGAGAGAGCCTAGTACATAAGTGATCCTCGCCTCCTTAGAGATGCCTAAACACTCATGCCTCTCCCCCTTATAGATGAGGGAGGGTATATCAAACACATACATAAATTGATGGGATCAGCCTCGTGTTCGCGTTCGATGGACGAGATCGGGCCACCACTTGGTGGTACCTGTTTTTGCATTTTGGCGGAGATGCGTTGATCGGATCTGCCATCCGAGACTGCGAGCACGTCTGAAGCATCACATTTCATTTTATATGTATATATATATATTTTTTGGAGTTGTGTTTATATTTTTTAGGACACCGGGCATAACAGACGATCGTAGTCGTTCACGCCGGGTGCCCAACCGCCCCTCTCGTTATAAATAGGAGCGAATGTTCAGATTTTCAAGCATTGCTGAGTTTTGTGAGAGATTCCAGATTTCGACAATCATTCGTGGTGCGATGCCGCGAGCCCGTGGTGCGAAGCTTCAGATTATCTTTTTTTTTCAATTATTCCCTTTTTTTTAATTCACTGTTTCCTTTCCCTTATTCCTGTGAAGCAGCCCCACGACCTATTCATCCTGTTTGAAGAAAACCGCCCTAAATTACCCTGTCATCACACGATCGAAGAAGGAAACTGCCGGCCCCGCACTGTTCATCGTCCCCTTTCCGCGCTCCGCTTGCCTGCAACACTTCCGTTCCCCAGTCTTCTTCAAGCTGCAGCCAAGAGTCTCTCCTCTTCGTGAGACCAAGCCGAGGGATCTCTGGAAATTGCCGTAAGCCCTATCCTTTTTCCCAGTTGTGAAGTCCCCGTCAACCCCAATCGCCATTTCCACTGTGCTCTTCCTTGACAGAGCCGCACGCCCTTTCTTCCCCACCAGAACGAACCTCTCCTGCACGCGACCCCCTCTCCTGCCCTTACCATTGCTCGACATCTCCATTTGAACCCTGTACGTCACCCTCCCACACACAATCATCTTTCATATTCATATCCTTCTTCCTCGACAGGGCTCTATTCTCCTCCTTCCGTCCAGAATTGCCGCTAGCTACTTTTCCCCCAACCGTTCGAAGCCATACCTCAGCCCTTTCTCCCCTATTTTCCTCCATTTCAGATTATTGTTGGGCTTTTCCCTACCTGCATACAATAAGCTCATACTCTCATTTATTCACCTCTCAATTTCTCCTAATTTCCTTGACAGCTCCTCTTTCCCCATTCTACAACCCAGCACTGCCATCACCCTATCGATTTCTGTCGTGGAACCACTCTCTAAGTCAATTACAGTAACGTCCTCTTTCCTGAAACTAACAACCATTTCTTCATTTCCAGATTTCGACCGTCTCGTGGAGCCACGCCACTGCCACCGAATTCCTGTGCTATGCGAGTATAGATTTATTGGGATATTTTATTTTCATTGTTAATTATTGGAGGATATTTCATGTTTGTTTGGGTATCGTAATCGCTAATGTTGTTTTTTCATTTTCATATTATTCTATAAACTTGTTCGTGTAATTTAGAGTGGATAGCACCTCGTGCAAAGACAAGTGTCGTTTGGGTTGTGCTCCGAAAATTTCGAAGCTTACATTGCGTAGATTTCCCTAGGTTTGCACATGCTCTTAGGTTTGCATTAGTGTGTCAACACACACATTTGTTCTAACATTGGGCCGTCCTGCGTCTATAATACTTCAATTAATATAACTAATCAAATTAATATTAGTTAATACTCACTAATTAATATAACTAATCAAATTAATATTAGTTAATACTCACTAATTAATATTAACTAATTAATACTAATTAATTAATATATTATATTCCACTGTAAATGTATCTTGGAGGCTTCCATATGCGCACTCCGGTGGCACCAATAAGGGGTTCCGCTTGGGCAAATGTGTGAGTGAGCGTAACTATGGAACTCACTGGAAGTTTGCCTTCCTGTAGATCCTAACAATGGGAATCATTCATCTATTTGATAATTAATGGCAGAATAGTTTACATCTTGCTTTGCAACAAATATAATTAATGTGTCCATCACTTGCCCCTACCAACCCCGAGTAGCTTGTATTGTAATCTCTTTGCATATTACTTTCATATTTTTGTGGGGTGCGAAAAAATATCAGACTACAAATAAATTTTTTTTATTGTGAATAACTACGGACTGCAAATAGCGAGAATGAGACTGCTAATATCATTGCTCTAAATATTTCTTGGATTTGTTACCATGTAAGTTGTCATATATGAACTATGAGTGATAGACACGGGGCTCCGCCCCTACGACCAATCGTGACAGTACCTCGACTGCGATAGATTCAGGGCTCTTCCCCTATCAATTATTTAATGCAACTTAAAATAAATACAATATTAATTATTGAATGCAAAATGTAGTTATACAACATTTTTTAATTTTTGTTTGAAAAATACTCATCATGATGCATATATCATCATGCATGTCAAATCAACTTTAATAAAGTTGATTGGTTTAATGGTAGCTCCTCGAAAATACCACTGATATGCCTAATGACAACCTTCCTCGAATAGACCGCTGACATGCCTAATGACAGTCTAGCATAATAGGTGTAGGAGTTACTAAAAACTTTTTGGATTTTATGGATTTTCATCATTATTTTTAATTTTGTGATAGTGTAATTACTTGAATAGACATTGCATTTTTATTTTTTTGAAATAGAGTATAATATATATTAAATCATTAATTATAAAAATAAGGGCATAATTGGCAATTAAGTTTTACCAAAGGCAACTTTTCACTTTTAATGTTGTAAAGATATGATCTACATATAGCAATGAGAAGTCAAGAAGTCACAAACTTGATCTGTTTGAATTGGTTACTAGAGTTGTACTAGTTTTCTCCACGTTTAAACATTTTAATGCTGATTATTATTTATTTTCTGTCCTATCCCGTATTTTTTTAGAATGTTAATGAGGAAGAACCCATGAAAGAATACAGTCCTGCTGGCCGAGCCCTCAGAGAAAAATAGTGAGTATCCTGTGCTTCTTGTTTTTCATCTAGTTCTTGTCACTAACTTTTACCTATAATCAGCATGAAGCTTCGTGCCAGACAAAAGGAACGGATTTCAAGAAGGCACACGGTGGAAGTTCATTTTTCTGGTGAGGGACCTGAATCATCGATGCAATCACCTGTTCCTGATAGCAATGAATTGCAGTGTGCCGATTCCATTGTACATTCAGAAGATTCAAGTGAGCTAGATACTTTGACGGCTAAGTACTCAGATTATTCCACAAGTAAACTGGGAAGGACCTCAAAGCATGATTACAAGAGATATCATGGAAGTCGTCTCAGTCTTTCAGTTAGATCCGAGGGAGTTTCTTCTGATACTGTTCCACCAAATTGTGCGCCTTCAAGTGTTTTTTTACCTGTTTTAGGGCTCTGTGCTCCAAATGCTAGTCGAAGAAATCCAACTACCCGTAGGAATTCAACGAGTCGAATTTTGAAGTCTCCTTTTAACCATCCAACAACAAATGATGACCAAAGGAGAACATCCATTGGTCTTCCAGAGTTTCCATTTGCACCTGTTATTACTGGGGAAACGTCTACTAGCAAGAATATTGCTGGTCAAGAAACTACAGATCTGTCGCTACTAACAGATACACCTGGAGAGGCACTGCATCGCCGCCTAAAGAATATCATTCCAGACAGCTACTTTCCGTTTGGCCCTGTCCGTTCTTATTTTTTCTTGTTTTTTATATTTTTCATAACTATATGCCTTGATTTTATTTAAATATTTATCGTTTCATGGTAGAAAACTATGATTAAGTCGTGCTTCTTGACGTGCAGCCTCCGCTTCCAACCTCTGGGAAATGCCCGTCTGATCTTAGTGAAAATTTGGGTGCTTCTTTCTCCTCATTTCGAGAAAAGATGGGTCTTCCGAACTTAGTTTCGGATGAAATGGCTCTGAAGTTTGCAATTCCATCTGGATGTTCGATGAAATTACACACAGATTTCTTACCAAACCTGTCACTGTGCTCCAATATTAAAGTTGAAAATGGTTGTGGTAAAGACTTACCAAATGTACCTTTATGGCAAAGTTTTGAACCACAATTCGAAGATGCGCTTAAGCAAAAACAGGTGATGGCTGAGTTGCCTTCAATGCTGAACCTCGGCCTATTGCAAACTGGGAACCCGATACCTGAAAATCATATGAAGGTTCTTGACAACATAATGATTAAATCTCAAACTGATGGGCAAAAATTTTTGAAGAGGAGATTGAAGGTAGATGCATGGTCAGAAGATGAACTAGATGCCTTGTGGATCGGTGTCCGTAGACATGGAAAAGGTAACTGGGATTCTATAGCTCGAGATCCGAAGTTGAAGATTTTAAAACACAGATCTGTCGAGGAATTATTGTCAAAGTGGAACGAGGAGCAACATAAGATAATGGATGCACCTTTACCTCCGCCAAAAATGTCCAAATCTGCATCATTTCTTGGTCTCTCAGATGGAATGATGGCACGGGCACTGCACAGCAGCAAATTTGCGAGTTCTGGTACAGAACTGCCCAAATTTCGTTCTCATCTTACTGATATTAAGCTGGGTTTAGGTGATGTGATGCCTACCTTCCCTTTCCTCGAGCCATCTAGTCACTCAGGAGCAGCTAGTGAGAGCCTTCCACTTCTTCCATCTTTGCAAAGTGACAAGCTTGATCCAAATACCTTTGGCGACTTTTTTGTAGGACCTGCAGAAAGATTTGGGAGGGATAATTTACCTTTGGAGCAACCTTTCAATCACACTTTTTACTCGGGTAGTATTGGAGCTTCAGGGATGGATTTTTCAAGCAATTGTAGTTTACAGCAAGATGATGATGTCTCGGCTAGAAATAAGCGTATGAAACTTCCATCTTTGTTGGAGAAATCACTGAGCTACTTGCGTGAAATCCAGAGTATTCACTCCGAGGAATCCAGAATGGGACAGCTGCGTGATGTTAAAAGAAAGCAGGCTGCCTCTCTGGTTGACGATATTCCCAGCATATCTAAAGAAAACAAGCTGCCTCATTGGCTTCAAGAAGCTGTCAGTGCTCCAAGACCCCTAGAAACTGCACTACCACCATCTATTTCTGCTATATCACATTCTATTTGTATTCTTTTTGGTGAAAATAAATTCACAATCCCGCCATTCATAGTCCCTGGAGCTCCCACTTCACTTCCTAAAGATCCAAGAAAGAGATTGAGAAAGAAAAGAAAGCCGAATAGGTTTCGGCACGCAATTCCTGAAAATTCAAATCCTACAGGGAACACAGATGTTATTGCTTCGTGCTCTATTCCTGCAAAATCACCCTTGATTGGAGCCTCTTCTCCTTCAGCACCACCACATGCGCCATCCTCTTTTCCTCTCTCTCCTTCATTGGCAGAAAATATCAGTTCTTCAGCACCACGTATGCCATTCTCTATTCCTCCAGGACCTACACTTTTTTCATGTAGAATTTCCTCAGCACCATTTGTGGCACCATCCTCCATTCCCATACCACAATCATTGCTACCATCCTTCGCCACTTCATCACTTCCATTGATGCCCTCCTCTCTTCCTCCAGTACCATTGATGTTTCCATTCAAATTTCCTCCTTCTCTACCAATGATGTCTTCTTCCATTCACCAGTCGCAATTCTCTGCTTCATCATTACCATCTGCCATTCTTCCAACTTCAACGTTTTTGTCGTCCTCTTCTCAGTCTTCATCATTAATATTTGGCTCAATTTCTCCGGTATCACCAGTAATAAACTGCTCCATCCCAGCTGATTCTCCGCCTGCGTCGTGCACTATTCCTCTGGCACCACCATTGGCAGGATGTTCTCCAGGTCTCACCAGAAAAGATACTGGATTCATCCTTCCTTCTCTGAACTTGAATTTGAATTTGCCAACTTCATCATCATATGGTACCCAAGGAATGCAACCACATGCAATTCCATCACCTTCTCCTGCAGCGCGCATGGATCATACACCGTCAGTGTCTGACATGCCTATCACCAGCAACCAGAATTTAGAAAGTCCCGCATCGGACAATCCTGGATATTCTCAAGTTGGAGTGGATTTAATTGTGGACATCAATTACATCCCATATGAAACGGAAGGTAACTATGAGCTCACATGTAGCCTGCCAGGGAAAATGGAATGTTGAGCCGGTTGCATCATTGCATGTACAGAGAGTGGAGAATTGACAGTGAAAAAGTCAGATTATCCCTGGCTAACACAATAAAATATGTACTAGAGTGTTCGTTAAAAACAATTGTTTGAGAAGAAAAAAAGTGAGCCAGAATCTTTGACATCTTTCGTTAGTTTTTGCTAAAGCAATATCGCTAAGGTTTCATTTCTAACATATTAGCTGGTAGATTATCATTTTAGCTGCTAGCATGATATAGAGTTCCTTTGTGTCGCATAGGCAAGTGAGTGGAGACATCTAATTGTAAATTTTCACAATTAGAAATATATAGTTTTGGGTTTGTGCTTTTATTGGATATATTTGAGCCTCATAGGTCGATTTTATGTTGGGGACAATTATTTTGTACATTTTCTTAATGTAACGAATACTTCTCCTGATATAGAGTTCTTTCCAATAATATTTGATTTTGACTGTTTTGGTTTTCAAATTAATCTATGTATCTAGTTGAATAATATTTCTGTTATTTTCAAGCCACTAAATTCTAAGCTCTGTTTAAGATTCCGGTAGAATGCTGTTGCGGCACCCGGCAAATCCCACTAGTGGCACGCTAATTAGCAGAGCTTAGCGAGGCTCATTCCATGGCTATGTACAAGTCATATTCCGCCTATGGTGCACTGCTCTGGACCAGAGATCTGTACCTCCGGTCACGTTTGCTTAGAAAGATCGAGGTGATTAGTTTATTATATCTTTTATGTTACTGAAGATGAATGAATAAATTCTATTCTTTTTCTATATATATTTTTCAGTAGCACTACATGCTTATACAAAATAGTTCCAGAACCTTTTATTCTCTTGTTTCTAAAGATGCGCAAGCTTTTTGTAGGTTTCTCTGGCCATCTGTTTACTTATTCTTCCTCAAATTTCTGTTTGTTCATTTGTTTTGAGTGTTAATAACTCTTGCCCTATATTCAAATAGAGCCGGTCTGCGAACGCCGGTGGGCTTCACTGCCCGATCGGCGATCGGCTTCACGGCCCGATCGACGATCGCCGCTCGGCTTCATTGAACGATCAGCGATCACCGGTCGGCTTCACTGTACGATCGTCGATTGGCTTCACTGCATGATCGGCATTCGCCAGTCGGCTTCACTGCACAATCACCGGTGCTATTTTCCCCTTTGTACATGTTGAATAACTTGCAAATTGTATTACAATGAGGCTTGTCCCCCCTTTATATAGAGGTGGATCGACCAATACAAAAAAATAACCCATACATAGGGATAAACCAAATGTGAAAATAAATACGATATTGTAACACTCCTCCTCAAGTTGGGCGTGAGATGCTGATCATGCCTAACTTGACAACCATACTTCCGAAGATACTTCCACTTAAACCTTTCGTGAGAATGTCAGCAAGTTGTCTATCTAATGGAACGAACGGAGTATACACAAGCCCCTTTTCAATGTTTTCCTTGATGAAATGACGGTCCACTTCAATATGCTTTGTACGATCATGCTGGATAGGATTGTGTGCGATGCTAATAGGCCTTGTTGTCACAATACAACCGAATGGACTCTTCTCCAAGAAGCCCCAGGTCATTCAGTACCGATCGCAGCCAGAGGCCTTCACACACGCCATGGGCCATAACACGGAATTCTGCTTCAGCACTAGATCTTGCCACAACATGTTGTTTTTTACTCCGCCAGGTAACAAGGTTTCCACCAACCAGGGAACAATACCCCGAGGTAGATCGCCGATCATTTATAGACCTGGCCCAATCCGCATCAGTGTACGCCTCAATGTTTATGGATGAATTGGAGGAAAACAGGACTCCACTCCCTGGTGAGGACTTGAGGTACCGGAGAATTCTATTGGTAGCATCAGCATGACGAGCCTTCAGAGCGTGGATAAATTGGCTTATTACACTCACAACATAAGCTATATCTGGACGGGTATGAGCCAAGTAGATCAATCTTCCTACAAGACTCTGAAACTCAGGTATATCGTCAGCCTCTTCACCATCGTCACGGCCTATTCAGTGATTTGCTTCAATAGGGGTGTCCGCAGGCCTGCAACCACTCATCCCAGTTTTCTCTAGGATATCCAGAGTATACTTTCTCTGAGAGATAAAGATCCCTCGTTTGGACCTTGCCACTTCAATGCCCAAGAAATATTTGAGAGCACCCAGGTATTTTACCTCAAACTCAGTGACGAATTTTTTCTTTAGAAGCGTGATTTCTTCAACATCATCACCTGTGATAACAATATTGTCAACATACACAATGAGAGCAGTAAGTTTACCAGTCCTGCGCTTTATGAAATCTCCCAAACCACGCCCGTGGAGACTGTTTCAGTCCATATAGGGCCTTCTTTAACTTGCAAACGAGTCCCACTGAGCTCCTGGGAGTAAGGCTTGGTGGTGGGGACATATACACTTCCTCTTCCAAATTCCCATGGAGAAAGACATTTTTTACATCAAGTTGCCAAAGATCCCACCCTTTACAAGCAGCGCGGGATAAGAGAACTCTGATAGTGTTCATCTTTGCTACAGGTGCAAACGTTTCCCGATAGTCGATCCCAAGTGTTTGAGTGTAACCACGTGCCACCAATCGTGCTTTACACCTTTCAACTATGCCCTGTGGATTTTGTTTAACAGAGAACACTCACTTGCATCTAACTAGTTTCTTCCCAAAAGGGAGAGGCACTAAGTTCCATGTGTTGTTCTTCTCAAGAGCAGTTATTTTCTCAAACATTGCCTCTCGCCACATAGGAATCTCCAGAGCACTCTGCCAGGATGTCAGAACAAGAATGGACGCAAGGGAAGACACAAAGGCCTTGTGGGATGTGGAGAATGAATTATAAGAAACGTAATTAGAAAGGGGGTGTTTAGTACAGGACCGGATACCTTTGCAGAGAGCAATTGGAATCTCAGAAGGCCCTGAGTCTGGGTCCAATGATTGGTCTGGTAGCAGGTCATGGTTGTCGTTGAACATCTTTCTCCTCCGAGTGTACACCTGCAAAGGGGGAATGGTAGGAGAAATAGTAGTGGGGATATCACTCACTTCCGACGGAAGAGGCTCCCCCTGAAGTGAGGGATACAAAGGAGGAAAGGGAGAGGTAAAGACGGGGAGGACAAAGAGGAAGATGTCACTAGGGAAGAGATATCTGAAGCAGGATAATAGGCCTCAGATTCACGAAACGTGACATCCATGGTGACAAAACCCTCTTCGTAGGAGGATGAAAACATTTGTACCCCTTCTGAGTAGGAGAGTAACCGATAAATACACATCAAAGAGCGCGGGGGTCAGGTTTGGTGGGAGGAGGATGATGGATGTTGACAAAGCAAACACGCCCAAACACCTTATGGACAAGCAGAGAGAAAAGGACGCGAAGTGTCCCAAGGGGGGGTGTCATTCCCAAGAATACGAGTTGGCATGCGATTGATAAAGAATGATGCCGTAAAGGAAACATCCCTCCAGTAATACTTGGGAAGATGCATGGTAGACAGAAGGCAGCGAACAACTTCCAGAAGGTGCCGATTCTTCGCTACGCCACCCCATTTTGAGCAGGCGAATAAGCACAAGAAGTCTGGTGTAAAATGCCATGATCAGCCAGATATGTCTCAAGCCGGGAATCTAAGTATTCACAGCCATTGTCACTACGAAGTATCTGAATTTTAGCGTTAAACTGGGTGAGGATCATGGAATGAAATTTTTTGAAGGTGGGAAAGACATCACTCTTGTTTCGCAGTAAGTATAATCAAGTAGTATGTGAAAAACAATCAATAAAAGTGACAAAGCAAGTACAACCAGAAATAGAAGATACGGGTCCAGGACCCCAAATATTCGAGTGAATCACAACAAAATGCGTAGAACTGGGCAAACAGAGCTGTCACTTAAAACCGAAAACCGTAAACTGAATCGGAACCGAACCGGAACCACCAAGAACCAGACCGAACAATTTGCAAATTATTCGTGTTCTGGTTTGAATTTTGGAACCGTGAACAACTTTTGTTCGGATGTAGTTCTTACATTTTATTATCCGGACCGGAACCGGAATCGGATCCGTAACACACAAGTCTCAAGCGGTTTCAAGATTTTTGGGCCCGATCTGAACCGGACCGAAGTAGAACCGAATCGTAACCCGTTTATTATTATTAATTTTATTATAATATTATTATAATTTTATAATCTATATATAATATTTATACTTACTATCAGGGGTGAAACTGATGCAGTTTGAACCCAAATCGTAATCGCACCAAAATGGGTCGGTTTTGGACTGAACAAAGCCGCACCAAAACCGCACCGCACCAAAACCGTGTGATATGATTTAACATTGGTGTGGTTTGAAGTCGGTTTTTACAGTACAGTTTTTATTTTTATACAGTAATATAATGTATTTTCAATTTTACTTACATATTTTTCTGAAATATTTTATTTTAAAAATATAAAAGGTATACAATTTCTATTAAATAGTAATCATGAAAGACACAACTAATTGTAGCTGATTATTACGGTTGTGCAAGCTGGCGAGATGCGCGCAAGCCGACTAGACGTTGTGACAAGTCTTTACGCGTAGGAAGGCGACAGATACTAGCCCGCAGATCGTGGAAGAGACCGACGAGGAGTGCATAACTTAATTATTATTTTTTCGTTGTTTTGAGTTTTACTATTTGCAGACCGTTTTTATTTCATTCGTCAAGTTTGGTTTTGTTTTAGTTGGAACTCATTTGAACTGGACGGTCCGGACCAAACCACATAGAAGCATGTCGACGAGGCGCGCACAAGCCAACTAGACATCGTAGCAAGTCTACACGTGCAGGAAGGCGACATATACTAGCCCATCGATCGTGGAAGAGACCGTCGTGGAGTGTGCAACTTAATTATTTTTATTTTGAAAGTGTTTTGAGTTTTTGCAGACCACTTTTATTTCATTCTGCCAAATTTGATTTTAGTTTTAGTTGGAACCGATTGGAACCGGACCGAACCGTATAGAACCGGACCGAACCGTTAGTAACCGGTTTGGTTTTTGTTCTTGTTAAACCGTAACTGTTGACACGACGGTTGCAAAATTTATGATGGAACCGGAACCAGAACCAGAACCGGTCAAACCAAATAAGGTTTTGGTTCCAACTTGAAGAACCGTTACCTTAGCGGTTTAGTTCACGGTTTTAGTAGAATCGGAACCGAATCGGAACCGTGACAACTCTAATGAAACATGATTAAATGAAGTACGACAATGTTTGTTAGCAGTACAAACATCACAAATAAATGAAGTAAAAGCAGTAGCCGACAAAGAAGGTAACATAAGTTTCATAACAGAGATAGATGGATGTCCTAAGCGACAGTGTCAAGAATAAAGATCTGAGGTGCTGGGAAGGAAAGCCTGAGGAGGCGCCATCGGGCAGGAGTCAAGCACGTACAGACCATTGACCAAACTATCGGAGCCAATCATCATCCCCGTCTTCAGGTCCTTAAACACACACGAGGAAGGATGAAAAGTTACCGAACAATTCATAGAATTAGTCAAATGACTAATAGATAATAAATTTCGAGTGAAATTGGGAACATGTAAGGCAGAGGATAAGGTGAGAGAGGAACAAGAGATGGAACCCTTCCCAGCAATAGAGGAAAGGGAACCGTCAGCAATGCTTATCTTATCACGACCAGAAAGAGGAGTATAGGAAAGAAAACCTGAGGCAGAGCCAGTCATATGATCAGTGGCTCCGGAGTCAATGATCCAAGGAGAGGAAGCAGCAACGACAGAGTGAGTGCCGGGTGCTCCGGTGTGGGCATAGGAAGACAATGCAGAAGCCTCCGTTGAGAGACCGTGCATCATGCGGCGGAGCGCAAGAACTTCATCGGCAGAGAAAGTATCCTGCAGGAGAGAAGAAGGGTTGACAGTAGCATCTATGAGATGGGAAAAACGAGCGACCAACAGAACGGCCAGAGCCACGACCACCACAAGAAGACACACCACCTCGCGATGGAGGGAAACCATGGAGCCGAAAAAGGTGTCTCTGGTGTGACGGGGCTTGCCACAATAATCATAGAGGAGATGGTCTTTGTCAGAACCCTTCATCTTGGAATCACGGAGAGGACGAGCCCCTAGTAACGAAGGGGTACCAGCAGCGAGAGCAGAACTTTCAGGAGTGGAATCTTGAAGAGACTGCCGACGATCAAATTCCTGCTGGACGATGCTATAAACCTCCAGAAGAGAGGGCAATGACAGACAACCCAAAATGTGAACACAAATTTGATCCAAGTCCCGATGGAGGCCATGAAGAAACTCAAATGTCCGGTTGCGATCCGCCCTCGCACGGACCATAGACTCATCAACAGGGCTAACAAATATGAGGGAATCGAAATGGTCGTATTCCTGATATAGCTGGCTGAATTCCATGTAGTACGCAGAAGGGGGTGATCACCCTGGCAGAGAGAGGATATCTTCCGCCGCAACTAGAAGATTTGAGCAGCATTGCCATTACGAGAGTAAGCTGTCTTAGAACGGCGCCAAATATCCATGGCAGTATCCAAAAAGAGGTAATGGAGAGCGATAGACTCCTGCATCGAATTCGTTAGCCAAGACATGACTAAGGAATTTTCGGAATCCCATTGAGGCTAGTCAGGGGAAGTCTTCTCTGGTTCCGCAGTTGTCCTAGTGACATCCAAAGAGACGACAGCTCTTAAGAGCAAGAGTGATGGAGCGCGATCAGGACAGATAATTTGAGTCATCCAAGCGAATAGTGGTAATCTGCGGAGTATTGTGATCATGGCTCCCACGCAGAGGTGCTGGAGGAATCAGAGAGGGAACCAGTGTCGAGGTAGAATCACTAAGCACCGACATAGTTGCCCTACAAGAGAAATCTGGAGACAACCCACTGAATTAGGAGAAGGGAGGAATAAAAATCAACTCCATATGAAAAAACAGGGCAGAAACCCTAGGAGACGGCGCCGGAATGGAGAACGAGCCTCACAACACAGCCGACGCCGGAGAGAGAAGGGCACCCAACCCTAGAAAGCCGGGAGAGCCCTGGAGAAGCCGCCGGACGCGCCTGGAGAAAGCGCCGGACGCGCCTGAAGAAAGCCAACGGGGACGCCGCTGCGGATCGGCGCAGGAGAGCCGCGGGAGAGCGAGGCTAGAGGCCGCTGCCGGGAGACACCGCCGTAGGGACGCGCTGGAGAGTGGCGACGGAGGCGCACAGGGCTGTCCGGGCGCTGCTGTCGTCGATCGGGGACGGGCGAAGACGGGCGAGCGAGACCGAGGAGGCGAAGGCGGGCTCGAAAGAATTAGGGCATCCTGTGCTTTGATACCATGTTGAATAACTTGCAAATTGTATTACAATGAGGCTTGTCCCCTCCTTTATATAGAGGTGGATCCACCAATACAAAGAAATAACCCATACATAGGGATAAACCAAATGTGGAAATAAATACGATATTATAACAGTAAATGCTTTTGATGATTTACCCAAGAAATTTAGTTTGCTGTGACAGCATTGGTTCTTACTGCATGGTTTCCTGTTAAATAAATTTTGTAGCATGGAGCATAATTACTCTTCCATTGAGGCAGCAAGAAAGTATTTTCTCCATTCATTTTCTGTACTGATACTAGCCGTGATGGACGAGAAAGTGGTATACAATTGATCCAACCCTTATTCATGTTTCTGTTAAGCTCGATGCAAGTTATTTTCACAATGTTGCTTGAAGTAAGTTATTTTCACAATGTTGCTTGAAGTTTCATTTTCTAATAGGCCGTTGCAGTTTTCTTATGCTCGAGCCTTGAAGAGTTAATATTTTTATCTTTTGGAGAGCACTTCTAAGATTCATGATTTCTCTTTAATTTGATTTCTTTAATTTTTTTAGCTTAATAAATTATATCACCTTGTTTGTACATCTAATATGTTTAATCAGTCTAATTTCCAGTTAGACTGGAATACATGCAGATCACATCAACTGTTTTGATTTAAGTTCCATTTGAATTCATCCTCACTCGCTGTGTTTTAGATTCGATGGTAAATTTACTTCTTTTCATTGTGAGTAGGAAGTTTGTCTGAATTTGGGAGAATGTCAGGTTTCTACCATCAATATTATCCACTAATTTTCAAATTCAACTGCATACTTGTTTGCCAGAAGTCTATTTGAATCATTAATTTATACTATTAAACAAGGAAGCTACCCTTTTGGCATCCCATTTTCTCATCCAGTTAGGCTGAAATACACTCAGATCACATGATTCACATCAACTGTTTTGTTGTAAGTTCCATTTGAAATCATCCTCATTGTTTTTTATAATGGATGATAAATTTAAAGTTATCTTACTGTTTATTAGATTGGATGATACATTTACTTTTTTTTTTTCATTTGAGGGTCAAAAGTTTGTTTGAATTTGGGAGATCATGAGGCTGCAATCATTGATATTAACCATCACACTATCAGATTCATATCTATACTTGTCCTAGACGTTTATTTGAGTCATTGATCTATATTATTAATAAGGGAAGCCACCTCTTTGGTACCCCTTTTTCTTTTCCAGTTAAACTGAAATACACCCATATCACATCAATTGTTTTGATTTATGTTCCACTTGAGTTCATCCTCACTCTTTCCTAGATTGGGTAATAGATTTACTTTTTTTTATTTGAGACTCAGAAGTTTGTTTGAATTTGGGAGATTGTCAGTCTGCTGACCTCGATATTACAGAACCCGTTATCAGATCCATCTATATACTTGTCTGTAAGAGGTCTATTTGAGTCATTAATCAATACTATTAATAAGTGTTGGAACCATAGTTTGGGCGGTTAGCCGAACTAGTCGCCGCGGCTTGTCTAGTCGGCGGTCTGGCGGTGTTATCTTGTGGGTTCTGTTCAGCCATCTAGCAGTTTGGCGCAGCGGACTATTTGGTAGCATCTCCAGCGGGCTGGTTTGAGGCCGTAGCAGTGCATCGGATGTTAGCCGCAGCAGTGGCCTGGCAGGAAGCCGCAACAACGATCTGGCAGGAAGCCGTAATAGCGGTCTGGCAGGAAGCCGCAACATTGGTCTAAAGTTAAGCCGCAGCGGTCTGCCAAGAAGCCGCAACAATGGTCTGGAGTTAAGTCGCAGCGGTCTGGTTAAGCCGCAGCGGTCTGGCAGGAAGCCACAACAGTGGTCAAGAGTTAAGCCGCAGCGGTCTGGTGAAGCCGCATCAGTCTGGATGAAGCCGCAACAGTGGATTGATGGTTAGCCGCAATTGCGGTCTGGTGGCAACCCGCAGTATGCAGTCAGGTGGCTTGCAGCAGGTGCGGTCTGGCGGCCTGGACTGGCGGGTCTTCCATAGCTTTGTGGCGGTTTTCCTTAGTAGTCGCCAGGTGTACAGTTATTTTTTGTATAGTGTGCGGTTTGACCATGACAAACCGCACAGGCCGCCCGACTTGTATTTAGTCCCACATCGGTTGTTGTATTCTCTCATCTCCCCCGTTTTCTATAAATAAGGGGGCATACCTATGTAATGATTATCTTTTTGGAGCAATAAAATTTGCGGTTTATCTTGTCCGTTTTCTCGCTCATTTTTACTTGGTATCAGAGGAAAACCGATCCTTTGCTCCGACTTGATAGCGGTTTGCTTTTGTAACCGTGCAGCCTCTTCTCCGACTTCTTTCCCAACCTTCTTCCGACTTCTTTCCCAACCTTCTTCCGACTTCTTCTTGTTTCTTCCCTCCCTCCCTTGTTGGTCGCTTTGATTGCGACTTGTTTCTTGCGCGCTTGTCTGTTCGCGTGGTTTCTCTTCTCTGTTTTGGGTTCCGCATTTTGGTCGCGACATCTTTCCTGCTGCTGGTGTGTTGACACCGAGACCGTGCGGTCTCTCCTCTTGTTCGCGCGGTTTGTTCTCGTTGTTTGTTCGCGCGGTTTGTTTGGTTAACTGTGCGGCTTGCTGCTTTTCTACATGGATACTCCGTCTTCTTCTGCTACTTTCTCTGCTCCTCTCTCTCTTTCTTCTACTTCTGGTAATTTGGGTACTTCATCCAAGCTTACCGGTCCAAATTTCCGGATTAGAGTGTATCTTTTATTTTCCTTTTACGCTCTCAGCGTAAGCGCTCTCATTTGACCGATGATCCCCCTCCTGTTGGCTCAACCACTTATGATGATTGGGATGCTACCGATGCCTTGGTTCGCACTTGGTTAGCCAACAATTTGTCTGATGAGTGTCTTCCTGTCATTAGACATGACCAAACGGTCAAAGCTGCGTTGAATCATCTTGTTGCTTTATATTCCAAGGGGGCTCAGATTTCACACATCTATACTTTATATGTGGATCTCTTTGCTCGCCCGGTTATGAATCCTACTGCTGCTTATCAGGAGGTCCAAAGTCTTGGGGCTGAACTTCTTCAGCATCGTCCATTTTCTGTTGATCTTGCTGAACAACAAAAGCACTTTCAGGAGCTTCTTGTCGTTTGCTATTTGCTTGGTCTTCCTGGCTCGTATGACATGATTCGTCAACAGATTCTAGGAGAGGCGGATACTCCGACTCTGGATGCTACTGCTGCTCACATTTCTACTGTTACAACTCTGCTTCAGCGTCCTTTGCTTCCCTCTCCTTCTCCTGATATTGTTGTTCATCCTGCACGTCATGACAACTATGGTGGTCGAGGTGGCCGTACTGGAGGCCGTGGTTATTCTAAGTTTCTCTGCTCTCATTGTGGCAAGGTTGGCCACTTGGTTGTTTGTTGCTGGGTCAAACATCCCCACCTCTGTCCTGCTTCTACTGATTCCGCCAAGAAGTTTACTTCTTCTCTTGCTACTTCTGGTGCTTCTCAGTTAGCTTCTACGGGTAGGTGACTCATTGATTCTGGTGCTACTAATCATATGACCGAGAATTCTCGGCTTTTCTCTTCTCTTGACAAAAGTAGCCGGTTATCTTCGGTTCTTATTGCTGATGGTTATCCGTCCCTGATTCATGAGTCTGGCAGAGTGCATGTTACTCATTCTCTTCAGCTTCAGGACACTCTCTATGTCCTGAGCTTTCCGTGCAATCTTCTTTCTGTTACTGCCCTTTGCAAACAGTTGAACTGTGAAGTTATTTTTACTGCTTCTACTTGTGCTTTTCTGGTTCCTCAATCCAAGGAGACGATTGCTACTGGGACTGAAAGCGGCGGCTTGTTCTATCTTGATACTTCTACTTTTTCTGCCTCCTCTCTTTTGCTTCAATGACATCTTCGGCTTGGACATCCTCCTCCTCGAATTCTTTATCAACTTCTGCCAGATTTACCTCAGGGAGACTCTTCTTTTCATTGTGAGGCTTGTCAATTTGGCAAACATCACAGGTCTACTTTTCCTATTAAGAATGGACGTAGTTCTCGTCCTTTTAAAATTGTACATTCAGATATATGAGGCCCTGCTCCTACTCAGACTGTTGGTAGGGTTAGTTTATATTTTGTGACTTTTATTGATGATTTTTCTCGTTGTACGTGGTTGTATTTGCTCCACGAACGCTCTGAAATTTTTTCTATTTTCACTGCGTTTTATAATGAGATTCGTACACAGTTTGATACTCCTATTAAAATTCTTCGATCTGATAATACTAAAGAGTATCTTAGTCATCAATTTACATCGTTTTGTATAGATCATGACATTGTTCATCAGACTACTTGCCCTTACACGTCGCAACAGAATGACGTTGCTGAACGGAAGAATCGCCATCTTCTGGATGTGACTCGTAGTCTTCTCACTCATATGCATGTTTTCAAGTCTTATTGGGGTCATGATGTTCTTCTCTCGTGTTTTCTCATTAATCGAGTTCCGTCGTCAGTTCTCGATGGGAAGACTCTCTTTTCTATCCAACATCCTGATGCGAATTCTTTTCCTTTACCTCATCGTGTCTTTGGGTGCACGACGTTTGTTCACTCTCCTTCTTCTATTAGTGACAAACTGTCTCCTCGCTCAATCAAATGTATCTTTCTGGGTTATTGTCCAACACAGAAATGATACATGTGTTATGATCCTGTTCTCCGCCGACAGTATTTTTCTGCCGATGTTACTTTTTTTGTGGATGTCCCATTCTTTTCACCTTCCTCGATTCTCCCTTCTTCTGGTGATTCAGTTTCTCTTCCTCTTATGTCGGTACCTTTTCCAAAGCCTGCACTTCCTTCTTCCCTTTGTGATTCTCCTGCTGTCTCTGATTCTTCTGTTGAACAACTGCCAATAGCTTCTGGTTCAGTAGTATCTCCTTCGGATGGAATTGAGACAGTAGACAGTCTGACCTTGATCTTCCGATTGCTCTTCAGAAAGGTGTCTGTTCATGCACTCAACATCCTCTTGGTGGCGTGGTGTCTTATGCTCGACTGTCTCATCTGGCTCAGTGCTTTGCTCCTGCTCTCTCGGCAAATGTTCTTCCTGCATCTTATCGTGATGCTCTGGTTATTCCTCATTGGAAAGCTGCTATGGATGAAGAGATGTAAATGCTAACTGAACGGGGTACTTGGTCTCTTGTTCCTACCCCTCCTGAAGCTGATGTGGTTGGGTGTCGCTGAGTCTTTGTCATCAAATATCTTCTTGATGGTACTATTGATCGATACAAAGCTCGGCTTGTTGCCAAAGAGTTTACACAAACCTATGGTATTGATTTCTTTGACACATTCTCTCCTGTTGCTCGGATTACTACGATCCGTGTGCTTTTTTCTGTGGCTGTAAACAGAGATTGAGAAATGTCTCAGTTGGATGTCAAGAATGTCTTTCTTTATGGTGATTTGAACGAGACAGTTTATATGGAGCAACCTCCTGGGTATGTTGCTCAGGGGGAGTCTCAGGTGTGTAAATTGAAGAAGGCTATCTATGGTCTTAAGCAAAGCCCGAGAGTCTGGTTTGACAAGTTCAACGAAGTTATTTCTGTTATTGGATTTGTTCGGAGCGCTGCAGATCACTCTTTGTTTATTCGGAAGACCTCAGCTGGTCTTGTTATTCTTGCAGTATATGTGGATGACATTTTTCTTATAGGAGATGATAGGAAATGTATTGATATGACAAAGAAGCATCTGCTTCGGCATTTTGTTACAAAGGATATGAGATCTCCTAAGTACTTTATGGGGATTAAGATATCTCAGAAACCTGGTTTTATTGTTCTTTCACAACGGAAGTATGCCCTTGATCTTTTACAAGAAATAGGTCTTCTTGGGGCTAAACCTGCTCGGTCCCCTATGGATGTTGGAGATGACAAATGCTGGATTGAGACCTTTCCTCTTCTTGAAGATGTCACCAGGTACAGACGTCTTGTCGTTAAACTCATCTATCTGACATTCACAAGACCAGATATTTTCTATGCAGTAGAGAGAGTGAGCCAATTTATGCAAGCCCTCCAGGAAATGTCATATGCTGTCTGCTCTAAAAATTCTCGAGTATGTAAAAGGTACATTAGGAAAAGGGCTCTTATTTCAGCGAAGGGGACATTTAAAGAATTAAAGGTAGATGCTTTTTCTGATGCCAGTTACGCAGATGACAAGGGAGACATGAAGTCGACATCTGGTTTTTGTACCTTCGTTGGAGGTAATCTGGTCAGTTTGAAGAGCAAGAAGCATGCTGTAGTTGCCAGATCGAGTGCAAAAGCAGAGTACAGAAGCATGACTCTGACTGCTTGCGCGCTGAAGTGGCTTTAGACACTCTTGCTGGATCTGGGAGAGTTTTATGATCATCCCCTACCGATGTTCTGTGACAACAAAGCGGCTATATACATTTCAAAGAATCCGATCTTTCATGAGAGAATGAAGCATATTGAAGTAGATTGCCATTTTATCAGAGAAGAGATTCTGAAGAATCAAATATGTACGCCGTTTGTTACCTCTGATAAGGAGCTGACTAATTTCTTCACGAAACTGGTTCATTCACGGAAGTTTGTAGCAATATATTGATTTTCCTCCCCAACAACGGCCTTGATGTGGTAGCATCATCCAACAAACCTTGGCTATTAGCATACCACCATTTTTGCAAATTGCTATAAGCAATTCTTTTTGTTATTAGCAAACCATGATTTTTTTTTAAAAAATCTAAGTAATTATGCAAATATTATGTAACACAAAATTTGATGTTTTTGAATTTTTCTATGTAGCAAAATACAACAAACCTCTCTCCAAAAAAGTTTGAATGATATGGAGAGCTTTTCCACCATTTCCACCATGTTAATATTAAACCCTTCAACTTCTCCAAATAAGCCCTATAATCTGCAAAAAGGAAAAGGCAAAAACATTTTGAATAAGTCATAAATAAATTTAAAAAATTTAAATATGACCATAAGTGATGCGGAACTGAGACGCGAACCCGCGACAGAGGATGAGTTTTGGGCCCATTTGGCCACCTTCCATATATGGCATCTTCGGATCCGCGATCCAACTCCACAGATGCTTTCGGCTCGTCGTTTACCTACATTTTCATATATTATATTGTTGTGTTTTAGTTTTATTTAGTATAATCGGGCCCATGCATCCCCTCTAATCATATCCATTGATGTCAGGGTGCCCTAATTATGTTTTATTGTAAATAAGAGGCATGAGGGCTACTTGGAGGCTACTGCAGATTTTGGAGAGAATAATCCCAAAATCCGGCGATCCCCTTACGATGACGACTCTATAAGGCCATAAGTGACGACTCCTAAGTGATTATCTTCCTCCTCAAGGTATCTTCTAACCCTAACCTTCATTTTCCCCTCCCTAAGACCTAACCGCCACCCACACCCTATGCTGTTTTCCACCCAACAAACCTAGATCTGCTCCTACCTTGCTGTTTTCCCTTCCAGCAAGCCCAGATATGAATTTTCCCCCACTGTTTCCACTCCCAGGAGGCAAATTTGTGGTCTGCCCTCCCTGCTCCGTCACCCAACCCCCTTGCCACCCTTCCAGAAAGCCAAAAACCACCATCCACCCCTCCCCAAGCCTGCTGTCACCCTGCAGCAGCGCCACCTCCCAATTCTCCACCCAACCTCACCTTGAAGCCAACAACCCCCAACAGTCCACTCCTCCTTGTCCCTTTCCCGCATTCAGCCCTTCCCCAACCCCTATTTTCCATATCCAGCCCCCTACCTTCCAAAACCAACCAGTTCGCCTCAGATCCAGCTCCCACCCTCTAAATCCAGCCGCTGCCACTCAGATTTCAGCCGCCGCATCGTCGCCCCTCGCCGGATCTCCCTTCTTGCAGTAGCCCCGCTACTTTGTGAGTTTTATTCGTTGTATGGATCTTTATTTTCAGCATTATTATGTGATATTAACTTGTGCTTAATTGGATCTATAGCTTCGTAGTGTTTTGTTCTGGATTATGCTGTGTTTTACAGGAACTATTTGCTGCGTGCTCTTGCTTTGGTCCTCCACGCGGAGGAAATCCTAAGCATGCTTGCCTGAAGAAATAATTTTGCGTTGCCTAAAATTTATGTGTGAGATTTAATTATTTATTATCTGATTTTGATTTCTCCGTTTGGCTTTGCGTGCATGCCATATAATCTTCAATGGTATTAGATTTACTTTCACCGTACTTCACATTAGGGTTGCATGTTAATCATACACCCACTTAGCCTACCCTGCATCAATAAGACACTTTTTTTCTTTATCATTGTAAATGTGAAACATAAGCACTTACCCATGAGCTTGTATGTGGATAATGAAATGTTCTCCAAGGAGAATAAAATATACCTTTAAACTCTTTGCTCAACTGTATTCTACTATGATCAAATGTTCTTCTAATTCAGTATGTTGTAAATCATTTGATCGAAAGCTCTCCAAACAGTGGTCAAGCTGCCAATAGAAACTAGAAGAAACTATTTCAAATGACTCTTCACTCTTTATGCGATTTGTTGTTGGGTTCCCAAAGTGTAGGTAATTGTTAATCCATGGTGATACAAAGTATTCTTTATAGTGTTCCACCTATGTTGAGCTAACCCCCGACATTAGTGTATGTAGAAGAATTTGATGAAATAATATCATTATAACCCATATAGAATTCATTCTTAGTTCTAGTATCAACCAACCGTTGCCATACACCAAGAAATTTTTCGCATTCTTTGTCTTCTCTAAAAAACCACTTATACAACTTGTTAAGATGTTTCTATGGATGTGCACTTGATATAAGATATGTTTTGATTTTGGAAAATTGAACTTTATTGCATTCAACAATGTCAAATCTCCAAGCACCTCTCCCAATCTTACAAAAGACCCTTCCGAATTATAATTTTTCTGATTTTACATGCAAAGATTGCATCTACTGAAAACAACATCGTTCAACTTTCTCCCTCCATTGGCATATGAGCGATGCTTTTTTCTTTAATTCATTCGGACTTTTGAGGTCCATATAAACTATTAGTGTACAACCCCGTATCCAGCGAGTGGGCTAACAGGAGCCAAACCGGTCGGCTTAGACCGCCCCAGAGCCCCGGGCGAGTTCAGCAGGGCATGCCGAGCCCAGCGTGCCGAGTACAGGCTCGGCAATCGTCGGGCCGAGCTCGGAGTTCGTGGAGCTGAGTGCCGACACGCCCATCATCCGCGAGCAGGGGCTTCAGGGCCAACTCGCCAGGGCCCAAGGCGAGGCGAGCCAGGCCGGCGGCGCTGAGAGAGGCGAGCTCACTCAACGCCTCCTCCCGTGGCGCTGAGGGAGGCGAACTCACTTGCCTCTTTTCACCTCGGCGTGGGGTGGAGCTTTCTCGCTCCAGTACTCGCCGCCCTTGCCTAGCGGGCGTTATTTCAGGGCCCGCTCGCCCTTCAGTTGTGGGGTGTTTTTACCATGTTACCCCCTTCGGATTGCCTATAGTCCTCGAAAACAGCGAAGTTTGGATATTTGCAGACCGTCTTTTCCTATAAATAGGACCCAAGGGGTACCTCAGAAGGCACGCTTTCTTGTGCCCGGTCTTCTAGCGCTTTCTGAGGTACCTTAGCTTCAGCACTTGGCTAAGGAGGGGAAGCGCTCTAAGATCTTCCGGGTGTGTGGTGGGACCTCCGTGCTGAAGCCTTGGGTCTGTCCCTGGTCCTTTTCCTTTGCCGGTTTCGTGAGGAGAGAAGTAAGTGTGCGACCATCCCTTCCCCAAGGGACGAACTCCTCAGAGACCGATTTTTCGGTTTCAACAATTAGTCTATCTGGATATTGTTATTTTGCTACATTTATTGATGATCATTCTCTCATGACGTGGGAGTATTTACTTTGTAGTTGTTCTTTCATAATTCATGTCTTTCGCTCATTCACTGTAGAAACTCGCAACCCACTCATCTAACTAAAATTCCACCACATACCACCCGACAACCTTCTCTTTCCATTTGGTCAACCACATATCCATCTATAATTTCAAAAATTAAAATTCTATGCCCTTACACCTACCTCCACAGCTCCACCTTACCTTTAATTTGATTTCATTTTCACTTTTAAAAATCGGATTTTAAATTCTATCCCAATCCATTCCTAATCTCTCAACTTCTCTAACAATTTTATCCCATCCATTACTTCCTACACTTACCTATTCCTAATCTCTCCACTTTGTTCGGTTAGATGATGAAGCTCAATGATGAGACTAGCATAAGCTCAAACGTTCAGATGGAAGAAGTGGTGTCAATCTTTGAAGGTGACGATCCGATGAAACTGGAAAGTATTGTATATTGGGAGCGCTTGTTAATCAGATCTCGTCCTTGGAAGTGCTCGTCGATGATTGCTTAAGTAGCTTGTGAGAGATGGGAGACATGATCGACAAAAATTAGGAATAGTAGAAACTCAACATGGGGCATGATTGACAAAAAGTTTTGTGGGAGACATTTGACTGGACACACGTGACAGTTTTGAATAATAATCTTGTTGTGATGCCATGTTGAAAAGAAAAGTGAGATAATTTTTTAACCAATATTATTGATCCAACTATACATTTATACAAGGAGTCCACATACTCACATGATGCCAACGATACGATGCACGTCTAAATAAAAAATTGGAAAATAGTACATATATACAAATAATACTAGTACTCACTATAGAAAACCCAACAAATATCCTTATTATTCAACTGCCTCCAAATTAATTTCAAATATTCATGAGCAAGCTTGACTTCGATTAATTTCAACTTGAGAGGGAATGTTAGAGAACATTTCTTTTTGCGGTAGGGAATATTTTTTAAAGCTAGAGAATATTCTCTAATGATACCAATATCCCTTTTATTATTTATTAAGAGACCCTAGCTTATAATTCAGTAGTCTTATTTAATTCACTTATCTTATTTAATTGACAAAGGCTTTATTATTTATACTATATACAAAGAAATACTTTTGAAGTCCATGGTGTAAGCGTGAACCATTAAAACAATTTTAGCCGTTCATCGCATTGGGTATAGTGTTTTTGAAAAAAATCCACTTGCTCTCACACAATTATATAAAAAAAAGAATGACGTTGAGATTTGAACCAGTTACCTACAGTATTAGTACAATACCCGTAACCAACCAAACCAAATAACTTTTATTTAACACACACCACACACACACACTAAAATTTTAAGTTGTAATTAATATAATTTTATAATATTACGAGTGATAGTACACGGAGGAACATCGTGCCTCCATGACAGTACTCCAACCACGACGTTGTCTTAGGGCGGCTTCACTCGCACCCCAGAGTTCAGTACTCCGGTTGTCGGTCAATCTTCTAATGCGCTTCAGGGGTGTTAGTGGAGGGAGCGTCGCCGCCGCGACACCGTCGTGATCAGGGTACTGTCATGGGCCTCATGGCGGCATGAGGGTTTCCCTTGTGCACTATCACTCGTTGTTTCCTAAAATAATCTGAAATCTTAGCTGTAACTTTCATGCTGTGTTGCAAATAAATAAATGCAGATAGTTCCATCTCCATATAATAATTGCAATACTTTCCTTTGAACATCTATTCATTCATGAACAGTCTGCCAACATGTGATGCATAGTTTGATAGGAAGCTTTAAAATTTTGGCTGAACTCAGAACTAAGTGAACTCAACTATGCGATTAAAAAATAAGCACTTAACATTTTATGACCTTACACCTACCTCTACAGCTGCACCCTACCTTTTATTGGATTTCAGGGTTACATGAGGAAAGTAGTGGGGACTGTCACTACAACTTGAAATCCTGTGGATACAAGTACACGATCTCCACCGAATCTGAATTTTATTGACAACATATCCATGTTATTAGTTCTGTTATGGCTCACCAACTCAGGAATTGTGGTCTTAGAGAGCATGCACTTATGCGTTTGTTCAAATAAATAAAGTGTTGGAATATTTTTCATATATTCTTATATTATATATATATTTTTCCGATTTGAAAAATCCATTATATAATAATAGTAATACCAGAACTTGAATAATAAGATTATGAAAACTTGTAAACGGGGGAATGGGAAATAAGAGAAATCAGAATTAGTATATAGATTAGAATCGAGCTTGGGTAAGACGTGTGGTCACTACCCTAAAGACGTTGCACCACCCTCCGACAGAACTTTCAACCGATGCTCAATTCCCCAAGGCACAACACCCGGCTAGATCCCAAAACTCCGATGTGCGCGGACACCGAAAAAGCACCGAGTACCCAAACTCCCACTTGATGAAGCAAACGTGAAAAAAATAGAATCACGAATAAATTCGTCGTAAGAGCGAACGAGAGCAAGAGCAGTTTTCAGAGAGCATTGTAAAACAATTCAAAAAATTTCCTATATAGGAGTCTCGTAAAACAGTAAGAAATTAAGTACTTAATAAATTAGAACTGTTATAATTGCTAGGTTATAATCGTGTAGAGAAACGTTAGATTTCCAACATATTGGAGTAATGGTGAGAAAATGCGTAACAAAAGCAGTTAGAAAAATACGCGCAACGGGTGTGGAGAAGAGAAATCGACGCAGGTTGCGTCGAGTTCATATCGCCGCACGTCGAGATCTTATTGACGCAGCTAAAGTCGACGAAGATTATGTCGATGCAAGCATCGAGTCCTTATCGACGCAAGGTGGATTCGACGCGTTCTTGTCGACGCATGCATCAAGTTCTTTTCGGCACAAGTAGGGAGAAGTCGATGTAAGCCAACACAACTCAGAATTTTAGGATTCAAAAGTGTCAAAACTGTTTTGTACAAAAAATACAATTCAATTGTTCCCCAAATCTCAAATTCCAAATCCGGGTCCGGTCCGGTCCAGTGTAGTGCGCGCGCGCGCGCGCGCGTGTGATTCATAGTTCATCCTTATGTTATTTTGAACAAATATGAAAGTGTGAATTCATTTATATACTCACCTACATGAGAGGTGTTAGGCAAAGTGGAACTAAAGGGTTCATCCTTTCCTTCATGTAAGGTTTCCCTCCAAAATTTAGATTCCCAACATTTGAGTAGATAAATTTCTTTGATTATTCACTCATTACGGGTTGGTTGAGCAGCGCAAAGACAGAGTATATGAAGCTTAAATTTAGCAATACAAGAAGGACGGATGACTTCGTTATTAAGTTGGGTGATCACGATATTTCCTGTAGTGAGTGTTTTAAATATCTTGGATCGATAGTTCAAAAATACGGATATTGATAAAGATGTGACACAGAATCCAAGCGTGTCGGTTGAAGTGGAGAGGCGCGTCAGAGATCTTATGTGATCGTAAAGTACCACTAAAACTTAAGGGCAAGTTTTACCGTATTGCAATTAAACCCGCGATGCTCTATGGTTCCGAGTGTTGGGCAATGAATTGTGTACATGAGCAAAAAATGGAAGTTGCGGAGATGAGAATGCTTAGGTGGATGTGTGGACACACGAGATTGGATAAAATTAGGAATGAATGTATCAGGGATAAGACATGAGTAGCACCAATTGCAGAGAAGATGCGAGAAGCTCGTTTAAGATGGTTTGGACGCGTACAAAAGTGACCATTAGAGGTACCTGTTAGACATTGTGAGAGTCTAGTCACTAGGCATGTTAAACAAGGGAGGGGTAGACCAATAAAGACTTGGAATGAAACTATAAGGAAAGACATGATGTACTTAGGCATTAGTGAGATTATGACAAAAGATAGGGCAAAATGGCGACAAAGGATCCATATAGCCGACCCCACTTTAGTGGGATAAAGGCTTGAGTGTTGTTGTTGTATTCACTCATTTTGCGGTATAATTGAAGTTTTCATGGTTCTTCCCCTTTACAATCCATGCCTAAGAGGATGGTTGTGAACTCATGGGTCCAATCCGGATGACGTGCCCATGAGAATCTAGAGATCATAGATTCATAGGCATTAATGTGCTCGCGATGAGATAAATATATTTTTGCTCTGATAAAATTCTTCCTTAGAGATCATGAAAAGGATCACAGGGATCAAAGCGAGAAAAATCATGATAATAAAAGGTTTTTGGATTGTTTCATTAATTGTCAATGCCTTCACAAATTATTGGAGATAGATGAGCTATTTTATTGGTAACACTTGAAACAAGTTTGAGGAAATATCGACATGGTGTAATCTTCACGTGGAATCTTCAACAGTCATGCTAGGTTTGTTAAGGAATGTGGGCCTGAGAGTAGGCGAAAAATCAACCTGCGATTAATCAAAAAGTCAACATATGGACCGAGGCTTGAGAATAGGAGAGAAGTCAGCCCTAGGATTGAACCTTATGGATGAGGCCTGAGAATAGGCTAGAAGTCAACCCATGCACATCTGAATGCTTTGGATGATGCACACTATTGGGCACTTGAAATTTAAGTTTCACCAGCCTGCTTCTAGGAACATTGTTGACTTCTAAACTACTAACAGTTCTCTTAGACCGGAAAATTTGGCAGTGTCTTTGGGTAAGACTACCCTAAACTTATGACAAGGTAGCTCTAAGGAGATTCCTCGTACTGAGACCTTGATTAGTGACTCTATATGGTTCAGTTAGTTTAAAATGGAGGCATGATTTATTACCATGCTTTCTTTCTTAAAGTAACGAAACATATAACATAAATTAGAAGTTATTCATTTGCTTTTTTGGTGACATTTTCCCTTCAGTAATTCATATGAATCATTAATCTTGAAGACAAAAATGTTGAGCAGATGTTGATGAAGAATCTCTTTCCTGTGCTGATGATATGGGGCAAGAAAGTAAAACAACTTTGTATGACATTTTATTTTATTTTTAGAAAAAAAACTTAGACCATCCTCGATTAATGCGTGCCATCCCGTGCTCCATGCTAATCTTATCTGCATTGTATATATTACTCCATCAATTTGTTCATTGAATTATTGTCCGAATCTAAACCTGAATTGAAATATATGAATGTGGAGAACTTGAATTTAGTTTTATTCACACCAACTTGTGCTTCTGAAAAGTAATCATCATTTCATAAAAGGATTGTTTCCTTCTCCATATATCATTGATTATAAGCAAGGTTGTCAAGATCGCGATCCGGATCATAAGATCTTACCATCCTACGAACCAGATGTTGTAAATCGATCCTGATTTTGTAAAGCGATCCTCGATCCAAACCTACTATCTGATCCGATCCTACCTCAAAATGATCTCATCTAGGATCTCATCCTGACAACCTTGATTATAAGCATATTGTAGGAAGGCTATAACAATTTTTATGCATTTAGTATATGTTACCTTCTATTTCAGCTACCAATTACACTATTTATTATTTAACCGTAGATTCATGAACCATGCATGCATGACCCATGCATATGTTTTTTGATTCTTCTGCATTGTTTATGCAGAATCTCATACTAATTGTCTTTTATTTTTCTATCACCAGCATTCAATGCACTATATTCAGTTTATTATTGTGAAATCTCCCAGTATCTTTTTGGTTATATACATGTTTTGTATTACTAGGAGCGAATCTTGCAATCAATTCCACTTTCTGGTTCTATGTATATATATAGTCAGAGTTACTAGTACCATTTTCATGATATATGCATGGATTCAACTAAAGTTGTATTCTTCCTTGCGCTCCTGCTGCTTCCAGTTCTTCGTAAGTTTAAAGTTCTTAGTACATCCCATATCCTCCCCGCTCGTCCCTCCCTCTTTCTCGATCTTCCCCTTTCGCTTATATCGCAGTGTAACCGGTGATATTAGAGGCTAAAGTTGAGGATCCTAGCTATCCGATTTAACTTGGACGGCGTGGTTCAATGCGTAACCAAAGTAGTTTGAAGACTCGGAGTTGTCTCAATCCAAGCCGTCCAAAATAAATCGAACTTCTGGGATCGTCACCTAGTTACAAGTGCAGTCCTGGAGGATCCGCACTCCGTAGAGGCAATCCCAATCATCCGATATATTTCGGATGATCGGGATCCATTCCGTAAATCTAAAATGTTTCTACAGAAAAATTATATTGCAGTAAGTCTAAACCACCAGTGAGTGTTCATAATGCATTTTGCTAATATTCACCGGCTTCTCTGCTAATTCCTTCTATTATTCGTCATCTTCTTCTTCTCAACGTACAGATAAGCCATTGCTCGTGGAAGCAAAGTGCCGTCACATTATTCGCGATAGGGCGCTATGTGTCAACAAACACTGTAATCAGAAATGCGTGGACAGGGGATATCCCCGCGGCCGCTGTATGCTGTATGTTATTCTGGTCTTCTGCACTTGCTGCACAACTAGCTGACCCATCCATGCCAGTTATTCTGTGCTTCTGGTTTTGATAAAAAAAAGGTGGAAATAAAGATTTCTTCTAAGGATTTGGGTTATAATCTCTTTAATTGCTTGCATGATTTGATATATTGATCACCCATGCCTAGTATAATTACTGATAATTAATTATGTTTGTGGTTTTAAATTCTCAAGTCATCCATTATAAGTATCATATATTAAGTTCTTGTAAATAAATGCGCAATTTTATTGCGATTATGGATTGTAATGCGATTTAGACAAACAAAAGTCGAACTCGATTGTGGAAATAAGGCTAGAGGCGTTGTCGAAATCGATCCATGTTAATTCAAAGACTTTGACACGAATTATTGAAATTAGCTCTTGCACTAATCGAGCAGGTTAGAGGATGAGTCGGTTGGGTCGGTTCATCTTGTGTGCGGCTGGGGGTTGGTTAAGTCGGCCCGTCTTGCCCTCTGCTAGGGTGGCATTTTTCCTCGCTCTTGAAAATTTAAATTTATCCAGATGCTATTGAAAAGTATGTATGCTTGATATTAATTGCCAAGACTCTGTTACATTCACAAAGTAATTTGGTGGTATTAATAGGAAGCCTCTAATCTTTGTTGGTAGGCAGGCCGATGTTTTAGATGCTACAACTTGAAAACTCGTCTGAAAGCCGCCAGCAACGCAAAGCGAATGCATTACTTAAAATTAGGGTTAATACGCCTGCCCGAGTATTCAAGGCTGCAAAAAGGTCCGATTTTTTTGCGCGGCACAGGCTCGGGTCACCAAGATCCTCATGCCACTATATTCATTTGACAATCAAATTATGCAATTTCATCAAATTGTAATTTTACTTTATTTTTCGATTGTAATCCAAAGGCAAAAATGCCGAGGAAAAAAGGGCGTGCTGAGACGCGAAGCCTATTCTTGCACGCACACAAATATTCAATGATCAATATTATATGAAAATGGTTCCCTCCCTCTTGCTTCAAGATCTCATTCAATAGTTGCATTCAAAAACCCCCTTTCCAAATTAAATGTATAATTAACAGTCGCACACATCAAGTTCTCATCTCCTACAATAACAAAAAATATATATAAAAAATATATAAATATTATTAAATTAAGCTTAAAATTCCATGAATAGGTATATAATTCCACCCCTGGAGTGGAGCTGAAGCAAAATCAAAAGGGCAGTTCACCTCCCTTCTTTAGTTCCTGCATATCCAAGCAAGAACATATACCAACACTACTCATTTCAAAAGGGAATAATACAATAAAAACCCACCCCCAATTCCTTAATCACCCTAAATTCAAATTCTCACCCCAAATCCTTATTTCGAGGCGTCTCGAGACAATTTCGAGCCAACCCGAATCATGTTTCCATCAAATCATGCTCAACACGAAATCTGGTTCCGAGTCATTCCGACTCCCATTCAAATTGAATCGAATAATTTCAAATCGATTTCCAATCGGCTCAAATAGCAAGCAACTTTCGATTTTTTATGCCCGGATCGGGCCCGCCACACCCTTCAAATACCTATAACTATCCCATGGCTCAAAGCTTAGTTTTGCCAACCTTGGCATCTCCAGGAAGTGAGTGCTTCAGTCTTTAGTGGCTGATGGAGCCAAAAATAGATTGCTTCAGATTGCTTTTCCTTCTTCTCTTCCTCTCATTCTCCTCTCTTTGTGGTAAGTGTTTTTTTATATAAAAATAAGAAATAATTACCCAAATCTCTCCTGTAAATTAGCATAATTAGTGAGAGCATTCCTCTTATTTTCGAAATTACAAAAAACTTTCCTTAAGTTTTCATTTTATTATCAAAATCACCCCTGGTCTTTTCATTTCATTGCATCCATGAAGAAAAATACCCCTGAATATTGTTCATCGAGGGGAGTGTTTTTATGCATGGATGTTATGAAATTAAAACTTCAAGAGAGGTTTCTGTAATGAAATGAAAATTTTAGAGAAAGTTTTTGTAATTTCAAAAATAAGAGAAGTGCTGTCAGTAATTTAGCAAAATTAGAGGGGAGGACCCGATAAATGACCCTAAAAATAATTATATTTCAATACACAGTAGAATGAAGTAATCAAATATTTAATATAAGCATTGGCTTAATTTTCTTGTAGCAGAGTGCAGGAGCCCAAAACATTTGAAGAATTTAAGAGACAAAGAGGACTTCAAGGTGGTGAAACACTTGGATTATTCATTTCCTCCTTCTGAAGATGCCTTGTTGGGCCCTTCTTCTTCTCCTCAGACCTTCTCACCTTACTGTGTCTACCCCTCACCTCTCCCTATCACCCCCATACTTCCCATAGTAAGCCCTCCGCAGCCGCTGCCGCCGACAATCACCATTCCACCATTCGTCACACCCAACCCGCCCGAATGCTACCCGAGCCCGGTCGAATACAACCCAATCACACCCCCCTGCAACCCAAGCCCGCCTGAATACTACCCAGGTCCGCCACTGTTTGTACCGGGCACACCGGTCGTCTTGCCCGGTCCCCCTGGCCTCGAGCCCTCCCTGCCGGGGTTCATGCCAAGCCCGCCCGAAACATTTCCCGGCACTCCCGGGTTCGAACCGGGCACACCGATCATCTTGCCCGGTCCCCCTGGCCTCGAGCCCTCCCCGCCGGGGTTCGTGCCTAGACCGCCAGAAACATTTCCTGGCACGCCCGGGTTCGAACCGGGCACGCCGATCGTCTTGCCCGGTCCCCCTGGCTTGGAACCCGGCCCGCCCGAGTACTACCCCGGGCCTCCGGAGTTCGTCCCCGGGCCGCCGATTTTCTTGCCCCCGGTGGTCTACCCACCACCGAATGCGCCACCGCCCCCGCGGGGAACGACCCGACAGGGCCTGTGGTGCGTGGCGAAGCCGACGGTGCCAGACCCGATCATCCAGGAGGCGATGAACTACGCGTGCGGGTCGGGGGCGGACTGCAGGGCGATCCAGCCGGACGGGCTGTGCTACAAGCCGGACACGCTGATTGCGCATGCATCGTTTGCCTTCAATAGCTACTGGCAGCGGTCGAAGGCGGCCGGCGGGACCTGCGACTTTGGTGGAACCGCAATGCTGGTCACCAGAGACCCGAGTAAGGAAGAAATTTGCTATAAAAACTTTATTTATTTATTTATTTCATATTTTTAATTTCTTAAAAAAAGGATTTATGGATTATAGAATATTGTTATTTGCAGGTTATGATGGGTGCAATTTCTTGATCTCTGGAAAATTTTGATGGTCAGGATGTGGAGGCCTGTGGTTTATAAGGAGATTTTTTTTAAGATTAACATAGTATTGTTTATTATTTTGTACACTAGCATATCAAAAATTCTCTTGAATAAGATTATGACAAGAGTAGTAAATATGGTTTATTTTGTAAGTTCAGTTACTATTTAATTTTGAATAAAAACACAGACTTTGTTATTTTGCTCATTTTTATACCTGAAATCCTGTTGCTCCCCACATATTATATTTCTGATCTCGCCAAATATTTGTCGTACAACAAGAATACCGTATGGCCCAAAACCGTTCCACAAAACTCGTATTCTTTCCCAATGTCAGGATCTCGCTCAATTCTTCGCGTCCCGGGATCAACATTAGCTCGAAGTCAATATTCTTGGAATGGGTTAAAACTTCATACTATAAGCTGGTTAATTTGATCAGCTCATCCACCCTCAATTCGAGCTAGGCATGACTCCTTGCACTCTAATCTACCAAAATGCGTGATTTCAATCAATTTTTGGCGGGCCGTGTAAATTGTATGAGTCGAGCCAAGTCAACGAGTTATAACTCTCTCTTTCTATTGTTGAGATATAATTTGTTGTACCACCAAGCCCGTTTGATGTGTCTCTCGATTTTTACAGTGCACGATGAGACAGACATCTTAGCGAAAATAGAAAGAGAGCAAGTTATAACTAGGCGCGATTGGAGCTCAAATATTCGATGGGACGTGTCTGATATTCCTCCCTCTAAGATTGTGTTTAAACTCAACTATTATTGTTTAAATTTGCGTCTCATAATAATTAGCTATCACATTTCTACTCTGTCACATATCATGTTATTTGCTCTTGTATACTTATATACTAGCCACCTTGCATGGGTCTCATGCACCATTGCAACCACGACGACAATATTCGATCGTCTGATGAAAAATTATTTTTTATTGCGCATAGAACATAGTACATACTAAGCTATTCTTGCACTATTTACATAGACAATAGTATATGTTTAATAATTTTGAAGTTTGACCAACTCAGAGATATGTGATTGCCTAATATATCTCATGAGACTATTTTTTTTATAAAGAGCATAGGTTTTGGTGAATCATTGATATTTTACACTCTTTATTATTGGTGAATCATACAGAGCAATGTTAATAGCACCCTATAGAAGGCTAACAACATCCCAAGAAAAAACTAAAACCTTGATTAAATTTAAGACCGGCTCATACACGGCCTAGTATAGTTGCACTCTGTCTCCATTCCTAATCCCTTTCGCCGCACGTCATGAAATAGCTCGTCGCTGTTCGTGAAATCCTTCTCAAAATCACTAGCCGCTCTTCATGAACCGCTCGGAATCCAGCAATATCTCCATCGATCTCTCTCTAGGCTTGACCGGCACCCCCTCCAGGCGTGCCTTTCCAGTGATCCATCCAGCCACAACCTGTTGTTAAGAACTCAGAAAACCGAAAACCCTTCTTCTTCCTCCTTGCCGATTTTGGATTTCTATTTCAGTTTTCATCCATTTCCCTCATTTTCGTGCTCTTTGAATCCTCAAATTGCAGCCAATCAATATAAATACAAACCTTCTATCATTCAAAAAGCGCGTGCATGGAATTGTCTGGTATTGATTAAGTTTTTTTTAATACATTTTTTCCTTGTAATTATGATCTTTTTGCTGCATTAATCTTCTTTATCTTCACTTGTTGCCCTTGCATCAAAACATGATCACAATGAGAAAGTTTTCTTTTTGTAGATTTATAGTCTTCAAAGAACCTTTTTCTACTACTCTTTGGATGGCCTTTAAGCTTTGTGGTTATTTTATGTTCCTTAGATTGACTCGCCTTTGAGTTGACGATTTCAAAAAAAATTCTTTTTATTCCCCTTCTTTGTAAGTCACTTATGTTGACATACATCTTAGTATCCATTCAATGTCATTCTCTATATTATTTACCTCTTCCTTTACATTGAAATCAAGTTGTATATCATGTAAAACATGGTTGTCAGGATCGCGATCCGGATCATAGGATCTTACGATCCTACGATCCAGATTTTGTAAATCTATTCTGATTTTGTAAAGCGATCCTAGATCCGATCCTACCATCTGATCTGATCCAACCTCGAAACGATCTCATCTAGAATCTCGATCCTGACAAACTTGATGTAAAGTTAACAGCTTTCATTGATTGAGTGCAATCAATAAGGTCGGAGAATTACCCTCTTTAACATATGACACGAACTCATGTGCGCAAGGCAATCCCAAGATATGTAGAGTCCTATGTGTACACTGCCCTGGTTTCAGACACCCAGATTTTATTTACTCTTCTTCCTTGGAGTCGTGACATAAGAAAGAACTTCCAAATATTTTGTTGCATAATCAGTCAATGGTTTGCTATACATGATATGAAATTTATTTTCAAAATGTGAATTCACTAAATACTGTCATACACCTAAGTATATGTCATATGTTTTTACCACGTGTAAAATACTTCCTGCGGTGTGCCAAGTCCACTTTATACGAGCTTGATATAAAATATCTTTAGCCTAATGAAACACAAACTTTAAATGCATTCATCAAAGTAGTCTCTCGATTCATAAAAAATTCATTAGGCAAAACATTTTCATCAAACATAAAATTGAAACATTGTAGAGCGCACTTATAACTTCTACTTCATTAGCCATAAACGTAAAGCAAGATAAAAATGATTGGTTTGCCAATGTCACACCAATTGTGCAAAGTAAGGGTAACTAAAAACGATTGGTCGGTCTTGTAAATGCAATATATTAGAAACATATATGAAAACATATTGCTTATTCGACAGAAGTGGGATGAGTGAAAAACAAGCACTCTAAAATTTTAAGTCTTATTCACTTGATTAAAAATAATGTACTCATATTCAGTGTTGCATTTAAACAAATATTGAATTGGAGTTCCATCATCTAATTCAATTCGATACAATCTCATCTTCTCATTATATATAGTTCTAATAGCTATTGTATTATTTGGATTTTTTTCAATGCGGACAATATTTTATGTGACTTGACTCCAGCATTATACATTTCCTCGACTATCTTCTGCTCGTTATCATCCAGCCTATTAGCATATATGTGCGCTTCTAGATTAACAATTCAAAGGTTTTGAAAATCATTCTTGACTTCAACCTTCTTTCATTGTCATATTTTCTACTCTCTATAAGAGCAAATTTACATTCCCACCATTTGAACTTAACTTTATAATGTTTTGTTTTACTCACCATTTCTTGTTTTGACTATTACGAGAATTGCCGGCTTTATCAAAATGTAGAATTATTCTAGGTTTTGCTCTAATGATGAGCTTATCTGCTCTCAGAATAATGATAACATCTTAACTATTTTGCAGTATTCTGAGCCTAAGTCTGCAAAAATTCATTCTAATATCTACCAGGATTTCTTGAGAACATTCTATACTTGTCATCAACTTCGTCTTCTCTACATTCATTTTATTTTAATATAAGAATGCATGAAAATAACAATAACATACGAGCATTACAAAATGAGACGCATAAATAGCATAAGAGTGAATGAAAATTTGAGACTAGAAAATATTACCATGTAACTCTTTTAGAACTCGAAAATGCAGGTGTTAGGCAGACAATGACACCTCTTATCTAGTATCATATAAACAAGAAATCAAGATTTGTTGAGAAATTTTGAAAAAAATCACATGACTTTAAATATTTTAGTTTAATATAAAGATTATACTATCAAAAATCACAACTCTGAAATTTTTCATGCAAAATTAATTGATTTGAAGCAACCAAAAGATGAAAAAAATCTAAATAACAAGCTTTGCATTTCACAAACAAAATAAATTACAATACTATGACCCCCTATTTATAGGGAAAAGAAAAAGAAAAAATATGCAACAGACGATGTGAGGTTAAAATACAACACGCGGATAAGCGATTAAAAAAATTCAAACCGCTCAAACCGAGCAGTTAGACATTGTTCACTCTGGACAAGTAGTCATCGGTCTCTACTCAGTCCGCGGTCGCCGACCTGATCAGCAGACCGCTCAAACACAAGCAGATAGATGCACATGACCGCCGAACTTATGGTCCTCAACTCCCTTGATCAACAGGTCGTAACGATAGCCTCTACTCTCAGCTACAACTCTGCCTTTTTCTGCAGCTTTCGCTACTCCTTAGACTGCGGCCTCTATCCGCAACGACTACAACCTCCTGTCCGCCAAACCCGCAACAGGGTTGAACAATAATCCCAGGATGGCTAGATCTCTGACCAGAATGCCAGAGGCAGTCTGTAATACAGCAGAACCAGACCGCCAAGGTTAATTTGCCATACCTCTTAGACTAAGCTGTCAGAACGCCAATCCACCAGACTGCCTGGTTCAAGCCACCTGACCATCAATACTCCAGGCTGCCTGGATCAAGCCACCAAACCGCCAAACACCAGGCCGCCCGACCAAACTGCCAGACCGCCAAACACTGGGTCGCCCGACCAAACCGCCAAGCTCCATAAAATCTAGCACTCCTCTCAAGCTGGAGCATATATGTCAGTCATGTCCAGCTTGTCACAGACATCTGAAAAAGAAGCAGACACTGGTTTGGTAAAGACGTCAGCAAGCTCTTTGTCAGAAGTGATGAATGAAGTACAAATTCGATTCTTCAAAATTTTTTCTCTGACAAAATGATAGTCAACTTCAATGTATTTTTTCCTTTCATGAAAAAATGGATTTTTTGATGAATGTATATAGCAGCCTTATTGTCACAAAACATGAGTAAATGATGATCATATATCTCTCCCAAGTCAAGCATTAGGGCACACAACCATTTCAACTCGCTAGCGGTCGATGCCATGCTTCGGTACTCAGCTTCAGCGCTTGATCGTGACACACCAGACTGTTTCTTGCTTTTCCAGCTAATAAGATTTCCTCCCACAAATGTGCAAAAAACAGAAACAGACTTTCTATCATCTGATGGAGCTGACTCCCCACGATATGTCGCCAAGGAGCGTCCTCCCTCTGATGATGATGGTGACCCGATTGATGGAGCCGACTCCCCACGATATGTCGCCAAGGAGCGTCCTCCCTCTGATGATGATGGTGACCCGATTGATGGAGACGATGGCCCGCAACTTTTTAAAGACGGCGATGGCGTGCTTACGGATGTTCATGTGGAGCATCGTCATAATACCCGTCCTGAACGCAAGCCAACATATTAATAATAATTAATAATTATTATTAATAAATAATTATTAATTATTAATTAATTTTTATGCTTTGTTTTATTTTTGCAATGTTATTTAATTTCATGTTTTTAATTTCCATTTCATGTGTAATGATGGGTGCGTATAACCATCATGTAGTATTTTAATTATTTCATTTCATGAACTATGATGGGTGTGTATAACCATCATATATTCAATTTGAATTTTGAATTTTGAAGTTTGTTTGGAGGGAGATTGAGTGGTGTAGCCTATATATAGGCATGTATCCTTCATGTTTTAATTAGTGAATGAATAAAGAAAATCGAATTTCAAGATTGAAATCCTCCTCCTCCCCAAGGCAAAATTCGGCCCTTCCTCTCTTCCTCTTCCACTTGGCCGTCGGCCACCTTTCTTCCTCCTCTCTCTCGGTTTCCTCTCTTCCTCTCCTTCCCCATCACCTCTTTGCAACCTAGCAAACCCGAGCCATCATCCTTCCCTCACCTAGCCGACCACCTCCAACAACCACCAAACCCGAGTCCCCTCCTCCAACCAAGAGAATCGACCACCACCCTTTTCCATCCCTCCAAGCCAAGCCATCATCAACACCACCAAGGCCGACCACTACTTCCCTTCATAAAACCGGCCACCACCATCTCAAACCCGAGCTCCCTCCACCACCATCAAAACCGCCCCCCTCCAAAAATCTCATTCCTAAACCAAAATATTCTCTACCATATTCCCCTCTTATTCTCCATAATCTAAATATACCTCCTACCATAATTTCTCTACCTACCATAATTGAAAAATATCTTTCCTAAAATATTCCGATATCCTGCCACCTTTTCTCTCTCCTGCCTTATCTGGAATTATTCTTTCCATATTCAGAAGATTTTGCCAGGACTTTCCAAATACAGCGTGACACGAAGAAGGCGACGAATTTCTCTCCCTCCAGCGTATCTCTGGTGGTGCCGTTGAGGAACGATTCTAGTTGAGCGTAACCGGATTCATCCAATCCGATTGGGTAACGAAAATCTCTACTTAACGTGTTTCTCTTGCTTAGATAAATCTTGTGGCTTTGGCAAATTGCGCATTTTGTGTAACGCTTGATTTTTCGTGGTTTATTTTATTTTAGTTATTGTCTTGTTTATCGTATTTTCGTTTAAGTTCGTGAGGCGTGGCGGCCCTCGTTTGTATTTTGTTGGGAGAGAACCACCCTTGCCCGAATCTTTTGTTTTCGGTGGTTTCTCTTTTGGTACAACACGCTCGATCGAACCGTGTGGGTTCTTTTCGCTTGAGAGGACCTTAGCCTATCGCCTTGGTACTATCTTGAAGGGCTTTGCGAACCCTCCGTAATTGTTGTTTAGTAATTATATTAATTAAACCGCTGCGACGTTAAATGCTAGAGTGTAACGTGAGAATTATTCGAGAGCGTCGCGTTAATTTGTCGGCCACCAAAACGCTCGAAAGAGCGGGCCTACATCAATTTGGTATCAGAGGGAGGTTTTCGTCAATTTCCTAATTGGCAATCCACCCCTCTCAAAATTCAAAATTCAAAATTCAAAATTCAAAATTCAAAATTCAAATTTCAGATTTCAAATTTCAAATTTCAAAATTTCAAAATTAAAATTTAAAATTTAAAATTTCAAAATTTCAAAATTCAAATTTCAAAATTCAAAATTTCAAATTTCAAATTTCCAATTTCCAATTCCTAATTCAAAATTTAAAATTTTTCTCAAAATCTAAAAAAATAAAATTCTGGAAATTCTCTATCTTATTTTTAATAAGAAATTAAAAAAAATTATTTTTCATTAAGTCATTATTTTTATTAAGTTATTTTAAAATTTAATAGTTGGTCTGCAAATAGCGACCTTAAGAAAATTTTAATTTTCTTAAAATTTAAATTTTAAAATTTCTGGAATTTATCCATCTAATTATTAGTAAGAAAATAAAAAAAAAATTATTTTTCATTAAGTATTTATTTTTATTAATAAATTTGAAATTTAGTATTTGGTGTGTCAATAGCAGCCTAGATTTTTATTTTCTCAGTAAAAAAAATCCAGCAAAATTTTTTAATGATCCTCATATTTTTCCAGCAAAAACCCTATTTTATCATATTTAAGACCCTAGTGGTTAAGCGGGAACAATTCCATCTTCGTTAGAGTTAAGTTGTCATGGTACCCTTTTCCTTGCACATGCACTAAGTCCGGGTGAATTTTCTCCCCGGTTCACGCTAAGATGGCTTATAACGTACATGCTACTCATTCCCACACTTATCCTCCCACGTTTAGTAGGACCCCCACGTATGACGATTTAGGGTGTCCTAAAATTTTTAGGGATTGGCTTAAGGGTATAGAATTTTATTTTAATTGTCACTTTTGGGATGACTACGAGAAGGTTAACTTTGCCTGAGAGCGATTAGTTGGTCGAGCCCAATTATTTTGGTTAAACGAAGAGCGTCGTGTTGGTAGCTATCGTTATGCTTGGCCGCACAAGCGTAGCCTCCTCTCAGATCAATTTGATCTCGCCTACCTGCGCATTAATAGCACCACACCCGTTAGTACGAATAGTTACGGCACTAGACCCGTATCTGCTTATAGGAGTGACCCTACGCCTCTGGATAGATCATATCCCCAGAGAGGTAGTAATACCCAAAGTGTGTCTTGTCCCACATATAGGGAACATAAGCCATTTGGACCCCAAAATTTGAACTCGAAAGAGGTTACTATTAGGGTATTTACTTCGTTAGCCTCGACATCTAAGCCCTCAGATATAGTGACTGATACCTCTGAGGATTCCTATGTGGATATAGAATCTCTGGATGATGAAGTTAATAAGCTAGGTGAGAGTCTTCCTTCACTTACGATAGTGTCTGACTCTCCTGTTGAACCTGAGGATGTGATTAGGACTGAGCCTGTCACTGAGGACGAGGCAAGTTTCACTAACGCTTTTAGTGACGATGAGGATACTGGATATCCCAGTGATTTGGATGAGGATTTCTCCCCTGAGAAATCATCTCCAATCCCCTTCGACGATATTTTAGTCATGGAGTCTTCTGATGACCCTAATTCAGAAGACGTTCCAGCAGAGTCGGTAGAGTCATCCGAAGCTGAGAGCGTACCTGTTACTGAATTAGGTGATGACTTGCTAGGACCCGACATTATTAAGGTTGACCCAGACTTATTATATATTTCTACGGTATTGGAAGAGTCACCTTGGGATGGATGTTCAGTTTGGGATAAGCTTAGTGTTATACATCCGGGAGTTAGTCCTTTGACGTTATCATCGCTGCTTGGGATTCGAGCTAATTTTTATACTCCCCTGGATTCGATATGCCCATCCCTTATTGCTGACTTAGACGATGTCCCCACCTCATGGGAAGAAATGGTCGACATAGAATGTGAAGCTGTAGTAGATTTACCCCACGAGGAAATATTATCTTTGGATGACGGTAGCACTGAGGGCCCGATAGATTTTTCTTTGATGACAGCTCCTTTGCCTGAGGCCCAAGGTAGTTTAGAAGTTTTATCGGATATAAATTTGCCTACCTTAGGGACGATCACTGAAGCTAAATTGAATAAAATATCTATTGCGTTAGAAGACATGTCGGCTGATTTGGTGGATTCATTCTGTGGTGAAAAGTTAACTGAGGATGAGTTTTTAGTGAGGACGAATCCACTATTCGAGTTTACTTTTGATTTTAATGGCTTTCAACCAGAGGCGTTCTCCTGGACGCTTAATCCATGTTTTGACGTTGAGTGTGACTTGGTTCCCCCTACGGAGTCAACCCTGTCGACTCTCCCTCCGGTACCCTTAGCTCGAGTAGATGAGTTCGTCATTTTTAGCCCTCTATATTTAGAGAAGTTTATTATTCCCGCCTTCTCATTAGACTTACTTATAAAGATGTGGGTGAACGTAGTTGGTGACGAGCGTTTTCTGAAAGCCTGTTATTATGATATTTTTAAATCTAATTTTAATACCAAATTTAAAACGATAACATTATGCTCCACTGATTTGATTTTTGAACTGAAAGAGCCCGTGCCACCTTACTTAATTCCGTTATTTTCTACTATTAATTCCATTCATGTTGCACATGGGTTCTCCCCTCATAGTTTTAATTTAATTAGGCGCATTTTTCATTTCTTGATCCTTCTAAATGTGTCCATTAAATTACTTGCTATGTTGTATCAAATAATCTTCCACCGCTATATGAAAGATTTGATTTTGGTCTGTCTCACCCCCGAACGGATGCCCCCGGGCACCTTAGAAATATTAACGAATTGGCTAGTCTACTTTTTGCGGATTTTACGGAAATATGGTGACATGACGTTTCTATTAAAATTTTCCACTGATTGGGGCATAGCTCCTATTTTCATCGTTACATATTTTACGCTTTATGCTTTAATGCCACTTGAAATGTCTACCTCTCCGTATATATTTTCCACTATATTTTCTATTGGGTTGGGTGGTGATAGTTTTCTAGGATCGTTCTCCTTCTCGGTCTCCATCGGAGGTATGTTGGTGGATGTTGTTGAAATTCTTTTTCCTTTTTTGGCTAATGCATATTTGAGGTCCTTCCAAGACCACCTTGTGTCATACAGGTTCTTCTTCCCCGCCGATGACCTCCTAGACAAGTACTCGCAGGCATACTCATCAGTGATGAGTCGTTTTAAGAGGGGGAGGATTGATGAAGCTGACTCCCCACGATATGTCGCCAAGGAGCGTCCTCCCTCTGATGATGATGGTGACCCGATTGATGGAGCCGACTCCCCACGATATGTCGCCAAGGAGCGTCCTCCCTCTGATGATGATGGTGACCCGATTGATGGAGACGACGACCCGCAACATTTTAAAGACGGCGATGGCGTGCTTACGGATGTTCATGTGGAGCATCGTCATAATACCCGTCCTGAACGCAAGCCAACATATTAATAATAATTAATAATTATTATTAATAAATAATTATTAATTATTAATTAATTTTTATGCTTTGTTTTATTTTTGCAATGTTATTTAATTTCATGTTTTTAATTTCCATTTTATGTGTAATGATGGGTGCGTATAACCATCATGTAGTATTTTAATTATTTCATTTCATGAACTATGATGGGTGTGTATAACCATCATATATTAATTTGAATTTTGAATTTTGTTTGGAGGGAGATTGAGTGGTGTAGCCTATATATAGGCATGTATCCTTCATGTTTTAATTAGTGAATGAATAAAGAAAATCGAATTTCAAGATTGAAATCCTCCTCCTCCCCAAGGCAAAATTCGGCCCTTCCTCTCTTCCTCTTCCACTTGGCCGTCGACCACCTTTCTTCCTCCTCTCTCTCGGTTTCCTCTCTTCCTCTCCTTCCCCATGGACCCCATCACCTCTTTGCAACCTAGCAAACCCGAGCCATCATCCTTCCCTCACCTAGCCGACCACCTCCAACAACCACCAAACCCGAGTCCCCTCCTCCAACCAAGAGAATCGACCACCACCCTTTTCCATCCTTCCAAGCCAAGCCATCATCAACACCACCAAGGCCGACCACTACTTCCCTTCATAAAACCGGCCACCACCATCTCAAACCCGAGCCCCCTCCACCACCATCAAAACCGCCCCCCTCCAAAAATCTCATTCCTAAACCAAAATATTCTCTACCATATTCCCCTCTTATTCTCCATAATCTAAATATACCTCCTACCATAATTTCTTTACCTACCATAATTGAAAAATATCTTTCCTAAAATATTCCGATATCCTGCCACCTTTTCTCTCTCCTGCCTTATCTGGAATTATTCTTTCCATATTCAGAAGATTTCTCCAGGACTTTCCAAATACAGCGTGACACGAAGAAGGCGACGAATTTCTCTCCCTCCAGCGTATCTCTGGTGGTGCCGTTGAGGAACGATTCTAGTTGAGCGTAACCGGATTCATCCAATCCGGTTGGGTAACGAAAATGTCTACTTAACGTGTTTCTCTTCCTTAGATAAATCTTGTGGCTTTGGCAAATTGCGCATTTTGTGTAACGCTTGATTTTTCGTGGTTTATTTTATTTTAGTTATTGTCTTGTTTATCGTATTTTCATTTAAGTTCGTGAGGCGTGGCGGCCCTCGTTTGTATTTTGTTGGGAGAGAACCACCCTTGCCCGAATCTTTTGTTTTCGGTAGTTTCTCTTTTGGTACAACACGCTCGATCGAACCGTGTGGGTTCTTTTCGCTTGAGAGGACCTTAGCCTATCGCCTTGGTACTATCTTGAAGGGCTTTGCGAACCCTCCGTAATTGTTGTTTAGTAATTATATTAATTAAACCGCTACGACGTTAAATGCTAGAGTGTAACGTGAGAATTATTCGAGAGCGTCGCGTTAATTTGTCGGCCACCAAAACGCTCGAAAGAGCGGGCCTACATCATAATCTTTATTGTCAGCATAGCTTGCATCAGAATATGCTTCTACCTTCATATGATTATGTTTTTGAAACAATAACCCCTTCCCTGGAGACCCTTTCACATACTCCAAAATTTTCAAGGCATAACGAAGAAGACATTCTTTAGGTGCTTGCATAAACTGGCTGGCCTTCCCTACATCATAACAAATGCCAGGCCTGATAATTGTTAGATTGATGACTTTTCCCACGAGTCACCTGTACATAGTACTATTTGAAAGAAGTGGTGAATCCTTCGTCCAACTCTTGTCATCACAGACTGCCATAGGACAACGAACAAACCTTATTCCAAGAAGACCAGTTTCTTTCAAAAAATCTAATCCATACTTCCGTTGTGAAAACACTATAAAGTTTTGTTTCCGCAAGATTACTATTCCCAGGAAGTACTAAGGAGAGCTCATATTCTTAGTAACAAAATGTTGCTGAAGATGTCTCTTTGCTTGATCAACTCCTTTCTGATCATCTCCAGTAAAGAAAATATCATCCACATAGACTACAAGAACCATGAGCCTCTTAGTAGTCTTGCGAATAAAAAACAAATGATTAGCAGAACTTCGGGTGATGCCAATAAGTGAGACAACCTTATTGAACTTGTCGATCCAGGATCGCGGGCTTTGCTTTAGACCATAAATTTCCTTTCGTAACTTGCATACCTGAGACTCCCCCTGAGCAACATACCCAAGAGGTTTCTCCATGTAAAGCACCTCATGTATATTGTTGAAACCGGAAACCGGCCTCTGTGGAGTTCGACCCTTGGGAAAGGGGTGGCCGCGCACTTACTTCGCTCCTGCAAGGAAAAGACAAGGAAAAAAGAAGAGACAAGGACTAGACCAAGGGCCCGGCTCGGAGGTCCCACCACACACCCAGAAGATCTTAGAGCGCTTCCCCTCCTTAACCAGTTGCCGGGCTAAGGTACCTCAGAAAGCGCTATAAGACTTGAGAACCGAAAAGCGTGCCTCCTGAGGTACCCCTTGGGTCCTATTTATAGATTACCTTGGATGGTCTGCAAATAACCCGCCTCTGGTGGTCTGAATTTACTAAAGAGCCCCTTGGATTGGCCTGCCAACAGCCAAACCCCGCTGTTCTGGCTGGTTATGCGCACCTCTTGTCGGGTCACCCCCCTGTCATCTGGAGGGAGGTGGACTGCAACCGATCCGCCTGAGAGAGGCGGCTGGGGCCCGGCCCGCCTAGGAGAGGCGAGCGGGGCTGGCCCGCCTGAGAGAGGCGGCTGGGGCCCGGCCCGCCTAGGGGAGGCGAGCGGGGGCTGGCCCGCCTGAGAGAGGCGGCTGGGGCCCGGCCCGCCTAGGAGAGGCGAGCGGGGGCTGGCCCGCCTGAGAGAGGCGGCTGGGGCCCGGCCCGCCTAGGAGAGGCGAGCGGGGGCTGGCCCGCCTGAGAGAGGCGGCTGGGGCCCGGCCCGCCTAGGAGAGGCGAGCGGGGGGCTGGCCCGCCTGAGAGAGGCGGCTGGGGCCCGGCCCGCCTGCTTGCTTGGGCCCCTTCGGCGGACACGGGGTTGTACACAATCCCCGATCTTTGCGTGCTTCGCAGAAGCTCGGAAAGAAATGTCCAACCCTCGTGTCCGGCGACGACCTTGCTGAGCTGGAGGGAATCTTTTGGTGGGACCCGCCTTTTAGCTATAAATAAGCCACCGGGCCTTCGATAACTGGCCCTCTCCTCTTGCTTCCTGTGTGGTTTGAGGCCAGGAGATGCCTGCGTCTGAGGAGATACGTGCTCGGTTGGCTGCCGCTAGGGAGGAGAGTCGGGAGGAGGCTCTCGCGGCCGCCCCGTGGTTGGCGCCCATATCCTCCGGCCCGCAGTTTAAGCCGGCGAAGGGAAAGATTGTCCGCCGTTCCACGCCGAGTGATGATCTGGGTTCCGGCGGCTCCGAGGTCGAATCTGGGTGCGTGGTTTCGCCCTGTGACCTATGCTTTCTACTGACTTTTCCCTTCGCAGGAGACGCCCCCTGAAGATGCATTGGAAGGGGGCTCCGGGAACCTTGCGGATCTCTCCGTGGAGATGATCGACCTGGGCGTCAGTCCATTTTCTCCAGCGCGCAGCCTTCCTGCGACTCCTCCCCCGCTGAGAGTCCAGGGTCTGGGGAAGCTGCTCGTCGCCCCGGGAGGGAAATCATTCCAAGGTCGGCCGGGTTCCTCTCGGTCTGCTCCCGACGCGGGAGACGTACCGACGCCAGGTAACCCCCCTGAAGTTAACCCATTCGCCGCTCGTCTGCTTCTGACCTCGCTTCCGCAGGGTATCGCGTCGCTTCTTCCGATGTCGAGATGAGCGAGGGGTACTCGCCTCCCGTGGAGCCGGAAGACATCGCGAACTTCTTGGGCGACCCACATGATAGCGAGAAGATGAAGGCGCAGGTGGCGCGAATGTTTCAGAAACACACGATGCTGCTCAAAGAGGCCTTCGTGGGGATGGAGAGAGACAGAGTCAGGGCGGAGGAGCGACTCGCTGCTTTGGAGGGGGCAAGGGGCTCGGCTGAGGAGGATGAGCCGACATCTCCGGGCGCGCATATTACGCGAGCTGAGGAGCGGCTGTCAAACATTTCGAAACAGGCCGATCAGACCAAGCGGGAGCTGGCGGCGGTTCGGGAGTATCATGACTCTCGCATGCCGCCTCGAACCGGCTCGCAGAGGCGGGGTAGGTGGAAATGGATTGAGTACTAAGCCACCTGCCTCGCCCGCCCGTGCCCGCAGTTGCTCGCAGGGTCTGAATCGTCTCGATGTGATCCTTCCCAGTTTGTCGGTGTCGGATATTATCTAAGAACGATTGCTTGTAATAATTCAGGGGTCTTCTCGCCCGTTCCAGGGCGCATGCCTTTCTCTTTCCCCCTTTTTTTTATTTATTTATTATTTATTATCATTTCTTTTTTTGCTGGGTTCTCAGCTTTAACCCTGGAGAGCCTGCCTAGTTGAGGCGGGTAAGGGTCGGCCCGCCTAGAAGAGGCGAGCGAGGGCCGGCCCGCCTAGAAGAGGCGAGCGAGGGCCGGCCTGCCTAGAAGAGGCGAGCGAGGGCCGGCCCGCCTAGAAGAGGCGAGCGAGGGCCGGCCCGCCTAGAAGAGGCGAGCGAGGGCCGGCCCGCCTTAGAAGAGGCGAGCGAGGGCCGGCCCGCCTAGAAGAGGCGAGCGAGGGCCGGGCCGCCTAGAAGAGGCGGGCGGTTCGCTCGTCCCCCCTCGACTGGGCATTCCTCTCAAAATCTACTCTGCGCGGGAGAGGGGATGGCTCGCGGCCGGGAGAATCTCGCGGCCGACCGGCGATTCGACGCGGACCCGGGCGGGGCTCGGGAATCGAAGCGTCGGGGCTGGCTCTGCTGTCAGTTCACTTTCCCGCCTTTTCCGATTTTCCCGCTCTTTCCCCGGCCCTATAAATAGGCCCTTCATTTATTATTTTACCTACCGCATTCAAGAGCCCTTCCCATTTTACCTCGCGAGAACCCTCTCTTTTCTCTTTCCTCTCGCTCGGCTTGCTTATTAATCCCGCGAGATGACTGGCGGCAGTGGCGAAGCGGACGGGAGGGGCAGGTGTGCCTGGATCTTTGTCGACCACAGCTTCCCTCCCGCCTCGGTCTCGGAGAAGGAGTTTCTGGACACCGTTGGCAACTTCATCCCGCCTGGCTTCGTGGCGAGGCGGCCCGGGAAGGATGAACGGGTCAACGAGCTCTCGGGCGATGAGCTGGCTCTCCCGACGGCCCACTTCGAGGCGGGGCTCCGGCTACCCCTCTGGCCGGAAGTCCGCCAGGTCTTCAAGTACTATGGGGTCGTCCCGGGGCAGCTGACCCCGAACTCCATCGCGGTCGTAGTCGGGTTCGCCTGCTACCTTCGCGAGGAGAGGATTGAGTTCAGCCTTGCGGTCTTCCGCAAGCTGTTCTCCTTCCGCGCGAATAAGGACGGGACCGCGTGCTTCGCGAGCATGCACGCCAAGGTGCGGGAGACGGTCAACAAGAGCCACAACTGGCTCAAGAAGTTCGTCTTCGTCAAGGGCGACTTCGGCAACATTCCATTCTCGCCGGTGCAACTCGGCGAGGCGAGCTATCGGCCCCCTAGCCTGGGGGGCCATGAGGCCAAACTATATGAGTTCTTCGCCGGGAAGAACTTCGAGGTCGCCTTCCTCCGCCGGAATCTGGACGACCTCGTTCCCGTCCCGCCTGGGGAAGGTAAGCGGCTCGCTCGCCTCTGCTTGAATCGTACCTTGGCTTTTCTAACTCTTGTTTCTGCAGGCGAGCGCGACGTCCCTCTCCGCCCGCCTTACGAGAGCGCGCGGACCGCTGTAGGCGAGCTTGGCCGTGCCGAAGCGGCAGCCTTAGCTCACCGCGAGCTCTCGGCTCCCGCCGGCCAGAAGCGATCCGGGGGTGAGCTGACTCAGGGCCCTCCCCCTTCTAAGAAGCCGAGTAAAACGGGCGGTCAGGCTCCTTCAGTCGGCGATAAGGGCAAGGCCCCCGCGGATCAACCATCCTCCGCCCCCGCCCCCGCGGTTCCCTCGACCGCTGATCCCGCTGGCGGGGCGGCTGGGTCGTCGCGGCAGCTACCGGCGATTCGGCACGCCGAGACGCCGGTTCCCCGAGGGCATCCCAACTTCGGCTACGGCGAGGGGCCCACGGACAGATCCGGTGCCCCGTTGCTTCAGTGGGACAAGGAGAGCAACCGCGTCTCGGTGTCCTCGCTGCTGCCTAGTTGGTCGGAGCAGGACACCGCCTCCAGGGACGCCTTCAATCTCTCCTTCGGCGTGTACGGGCGGGAGGACGCCTCTACCTACGGCGAGGAGGCCACGCGGGTGCTTATTTATGAGAGCGCGCGGGCGCAATTTCAAAGCCTCGCCTTGGCCCACATGGTCGGCCGGCGATGCCTCCGGCTGGACAGAGATGCCCCCTCGCTCAACAAGTTGATCAATGAGAAGGAGGAGGCCCGTAAGCTCGCCCAGGAGGAGGCGGATGACCTGCAAAGGCGGCTCGAAGCGGCTGACGCCGCCCTCGCGCAGTACCAAGGGGGCGCGGTAAGCCGTCTCACTCGCACCCGCCTCTATCCCGCGACTCGTCCTAATAAATTTCTTTGCAGGATGCAGCGACCGCCAGCCGACTTGGTACCGAGATCGCCACCCTCTAGCTGGAGAACCAGATCCTGCGGGCGCGGGTGGGTGCGTTCGAGGCTGCTGCTGCCGTCCCGCCGGCCTCTTCGAGCGGCTGTCAACTCGTTCATCACAGCGAGTACGACCTGGCGGTTCTGATGCAACAGAACGGGGCCGACGCGGCGACGTACCTCTTCAAGACGTTGCAGCGGGCCAAGCTCCTCAAGGACGAGTGTTCTGGCTTTGCGGGTGACCGAAGTGGTACCGGAGCTGTTCCTCCCAGTACCCAAGTCAGGCGTGTATCACCGCATCTGAAGGGCTCGCCACCTTGAGGCTTCTATTCCCCCCCTTGGACATGTATTTTGTTTATTTTTTGTGATATCGCGCCGCGGGCCGCAGTTGTAATTTTGTAAAAGATAATATATTCACTGCATTCATTTTCTCGATTGCCAATTATTTTCCGCCTCGCAATCGTTACTGTGCACCGTTTGTTGATTAGCTCTGATTTTCGTTGCTGCGGGCGAGCAAGTGAGGCCGCCCGCCCGTTTGAGGTTCGGGACGTAGATCTAGATTCGAGACACTAAAGCTGGCGCGACGCGAGCGGCGAGTCGCACCTTCCGCGACGCGAGTGGACTGGGCCCGTCCTCCATGCGTAAAGACTTCGTGTGGGCCGGCCTCTTGGGGGGGGGGGTCTTGGTGCTTCCGAACCTTTGCCTCTAATTCACCCTGTGACCCGCCGGGCCGAAGGTTGGGGCCGGCGTTGCGGCCTCATAGGGTCATCCTGACCGGCCCGCTCACCTGATCTCTGACGACGTGAGAGTCCAAACTCTCCACTCGCGCGCCGTGCTTAGGGCTCGCTCCTTTATGCGCCGGGGCCGGCCTTCTTGGCTCGCCGACTCGCCTTCTTGGCTCGCTGACTCGCCTTCCTGGCTCGCCGACTCGCCTTCCTGGCTCGCCTCCCTTCCCTGGTTGCTCGGCGAGAGATCGCCGACTCCGAGCGACATCCAGCCCTGCCAGCTTGGTGAGAGCCCGGCAGCGGGATCTGCTCGGGGTCTGAGGCAGACTCCTCCGAGTGACATCCAGCCCTGCCAGCTTGGTGGGAGCCTGGCAGCGGGATCTGCTCGGGGTCTGAGGCTGGCTCCTCCGAGTGACATCCAGCCCTGCCAGCTTGGTGAGAGCCTGGCAGCGGGATCTGCTCGGGGTCTGAGGCAGACTCCTCCGAGTGACATCCAGCCCTGCCAGCTTGGTGAGAGCCTGACAGCGGGATCTGCTCGGGGTCTGAGGCAGACTCCTCCGAGTGACATCCAGCCCTGCCAGCTCGGGGAGAGCCTGGCAGCGGGATCTGCTCGGGGTCTGAGGCAGACTCCTCCGAGTGACATCCAGCCCTGCCAGCTTGATGAGAGCCTGGCAGCGGGATCTGCTCGGGGTCTGAGGCAGACTCCTCCGAGTGACATCCAGCCCTGCCAGCTTGGTGGGAGCCTGGCAGCGGGATCTGCTCGGGGTATGAGGCTGGCTCCTCCGAGTGACATCCAGCCCTGCCAGCTTGGTGAGAGCCTGGCAGCGGGATCTGCTCGGGGTCTGAGGCAGACTCCTCCGAGTGACATCCAGCCCTGCCAGCTTGGTGAGAGCCTGGCAGCGGGATTTGCTCGGGGTCTGAGGCAGACTCCTCCGAGTGACATCCAGCCCTGCCAGCTGGGTGAGAGCCTGGCAGCGGGATCTGCTCGGGGTCTGAGGCAGACTCCTCCGAGTGACATCCAGCCCTGCCAGCTTGGTGAGAGCCTGGCAGCGGGATCTGCTCGGGGTCTGAGGCAATGACATTCATCTCTCATCGGGGGGGGGGGGGAAACAAGTCTACCGCAAGAAATTCCATTAGAGATTGAACACGGTTTACATAATTTTAAGGAAAAAAACGCTTCAAGTCGTCCCCGCTCCAAGTGAGACTTAGGGTCTCGCCCTCCACATTCCGGAGGCGGTACCCCCCCGACTTCAATGCCTCCTGCACGATGAATGGTCCCTCCCAATTGGGATGGAGCTTTCCCACAGCGGCTGACCTTCCTGCCGCGTCCACCTTCCTCAAGACCAAGTCTCCTTCAGCAAACTGCTTGACTCTGACGTGCTTGTCGAAATACTTGGCCATTCTTCTCTTTATCTCCTCCTGCCTCACGGCTGAAAGGTCCCGCAGTTCCTCGACCATGTCGAGAGAGAGCCGCAGCTCCTCTTCATTATTGGCTCTCCATTCCTCTTTGTGCTCTCCGGCCCCGACCACCCGGGGTGTCCGGACTTCAAACTCCACCGGAAGTACTGCCTCACACCCGTGGGAGAGTTTGAAAGGCGTCTCCCCTGTCGCTGTGTTGGGTGTGGTTCGGAGGGCCCAGAGAACCGAGGGGAGTTGCTCCACCCAGCTTCCTCTCAAGTTCTCCACCTTTTTCTTGAGGAGGTTTACGATAATCTTGTTTGCCGCTTCTACCTGCCCATTGCTTCGGGGGTGATGAACTGAGGCAAACCTGAGGTCGATCCCGAGCTGCTCGCAGAAGCTGGTGAACTCGGCACTGGCGAATTGAGGGCCATTGTCTGTGACGATGGCCTGGGGCAACCCATGACGACAGATGATCTCCCCCCACACAAAGTTTCTGACGACCTGGGAGGTCACCTTGGCCAGCGCCTTGACTTCCAACCACTTGGAGAAGTAATCAATCATCACGAGCAAGAACCTCCTCTGGCCACTGGCTTGGGGGAAGGGCCCGACCAAGTCCATTCCCCAGATGGCGAATGGCCAGGGAGCTGTGATACTCCTGAGGCGCTGAGCCGGTTGCAGTTGGAGGGGAGCAAATAGCTGGCACTTATGGCATTCCTTTGTGAATTTTGCCGCGTCGAGACCCAGAGTCGGCCAAAAGTATCCCTGCCTGACGATCCGGCCTTCTAAGGTTCGACTTCCAGAGTGACTCCCACACTCCCCGGAGTGGACCTCTTCTAGAATCTTCGGGACCTCCCTCTCGCCCACACAACGCGCCAGCATCCCTGAGAGAGTTTTTCAATATAACTGGCCATCTCGCATGAGGTAGTATGCCGATTTGTATTTGAGTTTCTTTCCGTCCATTCCCGTGGGGTACTCCCCGGAGGTCAGGAAAGTGACGAATGGGTCCATCCAGGAGGGGTGCTGTTCCACCTCCATCAGCTCCCCCTCCTCGATGGATGGGCGAAAGAGGTCTGTGATGGTTCCCCCCGCCCGGGGTCCATGCTTTGCCAACTGGTCCACCTGCTCGTTATCCTCCTGAGGCACGTGCCGGATGGAGAAAGTCTGGAAGGTGCCGATGACTCCCTTTACCTTCGCCAAGTAACGCTGCAGGGTGGGCTCCCTTGCCTCGAATTCCCCGTTGATCTGGGAGGCCACCACCAGGGAGTCAGTGAGGACCTCCACATCATGCACCCCCAGTTCCCTGGCCAGGCGTAGACCCGCAATCACGGCTTCATACTCGGCCTGATTGTTGGTGATGGGGAAATGCACCACCACTGTTTGCTCGATCCTCGCCCCCTGGGGGCTTTCCAAGATGACCCCAGCCCCCAGGGAGTGCCTCCCTGACGCACCATCCACCATGACCTTCCAGGGAACCGGGCGAGTGAGTTCCTCCTCCGCCACCTCGACCACATAGTCAGCCAGGAAATTGGCCATGGCTTGGGCCTTGATCGAGAGGCGAGGTACGAAGGAGATGTCGAACTCGCTCAGCTCCACCGACCACTTGGCCAACCTGCCGGAATGCTCCACCCCCTCGAAGATGTTGCGGAGAGGGTGGTCAGTCACCACTCGGATCGTGTGTGCCTGGAAATAGGGCCGGAGCCTTCGGGCCGAGACGATGAGGGCGAAGGCCAGCTTTTCTAGGATGGGGTACCGGAGCTCGGCCTTCCTCCAGACCCGACTTACATAGTAAACCGAGAGTTGTCTCTTCCCTTCCTCCCGAACTAAAACAGAGCTCAGGGCCTCGGCCCCAACCCCTAAGTACAGGAATAAGTCCTCCCCCTCCTTTGGCCCTTGGAGCAGGGGGGCCTGAGTCAACTGCTTCTTTAGGGCCTGGAATGCCTCCTCGCACTCCGAGGTCCACTCGAATTTTTTGCCTCCTCTCAAGCTTTTAAAGAACGGAGAGCACTTCTCCCCGGCCCGTGAGAGGAACCTGCTCAGTCCCGCCAGCCTCCCAGTCAATCGCTGCACTTCCTTCGCATTCCACGGGGACTCCAACTCCAGGATTGCCCTTACTTTGTCGGGGTTGGGCTCTACGCCGGCAGGGGTGAGGAGATGTCCCAGGAATTTTCCTCTGCCTGACCCGAAGGTGCATTTGAGGGGATTCAGCCTCATCTTGCACCCGCGGAGTGTGGCAAAGGTCTCTTCTAGGTCCCGGAGGTGGGAGTCGAGGTCCGGACTCTTGACCATGAGATCGTCTACATAAACTTCCAGGTTCCTTCCCTTTTGCCCTTGAAAGACCCTGTCCATCATTCTCTGGTAGGTCGCCCCTGCATTTTTCAGCCCAAAGGGCATCATTTTATAACTATAGCACCCATCCCCTGTGATGAATGAGACGTCTTTGACGTCCGGAGGGTGCATCCTGATTTGGTGATAACCTGAAAAGGCATCTAGAAAACTCATCAAAGGAAAACCGACGGCTGAGTCAACCAGCGCGTCGATCCGAGACAAGGGGTAACAATCTTTAGGACATGATTTATTAAGAAGGGAAAAATCGATACACATCCTCCACCGGCCGTCTCCTTTTTTAACCATTACAACATTGGAGACCCAGCCGGGGTATTGGATTTCGGATACAAAGCCGGCCTTGAGGAGCTTTGCTACCTCCTCCCTGATGGGCTCGGCGAGCTTGTCCGCAACGGGCCTCTTCTTTTGTCGGATGGGGGGAGCCTCCGGGTCCAGGTTGAGGCGGTGGCAGGCGATGTTGGAGTCGATCCCGGGCATCTCCGCGGCACTCCATGTGAAGATGTCCACGTTCCTCTGGACGCACTCCAGCATCCTGCCTTGAGCCTCCGGGGTCAATCCTCCGCTGACGCGGATCCTCTCCACCCTGCCTCCGGTGGTTAGGACCTCCATCTCCGCCACCTCCTCTGCCGCCTCCAGACGGGACTGTGCCTCCCACTCCTCAGCCTCCCCCTCATCGAAGGCGAGGACCTCCTCCTCAGCTTCTACCACGGCCATCGCCTCAGCCGGCTCTTGAATCTCCTCCGCGACCTTCTCCTGGGTGCGGCTCTCCTCCACCTCCATCTCGTCCCTGCCCGCTTCCGGCTCCTCCTCCCTCAGCCTCTGCCCCATCTCCTCGGCTCCCTCCAGCCAAGAGATGGAGTTCACCGCCGTGACATAGCACTCCCTCGCTTCCTTGGGGTCTCCGCGGACCCGGACCTGGACCCCCTCGACGTTAAATTTTAAGCACTGGTGGAAGGATGAGGGGACGCAGCGGAAGGCGCTGATGAGAGGCCTCCCGAAGATGGCGCTGTAGCTGCTGGGGGCGTCCACGATGACGAACTTGCAATTGCGGGACTGCCCCCCTAGAACGACATGGAGTCCCACTCCTCCCTCAACCTCCTTCCTCTCCCCTGAGAAGCCGAACAGGGGCCCGTCCGAGGCCAACACCCTTCGGGCCTCCACCTTCATCGCATCGAACGCCTTCTTGAAGATGACGTTGACTGAGCTCCCGTTATCGACGAGGATCCGGGGGACGGTGAAGTCCTCGATGGCTGTCTGGATGACCAGCGCATCGCAGAAGGGGTCCTCGTGACCCGGCATGTCCTCCCTGGAAAAGGTGATTTTCTCGTCCGGGGGCGGGGACTGGGATGTGGAGCCAACGCTCCTGCGGTACATAGTGTGGAGGCTCGACTTGCGGGAGGCCTCGATCCCAACCCCCCCATGGATCGCTCCGATCCTTCCTCGGGAGCCCACATCCACCCGGTCTTCGCACCGGCCTTCCTCCGCCCGAGGCCGGATCTCCTCGATCCGCACTTCCGGACGTTGTTGTTGTTGCTGCTCCCGACGGTCCCTCATTTCGAGGAACTCTGGGCATGTGGCCGTGGCGTGCCCATCCTCCTGATGGAAGTCGCAGTAAGACAACTCCACCCTCACATCCCTCCTTCTTCTCCGTGCTGCTCTTCTCCTTTCCCCCAGCGCTATGGCCATAGCCTGCTCCTGGTCGGGAAGGGCCGGCCTCTGGCCCTGCATCCCGCCTGGAGGGTAGAACTGACCCTGTCCTCCTTGACGGTAATCCCCTCCGCGGAACCCTCTCCTTGCCCCGGGCTCCTGCCACTCGGGTCTCCACCCCAGCCGGAAGTTTGGCTCATGCCGCCCCTGTTTGGGTTGCTGCTGATGCTGCGGCGGCGGCGGCTGTTCCCTCTGCCGGGGCTCAACCCTTCTCTCTTCCTACCCTCGGCCACCCCTTGGCCTCTCTTCCTCCACGGCCCACCTGGCCAACCTTCGGGCAAACTCCGGATGCGCTGCCTCCATGTCGGCCTCCCTAGCTGCCCTCTCCAAGAGCGCCTCAAAAGACACTGGGGGGGACCGTTTGAGTTCCATTGCAAAGAACCCAGATTGAAGACCCAGGGTGAAGGCCACCATCATGGTGTGCCCCGGCATCTCTTGCACTTGGGACAACTCCTCTTGGAATCTATCCAGGTAACTCCCCAGGGTTTCTCCCACCCTCTGCTTGACACGGAACAAGGACTCCACCTCCTTCTTCCTCTTCTTGGAAGTGGTGAACCTCAACATGAACCCCCGACGCAGGTCCTCGAAGCAGTAGATGGACCCGGTCGGGAGCTGGTGGAACCATTCTCTCGCCTTCTCTCGGAGGGTGATGGCGAAGAGTCGGCACTTGAAGCCGTCTGACATCTGTCGAATAGAGACCATGTCCTTGAACCACTGGATGTGGTGGACCGGGTCTCCTTTCCCGGAGTAGTAAGTCATCTCTGGCTCGCGAAACCCCTCGGGAACTGGGGCTGAAGAAACGAACTCGCTGAAGGGGCTCCCCCCCTCAGCCGGGCGAGACGGGAATTCCCTCCCTCCAGTCTCGCCGAAGTGGTACTCGGCGGCCGAGCCGGGGAACAGAACTCGCCCCTGGAACTCGCGCTCGCCTCTCTCGGCGGGTTCCTTCCCTGGTCGCCTGAGCGGCGCGTCATCGCCGAGTGCGGGAACGGCGACCACCGGGACTGCCGGTGTCGCACTCTCAGCTCGCATGCCGAGGGCGGTCCTGACAAGCCCGAGGATCTCCTCCCTAAGCTCCGCCGGCACGCTTGCCGCTGGGGGTGGGGGAGGGGGTGGCGAGTTGCCCCTGCCTGATCCTTGTCCTTCATCTCCGGTCATCGAGCCTGTAGGAGGTTTTCTCTGCTGACCACTGTCCACGCTCACCGCACCAAAATGTTGAAACCGGAAACCGGCCTCTGTGGAGTTCGACCCTTGGGAAAGGGGTGGCCGCGCACTTACTTCGCTCCTGCAAGGAAAAGACAAGGAAAAAAGAAGAGACAAGGACTAGACCAAGGGCCCGGCTCGGAGGTCCCACCACACACCCAGAAGATCTTAGAGCGCTTCCCCTCCTTAACCAGTTGCCGGGCTAAGGTAACTCAGAAAGCGCTATAAGACTTGAGAACCGAAAAGCGTGCCTCCTGAGGTACCCCTTGGGTCCTATTTATAGATTACCTTGGATGGTCTGCAAATAACCCGCCTCTGGTGGTCTGAATTTACTAAAGAGCCCCTTGGATTGGCCTGCCAACAGCCAAACCCCGCTGTTCTGGCTGGTTATGCGCACCTCTTGTCGGGTCACCCCCCTGTCATCTGGAGGGAGGTGGACTGCAACCGATCCGCCTGAGAGAGGCGGCTGGGGCCCGGCCCGCCTAGGAGAGGCGAGCGGGGCTGGCCCGCCTGAGAGAGGCGGCTGGGGCCCGGCCCGCCTAGGGGAGGCGAGCGGGGGCTGGCCCGCCTGAGAGAGGCGGCTGGGGCCCGGCCCGCCTAGGAGAGGCGAGCGGGGGCTGGCCCGCCTGAGAGAGGCGGCTGGGGCCCGGCCCGCCTAGGAGAGGCGAGCGGGGGCTGGCCCGCCTGAGAGAGGCGGCTGGGGCCCGGCCCGCCTAGGAGAGGCGAGCGGGGGGCTGGCCCGCCTGAGAGAGGCGGCTGGGGCCCGGCCCGCCTGCTTGCTTGGGCCCCTTCGGCGGACACGGGGTTGTACATATATCACCATACAAGAAGACATTCTTCACATCTAACTGATATATCTTCCAACCTCTGTTAACTGCTATAGAGAAAAGAACACGGATATTGCTGATGCGAGCAACTAGAGAGAAGGCATCAAAGAAGTGCACACCATATGTTTGGGTACATCCTTTGGCAACAAGCTTAGCTTTATAACGGTCAATAGTGCCATCAAGATGAAACTTCATGACAAAGAACCACTGACAACCAACCACATCCACACTTAGCGGAGTAGGGATAAGAGTCCAATACCCCTTTCGGTTAAGGTCTTCCTTTCTACATTCATTGTCTCTTTCCAATGCGGAATAGAAGGAGCCTCCTGATAGTTAACCGAGACAGCATTTGTCGAGAGGGCAAGGGAAAACCTCCTTCCAGTTGGGGATATACGAGCATAAGAATAACATCATGAATGGAATGTTTAGTGCACGTTTTAACCCCCTTCCATAGAGCAATATGAAGGTCAAGATCCGACTTGTCTAATGTAGTATATCCACCCGCTAGAGAGATTACTGGCCCGAGAACTATTAGCAATGGCTCCAAAGGTAAGGGAGAATCAAAAGACAGAGGCGAAGATAGAGGAATTAGTATGGGAAGAGGAGATAATGGCGTAGAAGGAGGAACAAAAGCAGGTGAAGGAGTGTAAACAATAGGAAGAGATGGTAAAACATCAGATGGTGAAGGAGTAGAAGCTTAAGAAAAATAAGGCATGTCTTCAAAGAATGTAACGTTGAAAAAACAAACTGTTTCTAGAGCAGGGGATCAAAGCACCGATACCCCTTTTGGGTCAGACAGTAGCCCAGAAAGACACTTTACCGAGTAAGGTGAAAGCTTGTCACAACCAGGAGAAGGAGAATACACAAATGATGTGCAACCAAAAATACGGAAAGGTAAAGAAAAAGGTTGAGCTCCTGGATGTAAAATGGAGAACGATGTGTCACCCTGAAGAACCGATGAGGGAATTCAGTTGATGAGATAACAAGAATGAAACACAACATGTCCTTAGTACGATCATGGTATTGAAACCAAAAACTCGGTCTCTGTGGAGTTCACCCTTGGGGAAGGGGTGATCACACACTTACTTCTCTCTCGCGAGCCAAACAACTAAAGGAAAAAAGAACTGGGAATAGACCCAAGGGCTCGACGTGGAGGTCCCACCACACACCCGGAAGATCTTAGAGCATTTCCCCTCCCTTAGCAAAATGCCGAGCTAAGGATACCTCAGAATGCGCAAGAAGATCAGGGTACAAGTAAGCATGCCTTCTGAGGTACTCCCTTGGGTCTATTTAAAGAATTCTGAAAACGGCCTGCAAATAGCCAATCTCCGTTGTTCTGAACAGCTATGTGCAACCCAGGTTGGTCTGCCAACATCGTAACTCCGCTATTCTGCGAGGCTATGGGCATACCAATGGGGGCAAAATGGTGAAAATACATCATAGGTCACTGGGCGAGTGGTCCTCAAAAACACCCACACGCTTGGGGAGGTGAGGGCTCGGTGGAGCTGGCACTCGCCGCTTCTTATCGGCCTTTGGCGAGTGTGGGCCCGGCTGGCCCTACTTGCCAGCTACTTGCCGAATGCCTCTGGGGTGGGTTCAAGTCGGCCTGCTTACCCCAGACGGGAACCAAAAAACCAAAGGGCGTTGAGTGGAGAACCATCACTCAACGCCATAGCCAGGAGGGTGCCGAGAGCATTGAGTGGAGCAACATCACTCAACGCCAAAGCCAGGAGGGAGCCGAGAGCGTCGAGTGGAGCAACATCACTCAACGCCAAAGCCAGGAGGGTGCTGACGGGTATAAAATTGAAATGAAGCCTCATAAGATAGTTGGGCGAGTGGCCCTCTAATACAACCACTCGCCCGGGGCGGCGAGTGCTCGATGGAGCTGAAACTCATCGCTTTTGCCTGGCCCTGGGCGAGTGCGGGCCTTGTCTGCCCCACTTGCCTTGTACCTGCCGAGCCCCTGGGGCGAGTGAGAGCCCGCTTGACCCACTCGACAACTTCCTGCCGAGAGCCAGGGCGAGTGCGAGCCCGCTTGCCCCACTCTCCCTTCACATGTACCGTCCCTTTGGGCTTGGGCTGAACTTGGCTGCTTTAGCTCCTGTCTATCCTACTCGCCGAATATGGGGGTTGTACACATGGAACATTCATCTGTGTTAGAAGGGTGCAAGTAACATCCAAGAGATGTCGATTTTTGAGCTAAGCAACTCCATTTTACTGAGATGTGTAGGGACAATAAGTTTGATGAACTATGCCCCAATGTATGCAAAAATCGAAAAATTGTTGACTTAGATATTCTCAAGCATTATCAGTTTGAAGAAGTTTAAGAGAAGCATCAAATTGATTTTGTATCTCATTATAAACGGACGTGAACACAAAATAAATTTCAAAACGTTCTCTTAAGAGATGCAGCTAGCTACAATGAGAAGAATCGTCAACAAATGTAATAAAATATACTCCCCTATCAATAGTCCTAACAGTAGCAGGATTCAAATCATCTGAATGAACAAGTTCAAATGAACAAGAAGAACTATGTCCTTGTTATGCAGGAAAGAAAGAATGATGATGCTTGCCAAGTTGGCAGGCTTCACAGTTCAAAGAGGAGTCCTTCTTGAGCAAATCCTGTAAGAGTTGATAGATGAGACGAGAAGGATGATGACAAAGGAGAAGATGCCATTATAGAAGAGAAGTGGATAAAGCAGTGACATTGTTGAGGAAGAAGATCCCATTACTTTTAGTCCCAGTAGCAATCTTCTCCTTGGAGTGTGGATTCTGAAAAGAACAAACAATAGATGTAAAGGTAACCGTGCAGTTCAATTGTTTATAGAGAGCAGAAACAGAAAGTAAATTGCACAAAAAAGATGGGACATAAAGTGTGTCCTCAAGTCGTAGAGTCAAAGTAACACAGAATGTACCAGTCCCATACACCGGAGATGGATTACCGTCCGCAACAAAAACTAGTGGAGACTGATTATGCTTATTCAAACAAGAGAATACATCAGGATCTCCTGTCATGTGATTAATAGCTCCTAAATCAATCAACCACTTACCCTGAGTGATAACATTAACACTGCAAGAAGAAGAAGAGGCAAGAAACATGAACTTATTTGTGTTTTCACCCACAAACAGACAAAGATGAGGATATTTAGCCCAACAAAGATCAACAAGATGGCCCGTCTTGCCACAATGAGAACAAACATGACAAGACACACCTTGACCACTATTATAACCTCCACAACAACTAAAATTACCAGAGCAAACCCGATGAGCGAAATTATTAGGATGGGGTGGGGAGGCAAGATGAGGGTGCTAAAGAAGAGTAGTAATAGCTACAATACGGGCAACAATGACATCAAGAGTGGGAGAATCGGCTTCACTAAGAATTTTTTGCCTTATCATGTTATAAGATTCTGGAAGTAAAAGAAGATAACACACAACCAGAAGTTCCTGTAAGTATTTTTGCAGCTCAGCTAGATCAGCGAAGAATAAATGTTGTAGAATTTCAACACCAATAGCTTGCACTTCCTGATAAGAAACAACAAAAGTCAAAGCGGGGCAGGCAAACAAATCATCATATAATGTGTGTATGCGCGGGGTCTGAGCCCCTTTCTAATATAGAGCAGCAAGATGAATCCAAGCAGCTTTAACGGTCTCATCATGTCGAATAACCGGTAATCACTCATCAGAGTGACTATTAACAATCCACGTCCTCACCAAAGCATCATTTTCATCCCAATCATCAAAGGCAACAGATCCATGAGCTGGAGGGTCATCAGTGAGACGATTGCATTTGCGTTGATACCTCAGCAACAACACATACGAAACACTCCATCCTATATAATTCTGGCCAGTCAACTTAGAAGCAGTTCCAAGGTTGTTAGATGGAGTAGAAATAGTTGGTGCAGTTTGAGAAGAAGATGCGTATAAACTAGAAGAAGAGCACTCGTTATCCGCTTTGAAGAAGGTGGATAGAAAAAGAAATCTACGTGGATCGAAGAAAAGACCAGCGGGCGGTTAGAAAAACTAGAGTCCGTAGAGACCGCAACAACGAGTGCAAAGCGGACTAAAGAAACCATTAAAGGCGGGCGGTTAGAAAAGGAATCCGCGCGGACTAAAGAAACCGCTGGAGGCGAGCGGTTAGAAAAGCAAAATCTGCAAGGACTAGTACAAAGCAAAGCGAGTGGTTAGAAAACCGGAAACTGCAAGGATCAAGTTAGCTCTGATACCATGAGAGAAAATCTAAATAAAAAATTTGCATTTCAAAAAAAGTTAAGTTACAAGAGTATGACCCCCTATTTATATGGAGAAGAGAAAGAATAATATACAACAGACGATATAGGACTAAAATACTACACACGGATAGGCGGTTAAAAAAATTCAGACCGCTCAAATCGAGCGGTTAGACAAACTGTCTGCTCCACACAAGTAGTCGTCAGTCTCTACTCAGTCCGCGGCCGCCAACCTGATCAGCAGACCACTCAAACACAAGCGGATAGATACACAAGACCGTCAAACTTCTGGTCCTTAGCTCCCTTGATCAACTTGCCACAACAATAGCCTCTACTCACATCTTCAACTTTGTCTCTATCTGTAGCTTCATTCTCTCCTCAGACCGCGACCTCTATCTACATCGACTACAACCTCCTGTCCGCTAAACCTGCAATATGGTTAAATAATAATCCCAGGCTGGCTAGATCTCTGACTAGACCGCCAGAGGCAGTTCGCAACACAGCGGAACCAGACTGCCTGGTTCAAGCTACCAGACCGCCAATCCACCAGACTGCCTGGTTCAAGCTACCAGACCGTTAAGCCTCTAGATAGTCTTGACCAAGCCGCTAGACCACCAAACACCAGGCCGCTCGACCAAACTTCCAGACTTCCAAACACCAGGCTGCCCGACCAAATCGCCAGACCGCCAAGCTCCATAAAATCTAACACAAAACATGCACATATAATTTAGAGAGATTTGTGAAACCCTAGTGTACAACCCTGTATTGTCGAGTGGATTCATCAAGCCATCAAGCAGTCAGGAATATTGGGCTCAGGCGAGCCAGAGGGACGAGTGGGGATAACAAGTCTGCACCCGCCCCACACTCGGGGAGAGTGGCGAGTCCCAGCCTCGCCCGACACTATCCACCCCTAGGCGAATAGGCCTAAAATAACCCGTACTCGCCTATTTGTGTTGTGACATATTTTTCTAGGGAATCCCATTTTGGTCTGCTATTAACCAATTCAACCGCAAGATTCTATTGTTGGCAGGCCAATTTGACATGTATTTAGTAAAACAAAAATACGGGATTACGCTACCTGTAGAACACTTTCAGAAAACTATAAATATACCCCCAAGAGAACCTTTGAAGAGGAATTCTTCTGCCTCACTCTCCTTAAGCTAGTTCTGGTTGGCGAGAGTTCTAGGTGACGCTCACTATGATTTTTGGGTTGACGCTCTTGTGTTCTCAAGTACCCTCTAAGGTGCCAAGCTCAACATTGGCTTGATAGGGGAAGCTCTATTTAATCTTCTGGGTGTGTAGCAGAACCTCCTCGCTGCAGCTCAAGGGTCTATTATTAGTTTTCCATCTTTGGGGAGTGAGGTTCTTTGCTCTAAGGGTCCGAACTAGTGTTTTAACTCAAAAGAAATAAGTTCAAACTACCACCTTGGGTCCAAACTATTCTTGAACTGTAGTTTTCGGGTTCAACATTCTTGTGCGGTGAGTGTAGACTATAGCTTGCCCAAAAAATTCTGAGCAAGTCTCATGACTGGAAGCGAAGGGTTGGGAACCGACCCATGCAACTTACCCCCCTTAGACGAGTTTGTCAAAAAGAGCGTCTGGGCAAAGTTCAAGAAGACCATATTGGAGACCCTGTGCCTCTCCCTGATGCCCCAGGTGAGTCCTCGACCACCATGGTTCTGGTATTTGCCTTGCAATCCTTAGGCGAGGAGGAGCATGATAGACGGGTGATAAAAGAGGTAGTGGTGGAAGAGGGCGAGCGAGCCAACAAGAGGCGAGTGTTATTCCCCAGTCTCTTGGATGCTCGTTGTGTTGGACAGGAGACGACATGAATTTCTCTGACTCGCCCGGCAGGATCAGGTAGCCCTTTCTGAGAGTTAGCTCTTTTGGTCCTAGTGACGGAAGGGTTCAGATATCCGGTCATATCCTACTATATGAGATCACTTCTCCATGTCCAGGAGGAGGAAGAAAAGTGCTAATACACTCTTCCTAAAAAAGCAAGTGTTGAAAAGTCACTAACGAGCTACATGGATCGCTTCTAGGACCATATTATCATGGTCCAAGAGGTGCCCAAGCACACCATGCAGTTGGCCTTCTCTCTCGGGCTGTAGCAAAGGTGGTTCAGGAGGAGCTTGCTCGGGACCCCATCTGTCTTTTGAGGAGCAGATCGATCGAGTGGGGAGAGAGATTAAGTGTGAGGCAATGAACCCCGAGTTCTTTTTAATGCTGACCATGATAAGAAGAGACAAGACAAGATCGTTGGGAGGTTTGTATCAACAGGAGGGGAGAAGAAGGGAAGAACCGGGGTGGCAGAAGATTTAGGGACCCCATGGGGGTCAGGAGCTATGGTGTAGGTTCCATTGCCAGTCAATCGGTCAGCCTAGAGGCTAGAAGGAGGACCCCCTAAGGGTCAAGGAAGAGGATTTACTCAGTGTGGAGGGCCCTTCCAAGAAGGGGAAATTTTCGAGCGAGGCAGAGTTAATTCAACCCCCCAGGGTGGTGACCAGGTCCAAGGAGATTCCATCCCCCCTCCTTAGCAGGCTCCATCAATTGACTGAGGAGGAAGAAGAGGAAGGAGGAACCGACCAGAGGGGAAGGGTGGTATTGCCCTACTGTGACTTCTACCAGGAGGAAGGTCACGGGACTGTCACCTACCCTGAGTTTTTAGAGGTGAGAGGAGTGATGAGATCCCCAAAAGGGTAGCAGCCGTAGCTGCAGATCGAGGGAGTGGGATAAGGATGGGGAGTAAAGGTGGAATACCAGTGCAAGACCGACTTGATGTGAGCACCAGAGGTGGGATCATAGTGATCAATGGGGGGGGGGGGGGTGGGATCAAGGCCACCTGAAGGGGATCCTCCACGCAATCTATTGCTAGAGTGGAGCTTTGACCTCCAAGACCCCACCCCCAAAAGAGAAGAAACTTCTCCGCGAAGGATATGCCAGAGTATGAAGACCCATTCTGCGATGCATTGGTGATCCAGACAACAATCAAGAACTTCACAATTTTTGGGATCCTAGTAGACAATGAGAGCTTTATTAATGTGATCTTTAAGAAGGCCTTTGACAAGCTAAAGGTGGAGGCAAAGAGAGTGCTTACCTCAGATGAACCTCTCTTCAGGTTCTCCGGAGAAAGGTAGCAAGTAAAGGGAGGAGTCGATCTCCTCATGACTTTAAGGGAACGTCCAAGTACTGTTGCTTTGTCATCATAGATGCCCCAAGAAGATACAATGCTATCTTTGGGCGGCCCCTCATTATCTTCTTTCAGTGCATGCCTTCCTCCTATCTTTAGTGGTTGAATACAACATTGGAGGAGACCAGATCCGGGTTAAGGGAGACCTCAGGGTGGTAAGGCAGTGATACGTGATGGTTTTCAACACCATCTCTTAGAAAGAAGAGGTCAAGGAGGTCGACAAGGTGATGGAAGATAGGACCAAGTTATAGGCATTTGAGTGGGTCGAGATAAGGGAGATCATCAACCCAGGCAAGAGGCCAAAGAAGATGCAAGTCAGTGGGAGGCTGAGCAGGGAGGATCATGAGAGGGTTAGGGAATGCATCCAATAGGACATGGATGTCTTCTCTTGGAGCGTCGCAGATATGTCATACATTGAGGTTGATATGACATACCACCTCCTCAGCCTAAATCTGAGCATCTGCCCCATCTGATGGAAAAAGAGGGTCGTAGAAACCACTCTGGAAGTGCCCATCTGAAAGAGATAGGAAAGCTACTGGAGACAGGCTTTGTGTCAGAGATCCAGCATCTAGGATTTGTCTCCAATGTTATAATGGTGAGGAAGAGTGATGGGAGATAGAGTATGTGTGTGGACTACTCTATGTTAAATAAAGCATGCCTAAAGGATTGTTATCTTCTGCCTAGAATCAACATGCTGGTAGATTCAACCGTTGATTTACCTGCAATGAGTTTTTTGGATGCTTTTTCAGGTTACCATCAGATCTGAATACACCCGTCGGATGTCAAGGCTATTTCCTTCATCATTGTCGATGGATGTTATTGCTATAAGATGATATCCTTTGGGTTGAGAAATGTAGGGAAAACCCATCAAAGGATGATAGAATGAGTCTTTAGGGAGCAAAAGAGGGGTAAATTGGAGGTCTATGTGAATGGCTTGATGGTAAAGAGCAAGGATGTCGGGTGTCATCTCCAGGACCTGGCAGAAACATTTCCTACCCTGAGAAGGTTTATAATGAGGCTAGACCCCTTGGAGTGTGTCTTCGATACAGAGAGGGGAAAGTTTTTGGGCCACCTCCTCACTCCGGCAGGGGTGGAGCCTAACTATGCCAAGATGAAGGTGATCTTGGAAAGCCAAGGAGGTACAAATCATGAGAGGGAAGCTGACAGGGTTCAGTAGGTTACTTTCCTGGGAAGGGGATAAGTGTTCACCCTTACTTAGGACAATGCGAGGGAACCGTAAGTTTGAATGATCGTAAGAATGCGAAGATGCCTTCCAAGCATTGAATAAGTAGCTCATGCAGGCCGGGCTACTCTAGGGGTCGAGAGAAGGAGAATATTTAGTTCTATATCTCTGGGGGGAGCTAAGGTGGTAAGCTTGATTCTAGTATGAGAGGAAGGAAAGAAGCAGCTACTCATCTACTATATCAACAAGGTCTTGAGAAAAGCAGATCTTAGGTAACCCATCTTGGAGAAGTTATCATTTGCCTTGGTCATCTCAGCAAGGAAGCTCCAACCATATTTCTAGTTGCACTCGATTAAGGTGTGACCGATAACCCCCTTCACAACATCATTAAAGGGAGGAAGGTTGGAAAAGTGGCCGGTGAAGCTGAGCGAGTTTGAGATTTCCTTATTCTCGTGACTGTCATTAAAGGCACATGTGGTGGCCAACTTCCTCTCAAAATATATCATGGTGGCGGAGGAATCCGAGTCTCTCGAACGAGTGTCCTAGAAGATGTTTTTTGAAGGATCCTCGGGAAGAAACTCCCTAGGAGGGGAAACGGTGTTGATAAGTCCTAGGGGACAAAGATAGAGTAGGCGATTGACATCCGCTTCCATCTCACCAACAACCAAGTCAAGTACGAGGCTGTCATAGAAGGGCTTTGCTTGGAAAGGGAGTTGGGGATCTAGGATGTAAAGGTCGCGACTGATTTGATGGTGGTGACATCTCAGGTAAAAGGGGAGTTTGAGACTAGAGAGCCAACTCTCCAGAGGTATCCTACAAAGGTCAAAAGTTTGATCAGTTTGTTCTACACCTTCTCAATTTGATATGTGCCAAGGGAGGAGAACACTCAAGCAGACTATTTGGCGAAGTATGGCCCTCACATAGGAGGAATGACGATGGAACTATTTTGGCCGTCCATCAAGAGGAGGAGCTAATGGAGATTGACTCCCGACTCATCTGAATGGACCCCTTTATTATTTTTCTAACCCCAGGCAGATTCCTAGATGATGTACCAAACAAGAGGCAGTTCAGGTACAAGTCTGTCTACTATTTGCTTTATAAAGGTGACTTGTACCGGAAGACCTTGTAAGGAATCCTAGTAAGGTGTTTCACCTAGGAGGAGGTACATAGAGTATTATAGTAAGTCCACTACAACAGTCACTCTGGGAGCCGAACCTCAAAAAAGAGGGTGTTGCAGCAGGGATACCTCTGGCCGACAAACATTCGGGATGCGACAGAGTATGCAAAGAAGTGCAAGCTCTTCGTACTGCTTCAGTTCCTATAAGTGCATAGACTTAGAATGATCACGACACTGTCTCCCTTCACAATTTAGGGAATAGATTATGTGGGCCCTTTCCAGCAGGCTAACAAGCAGAGGAGGTTTCTCTTAGTTATGATCGACTACTTCTTTAAGTGGCTAGAAGTCAATGCGTTGACAAAAAACATCTCACAGGTAGTAAGAAATTTTATTTAGGGAGAGATCATCTACCATCATGGATTAGCCCTGGCCATTGTCACGGACAATGGGCCGCAGTTTGTCGGTGATGAGCTCACTATCTTCTGTGGCCAGTTATGCATCGACCTCTGCTTCATATCTTCCCATCACCCCAAGAGTAATGGGCAGGTAGTGGCCTGAAACAAAATCATCATGAACATGTTGAAAAATAAAGTTGAGAACCTGAAAGGTAACTTGGTGGAGCATATCCCCTCTATCATCTAGGCCTTATAAACCACACCCAACACGGCCATCGGGGAAACCCCTTTTAAACTCTCACATGGATCAAAGGTTGTGTTGCCAGTGGAGTCTAAAGTAAGGTCCCCACGAGTAGTCACCGCGGGGGAAGGAGATGAAGATTGGAGAGTGGAAAATGTGGAAGAGCAGCGGCTCTCGCTTGACCTTGTGGAAGAGCTCTGTGACCTGACAACAGTTCAACAGGATAAAACCAAGCGCGGGATGGCCAAACACTTTGATAAAAACATCTGAGTTAAGTAGTTTGTAAAAAGAGACCTAATTCTAAAAAGTTTGATGTTGCAGGAAGGTCAGCGGTGGTTGGGAAACTTCATCTAAACTAAGGAGGTCCCTTTGTAGTTATGGAGGCATTGAATTCAGGAGAGTATCGCCTCTAAAATTCCAAGGGAGCCCCCTTAGTAATACTTGGAGTGGCAACGAATTGGAGCACTTTTACCCATGAATAATAAATAAAAGTCACATCTCTAATAAGTCACTCTTTAATGTAAGCATTGTCCCTATTTGACTAGGTCAAGATGCGGAGTGTGGAGAAGTCCCCCCCCCCCCCCCGCTTCAGTAAAGTTCTTTTTGTTAGGAGAATCCAGTGAGAAGGTTTCGTTGAACGGGCTCTCACAAATCGATAAGGCTGATTAATCACTCGAGAGGCAAGGTAGAAAGAAGTTATTCTAGTTAGGAGAAGCCCTCAAGAAGGTTTTGCTGACTGTGATCTCACAAGCTAGCATGATTGGTTGATCACTCAAGAGGCAAAGTAAAAAGAAGTTCTTCTAGTTAGGAGAAGCAACAAGAAGGTTTTGCTGACCGAGCTCTTACAAGCTGGCAGGGCTTGCTGATCACTCGGGAGACAAGGTAGAAAAAAGTTCTTCTAGTTAGGAGAATCCTCTTAGAAGGTTCCGCTAACCGTGATCTCAAAATTCGGCAGGGATGGTTGATCACTCAGGAGGCGAGGTAGAAAGAAGTTATTCTAGTTAGGAGAATCCCCCGAGATGGTTTCGCTGACCAGGCTCTTATAAACTGGCAGGGGTGGTTGATTACTCGGGAGGCGAGGTAGGAAGAAATTCTTATAGTTAGGATAAGCCCCCGAGAAGGTTCCATTGACCATCTCTTATAAGCCGAAAGGGTAAGTTTATCACTCAGGTGGCATGGTAGTGAAAAGTTCTCTTTGTTAAGGCAATCCCACAAGAAGGTTTCGCTGACTGGGCTCTCACAATTCGACAAGACTGGTTGATCACTCAGGAGGTGAGGAGGAAAAAAGCACTTCTGGTTAACAGAATCCCCTAAGAAGGTTCCACTGACTGGGATCCCACCAGCTGGTAGGGCTGGTAGATCACTTAGGAGGTGAGGTAGAAAGAGGTTCTTCTAGCAAGGAGAAGCTCCTAAGAAGGTTTCGCTGACCAGGCTCTCACATACCGGCAGGGCAGGCTGATCACTCAGGTGACATGGTAGAGAAAACTTATCAAGGTTAAGGCAAGTCCCTGAGAAGGTTCCGCTGACCAGGCTCTCATAAGCCGACATAGCTGGTTGATCACTTGGGGGACAAGATAGAAAGGAGTACTTATTAGGAGATGCCCAAAGAAGGTTCCGTTGATCGGGCTCTCACAAGCCAGTAGAGCAGGTTGATCACTTGGGTGGCGAGGTAGAGAAGAGTTCTCTTGGTTAAAGCTAGTACCTAGGGAAGGTTTGACCGATCGGACTCTCACAAGCTGACAGGGCAGAATGATAACTCAGGTGGAGAGGTAGAAGAGAGTTCTCTTGGTTAGGAAATCCTTTGAGAAGGTTTTTCTTCCCGGGCTCTCACAAGCTGGTAGGGCAGGTTGATTACTCAGGTGATAGAAGGGGAGAAGTTTATTAAGTATGAGGAAAGGCAGTCCGAATTGGGAGACCCTTGAAGGGGACCAACACTGTGGTAGTGGTAATGTGAACAAAAGAAAGCAATAAAGAATAGAATCATGATGACACAAGTGAAGTGTGGGATGGGGGAGAGTGCACTAGGTCTCTCCCTGACCTCGCACAATCCCCAGTCACCCACACTAAGTCGCAGTGGTCATGGAAAGGGAAGGACCCACAAAAATCACGAGCAGAGCGAGTGTCATGGTCTCGCTTGTTAAGGTGCGACCAAGGAACTAAATGCACTCATGAACTCTCAAACTTGGAACCATTTTAACGATAAGTCTTTTCATAGAAAGGCCATGAGCACACTGAAGATGCTAAACCTAGGTTTCACGAGCTCCATTCGCTTGAGTCTGATGTCTTGGAAAATCACTTAACATCTAAAGATGAGGCACGTCAAATCAAAAGGACCAAGGAGAGTTGAAAAAAAGATGGATAACATATGAATAAACAAAATACTTAGAAAGATTTTGCATACATTCCAGCAAAGTGTTCACAAAAGATTGTGTCTCACCCTTACATGGCCAAACGAGAATTAAAAAAAAGAAAAAAAAGGCCTATGCTAAGAAGGGGTGAGTCCTTTGAATACTATTCTGGCTCGACCTTACTGCTCGGACAAGGCTAGGGGGCAAGTAGGCATGCTCAACAAAGAGAGAGCTTTCCACAGGCTTGTAGAAGTTCAGGACGAGAAGGTTGGCGTTAATATCTACCCACTCGTCCCGGAGTGCCTCAAGGTTGCGCAACATGTCGAGCATGGTCACTATTGTCTGCATGATCAGGAGTTTTTGAGCGCACTTCACTTCAATCGCAGTGAACTATAGAAGCGTCACACCTAAAAAAGTGGACTCGCTACACTCCTTGTTGGCACCCACACGGGTGCCTCAATGGGCCGCTCCTTGAGGACCTCAACCACCCGCTTCAGCTCGTATATCCTCAACCTAATCCGGTCCGCAGTTTCGGCATCCAATAAAGAGCTCACGTAAGATGGCTTGCACGCGGTTAGATAAAGGAATTTTTTATGTAAAAAGGAAATTACCACGTCGTCGGAGGACTTGGCGAGAAGCCGCTCGACGATGTCAAACTGCATCCTTAGGTCCTCAGCCTAGTCCTCTGTGAGCTTCCTCTTATCCTTGACATTGAAATACTTTTAATTGAAGCTCAGGCCACAGCGAGACGCCATGTGCGAGAGCTCTACCACAAACATTTGAGCTCGTGTGTTCTCATATACGAGCTCTCACATGCTTTCCTTCTCGATCGAGCTACGATCACCAATCGAGTCACAAGTATCTCACATATTAGAGATGTCGATCCTGCTATCTGTGCGATCCCCTTGCTAGAGGGAAACATTGAGAGAATTCTCTTGTCCTTTGAAGCTTTACAGTAGTCCTTCTGGCGCATTTTGTCATGTGATTTGAAGAAAGGCCGCGTAATCCTGAAAATGTTCTCAAACCATCAGAGTCTGAACTTGGTTTCTAAACTTAGCTAGGTATACTAAAACCTTAGACTATCAAGCTCACTACCCCAGCCGAGGTTGGGAGTGAGTACAAAGCAAAGATATAGTTAGTAAGCTGTTATTAATTATGGAAAACTTCTTTGACTGGGGAGATGGAGATAAATTATCATAAGAGCAGTGTCTTGCTTTTTCTTGTTTTGGGGGCAGAGCAACTAGCTTACCGAATTTCGCTTTGCTAGCCTGATCGCCTCCGGTCAAAGCCAATCAGAAGCTAGTGAGATTTCATTCTCAGAAAGATGTTGGCTTATCAGCCGCCTAGCTTATAGAAGTAGTTGTTTGGTATTCGATAGCCCCCACGGAGCGGTGTAGGCGCTTTACTAGGACTGAGTCAGAGCAGAAGAAGGTCTTCTTGGGAAACAAAGTCATAATCACGTAAGTTCAGAGCCAGACCGACTACGCCAATAGCACTCATCCATACACCGGTTACTGACACAAATAACATAAAGAAATTCCACCAAGAAAAAGCAACCACAAAGCGGTTAGCAGTGACCATTGATTCTCTTCAGCTTGAGTTGAGTGAAAAGCACGAAATTTATTTGCACCATCATTCGAAGAAGGGTTTTAGACGGTGGCGCCACATAGCAGCGCCTAAGACTCCAGCAAATCCAATTGGGATGCACTCCTAACCCCCACGACAGTTTCGAGTGTAACATCCCGACTTTTATTGGGCCACCAGAGCCCCAGTGGACCCAAAAAAAGTGGCCCGAACCCTACCCATGACCTGGTGGGAGGTAACTCTAGGTAGGAAATAGAGCTAGAGAACTCTGATTTGAGTTCAGTTAGTTTTTGTGACCTTATATAACCTAGATGGGTGCATCGGAACTCGTCGCATCACAATCCGAGATCTAACGACAGATTTAGACACTTTGACCGTTTTAGCGCGCTACGACGCGCAAATTTTGGACTTTTGCCAAACGGAATTCGATTTAACCTCAGTCAGTGGCATTGGACTCGTGTGGTCAATACGAAGTCAACGGAAGTCGTCCCAGTCAATTTCGACAACAATTGGCCAACTCGTGGTCAAATAGTGCATAATCGTGCACCGAAAAGCGCGCGCACACCAATTGTCACACGACACCCGAACTTTGACCCTACTCCGATGACTTGGACCCCCTTTGACTTTGACCAGCAAGGGGGTACTCACCCTAGGGTTGACTTGGTCAACCCCCCCTTAAACCCCATTTTTGGGATTTTTACTAAGGAGGAGCACATCCCCTCTCCATAAATGGATATGGCCTTACTTCCCCTCATCCCTTGGGCCACCCAAAACCAGCCCCTTAATGATAAATGGGCCATGGGAAAGGAAAGCCCAAACTTTCCCTTCCCCTCCCCTCCTCTCCTCAGGAACCAAAGCCCAAGCCCAACCCAACCCTTCCCCCTTGGATGGTTGCCACCTAGGCACCCTAGGATGGTGCCACATGGAAAAGGCAGGTGGAGGGGAGGGAAGGAGCTCCTCCCTTCATGGGACTAGTCCCACATTGTCTAGGGGAGGAGAGACCCTCCCCCCATGCCTATAAAAGGGCACCCCCTCTCCTTTGCCCTCAACGGCTCTGAGAGCTCTCCCCTCCCCCTGATCAGGCTCTGCCGGAGCTCAAATGGCTGGAAAAGGCGAGCCAAGGGGCCTACCCCTCCACCACCGCCACCTTTGGCATGGACGATAAGGCCAGCCCCTCTCGAGCCCACCAAACTCAGGTGGAATCTTCTCTCCTCCTCCTTCTCTATCCCGCCGACATTTTGCATGCCCTCCCCGACGGATGGAGTGCCGTCGGCGCTACCCGAGCCCTCTTCCAGGAAGGGTGGTGGTTGCGAGGGTAGAGGCCATACCAGCGCTAGTGGTGGCGCTGGGGGAAACCCTAGGCCACTGGGGGCGGCAACCCTAGTGGCGGAGAGTGGTGGTGCTGCCGGAAAACGCCGTTCCGACGACACCCGTAAAACAGAGCATGGCTCTGTTTATTCCTGGCGATGACGGCCGGCGGAGAAGGGCCGCCGGACCCTTGCCAACGAAGAGCCCGACCCCCGGCGTGCCGACCAGGGGTGGTGAGGTGAGCGATTAGCCACCCGAGAGGCGGGGTGGCGCAGTGGTGCTGGGAGCAGAGTCACGGCCACCCCGAGCTCTCAGGATGGATATTTCCGGCGGCGGCCGACGGCGGCAGGTCGTCGGACCATCGCCCAAAGAATCGCCGGCCCCCGACGAGTTGATAGGGGCTGGTGCCGGCGTCTTGCAGCTGCCTACCGGTGGTGGTGGAGGCCGCTCATCCTCTGCATCGCCGGCGAGGAGCTGCAGCCTCCCGATCTGGTGATGAAGATTGGGCGGCTGGGATTTTCTTAATCCCTGCCCCGCCTCAGCATCAGCGCCCCCCACAGCGGATCCGCGGCTGATCCGTTGTGGGGACATAGGGACGAAACGCGTCCTGCAGCTCAATCTCAGCCGCATGATCAAGCTGATCTGTTATATGCAAACCAAAATTAAGGGACAGAATTTGTGGAATTTTTGGGACAAATCTAGGCCACTAAGAGAAAAATGGCCAACATGAAAAATGTTCCCCATGATGAGGGATTCCTCCACAAAAATTTTGAGAATTTTTGTAAATGATTTGGTATTTTTAAAATCCTAAATAAAATTTGTTTGGCCGAATTAAAAGCTCAAAACACTTTGTAAAATTATAAAAAAAATTCACTAGGCTCATTTTAGGCCCTCCTAAGGGTTGTATCAAAATTTGAGGTCATGTGGATAGGTTTTGATATTTTTCCTAAAATTTGGAAGCCTCTGGTCGCACTCTGAACATATTCCGCTCATTTTCCCTCGAAGGTGAAAATTGGAGCGCGTGACCACCTTTTATAATCAAATAAGTAATTCAAACTATTTTATCGATGAGAGTGGTCGAGGTAAGTGACTAAGCTCAAGGAATTCCGAGATTTCGTAAAACCATCGAGCGCCTCGACTCTCGAGTGAATTTGGCACGCTCGGAAGGTGAGAGTTCGAGTGATGAGTTAGGAGTTGTTCTCGACGAATAATAAGAATGTAACTCCTAACAAGCCCTTGATCCGATTAAGCCGTAAAAAAATATGGCGCAACCAAATTAATTGGATCCTAATAATTGGTGTAACCCAATGAAATCTCCTTTAAATCTGAGAAGAAATTGAAGCCTCCTGGATGGAGTGATTGGACTACTAACCATTTTCTTTGTGTTTTCTCCAGTCTCGTACTGGTCAAGCTTATTTTAGTACTTTCAATTCAGTACTACTCCAGTCTCGTACTGGTCAAGCTTATTTTAGTACTTTCAATTCAGTACTACTCCAGTCTCGTACTGATCAAGCTTATTTTAGTACTTTCAATTCAGTACTACTCCAGTCTCGTACTGGTCAAGCTTATTTTAGCACTTTCAATTCAGTACCACTCTAGTCTCGTACTGGTCAAGCTTATTTCAGTACTTTCTACTCAGTACTACTCCAGTCTCGTTCTGGTCAAGCTTTTTTTAGTACTTTCAATTCAGTACTACTCCAGTCTCGTACTGGTCAAGTTTGTTTTAGTACTTTCAATTCAGTATTACTCTAGTCTCGTACTGGCCAAGCTTATTTTAGTACTTTCAATTCAGTACCACTCCATTCTCGTACTGGTCAAGCTTATTTCAGTACTTTCTACTCAGTACTACTCTAGTCTCGTTCTGGTCAAGCTTATTTCAGCACTATCAAATCAGTACTACTCCAGTCTCGTACTGGTCAAGCTTATTTTAGTACTTTCAATTCAGTACTACTCCAATCTCGTACTGGTCAAGCTTATTTTAGTACTTTCAATTCAGTACTATTCCAGTCTCGTACTGATCAAGCTTATTTTAGTACTTTCAATTCAGTACTACTCCAATCTCGTACCGGTCAAGCTTATTTTAGTACTTTCTACTCAGTACTACTCTAGTCTCGTACTGGTCACGTTTCATTCCAGCACTTTAAATGAGCAACATAGTCACCGTACTTGTCCTCATTGCAATTTACTATCTCGGGTCCTGCTCTGACGAGCAGTCATTGTTAAGGTTGAGCCTTAATTTGGGCTAACTGAAGTTGAGGTATTCCTCCAGGTCTAGCCCAAAATAATGCGCTCCCACACTCCTTGTCGAAAGTAGAGCTAAGTGCCGACCCCCAAATTCTAAAGCCTAGTAGGGCAGGCTGACGTAGACCAGTGTATATTATGATTGCCTTTTGTTTGATTGTTTGTAAATTACTTGCTGTGAAATAGTGGCGGGTCAGTCCCTCCTGCAGACTGTTTGTACCGGTGTGGGAAGGTTGACGACTCATGACAATAGGGAGATGGGTACCATGGGTGACCGACCGTTATATTATTCCCCGTCGGGTTTTCCTCCGCTGGTCGGCCAAAACGATTCGCCCGATGTCGCTCACATCCAAGAGTACACAATGTTGTACGTTAGGGCCTGGGGTTGTGCGGTACGACCACCCCTAGAAGTGGCAGGACTGACCACTGTCACCGACGGCCACATCAGTGAGGCCCGCGGGGCTCGCTACCCTACTATAACAGAAGCGGTCCAAACTATGTCGACATAGGGTTTGTGTGCGCAACTATGAATGCTTGCGGGTTTGTGCGGCTGTGAATGCCTGCGATAGAATTCAGGATGTAAAAACCTGATGTGATAGTGGAGCCTTATTATAACTGATTTATATTGCTGCTATTTTTCCTAGTTAAACTATCCTGCCCTCTTTTATATTTGCTCCTAGCTATACATATATGAAATATTATGCTAACCCTCTTTTGCTTCGGCTATTTACTTATGTTGGGTGGGTGTGTGCTCGTTCCCAGGATATGAATCCTGGGAGGAGATTTATTTCCACTTAGTTCCATGACTAACGATTATCTAAATAACCATTCACAGGAAATGGAGCATCGTAGTGACCCGCTGCCGCAGGAGATTACGCCAGTGGCTAGGACTACTCGAGCAGATGCACCCTCGCCGTCCTTAAAGTTTAGAAACGTGAGTACCGCTGAGCAGCATAGGGAGAGAGAGTGTGAGGGTTATATGTAGTACATGTATAGCCCACATGCTTATATAAACGCTTAGGCTTCGGCCCTAGAACCTCTGTATTATTATATGATGTGTTATATATATCTGCAGTGGTTTCCTGTTAATGCTTACGCTATACTCTGATGGGTTGTGAATGTTGTGATTCGAGCCGAGTAAGGCGGCAATCTAGTGCTTAGACAGGGTGGATCGTTTCCCCTAAGGAGCACTGGGTGGACGTATTGGGCCAGTAGTACCCCTCCGACCCAACCCGGACAAAAGGTTAGGGGGGGTTCTACACCGAGATGGAGCTTAACCCGAGTCTCGGTTAAGAATGACGAAGATATACGTTTCATACAATGCATGATTCCATAGATAGTTTCATTTGATCTTGTGAAGGAGTACATAGCTTGTAACGACTCCACCCGTTAAATAGCATATAATAGAAGGTCCGGCTGGGGCCCCACACTATATGCCACCAACAGACAGCGAGGTCACAGGTTAATACCAAATACCATCGCACCCTAACCCAGAGCTTTCTAGCGGAAGCATATTACTTGCAAGAACTCAACCAATGAATGTCCACTGCTATATAAATATCACATTTATATAAAACACCAGGAATATATACAAGCACACACACCGCTCACGGATTTAAGGACTTACATATTTCTCTTTACAAAATATGACTTCATACATCGACACACAGGCCGACCACACATGAAATCCAAAGCTTCGCACGGCCTTCAAGGGCCTACAAGTAGCAGCAACAGCAAGGGCTTCAGCCCGCTCAATCCAAGTCAGCATCAGCAAGGGCAACACCTGCATATGGACGTCCACCCCAAGGGTGATAAACAAAGCAATGGTCAGCATTCAGCTGACCAATTATAACGACCATATCCCTTACCCGGGGCAGTGGTTCCTTCCCTGCATGCAGTGCAATCACAATATATATATATATAACACAACAACATCACAAACGCCGGCCTTCATGCCAGGCACTCCGTGCACTCTTACGGTGTACCGAAATCCTCTAGGTCCCACCATCGATTTGAGGTGATTAGCTTGTTGGCTTGGCATAAGCCTCCAAACCCCTATTGAAGACCTCACGCACCCACCCCACTCAGAGGCGTTCACCTCACGACAACTGTGAGCACTATGGATCGACCTACACCCGTAGTGTAATAAGCCGTCGGGAAGGCCCGCAGCCCCCATTTGCAATGCTACAAATCGACCGCTCATACGCTCCTACAACTGAACTTGTTTAATAGCCCACCCACTAAGAGGTTCTTAAATTATTGGCCATGGGCATAAGCCTCCAAACCATTGTTGAATACCTCTCGTGCCCATCCCACGCAGAGGTGTCCGCAATCCATCTCATAACACAGACAGCTATTTACTTATGTTGGGTGAGCGTGTGCTCGTTCCCAGGATATGAATCTTGGGAGGAGATTTATTTCCACTAAGTTCTGTGACTAACGATTATCTAAATAACCATTCACAGGAAATGGAGCATCGTAGTGATCGACCCGCTGTCGCAGGAGATTATGCCAGCGGCTAGGACTACTCAAGCAGATGCACCCTCGCCATCCTCAAAGTTTAGAGACGTGAGTACCGCTGAGCAGCATAGGGAGAGAGAGTGTGAGGGTTATATGTAGTACATGTATAGCCCACAGTCTTATATAAGCGCTTAGGCTTCAGCCCTAGAACCTCTGTATTATTATATGATGTGTTATATATATCTGTAGTGGTTTCCTGTTAATGCTTCCGCTATACTCTGATGGGTTGTGAATGTTGTGATTCGAGCCGAGAAAGACGGTCATCTAGTGCTTAGACAGGGTGGATCGTTTACCCTAAGGAGCACTGGGTGGACGTCTTGGGCCAGTAGTACCCCTCCGGCCCAACCCGGACAAAAGGTTAGGGGGGGGGGGGGTTCTACACCGAGATGGAGCTTAACCTGAGTCTCGGTTAAGAATTACGATGATCTACGTTTCACACAACGCATGATTCCATGAATAGTTTCATTTGATCTTGTGAAGGAGCACATAGCTTGTAACGACTCCACCCGTTAAATAGCATATAATAGAAGGTCCGGCTGGGGCCCCACACTATATGCCACCAACAGACTGCGAGGTCACAGGTTAATACCAAATACCATCGCACCCTAACCCAGAGCTTTCTAGTGGAAGCTTATTACTTACAAGAACTCAACCAATAAATGTCCACTGCTACAAGTAGCAGCAACCGCAAGGGCTTCAGCCCGCTCAATCCAAGTCAGCATCAGCAAGGGCAACACCTGCATATGGACGTCCACCCTAAGGGTGATAAACAAAGCAATGGTCAGCATTCAGCTGACCAATTATAACGACCCTACCCCTTACCCGGGGCAGTGGTTCCTTCCCTGCATGTAGTGCAATCACAATATATATATATATATATATATATATATATATATATATATATATATATATATATATATAAAACACAACTGAATGTCTTTAGTGTCAACTAATTCCACCTATGGGGGGATAGGTGAATTGCAGTCTTTTGCAGAATTTAAATAACCTGCACAATTAAACAAACACAGCACAGAAAAGTACACAAGCAATTATAGTGGTTCCCCGATTTGGGTACGTTCACTCTCCCCCTTCGACCTATCTCCCACCAAGGGACGACTCGGTCACTTCATCAAACGGATTGAAATCCAATCCTCATACTACGGAAGGCACCCTTCCAACCGAAGGAGTCACTACTCCTCCACCACGGGTTGCACCCAACCCTTATAACTAGGAATCACTATTCCTTTACAACAAAACAAAAATAGAATGTACAAGAGATACAAACTACACATGTGGAGAACCCGATGTCCCTCTTCGTTGGTTGAAGCGTTCTTGATGAAGACGAAGAGTCCATGACCGGAGCACTCTCTTGGAGAGGATCTTGACAAGATCGGCGGCGGCAAGTGAATGCGGCGACGATGCTTTGTAGATCCAAACTCTTGACAAAGCAAGTAAGGTCTACCAACGATCTCAATCGGATCGGTCTTCTCAATTGATTCGGAATGAAGAACCAACCTCATTCAACAAATCGAGAGACAAGAGATCTAGAGAGAGAAGCGTGAGACGCTATACTAGCCTCGGTTCTGTCGTCGGGAGATCAAAGATGATCTGAGATTTGCATCGACGACTATCTTGCGAGCGACGACGATGACGGGACGATTTCCGCGATCGGCTAGGTCACGCTCAGCGGCTTTGATTTCTTGTGAATGATTACTGCGTAAGTTCAAAATACGCGAGTATAAATACTGTAGAACAACCCTAAATGACCGTTGTGGGACCCACAAGAAGAAGCCCTAGTTCCGGTCAAAACATTGTAACCCGTCTTGGTTCGGTCCAGCGAACAGAGCAAATTTGCCTAAGGCAAATTCGGCGAGAATCATTGGTTATTCCCGTCGAAGTCGGCGGGAATCACTCATGATTCCCGTCGAATTTGCCTTGGCAGAATTCCAGTTGAAACACTTGTCATCCGGAGGGAATCGACGAGAATGAAAAGTCATTCTCGACAAATCGGAGAGAATCAGTTAGTGATTCCCGTCGATTCTGCCTTAGCAGAATTCTTGAAGGAGGACAATCAGCCAGATGAAATCGGCGGGAGTCACTGACTGATTCTCGATGATTCGGCGAGAATCACTAGTGATTCCCGTCGAATCGGCGAGAATCACTTAGTGATTCCCGTCGAATTTGACTTAGACGATTTTCCTCTTCTTTCCCATGAACTTGGTCTTGACCCATCTTTGCTCCTCTTCTGCTCTTGATCTATCTCAGCTCTGTACTTGAGAATAAGTACACTCCAATAGAGAGAGCACACGTAAGCCAACACACTGATCTATTCAACGAGGGATTACGTTGCGCAGACCCGTGTATATTGACCTACTGCACCCTGACATTGGTGTGTACTTAGCATTGAATAGCTGCAAGCACAACTTGATAGAAAGTCATCAAATACATTGTCAATTCAACTTAGCTTGTTCAGGGGCTTCTTCAAATCAGGTACATTGTAGATACAATACCCAACAATCTCCCCCTATTTGAAGAAGCCTAAACCCTACAAGCTAAGGTGAATAGATCATATGGGAATGAAAATCATAAACTAAAAATTCAGTTGAGAGTGAAATTCATTACCATTTTCTCCTGAGAGCATACTTAACGTTGGCAGCCACCTTAGCCTTAGCCTTTAAAGTTGGCAGCCACCTTAGCCTTAGTCGAGAGGGTAATCTCCCCCTTTTCGGCTTCTGCAAATCTGGGACTTCACTTGGAGCCCATGCTCCCCCCTCAGATCTTGCATCCGTGCTCGAGCTTGAGTTCCTTGCTGATGCTCCCCCTTGATCCAAGAGCCTTGAGCCTTACAGTCTTCACTCTTCATAGTTCAACATGCCGAGTTTAGTTTAGAAGAGACTGAACTTGGCCTCGTCTAGGGGCTTCGTGAAGATATCCGCAACCTGCTTATTCGTGGGGACATAGCAGAGAGAGATATCTTTGTTTTCCACATGCTCCCGAATAAAGTGGTAGCGCATTTCAATATGCTTTGTTCTGCTGTGCGACACAGGATTGTTTGCAGTTGCTATTGCGCTCGAGGAGTCACAATACATCGGAACTTCTCTGAACTGCAAGTCATAATCTTTGAGTTGATTTCTGATCCATAGAAGTTGTGCGCAATAGCTGCCTGCTGAGATGTACTCAGATTCAGCCGTAGAGGTTGCGACACAATTCTGCTTTTTACTGTTCCACGAAATAAGTCTTCTTCCGAGGAATTGGCACGTCCCGGAAGTGCTTTTCCTATCATCCCTGCTTCCTGCAAAGTCAGCATCTGAAAAGCCTATCAGCTCGATATCATTGTTTCTTGGGTACCACAAGCCAAGATTTGGTGTACCTTTAAGGTATCTAAGAATTTGCTTTGCAGCGACATAATGAGATTCCTTAGTGTTCACCTGATATCTGGCACAAACGCATATGAAAAACATAATATCCGGTCTATTAGCAGTAAGGTAGAGCAGGGATCCAATTATTCTTCTGTATTTGGTTTCATCAAAAGATTTCCCTTTCTCATCCTTGTCCAAAGACACAGTGGATCCCAATAGAGTCCTCATAGAGGTTGCATTCTCCATTCTGAATTTCTTGAGGAGTTCATTTGTGAACTTCGTCTGAGATATGAAAATTCCATCCTCAGACTGTTTCACTTGAAGTTTCAAGAAATACTTTAGCTCTCCCATGCTGCTCATTTCAAACTTTCCTTGCATAAGTTTGGAAAACTTTTTGCAAAGATTGTTGTCCGTTGAGCCGAATATTATGTCATCGACATAGATTTGCACCAGCAAGATCTTGCCATTGACTTCCCTAAGAAATAATGTCTTATCTATTTTTCCTCTCGAGAACTTGTTCTCAAGAAGAAAACTAGACAGAGTCTCATACCAAGCTCGAGGAGCTTATTTTAAGCCATATAATGCTTTATTAAGAAAATAAACATGATTAGGGAATGTGGGATTAACAAAACCTAGGGGTTGCGCGACATATACTTCCTCTTTCAAATTTCCATTTAAGAACGCAGATTTCACGTCCATCTGATAGACAGTGAATCCTTTGTGAGAAACATATGCCAGGAACAATCTGATCGCCTCGAGCCTTGCAACTGGTGCAAATGTTTGGTCGAAGTCAATCCCCTCCTCCTGTCTGTAACCTTGAGCCACCAGCCTGGCCTTGTTCTTTATGATGACACCGTGTTCATCCAGTTTATTTCTGAAGATCCACTTGGTACCGATCACATTCTGGTTCTTTGGTCTGGGAACAAGCGTCCAGACATTGCATCTATCGAATTGATGCAATTCATCTTGCATGGCCAATATCCATGCCGCATCTTTGTTCGCTTCGTCGAACTTCTTTGGCTCAACCTGTGACAGAAAACTAAGGTGCAAAATCTCGTTAATTGCACCTCTCTGAGTTCTGACACCGTCACGAGGATCTCCTATGATCTGATCTTTGGGATGATCCCTCATGTGTCGAAGCTCTAGGAGTCTGGCATCTGGAGCACTGACATCTTCTCGGGCTTCTCCTTCTTCTGGGAGATTTTCTCCGTCCTGATCGTCAACTTCTCCAGTTGGCGTTGAGGTGGAAACCTTGACGTACTTGGGAGTTGTACCTTTTAAAGTCTCATCGAGACTTAGCTTTTCAAGCCTTGCACCTGCATCCTCATGAATGCCACTGGAAGAATTGCTATGAAGCAAGCTTCCTTCATCAAAAACCACATTAATAGACTCCTCTACCACTAAGGTTTTCTTATTGAAGACCCTATATGCCTGACTATGGCTACTATAACCCATGAAGATGCCTTCGAAGCATTTTTCTCCGAATTTAGTACGTGGGTACTTCCCATTATTGAGTACATAGCATCTGCAGCCAAAGATCCTCAAATAGGACATGGTGGGTTTCCTGCCTTTCAATAGCTCATAAGGCGTCTTACGATGATTCTTGTTGATCAACGCTCGGTTCTGCACATGACAAGCCGTGTTGACAGCCTCTGCCCAGAAGTACTCTGGAAGAGAAGCGTCATTCAACATTGTCGTACATGCTTCAATGAGTGTTCTATTTCTTCTCTCCGCAACTCTGTTTTGCTAAGGAGTACGCGGGGAGGAAAACTCATGAAAGATATCAAGTTCTTCACAGAATTCTGTCATAGCACCAGACTCAAATTCTGTTCCATGGTCACTTCTGATTTTGACCATGGAGCAGTTAAGTTCGTTCTGAATCTGCTTGACAAAATTAGTGAAGATGTCAAACGTATCTGACTTTCGTTTCAAGAAGAACACCCACGTAAACCGAGAGTAATCATCAACAATCACTAGCGTATACGATTTGCCTCCTAAGCTATGAACTTGCACTGGACCTAACAAGTTCATATGCAGAAGATAAAGACATCTGGAGGAGTCTTTTGTCTATAATGCCCTTAAAGGTAGCCCGAGTCGGTTTGCCCTTCTGGCATACAGGACAGGGACTATCTTTGATACACTTAATAGTAGGGGCATCCCTTACTAAATTCTTAGAAAACAGCATATTAATAGTCTTGAAATTAATATGTGTCAATCTCTTGTGTCATTGCTCACAAAGAGATGCACTGCCTTTTGCTACTAGGCATACGGGGGTAGAAGAGTCTAAGCTAAGAAAATCTAAGCAAAAGATATTTCTGCTCCTAATGCTAGTTAATACCATCTCCGAAGAGGCACACGATATTATCAAGCACTTATCCTTGCAGAACTTAACGTCATATCCTTTATCACACAACTGACATACACTCATCAGGTTATGATTTAACCCTTCAACATAGGCCACGTCGGTGATAGAGATTATACCGTTGGAAATCATACCGTAACCTCTGGTGACTCCTTGATCTGATCCTCCAAAGATGACTTTGGTTCCATTTTCGACTAGAGAGTAATCACGCAGCAGGCTTCTTGTCCCAATCATATGCCGGGAGCATCCACTGTCCAGGTACCAGATTGGAATTTTGGTGGCCTTTGGACATACCTGCAAAAAGAATTTGTTTCCCTATGGAACCCAATTGAACTTGGGTCATAGATTCCTTATTAGCACACTCCCCCTCGGATGGTTAACCCTACGAGTGGTCGGCCTCGCATTGCTAACATGAGGAGTCTCGTTGTATCTTGGATTAAACCAGCAATCCACGGCAAAGTGACCGACTTTGCCACAGCACCAATAGTCAAATCTGTTGTACCTTTTCCTAGGCTCCTGCTTTACCCTTGGAACGGTGGGTCCAGCCGGGGCCTTGGATCTAGAGGTGGAGGCATCATGATGACAGCAGTCACATGATTTCTTTACCTCATGTTCCTTCAGTATAACTGGCTTGGCTTTTGGTGCCTGCTTCCTATTATGGCCGCTAGAGAAGTGGCCATAATCCTCCACTAGGATTTCCTCATAAGGTGCCTTGAAGACACTCTCACCGTAGTTGCGGGGGAAGACCCAAACATCATACCGGCTCTTGAGCTTTTCAACCGAGGGTCGGAAGAAGTGGCCATAGGTTGACTCAAAGTCCTGCTCATTGCAAGGAAAGCCAGGCTTTCTGAATAGAACAAGATCGAGTGGGGCCTTTCCCTTTTCTGCAGTAGAGGCCTTCTTAGCAGCCTTATTTTTCCTCTACTTTCTGTTTCTCCTGGATGATTTACCAGGCACACCCACATGCCCTAAGCCAGCCCCCTTAGCCTGAGCAGAGAATTCATCAACCAGAGGAAGAACGGTCTTGGGCATGGAGAAGCTTTTGACAATCTTTTTTTCTGTCGCAAGCTGTTCTTCCAACTTATTGATTTCTTCCTGTTTTAGGTCAAGGAGCCTTAGAGAATCTGAGTGCTCAGAAGTCAGGCCCAGGTGTTCCTGTCGGAATTTGACTTCCTTTTTCTAAGCCCTCAACCTCTTGCGGCATTCCTCAAAGGTATTGAGCAGGAGCTCATACTTTTCGAGGAGCTCAGCTTCACGGGCAGATGGGTTGTCCTCGAGATCATCATCAGGAGACTCAGAGTCCGAGTCAGAGAGGGGGGTACGATCTTTTACCTTCCCAGTAAATAGGGGGCAGTCTCCTTCTGAGTCAGAGTGACCCACTAGCCCAAAGTAGGCTTCCTCATCATCACTGGAGTCTGAGGAATCAGACTCACTCAGTGTCTTTGGCTTTTTTGGCAATGTAGCTCCTCTCATTCTTCTTATCTCTAGAGGACCTGTGTTCCTCTCCCTTCCCCTTATCTCTCTTGCTTTGGTGGCAGTCAGCAACAACGTGACCTGTCTTATTGCATCCAAAGCAAATAATATCATTAGAGCGATGTTTGTTCGGTTTGGATTCATACCTGTCAGAAGAATAATTCTTCTTCTTATGTCTAGAGGAGGAGCCGTCTCTCTTTCTTTGATTCCTCAACTTGAGGAACTTCTTGAACTCCCGAGTGATGAGGGAGAAGTCTTCTTCAGATAGCTCTGAGCCGGAAGAGCATGGCTCAGAGTCTTATTCCTCATCCTTTCTCCGAGAGCGGGACGAGGCCGCGCCCTTGCCTTTCCTTGAGTGATTGGATTTCAGGGCCACAGTCTTTTCTCTGGCAGTGGCTTTATCGGCTTCCTCTTCAGCTTTTCTGGTGTTCAGCTGAAGCTCATAGGACAAAAGTTTCCCAAACAGAATCTGGGGATCAGTTTCTGCCAGCTTGCCAAATTCTAGATGGCCCAGATCTTGGTGTCCCATTCCTTAGTAAGGGATCTAAGGAATTTGTCATTTAGTTCACCATCGGTGAACACTCTGTCATAGCCCTTCAGGGCATTGACGATCTTCAGGAAGTTCTCGAATGTCACTCCGATTTCTTCCTTGGGACCTTGCCTGAAGGCCTCGTACTTCTGGTTCAGAAGGGATCTTCGATCATCCCTTACTTCATCTATGCCTTCCATCAGGATGATCAGGCAGTGCCATATGTCCTTGGTAGTCCTGCAGTTGCAGAAAATCTGCATCATGGAATCATCGACGACACTTACCAGAATGTTCTGAGCTTTCTTGTCAAGTCCGACAAGCACCATCTCATCCTTATCCATTTCGGAAAGTTTCTTCGGCACTTTCTTGGTTGGATCAATGGTGGAGGCCTTAGTGGGGATATAAGGTCCCTCCTCCACTATCATGAAGAGTCGAAGGTCGACTGCTTCCATGTAGTACCTGATCATTTCCTTCCAGATAGGAAAGTTCAGCTTGGTGCACACTGGGATCTTCCCTGAATATTTGAGTCCTTCCATTTCAGAGATCTTCTTTCTTATTGACACTAGACACGGGATCTTACTCAAGGTGTTAACCTTATTGACGAGTAACCTCCCTCTGATACCACTTGAAAGTCTTTAGTGTCAACTAATTCCACCTATGGGGGGGGGGAATACGTGAATTGCAGTCTTTTGTGAAATTTAAATAACCTGCACAATTAAACAAACACAGCACAAAAATTCACACAAGCAATTATAGTGGTTCCCCGATTTGGGTACATCCACTCTCCCCCTTCGACCTATCTCCCACTAAGGGACGACTCGATCACTTCACCAAACGGATTGAAATCCAATCCTCACACTACGGAAGGCACCCTTCTAACCGAAGGAGTCACTACTCCACCACGGGTTGCACCCAACCCTTACAACTAGGAATAACTATTACTTTACAACAAAATAAAAATAGAATGTACAAGAGATACAAACTACACGTGTGGAGAACCCGATGTCCCTCTTCATTCGTTGAAGCATTCTTGATGAAGACGAAGAGTCAACGACCGGAGCACTCTCTTGGAGAGGATCTTGACAAGATCGGCGGCGGCAAGTGAATGCGACAGCGATGCTTTGTATATCCAAACTTCTTGACGAAGCAAGTAAGGTCTAACAACGATCTCAATCAGATCGGTCGTCTTAATCGATTCAGAATGAAGAACCAACCTCGTTCAACAAATCGAGATACAAGGGATCTCGAGAGAGAAGCGTGAGACGCTATACTAGCCTCGGTTCTGTCGTCGGGAGATCAAAGATGATCTGAGATCTGCAACGATGACTATCTTGCGAGCGACGACGATGACGGGATGATTTCCGCGATCGACTAGGTCACGCTCGGCGGCTTTGATTTCTCGTGAATGATTACTGCATAAGTTCAAAATATGCTAGTATAAATACTGTAGAACAACCCTTAATGACTGTTGTGGGGCCCACAAGAAGAAGCCCTAGTTCCAGTCAAAAAAGCGTAACCCGTCTTGGTTCGGTCCAGCGAACAGTGCAAATTTTCCTAAGGCAAATTCGACGAGAATCATTGGTGATTCCTGTCAAAGTCGGCGGGAATCACTCATGATTCTCGTCGAATTTGCCTTGGCAGAATTCAAGTTGAAACACTTGTCATCTGGAGGGAATCGACGAGAATGCAAAGTCATTCTCGACGAATCGGCGAGAATCAGTTAGTGATTCCCGTCGATTCTGCCTTCGTAGAATTCTTGAAGGAGGACAGTCAGCCAGATGAAATCAGTGGGAGTCACTGACTGATTCTCGCCGATTGACCCACTGCACCCTGACATTGGTGTGTACTTATCATGGAATAGCTGCAAGCACAACTTGATAGAAAGTCATCAAATACATTGTCAATTCAACTTAGCTTGTTCATGGGCTTCTTCAAATCAGGTACATTGTGGATACAATACCCAACAACAACATCACAAACGTCGGTCTTCGTGACAGGCACTCCGTGCACTCAGGGCACGCTTACGGTGTACCGAAATCCTTTAGGTCCCACCATTGATTTGAGGTGATTAGCTTGTTGGCTGGGCATAAGCCTCCAAACCCATGTTGAAGACCTCACGCACCCACCCCACTCAGAGGCGTTCACCTCACGACAACTGTGAGCACTATAGATCGACCTACACCCGCAGTGTAACAAGCCGTCGGGAAGGCCCGCAGCCCCCCATTTACAATGCTACAAATCGACTGCTCATATGCTCCTACAACTGAACTTGTTGGGTGGCCCACCCACTCAGAGGTTCTTAACTTGTTGGCCATATGCATCAGCCTCCAAATCGTTATTGAATACCTCTCGCGCCCATCCCACTCAAAGGTGTCTGCAATCCATCTCATAACACAGGCACACAGTGCCGCTATCCAATCCATCATCCAGCTCGTGCCGAGTATACAGCCAAAGAAGCTATGCAAAGCTTCCTTACCACAAATTAGAAGCGTCCTCACAATCTCAACAAGCTACTCGTTATATATACGGAGTCTTCTCCGGTTCACAATATAAGCATCACCAATCCAGACTACCCGTCCAGATGGGCTTCACATAGCATGCCTATTCCATACTACGCACTTCCGGATCTAAATGCAGACTCAACTCACTGGAATCGCTTACGCTTTCCACCTCTTGGTGGAAGATTCCATGCACATGCATAAAGTAGGACTTTACTTGCCCAAGAAGGAGATCATTACCCTTGACGATCACTTCGAAGCCATGGAAAAATGGCCGGTTTGAAATCACCGCGACGGCCTTGCCTCCATAACGCTTGTCTCGGATCTCAAGTCGGACCGCTGAAGCTCCACCGACGGTTGGAATCCTTCTCCTTCTTCCTCCTCCAAGCTCTCCCTTCTCCCTTCTTAGAAAGAGAATATAGAATAAGATAATACTCTCAATCCAAGGTCTTATCACTGCAGGGAGAAGCTTGGACCACAGGATCCAATTAGAAGGAAAGAATAGCCACGATCTACCCTGGAATCACTTTTCCTGGGCTGATACGGCTTGTGACATGCCCGTGTCATAAGCCATGTTCCCTAAGCGGTTAAGTAACCGACTCCATCCAGACCAGGACACGGGCTTTGATACGCCCGTGTCAAGCCCTGACACGCCCGTGTCACGAGGTACACACCCGTGTTGAGGGGCCTGTCCCTCAATCGGCACAAGATCAACACTCCCGAAAAGGACACGGCTAAGGCACATGCCCGTGTCCTTAGCCGTGTGCCAAACACACCCCTATTACATGCCCGTGTCACAGGCCGTATACCACACTCGACACAGCCCGGTTACCAACCCGAGCAGGACACGGCCTCAGACACGCCCGTGTCCTTGGCCGTATCACCTTGACACGCCCTGGGACACACCCGTGTCCTTGGCCGTGTGCCTCACTCGAGACACACTCAAGACCCACTCGAGTACCCAGAGCTGGGCACGCCCTGGGACACGCCCGTGTCCCAAGCCATGTCACCCAGCCTGAACTCAGAATTGGAATTTGGGGTGTTACAACCCTCCCCTCCTCATAGAAATTTTGTCCCGAAATTTTCCTCAAACACAACCATTCCTTTATTGCAAATATACACCAAGTCTTTTACACACAACAGATAACAATAAAAAGTAAAGTACACTCTTTCTCTATTTCTGCTCAGCCGCGTCCTTCATAATCCTCTTGACAGCCTCTTGTAATTCCAGATTATACACGTGAGGCTGCTGTACTTCATGATTTGAGCTTTGCGGCTCATGCACTTCAAGAGTGTACACTCGCAGTTGTGCTCGGGATGCAGAGGATTTCGCCACTACCTTACCCTTTTCCTCATAGGACGCACCGGTATTTTTCTCACCCTTTGATTGTCCACTCCAACAATATCGGGCTATATGACCCTGCTGTCCACAAGTAAAATATGTACGTGTATCCACACGTCCTTGCCCATACGTTGCTCCCGAAGAAACATCCGAAGACGTTTGTTCAGCAGTCCTGAACCTCTTCTTATCCCGTTTCCTGAACTCTGATTGTTCCGACTGCGGGACTTTAAACTCTGTCTTTTCCACCGCCAAGTTCTTTTTATCCTGCACTCATTTCAAGTCCTTCTCCAGCGCACATGCTGTGTCTACTAACGCTTGGAAGCCTTAGTTCACCGAACTCGGGAGCGCCAACCTCAGCTCATCACGAAGTCCCTCATAGAACCTATTTGACTTCCGTGCTTCTTTCGCAAAAGTAGACCCCACATAGCGCCCCAGCCTTGTAAACTCAAGCAAGTAATCATCCACAGTCCGCTCACCCTGCACCAGACGTTGAAACTCATTCTCCATTGCAATTCTCCGCGATACTTGCAAATACTTTGTCCAAAACAATCTGGAGAATTCCTCCATCGAAATCTCTCCCAGGCCTCTGCCTGCCAATTGGTGTATCTCAACTTCATCCCACCAAAGTCTCGTCTCTCCTTCTAGTAAGAAAGTGGCTAACGTAACTTTTTGCCCCTCATCAATCCTGATCGCTGTCAGGATCCTCTTCACTCTTGAGAGCCAATCCTCCGCCTGCGTTGGGGAATTCGCCCCGACAAACGTAAGTGGATGAAAATCCATAAACCTCTTTAGTTGCTCGTCAGCTGTTTTCTCATCAATCTGAGCTTCAACGCGCTCTTGACTCACACCAACCTGTACTGGCTCCACTACAGGCCTTGCCTTCCCAATAGGTTATGCTTGAAAAATGGCAAATACCGCCTCTACAACTAAGCTTATTGTTTCCGCTGAAGGGGGAGGTGTGGGCACCTCAGCTGGTGCCGCACTCTCATCCGAACGCTGAGGCTCAGACTGTCCAGCACCACTCCTTGTCACATATACATGAACAAGACATCAATAAACTCCAATCCAAAACGGCAACCATGCCTAATATACACACTCAAATTCCTAGTGGACATTCTTGAGCTCATTAGTGTTAAAATGGTTCGCACGTGCACGTGCTCGCCACCCCAGAAAAGAATTCGACCACGAATTCGAAAGAGGAAGACCGAAACAAGATGATACCCACAGGTCGGAGGATTGAAACCTCCCTCTGATACCAAAATGTAACGACTCCACCCGTTAAATAACATATAATAGAAGGTCCGATCGGGGCCCCACACTATATGCCACCAACAGACGGTGAGGTCACAGGTTAATACCAAAATACCGCTCACGGCCTTAAGGCCTTACATGTTTCTCTTTACAAAATATGATTTCATACATCGGCACGCAGGTCGGCCACACATGAAATCCAAAGATTTGCACGACCTTCAAGGGCCTACAAGCAGCAGCAGCAAGGGCTTCAGCCCGCTCAATCCAAGTCAGCATCAACAAGGGCAACACCTGCATATGGACGTCCACCCCAAGGGTGATAAACAAAGCAACGGTCAATATTCAACTAACCAATTATAACGACCCTACCCTTTATCCGGGGCAGGGTTCCTTCCCTGTATGCAGTGCAATCACAATATATATAACACAACAACATCACAAACGCCGGCCTTTGTGCCAGGCGCTCCGTGCACTCAGGGCACGCTTACGGTGTACCTAAATCCTCCAGGTCCCACCATCGATTTGAGGTGATTAGCTTGTTAGTCGGGCATAAGCCTGCAAACCCCTGTTGAAGACCTCACGCACCAACCCCACTCAGAGGCATTCACCTCACGGTAACTGTAAGCACTATAGATCGACCTACGCCCGTAGTGTAACAAGTCGTCGGGAAGGCCCGCAGCCCTCCATTTGCAGTGCTACAAATCGACCACTCACACGCTCCTACCACTAAACTTGTTGGGTGGCCCACCCACTCAGAGGTTCTTAACTTGTTGGCCATGGGCATCAGCCTCCAAACCCCTGTTGAAGACCTCTCGCGCCCATCCCACTCAGAGGTGTCTGCAATCCATCTCATAACATAGACACACAGTGTCGCTATCCAATCCATCATCCAGCTCGTGCCGAGCATACAACAAAAGGAGCTATGCAAAGCTTCCTTACCACAAATCACAAGCGTCCTCACAATCTCCACAAGCTACTCGTTATATACACGGAGTCTTCTCCGGTTCGCAATATAAGCATCACCAATCCAGACTACCCGTCCAGATGAGCTTCACACAAAATGCTTATTCCGTACTATGCACTTCCAGATGTAGATGCAGACTCAACTCGCTGGAATCGCTTACGCTTTCCACCTCTTGGTGGAGGATTCCATGCACATGCATAAAGTAGGAATTCACTTGTCCAAGAAGGAGATCATTACCCTTGACGATCGCTTCGGAGCCATAGAAAACTGGCCGATTGGAAATCACCGCGACGGCCTTGCCTCCACAACGCTTGCCTCGGATCTCAAGTCGGACCGCTGAAGCTCCACCGGCGGCCAGAATCCTTCTCCTTCTTCCTCCTCCAAGCTCTCCCTTCTCTCTTCTTAGAAAGTGAATATATAATGAGAGAATACTCTCAATCCAAGGTCTTATCACTGCAGGGAGAAGCTTGGACCACAAGATCCAATTAGAAGGAAATGAACGGCCACGATCTGCCCTAGAATCACTTTTCCTGGGCTGACACGGCTTGTGACACGCCCGTGTCACAAGCCGTATTCCCTAAGTGGTTAAGGAACCGACTCCATCCAGACCAGCACACGGGCTTAGACACGCCTGTGTCAAGCCCTGACACGCCCGTGTCACGAGGTACACACCCGTGTTGAGGGGCGTATCCCTCAATCGGCACAGGATCAACACTCCCGAAAAGGACACAGCTAAGGCACAAGCTCGTTTCCTTAGCCGTGTGCCAAACACGCCCCTATGACACGCCCGTGTCACAGGCCGTGTACCACACTCGACACAGCCCGGTTACGAACCCGAGCAGGACACAGCCTCGGACACGCCCGTGTCCCTGGTAGTGTCACCTTGATACGCCCTGGGACACGCCCGTGCCCAGGTCGTGCGCCTCACTCGAGACACACTCGAGACCCACTCGAGTACCCAGAGTTGGACACGCCCTGGGACACGCCCGTGTCCCAGGCTGTGTCACCCAGCCTGAACTCCAAATTAAAATTTGGGGTGTTACATAGCTGACCATCATCGGCTTTGATTATGCCACTAGGCATTTGACTTGGACATTGTAGAATGATCCGAACACTTTGTCGCATCTCTTCGATACAGATACAATAACGATCTCTCCTGGATCTGGTGTCTAAAATGTGATTGGTTAGACTAGCCATCTCTACTTGAGAAATGAAGAAGACCTCTCTTTGGTTGTTACAATTTTGTGCTGAGCAAGAGCTTGGACAGTACCACCCAACAAGATTGATCCATTTGTATCTTGGTCCATGATGGCCTTTTTATTGATTTTGACGATAGGATCTCTCTATGAATGAAAAAGGTGTGCTTCGAATTAGGAGTAAGCACTAGTGATAGGTCAAAGGGGGAAAGGACATAGGAAAGAGGGATGCCAACTTTCAATCAATTGATTCACCATGGCAGAGAAGGCACCTTCAGGTTGCCCTATTGAGTAAAGGTTGCTACTCATGTTGCCTACTAAGCTGGTGAAGCTTTGATGACTTGAATGTCTCTTGTACAAAAGCAAAGAAGCCCTATGAAATGAAGTAAGGGTTCACTACTCTTGTCTTAAAGCCAAAAATAGCCAACAATGCAAGCACCTTTCCTAGTTGGAGTCACAACATGGATGGGTTGTTGGTTGTGTCCCCTAGCCAGTCGATATCCCTGTACTGATATATTGACTAAGCCAGTTCCGAATAGCAGGCTCACTACCAATGTGGATGATTCACCTGGCTCGGTGTATGCATACCTTCAGATTCCGTTCCTACGACTTCAATGACGCTCTAAACTCGTTGCAAGCCCTATCCAACTCTATAGCTATAGCATCGATCCTTATCTTGAGATAGAGCCCTGACTTCCGTGACCTAGGAGGGATAGGAGGATCGGTCGTATGCGTGGCCTCTCGCTTATCAATCGACTACCCTTGCCTCAGTAGGGTTTTGCGGGTTGAGCGACTCCGATAGATCTTCTTCTCATCGACGCCCCAGGCAACGCTTTCCCTCTAATGATCGGAACATGCGATGCGAAAGAAAAGGCGCTCCCACAGGTTTAGGCAACTTTCTTTAGAAAGTTGCGCATTACTCCAAATGGCATCCGGTTGTAGGCATAGACCCAATGCTCCCAAGTCAATGTGGTCTTCACTTCTCCAGCGGTCAACGGTGGTATCAGAAATAGGCCTTGAAGTTCTACTTCAAGTAAAGAGGGTTGAATCTTCAAAAGGGTTTCAAGGATAAGCTATATAAGCAATGTCTTTCTTTTACTCCCGGCTCGATGCGATAGCATCGTCCTTTGTCATGATCAAGGCCGATAAGTCCATAGTTCCACAAAGTTGCTCATGTGCCAGTAGAAGATTCAGCAGCTACCACAACCACTGCTTCCTCAGGTGGAACTCCGGGTTTAGGAGTTATTCAAAATGATGTCAAGATATCAGTATCTTTGGTTTCATATTCAGGAGGCAAGCCCTGTGATGGCCATGTGCTACCCGCACTACCATCATGACACCGTGAAAGGGCATCTGCCGCTCGGTTTTGTTTCCCTGACCGGGTACTTTGTACTATCCTTTACATAGGTCACCACATGATGACACCAACAATTCCTACTAAGCTGAATCACCAGGCAGTTTCCATGGCTCCTTTCCATCTTGAAGCCATCCCCAAATCCGCCTTTTAAGCCCAGTAGCTAATTCCTTGAAGGCTGACCCAGTCATCTCCATGAGTAAGACCAAGTAACCCGAGACCTGTCAGTTGACAAAGCATAAGCAACAGGATCACCCCCAGCTATATACTTTGCTTTGAGGAAACTGTTAGCTATATTTGATGTTTGACCAAAGTCAATGGCCAATATTTAAATATATACGAGTTGCTGTATATACACGTAGAGTGTTTTTCGATCATATACCTACAAATGAAAAAAAACACTTATATGCGTGCATTTTTTGGAAAAGTGTTCAACATGGAAGTTGTATATCTCGTCGAGATCTACAACTTTCATGTTGAACACTTTTTCTAAAAATAAAGGATTTAAGAGTATTTTGAAAAAGCGCGAAACTATTGCGTAACTATTGCAATTTCGCAAAACTATTGCGTAACTATTGCGTAACTTTTCAAAATACTCTTAAACCGTGCATTTTTAGAAAAAGTGTTAAACATGAAAGTTATAAATCTCGTCGAGATCTACAACTTTCATGTTGAACACTTTTCGAAAACATGCACACATATAGCTGTTTTTTTCATTTGCGCGTATTTGATCGAAAACACTCAGCATGTACAAAGATAAAACCGAAATATATAATGTATATATAAGTATATAACTGCCATGCGCATGAATAGCCGGCAGAAATTAAATGTAGATTTAATGGCGTGGTGTCGTTCTCTCTCTCTCTCGTGATGACGTGTCACATTCTTATTTGATGATTATGCCTATAAATGGGCATGAGAGGCGGACGCGCATTCTATACACACCTGTGTATAGAAAAAGATATGCACATATTATTATATAATGTTTAGAGAGAGATATGCACACCTTATTATGGGTCAGTTTGGTTGAGCGTTTTTCCTCCTTTACGTTGGCATCGGAACGTTATTGAGCTTATAGATCAGTTTGGTTTGAGCGTTGCGTTGTCAACGTGCCAATTTTTGGCGTTCCCATCGACGCTTTCAGACAGGAGTTTGGCTCTCCTTTTCAACGGAGCTTTCCCACCGCCACCGCCTAATTACTGTTTAATTTCACAAAAAAAAAACTACGCATTACGCCGCCATGAGGTTGGATCTCCTCCTCCGTCGTGGACGCCGGCGAGACGCGCTGGAGTCGCCCCCCCCCCCCCCCGGCGAAGCTGTCATGGACGGCATCGAGAAGCTGTCATGGAAGCCGGCGTGCTCTGTCATGGACGGCATCAAGAAGCTCTCTCATGGACGCCGACGTGACGCCGTGGAGAACCCCTCCCCCATCTCCTCCTCCACCGCCAAGGATGACGCCGGCGAGAAGGATGGAGGCCGGGAGACCCCCGCCCCCGCCCCACCCTGCCCCCTCCCCCCTCCTCCTCCTCGGGTGATTTAATTTTTTGTTTCCGGCGATATAAGTCATAAGTTCTGAATTTATTATTTTTCTGATTATTATTATTATATTTTGAATTCTGATATAAGTCATAAGTCATTTATATAATTATTATATTATTATTATCATAAGTTCTAAATTAATAGTAAATATTTATTATAATTCATTATTATCATTATTTATTTTATTATTATTATGATTGTAATTACTATTATTAATAAATTAAATCAAAATTTAAGTTTATTAAGTCAATTATAATATTACGAATATGATTATTACCATTATTATTATAATTATGATTATTAATAGTTTTTATTAATATGATTATTAATAATAATAATAAATTAAATTTATAATAAATATTAATTATATGTAACAGAAACGCCACCGCTATTTTACCAAACTGTTTTTCCATTCTGAACAGCTCTGTCACCGCTGTTTTACCAAACTGTTTCTCCATTCTGAACAGCTCCATTCTCACAGCTCCATTCTCACAGCTCCATTCCCACAGCTCCTTTGGCTACCGCCACCGCCGAAACAAACTGACCCTATATAATGTTGAGAGAGAGAGAGTACTATTTATTATATGCACAGTCTATGAGTAGAATTATTTAAGATGTGTAATATTTTTTACATCTAAGCAGCTAGAATCCGCGTCCAATATATTGTGTGTCAGCATCCGTGTCCATATGCATATCTTTTTCTATACACAGGTGAGAAGATATAAAGGAGCGCGGAAGCATAGCAAGGTAGAGTGAGAAAGGAGCAGGTGAGAATAGTAAATTATTTGTGTTTTTTGCGGACAACAATTCTAAAAGCCGCGAACATCAAATAGAGAACTGTCAACTTGCGAACTCTCCGAGGACAGCATCTTGGCGGAAAACAACATCGTGGTGCGAACTCCAAGGCAGGCGAAGCAGGAGAGCAGTGGACTACCACTTGGCGAACAGTTATCGCGAACTGAGGCTGCGTTTGGCGCGGCTTATCGCGACTTATTTGTTCTGGTGAGGTTAGACAAAAATGTCATTATCATACCAAAATCTTATGCCTCAAACGAGTTTCTTTTTTGTAACATTTGTGATACCAAACATACATTCTATGACAATGATGTTTTTGTCCAACCTCACCGAAACAAATAAGCTGCGATAAGCCACGCCAAACGCAGCCTAACTCAGCAGACTGCACGTTTTGCGGACTGAAAAGGCTTGCGGACAGAAGCTTCTCGCAGAAACTCATTGGCAAACTCTAGCAGGAGAAGCAGTTAAGAAGTGTGGAGTTTGTAATACCCAAGTGTGGGTAGTGTGTGAAATTGAATTGTCTTTGTTGTTGTTGTTGTAATCTCTTATTATTAATATTAGAGTTGTTTGGCCTCACTTAAGCGCTTCCAATAGAAACGACTCTAGCCGATAGGCTAGGAGTACATATTCATTGACTCGATCTCTCGAAACCGAGCTAGGCTTCTGGCCGCCCCTGCTTTCCTTCCTTTTAACATACAGAGTTTTCTTCTCAGCTATAGAGATATCTTTCCTCCTCCTCCACGTACGTACCCTCGACTCGCTGCAAGTTATGAATAAGTTATGCAGGAGCATAGAGGGGACTAAAGTGGAAGGTTCTACAATAATGGGATTTGACCATACTGAGGGTACTGATGCGGATAGGATGGCCATAGATGATGGAAATCAAAGACTACATAGCAATGAAAGAAAAAGGAAGGAGAATGGTTTTACTTGGAAGTTTTACTTGTTGTTACTATTCCATGAAATACTTGAATACAACATGGATATTTACACCCATAACATTTTAATTTTACAACTTAAATGACACTTAAGTTCTATTTGTTTGGGCGTTTCGCTGCACTGTTTTGGGCAAACGCCGCCGGAAGGAGGGTAAACAAATGAACTTCCGGCGGCGTTTGCTCCGTTTCCACCCGCCCGCCATGAGAAACGCCCCAAAAAGCTCCGTTTGGAGCAGCCACCTCCCCCCTCCGATTCCAACACTCAGTTTCCACCCGTCGGATCGACCCGCCACCGCCGAACCAAATGAAGCCTTAATGGCAGCTGTTACAGAAGTAGTCAGTTACATAATATTACTCAATTATAATAAGCTACAACATTAAGGTTTATTTAATGCAGGTGTGGAGTTACGTTTACACCCCCTGACTCCGCGCCGTTCTTCAGTCCGTCGTCGTTCTCAGTTCGACGACTCGCTCTTTCGCCGTTCTTTAGTCCGTCGTCGTTCTCCGTTCGACGAATCGCCTTTTCGCATTCATCGTTCTCAGTTATACGAGTCATTCTTTCGCCGTTCTTCAGTCCCGTCATAGTTCTCAGTTCGACGAATCGTTCTCTTGGAAGCGGCTTTGTCATAAAGTCGGCAAGCTGAACTCTAGTGGGGCAATAGACAAGCTCTACCTGCTTTTTCTCTAGCAGATCCCTGATATAGTGGAACTTTATATCAATATGCTTACTTTGATTGTGATATACATGGTTCCTGGCTAGGGCAATCGCAGAAGTATTGTCGCACATAAGTTTACTGCTCCTCTTTCTTTGTTACTTTCACAGATTTCGCCTTTCAAGCGTTGAAGCCAGAGGGCTTCAGAAGCCGCAGAGCTTAATGCCATGCATTCTGCTTCCGTGGTTGAGAGTGCTACGGTCTGCTGTTTTCTAGAACTCCAGGAAATGGGCTTCTTACAGATGAAGAAGATAAAACCTCCAGTGCTTTTTCTATCATCAGTATTTCCCGCCTAATCTGGGTCGGTGTAGCCTTGTAGTTCTTCATCTTCATCCTTTTGATAGATCAGTCCATAGGATTTGGTACCTTGTAGATACCAGAGTATACGTTTGGCTGCTGCAAGGTGAGATTTTTCAGGCATACTCACAAATCTGGCAACGATGTTGACTGAGTTCTCAATGTCTAGCCTCGTATTTGTGTGATAAATTAGGGAGCCCGCCAAGCTCCGATATTCTTCTTGAACTATTGCTTCTTCGTCTTCTCTTTTTGTTGTTTGCCTCTCTGCAGTCGACATTGGAGATATTGAGGATTGCAGTTCTCTATTTGATGCTTCTTAAGTAAGTTCTTGGTATAAAGTTCTTGAGAGATAAATATGGTGCCTTCTACCTGTTTGATTTGTAATTCCAAAAAGAAACGTAATAGACCAAGATCGGTCATGTCGTATTGCAGTTTCATCTTCTCTCGAAATTTCTTTATAAGATTAGAGTTATGACCAGTGACGATGAGATCATCGACGTAAAGACACACAATGAGCTTCTCCTTTCCTTTGATCATGATATAAAGAGTAGGCTCATTGGGACTTCTTTTGAAGCTTTCATTGAGAAAGTAAGCATCAATATCATCGTGCCAAGCACGTTGTGCCTGTTTAAGGCCATACAAGGCTTTATGAAGCCTGTACACATGGTTATCTCCCCCTTTTTTTCAAAACCCTGAGGTTGAGAGACATACACTTCTTCAGTGAGGACTCAATTGAGAAATGCCGATTTCATGTCCAGTTGATACACGGGATAGTGATGTTGGGCGGCAATGGAAAGTATAAGTCTGATTGTCGTCATCCTTGCAACTGGTGCAAAGGTTTCATCGTAGTCTTGACCTAGTTTCTGGGCATAGCTCTTTGCTACCAATCGAGCCTTGTGACGAATGATAGTTTCATCCTCATTTTCTTTAATCTTGTAGACCCATTTCAGGCCAATGATCTCACGGTCTGGTGGCCGTGGGACCAAAGTCCAAGTCTTATTTTTGTTTATAGCATTGATCTCCTCCTCCATAGTAGCGCACCAATTGTGATCTTTAACAGCGACTTCAAAGTGTAGAGGTGTGGTGGCAATAGTCACATACCTGGCACGCTTATAGATGTCATCCAAAGATTGAGTTCGTTGGGGTGGTGATGAATCTAAATCACTATCTAGAATTTCAGTGTACTGAAGGGGAGGTTTTGCAGGGATGGAGCTGGGAGGCAGACTCAGCTCAACCGACAACTCTTCTTCATGATGTTGTAAAGAGTCCAAACTCCAGTCCCACTCACTAGCCTCATCAAAGATGACATCTCTTGATATAATTAGTTTTTTTACTTAGAGGTTCTAGCAATCTGTATCCTTTGCTTTGATCACTGTAACCTAATAGAACACATTTGGTGCTAGTTTCATCAAGCTTATCCCTCTTTTCTCTATTCTTATGTGCATAAGCGATGGAGCCAAAAATTATCAAGTGAGCAATATTGGGTCATTGATTAAATAGAGTTTCATAAGGGGTTGAATTTGATAAAGCTTTTGTTGGACTTCTATTAAGTATATAAACTGCTGTTGAAGTAGCTTCTGCCCAGAGGTTTTTGGGGCAGGACTTGTGAAGTAACATACTTCTGGCCATCTCTACCATGGTTCGATTTCATCATTCCACCAAACCATTCTGCTGGAGTGTGCCGGGAGTCGTAAGTTCCCGTCGAATACCGCAAGTATGGCAGAATTCATTGAATGTGGAGGACAGAAATTCTCCCCCTCTATCAGTGCGCATGGCTTTTATACGAGCTTCTAATTGATTCTCAATTTGGGTTTTTAAATGTTGGAAGATGGTAAATACATCGGATTTGATCTCCAGATGATATAGCCACATGAAGCGGTTGTAGTCGTCAACTATGAGGAGGTAGTAGAGTTTCCCCCTAGTGATGGAACAATGGCAGGGCCCCAGATATCAAGGTGCAGAAGCTCAAGAGGGGCTTTGGCTCTTCGTGATGCTAATTGAGGAAACAGGAGTCTATGAGATTTACTTCTGGCACAAGTATCACACACTTGTGGGGTAAGATCTTGAGATGGAAGACCAGAAGCTAAGGATTGTAGTTGTTTTAAGGAGGAGAAATTTAAGTGCCCAAGCCTATGATGCCACAAACTTCCTGGAGATAAGATGCAACCTTGTTTACAGGTGAAGGCATTCGATCTCGTAGGTTTTAAGGTAAGTGTAAATATGTTGCTATGATTCATTAGTGCTGAGTCTGATGTGGTCTGTGAGGCATTGTGCATTATGTGGCCATATTGGTTGTCAAAGATGACTTTGTATCCCTTGGTTAGTAGTTGTCCCACACTCAAGAGGTTTTGTGTTAGTGTATGAACATACTGAACATTGGAGATCAGTTTTTCCTCTCCTGTAGGAGTTTCTACAGCTATTGTACCTCTTCCCTCTATTTTTTCTTTCTTTCCATCTCCTAGTATTACTTTTGATTTGAAAGCGGGATCAAAAATGGTAAAAAATTTGAGGTTATTTACCATAAGGCTGGAACATCCGTTGTCGATGAACCATAGAAATGGGGAAGCTTGATCTTTGTCATCTTTGAAGTTGAACAAGTAATGGCTGTCTTCAGCATCATTTTTTTCAATTACCTTGGCTTCTTCTTTCTTTTTGAACCAGCAGTTTTATGCTGAATGATTCTGTATTTTGCAAGTTTTACAGCTGAAAAAACAATCTCTTGTATCATGGTTTTGTTTTTTGCATATGATACAAGAGGTGTGCTCACCATTTTTGTTTTGTAGCCTGCCTTATTTCTTCTTAGAGAATTTAGTATAGACTCCTTCTTTCCTGTGTTTCTTTTCCTTTTCTCCCTTGTGACGAAAATTCATCCTTGTTTGAGAAGCTTTATCAATAGTTTGAATATTTGGAATAAGAAGCTCTTTATGTGATTAGAGTGACCCCATCAGTTCAGTAACTGTGAGGTTATCCAAATCATGTGACTCAAGGATGGCGGCAACAATATAATTGTGGGATTTTGGCAGTGAACGAAGTATTTTTTTTCAACTACTTGTTGTTCATCCAAAATCTCGCCAAGATTTCTGATTTGATTGACAACTGCAGTAATTTTTGCAAAAAAAGTCTAGTGAAGTTTCACCTTCTTTCATTACCAGGGAATCAAATTGGCGTCGTAAACTTGTAAGCTTGATCTTTATCACCTTCTTTGTCCCCTTTATTCATTTTTGAGCCTTTTCCAGGCTTCATGAGCGGATTTCGACCCCATGATTTTGGGATAGATGTTTGTTGAAACAGCTTGTTGTATGAAATGTAATGTCAGCGCATCCTTCTTAACATTTTCTTTTCTTGGCTGTGGAAGTGTTCCTGCAGCCTGCTTTTCAGGAACGGTAATGATGATCCCGATTTGAACAATCTCCAGCAGATCTTGTGATCGAAGTAGCGTCTCCATATTGTCACGCCAATATTCATAGAGCTCATCGTTGAAAATTGGAATTGAAGAGTGGGAGTGATTCGACAAGAGATTGGTTGATGATGACGTCATTTTAGGATTGAGAGAGATCTATGATGTCCTTAAACAGAGCCTCTGATACCACTGATGAAAATCAAAGACAATATAGCAATGAAAGAAAAAGGAATGAGAATGGTTTTACTTGGAAGTTTTACTTGTTGTTACTATTCCATGAAATACTTGAATACAACATGGATATTTATGCCCATAACATTTCAGTTTTACAACTTAAATGACACTTAATGGCAGCTGTTACAAAAAATAGTCAGTTACATAATATTACTTAATTATAATAAGCTGCATCATTAAGGTTTATTTAATGCAGGTGTGGAGTTACATTTACAATAGATATTGGAAGCGAAATAAACAGTGGGCACAACACACAACTTGAAGAGCAAACAACTTCTATTATAAATTAGAGATTACAAAACACAAACGACAACGACGTGTCTTCACAATTACAACTCCACAACAACACTACCCACACTTGGGTATTACAACTTCACACTAGCACTTCTGATCGCAAAAGTCGCAAAAAAAAATTTTGTCCGCAACTTCTACTATTCACGAGGTGGCTGTCCGCAACTTCTATCCGCCTACTGTTTTAGCTTGGCAAAGATGTTGTCCGCCATGATGCAGTTCGCAAGAATCAGTTTCGTCAACTCCTGTTCGCAGGAAACTAAGCCGCCACCTTTGCATGTGAAGAATAAGCAAACCTGCACCATCATTCAGCCTCGTTTCTGCTTCGCATTTATGTCAGCCGTATTAGTTAATTATCTGCTCAACCATGTTTCCCTTAACTACCTGCTTTTATTAATTGTTCTGGATTGTTCTTTTTGCATCTATTTAAAAGCATCTGCTGTAAGACTTTGATATATGAAAAACTGTTCTTTCTCTTCTACCTGCAAAACATATTCTATCAATATATATATTTCTATCAGTGGTATCAGAGCTATTCGGCTCACGCCATCAGATAATTGCCTTCCTCAATTGTTTTTTCAAATTTCCGTTCTTTGTCTTAATTATCATCATATGGCTGCTTCATCTTCCTCCCTCATTGCTCCTGTTTACACTCATTCCACCATTCCAATTTTCTCCGGCGAACTCTATGATTTTTGGAGCGACAAGATGGAAACTCTTCTTCGATCCCAAGACTTGTGGGATATCGTCAGAGCTGGACCTCAACCTGACGGAAAAACCAAAGACGGGGATGCTCCAAAGTATTCAAAAGAGGAACTAAAACGTGATGCTCTTGCCCTGCACTTGATTCAACAAGGCATTGCTCCGGCAATATATCCTCGCATCATGGGGTCAAAATCTGCTAGAGAAGCTTGGGAAAGGTTAGAAAATGAATACAAAGGCTCAAGGAAGGTAATCAAACTCAAAATCTACTCATTACGTCGTCAGTTTGATTCTATTCTCATGCGTGATGATGAATCAACCCAAGAGTTTTTTGCTAAGATCACTAGTCTTGTTAACCAAATTCGCACATTAGGGGGAATCTTAGAAGAACAACAAGTGGTAGAAAAACTCCTCAGATCATTGCCTAAAACTCATAAACACATAGTTGCGGCCATCCTTGAGGCTCATGATCTGGAAACTTTATCCGTTATAGAACTTATGGGCTCATTGCAAACCCACGAAGATCTGATGTATCATGACAAACCAGCCATCGATAAAGTGTTCCAAACAAAGATGAATATTCGACACAGACCCATGTTTACTGACAAACAAAAAATAGAAGGAGGACGAAACAAAACTCTTAGCTCTCATTGCATCATCTGCAAAAAGCAAAATCATGAAACATGCGCGTGTTTTTGGAGATGCAAGAGATGTAAAAACCCAAACCATTCAGATAAGAACTGTTGGCATAAGCCAAAGGAAGAAGCCAACCTCACTGAAAATGATTCAGAGCAATTTCTCTTTACCTGTAACACCTCCAAGAAGCAACACTGTGCGGATTCCTGGATAGTGGACAGTGGATGCTCGAGCCACATGGTGAATGACAAAATTTTCTTTGTCACTTTGGATGAAGATTATAAGTCAGCTGTCATGTTAGGAGATGGAAAAAAGGAAATTATTGAAGGAAGAGGAACAATCAAAATAATATCTCCTAATGGGCTGCCAAAACTCATCTCTAATGTTCAATATGTTCCCACATTATCACAAAATTTACTTAGTGTTGGGCAACTCCTAAGCAAAGGTTTCACTGTCATCTTTGATAAACAATCCTGCTACATCAAAGAGCCAACCACCAACTGTCTTATTGCCTCATCCCATATGAACTCCAGCAATATCTTTGTTCTCAGCCTACCACCTGCTGCTTCATGTGCTTATTCTAGCACACAGCCTTTGTTATCTCCTGCTCTCCTCTGGCATCATCGCCTTGGACACCTAAATTTCTCCTCTATCCAAACCATACAAACCAATCACTTGGTCAATGGAATGCCTACTTTTCAAATCCCCCATCACCAATGTGATACTTGTGCAAAAGCTAAAACGCACCGCCTACCTTTTCCCTCTTCCACCTTCTCAAGGGCTTGTCTGCCACTTGAATTACTTCATATGGACCTTTGGGGACCTGCCACCACTCCTTCTCTGGGGGGGGAAACAATATTACTTTCTCATAGTTGATGACTTCAGCCGATATATGTGGATTTTTCATTTGGCACACAAATCTGAAGCCTTTCAGATTTTTAAAACATTCAAGGCCCAAATTGAAAACAAAGTGGGACATAAAATAAAAACTATTAGAAGCGATAGAGGGGGGGAATTCCTATCCACTTCATTCACTATCCTATGCCAAGAGGCTGGAATTAAGCATGAGTTGACAGCACCTGGCACTCCACAACAGAATGGCGTCGCAGAAAGGCGCAACCGAACCATCATCGAAATGGTGAGAGCTCTGCTTCTACACAAAAACTGCCCAAAATCCCTATGGGCTGAAGCAGCTTCTACTGCAGTGTACATTCTAAATCGTGTACCAACAAAAGTTTTAAAAAACCTCACACCCTATGAAGCCATATACAAACGGAAGCCTGAAGTATCACATTTTAAAACCTTTGGATCCATAGCCTTTGCCCACAAGGTCATGGGACAAAGAGATAAGCTTGGGGAAAGCAGCATAAAGTGTATCATGATTGGATACAGTGATGAAAGTAAGGCTTATCGGCTGTTGGATCCTATCAACAACAAACTTATTATCTCACGAGATGTTCTGTTTCATGAAGACAGTAAATGGGATTGGGCATCAGTTCCGGATAGCTCTCATGAAAGCTTCATGGATGTATCTCTGCCGGTTGAGCAAGGTAATTCCCCTGACTCCTTCCATAGCATCGAAGACATCTCAGCATCAGCTGATCCCGTCTCATCCTCGCCCATCAAAATGAGAACATTAGAAGATATATACAATTCTACCAGTGCTGCCATGGCTGCTATCTCTCCCTCCTCCTTTTCTGAAGCCTACCAAGATGAGGAATGGAAACAAGCTATGCAAGAAGAGCTTGATGCTATCGAAAGAAATGAAACATGGACCCTTATACCAAGGCCGGCAAATCAAAACATCATTGGTTTAAAATGGGTCTACAAGGTAAAACAGGACGAAAAAGGAGACATACAAAAACTTAAAGCCCGACTGGTTGCCAGAGGTTTCAACCAAAGACCTGGCATCGACTTTGAAGAAACATTTGCCCCCGTGGCTAGAATGACGACAATCAGGCTTCTTCTTGCCATTGCCGCCAAACACAACTATCCAATCCTTCAGCTTGATGTTAAATCTGCGTTTTTAAACGACAATCTCACCGAAGAAGTGTTCGTCACTCAGCCTCCGGGATTCGAAGTTGCAGAAAAGAAGGATCACGTCTACAAACTTCATAAGGCTCTCTACGGCCTTAAGCAAGCACCACATGCTTGGCACCACAATATTGACTCCTATTTTTTAGCTGCAGGTTTCACACGAAGCATCCATGAGCCGACATTATACATCAAAAAAAGGAACCAGAAAAAGGTTTTGATCAGCATATATGTCGATGATCTTATCATCACTGGTTCCTGCATTGATCTCATAAATGAAATTCGAGAAGAGATGAAGAAGAAATACGAAATGACCGATCTTGGGACTTTGAAATTCTTTCTTGGGCTCCAGATCAAACACCTGGAGAGCGGCATTTTTGTCTCACAGGAACTGTATGCTCAGTCACTTCTCCAGAAGTTCAAAATGGAGGACTGCAACCCAACTGCGACTCCAATTGCTACCGGGACAAAGCTCATCCAAAAAGGGGACGACGAGGAAGCAACCAACCATGAAGAATATCGGAGCTTGATCGGCTCCCTAATATATCTCACAAACACAAGGCCCGACATTGAGCACACCGTCAACCTCCTTGCCAGGTTTGTGAGCAATCCCTCAAAATCTCATCTTCTCGCTGGAAAAAGAGTTTTGCGCTACCTGCAGGGGACGAAGACCTATGGTTTACTCTACCAGCATGAGACTACCTCACACCTCACCGGATTTTCCGATTCCGATTGGGCTGGAAACATTGAAGATCGAAGAAGCACCGGAGGATACATCTTCTACCTCGGTTCAAGCCCAATTTCGTGGAGCTCACGGAAGCAGCCGACCGTCGCGCTCTCCACTACGGAGGCCGAATATATGGCTCTCAATGCTGCAACATGCGAAGCTCTATGGCTACAAAGGATAAAGAAAGAGATTGGGGATGAAGAAGACCAAACCAGCACAATCACAATACAATGCGACAACACTTCTGCTTTGGCCCTCTCCAAAAACCCTGTTTTTCATGGAAGAAGCAAACACATTGACATCCGCTACCACTTTATCCGTGAAGTTGTGGAGAAAAAGGAAATCGAGGTCATCTACTGTCCAACTGAAGCTCAAGCCGCCGACATCATGACCAAGGCTCTCCCCCGTCATCGTTTTCTCGAGCTCCGAGACAAGCTGGGATTAAAAGATGGCGCAGATTTAGGGAGGGTGTGAAGAATAAGCAAACCTGCACCATCATTCAGCCTCGTTTCTGCTTCGCATTTATGTCAGCCGTATTAGTTAATTATCTGCTCAACCATGTTTCCCTTAACTACCTGCTTTTATTAATTGTTCTGGATTGTTCTTTTTGCATCTATTTAAAAGCATCTGCTGTAAGACTTTGATATATGAAAAACTGTTCTTTCTCTTCTACCTGCAAAACATATTCTATCAATATATATATTTCTATCATTGCATGCAGACAACTCGCCAATAGGAGTCCACCCAAAACTCTGATTTCACGCGCTCATGTTGCTGCACACTTCGAGGCAGTTAGAAATAGGAGACCACAACCTTCTTTATTGCTTCCCAGTCACGCTACCTCGGAAGGCTTCCTTAAAAATTGTTTGTTCTGCATGCATTTCATAGCAATTTATAGGATTTGCCAACAAATCAAATCAAGCCACTTGTCTCCACTTGCTTACTCTTTCTCTCTCTTCTTTTATTTCACGTCATCTTTTCTGGTGTCGTTTCACATTATTTATATTAATATATAAATATAAATAATATATATATAAACCCATTGACACCTGCACCATTTCTGTCTTTGACTTCAGTCAAACTCCAAAAATTACGTCAATAATCTCCCCCTCAAACATGACAGCTCATGCCGAGTTTGCTCTTACACTTCATGAACGTCTCATTCTTCAACGCCTTTGCGAAAATATCCGTCATCTGCTCTCCTGTGGGGTAATAAACAAACTCCACAACCTTCTGTTGCACTTGCTCACAAAGAAAGTGGTACTTTGTCTCGATATGCTTGATGTGCCCATACAACATTGGGTTCTTTGCTAATTGAATCGCAGACATGTTGTAAACATAGATCGTCACAGGATCATCTTGTGGATGATGTAACTCCTGCAAGAGATTTATCAGCCAAATAGCTTGACAAGTACAAGCAGCTGCTGCGATGTATTCAGTTTCACAGGTTGACAGAGCAATCGTTTCCTGCTTCTTCGAATTCCATGAGAACACAACTGTTCCCACATGAAAAGCATATTTGGAAGTGCTCTTCCGGTCATTCACATCTCCAAAATAGTCACTGTCGGAGTATCTGACCAACTTCAACTCTTCTGCAGTTGAGTGCATCAAACCATGATCTCTCGTCCCATTCACATACCTCAAGATCCTCTTCGCTGCTGTGAAGTGATCTTGCTTCGGCTCCTCCATATATCTACTAACAACTCCAACTGCATACATGATATCAGGCCTAATGAAAATCAGATAGCGTAGACTTCCAACTAGACTCTTAAACAATGTAGAGTCAACCGCTTCATCCTTTGAATCCTTCCTCAGCTTCATCCCCGGATCTGCAGGAGTAGAGATAGCCTTGCTATTCTCCATCCGGAACTTCTTCAGAATCTCCTCTGCATACTTCTTTTGAGAGATGAAGATCTCTTCTTCACTCTGTCGCACTTTTATGCCCAAGAAGTAAGTGAGTTCACCCAGATCTGTCATCTCAAACTCCTTCTTCATTGTCTTCCTAAACTCCTTGAACATGAGAGGGTTGTGCACTTCTATAGCCTTTCGTAATGAGTCTGGCTTTATGCTTCTCCACTTCTCCATCTTTGTTTGTCTTCACTCTGTACACCCATTTCACACCAATGGGCTTGTGACCTGCAGGCAGAGTAACTAACTCCCAAGTATCATTCTTCTTGATGGATGTTATCTCTTCATCCATCGCCTTCGTCCATGTCTTCTCATGAGCAGCATCTTTATACGAGTATAGTTCGCAATCTACTAAAAGACAATACTAAGAAAAGTAGCATGAATTGGCTCCGTCTCCTCGTAGATCTCCTCCAACTTTCTCATCCTAGGTTGAGTACTTTCAGAGTTTCTCTTACTAGTACTTGCTTCATCAGAACTGCTTCTATTGGTGCTTACTCCACTAAAGTAAGGAGTAGAAGCTCCCCCTGAGTCCTTTATCGATGGTGACGGTGGTTCAGCTCCACCATCCGCAGATTCAGCTTCATGATTGTTGGGTATTGCATCCACAATTACCCAGATTTGCAAGAGGTCACCCTTGAACTAAGATGAATTAAGTTGTATTTGATACTCTATTTTAGTTAGGTGTTTGCAGGATTCTATTGCTAAGTGTAGATGAATATTAGTCTATAGTGGGTCATAAACACAGGACCATACAATGTAATCCCTTATTGTATGATCCAAGGTGTTGACTCATGTGTAGCCTCTCTATTGGGATACATTTTATATTCAAGCACTTGGATCAAATGATGACATGTTGGTGATGAGAGTTTTCAAAAGAAATATTTTCTTAAAAACAGAAATTCTTTAAGTCCATTACTCGAGTAATCCTTTAGTTCTCGAGTAGTAAATATTAGAGTTCTTGAGTAATCAGTCGCATTACTCGAGTACTATACTTAGTTCTCGAGTAACTAAGTTTAGTTCTCGAGTAGAATCTTTTTCTTCTCGAATATTCATTTAATATCTCAGAAAATTTTCTAAGTGTAGTTCTCGAGAACAACCCTTAGTTCTCGAGAAATGTTATTCTTTGTTCTCGAGAAATTTTATTTCTCTCGAGAAATCAACTCCTATTCTCGAGTAATCTTTTCCAAAATCAGAAATATTTTTTTATAAGTTCACTTTTCGAGAAGTACAGTACAGTACTCGAGAAGTTTAGTCCAGTACTCGAGAAGTTCAAGACAGTACTCGAGTACTCAACAGTAAAAGCATTGAATGTCGAGAGATGTCTTAACGCCATCTGTATTTAGATTTTTCAAGTCTAAAAGCGTTGAGAGCGTTGAATGCTAAGATCTGACTCAACGTCATTGGCTGCCTTATCTCAAGAAGCAATTCCTAGTTCTCGAGAAGTAACGTTTTCACTCGAGAAATGAAGTTCATTTTCTGCAGAATTTCTGTTAAGTCCAGATTGACGGGATTTTCAAATCACATGATGTGATTGGTCCACGTGTCCGTCATTAAGACTAATTATGACTGTTAGAGAGATCCTATATAAGGTCATGTCAACCGACTAACCCTAATACCAAGAAAGAAGGATCTACACGCTGTCATAATTTCTTAAGTAACTGAATCCTCTTTCTCTTTCCAAAACGAGACCCGTCGCCGCCGCCGATCTTCATCGTGTAAGAGTTAGGGTTTCCGATTCAAAGGATTCAGACAAAGATTGATTTCCTGATCGTAATAGTTTCTCTTTCTCCATCATCGTTCCGATCGGGTGAAGTCAAAAGGAAATCTTCAGATCTCGTTCTAGCCGTGTGTTCTTCTTCAATAAATCTGATAAAGCCGCAACTCACAAAGAAGAAGATCCAACCATAACATTTCAAGATTTGAAGATCATTTATTTGTATTTTCAATTTTTGTATTATTAATTCTTGTAGGAGATTTTTCTCTGAGTTGTAAGAAGTTTTACCTTCCGAGTATAGATTCGTTTGGATTGAGATTGTAGGAACCTGGTTCCGAGGCTTAGGATTGATTTTCAATCTGAGATAGTGGAGTAGCCGAGTCTAGTGGTTTACTAGATCGGTGAGGGTAAGTGGATGTACCCAAGGTTGGGGAACCACTATAAATTTTTTGTCATTTGTGATTGCTTGGTTGATTTGTGTGCAAGATTGCTATTTTTTTATTCCACAAATAGACACACAACTAACCTATTCACCCCCCTCTAGGTGATTTAGGTAGACAACTAAACTCTTTCAATTGGTATCAGAGAGAGGTTGATCACTAAAAGGTTAACACCTTGATCAATTCCTTCTTCAGTTGTCTCTTGAGAATCTTCCAAACATGGACAAGGCTAAAGATTTTGCGAAGCTTCCTCTATGCACAAAGAACAACTTTCCCATATGGAAAGAAAGGATCAAATTTTTCATGGAAGCTGTGGATCACAGGATCTTTATGATTGTTGAAGAAGGTCCTTACATTCCCATGACTATCTCCACAATAGATCCAACAAAGCAAGTTCCAAAGAAATTGATGGATCTAGATAAAGAAGAGATTGCACTTGTCTCCTTGGACAAGAAAGCTAAGAATATAATAGCAAGTGCAGTCGATGACTCAATGCTGCAGAACCCGATCCACTGCCAGTATGCTAAGGAAATGTGGCAGTCCCTTGTCACTTTGATGGAAGGAACAGAAGAAGTGAGGGATGATAGGAGATCCCTCCTAAATCAGACATACAAAGCCTTCCGGCAAGGACCTAAAGATACCATTGCAGATACATTTGAAAATTTCTTCAAGATAGTTAACGGCCTAAGAGTGTATTGTCGAGTCTTCACTAATGGGAAGCTAAATGACAAGTTTCTGAGGTCACTCACGAAAGAATGGGACAACAAAGTTTGTGCCATCAGGGAATTTGGCAAGTTAGCTGAAATAGATCCTCAAAATCTATTTGGCAAGTTAATGTCCTATGAACTGCAAATAAACTCAAGAAAGGCTGAAGAAGAGAAAAGTCGATTCTCTTCAAAGGAAAATTCCATTGCTTTAAAGGCAGACAGTTCAAAAATGGGCAAAGCTGCCTCATCTGCACCAGCTCCAAAAGAAAGTGAAGTGGAATCATCTGAGCCAAGCACTTCAGGCTCAAAGCTATCTGAAGGAGAGTTCTCACTACTCTCAAGACAGTTCAAGAAATTCTTGAACAAAAAGAAGCAATGGAGAGGCAAGGATGCCTCATATAAAAGATCACGACATGACGGTGATCGACGAAAGAAAGGCTCAAGTAGCCATGACAGGTATAATTCTAAACCTAACAAACATATTTCGACTAACATAGTTTGTTATTGTTGTAACAAGCCAGGTCATGTCATTGCTGATTGCCCCCACAAGAAGAAGGAGGGTGGAAAGAGAGAAGAAAAGAAGTCCTCATACAATAAGAAGAGGACTGAGAAGAGCCTAATAGACAAGAAGGGCAAAACTCTTAGTGACTCCGACTCATCTGAGTCGAGTGAAGAAGAAGAAGCCTACTTTGGGCTTATGGCTCAGACATATGATGAACAAGAGCCCCAGGTCACTGGGAAGGTAAACTCTCACACTCCTCTTTCTGAATCTGAAGTCTTTGAGCATGATCATGAGGACAACTCTTCTGACGATGAGTCTGAACTCATGGCCAAGTATAAGGAGTTGATAAGAGCCTACAACAAATGTCGAAAGGTCGTGAAAACTCAGGCAAAAGAGATTAAGTCTCTAAATGCCGTAGAAAGCTCTCTGAGAGAGGAAGTCGTTAAGATGGTCTCACTCAGAGAAGACTTAGATACTGCAGTCGATAAGTTAAACAAGGCTATCAAGCACCTTGATCTGAATGATGAAATCATGAAGGGGTTGGAAGAATTACTTGAAGCCGAAAAGAAACTTGTTGAAGGTTTCTCTAAGACCAAGGTAGTTCTTCCTCTTGTTACTGAGTTCTCTGCTCAGGCCAAGGGTGTTGGGCTAGGCCATGTAGAAGCTCCTAGTAAATCTTCTAGGAGGAATAAGGCTCAAAGAAGGAATAAGGCCGCCAAGAAGGCCTTGGCGAAAGAAAAGGGGAAGGCCCCTCAAGATCAGACTATCTTTAAGAAAGTCATATTTCCAACTAATGAGTTTGATCTTGACTCATCCTACGGCCACTTGACTAGGCCTACTTATGTAGAGCCAAAGTCTCGTTATGTAGAGCCAAAGTCTCGTTACCAAGGATGGACTTGCCCCAGAAACTTTGGCGAGAGTTTCTTTAAGGCACCTTATGAAGAAGTCATTCTTCAGGACTATGGTCCTTATGATCATGGTCATAACTTCAAGAAAGCACCAAAGGTAAAACCCATTGTGAAAAAGCCTGCGAAGGAGAAGAAATCATGTGATTGCCATCATCATGAAGCCTCCTCCTCCAAGACTGCAACCCCTGCTAGACCACTATCCCAGAAGGTCAAGAAGGAGTACCTAAGGCAAAGATACAACAGGTTCAACTATTGGTGCTATGACAGAATTGGTCATTTTTCCATCGATTGTTGGTTTAATCCGAGAAATGTTGCAACTCCTCAGGTTGGCGACATGAGAATGACCACTCATAATGCTAATCCTCGTAGGGGGAGTGTTCTAACACGAGACCAAGGACCCAAACATGTTTGGGTTCCTAAGGCAAACTGATTATGATTGCAGGGATGTCCAAAGGCTACTAAAATGCCTATCAGGTATTTGGACAGTGGATGCTCTCGACACATGACCGGGATAAGAAGCCTACTTCAGAACTTCTCTCCAGTATTGAATGGACCAAAGGTTATCTTTGGAGGTTTAGACCGAGGAATCACTAAAGACTACGGTATGATCACTAACGGTAGTGTATCCTTTTCGAATGTAGCTTATGTAGAGGGATTCGAACACAATCTCATAAGCATAAGCCAACTATGCGACAAAGTATACATAGTTGAATTCTATGCTGACAAGTTCTTGATAAAGTCTGTTGACAATATGGAAATGATTCTATCTAGCACTCGAAGCAGGAATATATTTTGTTTAAATTTCATTTGTATAGACTCTTCTATACCAATGTTCCTTTTAGCAAAAGATAGTGCGTCTCTCGGTGACCAATGACACAAGAGACTAGCACATATTAATTTTAAAACTATTAATAAATTATTTTCACTGAACTTAGTACGTGATGCCCCGAATGTCAAGTACATCAAAGATAGACCTTGTCATGCATGCGTAAAAGGCAAGCAAACAAGGGTTATCTTTAAAAGCGTTATTGGCAAGGATTCTAATAGATGTTTACATCTACTTCATATTGACTTATTCGGTCCACTACAAGTTAAAAGTTTATGAGCCAAGGATTATACGTTGGTTATCGTTGATGACTACTCGCGCTTTGCGTGGGTGTTCTTTTTGAAACATAAGTTAGATACCTTCGATGTCTTTATAAATTTTGTTTGGCAGATCCATAATGAATACAATTATTTTGTAGTCAAGATAAGAAGTGACAATGGAACTGAGTTCAAGTCTAGGGCTATGACAGAATTTTGTGAAAGCCTAGGTATCTTTCATGAATTTTCCTCTCCTCGTACTCCGCAGCAAAATTGAGTAGCTGAGAGAAAGAATAGAACACACATAGAGGCCTGCAGGACTATGTTGAGTGATGCTTCACTGCCGGAGTACTTCTGGGCTGAAGCCGTCAACACTGCATGCCACGTGCAAAATCGATCAATCATAAATAAGAACCACGATAAGACACCTTATGAACTTCTAAAGGGCAGGAAATCGACTGTCTCATATTTTAGAATTTTTTGTTGTAAATACTTCGTGCTTAATAATGGTAAGTATCACACTACCAAGTTTAGCGAAAAGAGTTTTGAAGGTATTTTTGTAGGGTATAGTAGGCATAGTAAGACATACAAGATATTTAATAGAAAAACTCTGGTTGTATAAGAATCAATACATGTTGTATTTGATGAGACAAACTTGCGGCAAAGCAACTCTTCTAGTGTACTTATTGAAGATGCAGGTGCAAAGTTGAAAGAAATTAGCTTGGATGAACAAAATAAAGATAAAGGTGAAAAATTCATCAAGATCACTACTCCAACCCCTATTGGAGAGGTAGATGATCAAGATGAAGAAGTAGTCCAAGTTGATGAAGTCACTCCAGTGGTTGAAGTTCTAGATGCAAGGTCTCTAGAGCTCAGACATATGAAGGATCACCCAATGGACAAAATCATAGGAGATCCCCAGGATGGTGTCAGAACTCGTAGAGGTACAACTAACGAGAATTTATATTTAAGTTTTCTCTCACAGAGTGAACCAAAGAAGTTTGAGGAAGCAAACTCAGACGCATCATGGATCGTGACCATGGAAGAAGAACTGAACCAGTTCAAGCACTGTAAAGTTTGGAAACTTGTTCCTAGACCCAAAGGTAAGAATGTCATCGGGATAAAGTGGGTCTATAGGAACAAGATGGACGAACATGGAACGATCATAAAGAACAAAGCCAGACTCGTCGCCAAAGGATATCATCAAGAAGAAGGAATCGACTTCGACCAGACATATGCTCCAGTGGCTAGGCTGGAGGCAATCCTGTTGGGTACATTGGAAAATGTGTACCTGATTTGGATAAGCCTCACTTAGCTCAATGATATACATCAAGGTGTATTTGATGTTATTTTGAGTTTATATGTGCAGGTTAAGAATGTGCTAGAATGCAGGAAAAATATTCTAAGTCCATATGTCGACACCTGAGGAAGTTGTGTCGACACTTCAGTAAGATTATGTCGACACTTGGAAATGGCTGTGTCGACACCTCAGTGAATTTGTGTTGACACCAGGAGGCAGTGTCGACACACAGAAATAGTTAGTCAACATCAACTATGTCGATACTAGGAGGCTGTGTCGACACACAGAGGCAGAGTCGACAACAACTGTGTCGACACCTAGAGGCAGTGTCGACAACAACTGTGTCAACACCTGGAGGCAGTGTCGACACACGCTATGTTCTGAGTCTAAATAAATTATGTCGACACACAGGACTTGTGTCGACACACAGCTGAGTCTAGACTAAGTTGATTGCTGATGAATGGTGAAGTGTTTGTGTCGACACAAATAATCAGTGTCGACGCATTCCCAAGATGCAGTGTCAAGAAGCTGTGTTGACATCAAGGCAGCTATGTCGACATCACCAAAGGCTGTGTCGATACTTAAGTCTCTTGTGTCAACACATATTGACAGATGGTCTCGACACTTTATGACAGTCAGTCTCGACGCTTTGCTGACAGAGACAAAGCCTCAAGAACTGTTTAAAGACTTGACAGCTGTGAGTTACAACAGGTTTACTGAAGCTGTCAGACTTGTCAAAAGTTAGTTAGAAACCGGATCAGCCGGTTACCATGGATGAAGTCTATAAATAGATGGATTCAGAAGAAGAAAGATGAATAAATAGAAAAGAACAATACACACAACTAACACACCTATTGTGAGGTTGATCTCTGATCAAGAAAGTACAAGTAATAAAGAAGAAGATCTTCGTGAGAAGATCTAAGAAGACGTTCTGAAGTAGTTTACTATTCAGATTCTATCTAAGTTGAATTTAATCAAGAATTCAGAAGTATCTTCAAGAGGTTTGGATAGAGAGAGATCCAGCTATTTGAAATCAAGAAGGAGACATTCACATGTCTCTTAAGAAGCAGATACTGAACTAATTTGTCAAGAAGATTCAGATTTATTTCTGAAGTCTAAGAAGGAAGCTGCCAGTCAGTTATATTCAAAGGAAATCAACCCAACTAAGTTCAGATTCAAGAAGTTTTGAAGAAAGTTAAGATCAAGTTGATTTCAGCCATCAGCCTCTTCAAGAAGCTGATCAAGAAAGTTCTTATCCCTTCTCTCTCAACAGGGGTAAGAGATTACAAAATTCCTTATCAAATTCTGTAGGATCTATTCATAGATCTGAGTTATTTTATAAAGACTGAGTGTAGGAGATTTATTCTCTGAGTGGTAGGGCTGTTTATGCCTGAGTTGTAGGAGAAGGTATTCTCTGAGTTGTAGGCCTTGTGGAAAGGCTTAGGTAGGGTTGTTTATGCCTGAGTTGTAGGAGAAGGTATTCTCTGAGTTGTAGGCCTTGTGGCAAGGCTGAGGTAGGGCTTGTTAGCCTGAGTTGTAGGAATGTGGATACATTCTGAGTTGTAGGAATCCTTCTAGATTCTAAGCTAAAGGAAGAAGTTAGGCCGAATCTAGCATACTGCTAGATAGGTGAAGGAGGAAAGTGGATGTACCCAGACCTTGGGGAACCACTATAAAACTATGTGCAATCTGTGATGTGTGTATGATTGTGATTATTGTGCTGTGTTAGCTGTAGAAATATCTGATTTACTCAAAGAACTGTAGTTATTTTCTGCCTTAAGTTAAATCAAGGAAAAGTACCTATTCACACCCCCCTCTAGGTGTTTAAGTAGTCTTGAAAGTAAAACTATCAAGTGGTATCTGAGGGAGGTTGCTCAAAGAAGGACTTAACAGTCTGAGTTAGATCACTAAGGCAGAATCAAGAATCAAGAAAATGGATTCTGGAGAGAATCACAAGGAATTAGGGTCAATGAAATTATCTATCTGTAGGAAAGAGATTTTTGGAATCTAGAAAGAAAGGGTTAGGTTGTTTATGGAGGCCTCTGACCCAAGAATATATATCACAGTAAAAGAAGGTCCATATATCCCAATGAATGTGTCTGTTCTAGATGCAAATCAAAGAACTCCTAAAGATTTTTTTGAAATGACCAAGGATGAGATTATATTGGCAACTATGGATAAAAGAGCTCAGAATATCATAGTGAGTGTCATAGATGATTTTACTTTCCAAAATTTGATTCACTACAAAACCTCCAAGGAAATGTGGGACACTTTGATTGTCTACATGGAGGGTTCTGAAGAAGTTAGACAAGACAGAAAGTTTATGCTCAATCAAGAATATGAGAGTTTTAGACAAGGGAAGTCTGACAGCATATCTGAATGCTACAAGAAATTCTACAGGATAGTGAATGAACTGATGTCCTATGGAAGGATCTTCAGTACTTATGAGCTGAATGACAAATTCCTAAGATCCTTGACAAAGGATTGAGATACCAAGATTTGTGCCATTAGAGAAGTGGCCAAACTAGTAGACATTTCTCCTCCAACCTTATTTGGAAAGTTGCTATCATATGAAATGCAACTAATGGCTAGGAAGGAGGAAGAAAGAAATACAAAAGGAGAGCATAGAGAAAAGTTAGTGGCCTTCAAGGTTGAAGCCACCAGAAAGAGCAGGAGGATGTCTCCATCACCTCCTAAGGAAGTTGCTGAAGTTATCTCAGAGAATTCAGACAATCAGAACTCAGATAGTAGTGATTCAGATGCAGATTTTACTACATTTACAAGGTAGTTTCAGAGGTTCTTGAAGAAGAAGCAGTGGAAGTCAAGGCCCTCCACATCACAGCCAGTTTGATGACTACTATTAAAAGAGAAAATCATCAAGAAAGGAAAGGAGCAGGTCTAAGCCCAGCAAAGCTACATTATCAAAAATTGTTTGCTATTGCTGCAATAGGCCAGGACATGTGGTGACTGAGTGTCCAGAAAAGAGGAAGGAGTCAGCAGACAGAAAGAAGACTCAACAAAAGGGCAAGAAGGAGAAATCTTTTTTTGCTAAGAAGGAGAAGAGTCTTACAGATCAATCCTCCTCAGAGTTAGAATCTAAAGCTGAAGCATACATTGGACTGTATGCAGCTAGTGAAGAAGAGGAGTTTATGCAATTACTAGACTCCATCAATGAACAAGAAGACCATCAGTGCATGGGACTGATGGCTAAATCAGAAGACAACAAGTGTCAGGATCAGCCTGGTCCCAGAAAGGTACAACGTAATTCTAGAATTTCTGATTACAGTACTGGTTCAGAGTCAGATTCATCTTCATCAAGTGATGAGGATGGATTAAAATCTGAAGGAGATATTCATCAGTTGATAGATGAATATGGGGACTTATTGCAGGCACTTAAGAAAAGTAAAAATCTGGTCAAAAATCAGGCTAAGGAAATTGCAGATCTTAAGATGACTGCATCTGGTTTAGAGAAAGAATTGGATCAACAAATGAATGAGGTTGCCAAGCTGAAAACTATTACTGTTATTCAGATGGGTACAATCACATATAAAAATGATCTAATTAAAAGTCTGGAAGTCAGACTTAAAGTAGAGAAAGATTTGGTGGCTAGTTACTCTAAGCCAAAATCAGTCTTACCCTTAATAGATGAGTTTGTGGCTCAAAAGGGTAAGGCTGGAAAAGGCTATAAAGGTAACACCAGGGCTGCCCATTTCAAGAGAAAGGGCAAAGCCTCTGTTCAGCCATTTAATTTTAAAGTCCCTGTAGTTTTTAGAAAGGTGCATGAGCTTTCTAACAAGTATGACTTTGAGAATACTCAAGGTCATAATAAGACTGATGTCATGAATGACAAGGGTGCTTATGTCAATAAGTCAGCCCATGTTCATAAACCCCATGGTTATAAGAAACCAGTGGGTGTAGCTGCAGTAGCACCAGCTGGCATAACATAAGTGTCAGGAAGAACAACAGTCTGCCAGTTAGAAGAGTTGCTGGTAGATTTGATATGAAGGAAGCTAACTTGAACCAAGGACCCAAGACTTACTTGGGTTCTAAGGGAAAGTAATTATGTATTGTAGGAAAGTCCAAGTTGCCATGCCCCTATATGGTAATTGGACAGTGGATGTTACAAGCACATGACTGGAACAAATGGGCTACTAAAGGAGTACACACCTATCAAGGATGGACCTAAAGTAATCTTTGGTTGATCTGAAAGAGGAATCATCAAAGGATTTAGTAACATCTCTTCCAACCAAATTACCATCACTCAAGTGGCTTATGTAAAAGGTTTGAAACACAACCTGATAAGCATAAGTCAGCTGAGTGATCTATGATATGACATTTCATTTGTTAAGAATGGATGTCATATCAAAAGGTCAAGTGATCATAAGGTCATATTGACTGGGTATAGAAAAAGAAATGTTTATTGTCTTGACTTTGTGTGTGAGAACAAAGGTTCTCCTATTTGTCTTGTAGCTGATGAGAAAGCATCTCATTATGTCAAATAGAATAAGAGGCTGACCCATCTTAACTACAAGATAATTGGCCAACTCTTTAGTAAAGAGTTAGTGAGGAATGGTCCTCAAGTTAAGTGTATAAAGGAAGGGATATGTTCAGCTTGTCAAAAGGGTAAGCAGACAAAATCCTCCTTTCATAGCCTTGAAAACAAGGATTCAGTGAGGTGTCTATACCTCTTACATATGGATATTTTTGGTCCTATGCCAGTTCATAGTCTAGGTAGGAAGGTCTACACTTTTGTGGTTATAGATGACTATTCTAGATATTCCTGGGTGTTCTTTCTAAGACAGAAATCTAAAACCCCAAGTGTTTTACACAGTTTTGTCAGACAAATTCAGAATGAACTGGACAGTATAATGGTCAAAATCAGAAGTGACCATGGCACTAAATTTCAATCTGAAAGTATGACAGGATTGTGTGAAGAGTTTGGGATTTTTCAAGAATTCTCCTCACCTAGAACACCTCAACAAAATGGTATTGCTGAAAGAAAGAATAGGACATTGATTGAAGCTTGTAGAACTCTATTGAGTGGCACTTCTCTCCTAGAATATTTCTGGGTTGAGGCAGTAAACATTGCATGTCATGTGCTCAATAGGGCTTCTATCACCAAGTACCACAAAAAGACTCCCTATGAGATCATGAAAGGTAGAAAACCAAATCTATCCTATTTTAGAATCTTTGGTTGCAAGTTTTATATCCTTAACAATGGCAAGTCTTATTTAATTAAGTTTGCTGCCAAATCCCAAGATGGGATATTTGTTGGGTACAACAACAATAGTAAGGCTTATAGAGTTTATAACTTGATTACTCAGGTTGTAAAAGAATCTGTACATGTTGTATTTGATGAAACAAGATTAATCAACAGTGAGTTGCCTTGTAGTTCATGCAGTCCAACAGGTATAAGCAATAGAATGGACAAGCTTTCCATTGCAGAAGGCTCAACTGCAGATGAAGGATTGGAAAATGATGGCTACTGTCTAGGGGGAGTACAAGACTCTCTAGAAGCCGATGACAACCAAGAGGTGCAGCATAATGATGAAACTACAGGTGTTCAGCCAGAAGGAATTTTACCTCCAGCTGTAAGACATCTAAAGGATCATCCAGCAAATCAGATAATTGGTGATCCAAGACATGGAGTGCAAACCAGAAGTAGAAATCTGAATACAGTCCTACACTCAAGTTTTCTATCTCAACTGGAGCCAAAGAAATTTGAAGAAGCTATCCAAGACCAACACTGGATTAATGCTATGCAAGAGGAGCTTAATCAGTTTAGAAGATGCAGGGTCTGGGAGTTGGTTCCTAAACCAAAAGACCACAACATCATTGGTACAAAGTGGATTTTTAGGAACAAGTTGGATGCGAATGGAGTTATTGTGAAGAATAAAGCAAGATTGGTTGCAAAAGGATATAAGCAGGAAGAGGGAATAGACTTTGATCAAACATTTTCCCCAGTAGCAAGACTGGAAGCAATCAGAATGTTCCTTGCCTATGCAGCATATCAAGGCTTCAAGGTATATCAAATGGATGTGAAATCAGCATTCCTGAATGGTGATCTAAAAGAAGAAGTCTATGTAGAGTAGCCATCAGGTTTTGTAGATTCTCTTAAACCTGGTTATGTCTATAGACTTAGGAAAGCATTGTATGGGTTAAAGCAAGCCCCAAGGGCTTGGTATGAAACTCTTGTTGGGTATTGTATCCACAATGTACCTGATTTGAAGAAGCCCCTAAACAAGCTAAGGTGAATTGACTATGTATTTGATGAAATCCTTCTAGTTGTGCTTGCAGCTATTCATTGCTAAGCACACACCAATGTCAGGGTGCAGTAGGTCAATATACGCGGGTCTGCACAATGTAATCCCTCGTTGAGCAGATCAGTGTGTTGGCTTACGTGTACTCTCTCTATTGGAGTGTACTTATTTCCAAGCACAGGGTCATGAAAGATCAAGAGCAGACAAGGAGCAAGGATGGGCCAAAGACCAGCTCACGGGTGGAAAGACGAGAAATCGTCTAAGTCCAAATCGTCGAGAATCACTAGCTGATTCTCGCCGGTTGGATCCGGCAGTCTCAACGCCGCCAGAAATTTCTCTAAGGCAGAATCGTCGAGAATCACTAAGTGATTCTCTCCGATTCGTCGAGAATGACTTTACATTCTCGACGATTCGGCGAGAATCAAGTGTGATTCTCGTCGATTCTCCCCGCTTCTATATCAGTGCAGCCAGAATTCTGCTAAGTAGAATTCGGCGAGAATCGTAGGTAATTCTCGCCGATTCGTCGAGAATCACCTACGATTCTCGCCGAATTTGACTTAGGCAATTTTCCGATTCTTTCTGGACCGGTCCATGTTACCTGCGGTATTTCGAACCGGACTTAGGTCTTATTGTGGTTGGGGCCCACAACGGTCATGTGCTTGACCTAAGGTATATATACCTCCGTATGTATGAGCGGAAAAAGGACGAGATACGCGAATTCAAAAAGAACAGCCGCCGACGTGACCTAGATCGCGATCTTGCTCCGCCGACCGTCTCCGCCGTTTGTGCAGTTGTCACCGCTGTTGATCTCAAGTTCTTCCAGATCTCCGGTGACAGAAGCTTAGTCTAGCATAGCGTCTCACGCGTCTAACCAGAGATCCCTTATCTCTTGATTCGTTGATCGGGAAAAACCTTCCCCTTCCGAATCGATCGAGACGACCGATCCTAGTGTGACCGTTGGAAGACCTTGCTTCCTTTGCTACGAAGTTTGAATCCCCATAGCACTGCAATATCTTTCCGTCGTCGCCGCTTATTCCGAGAACCTAGCCGCCGCTCCAAGCCGCCGCCGGTTTCGGGAAGGTTCATTCCAAGAGAGATCTAAGGTTGTAGACTCTTCGTTGACTTCATGAACACGTCGTCGAACGAAGAGCACCTTAATCTCCATAATTTGTTTGTATTCCTTATACATTCTAGTTTCTATTTCTTTGTAAAGGAACGGTTGGTTCCTAGTTGTAAGGGTTGGGTGCAACCAGTGTTGTGGGAGTGGTGACTCCTACGTGTGGAAGGGTTCCTTCCGTTAGTGCAAGGATTGGATTTCAATCCAGTTAGTGAAGTGACCGAGTCGTCCCTGGTTGGGAGATAGGTCGAAGGGGGAAAGTGAACGTATCCAAATCGGGGAACCACTATAATTTGTTTGAGTCTTTTCTGTGCTGTGTTGTTTGATTTACTTGTGCAGGTAATGTTTTTAATTCCGCAAAAATGCTAAAAGTCACCTATCCCCCATAGGTGAAGCTAGTTGACACTAGGTGGACTTTCAAGTGGTATCAGAGGGAGGTTCCTCATCAAAAAGGTTCACACCTTGAGTAGAATCCTGCCACCAGTGTCAAGAAGAAGACAGATATCTTCCATGGACGAACTCAAGTACTCCGGCAAGATCCCAGTGTGCACCAGGATAAACTTTCCTATCTGGAAGGAAAGGATTAGATTTTACATGGAAGTAGTCGACCCTCGACTCTTCATGGTCGTGGAGGAGGGACCTTATATTCCCACTAAGGCCTCCACCATTGACGCTACCAAAATGGTGCCAAAGACGCTTTCTGAAATGGACAAGGATGAGTGGTGCTGGTCGGACTTGATAAGAAGGCACAGAACATAACCTGATCAGTGTAAGCCAGTTATGTGATAAAGGGTATAATGTTAAGTTCTGTAAGGATAAATGCCTGATAATATCATGTGCCTCTTCGGAGACAGTATTAACTGGCATTAGGAGCAGAAATATTTTCTGCTTAGATTTTCTCAGTCTAGATTCTTCTACCCCAGTATGCCTCGTTGCAAAAGCCAGTGCATCTCTTTGTGAACAATGGCACAAGAGATTGACACATATTAATTATAAGACAATTAATATGCTGTTTTCCAAAGACTTAGTAAGGGATGCTCCCATCATTAAGTGCATTAAAGATAGTCCCTGTCCTCAATGCCAGATGGGCAAGCAGACTCGGGCTACCTTTAAGGGCATCCCAGACAAAGACTCCTCCAGATGTCTTTATCTTCTGCACATGGACTTGTTTGGTCCAATGCAAGTTCATAGCTTAGGAGGGAAGTCTTATACGCTAGTGATTGTAGATGATCATCCTTGGTTTACTTGAGTGTTCTTCTTAAAGCGCAAGTCTGATACGTTTGACATCTTCACCAGTTTTGTCAAGCAGATCCAGAACGAACTTAACTGCTCAGTGGTCAAAATCAGAAGTGACCATGGAACAGAGTTCGAGTCTGGTGCTATGACAGAGTTCTGTGAAGAACTTGGTATCTTTCATGAATTCTCCTCCCCACGCACTCCTCAATAAAATGGAGTGGCGGAGAGGAGGAATAGAACACTCATTGAAGTGTGTACGACAATGTTGAATGACGCTTCTCTCCCAGAATACTTCTGGGCCGAGGCTGTCAATACGGCTTGTCATGTGCAAAAACGGGCGTTGATCAACAAGAGCCATCGTAAGACTCCGTATGAGCTACTGAAAGGCAGGAAACCAACCATGTCCTATTTGAGGATCTTTGGCTGCAGATGTTATGTACTGAATAATGGGAAGTACCCGCGTACTAAGTTTGGTGAAAAATGCTTCGAAGGCATATTCATGGGCTATAGTAGCCATAGCCGGGCTTATAGAGTTTTCAACAAGAAAACCCTAGTGGTAGAGGAATCAATAAATGTTGTATTTGATGAAGGAAGTTTGCTTAATTGCAAGTCTTCTAGTGGTCTTCTTGAAGATGCAGGTGCCAGACTCGAAAAGCTACACCTGGATGAGCCCGAGAAAGATACAACTCCAAAATACGTCAAGGTCTCCACCTCAACGCCAATCGGAGAGGATGACAATCTGGATGGAGCAGTCCTCCCTGAAGAGGAAGGAGCCCCGGAAATCGCTAGAGCTCCTGATGCAAGACTTCTAGAGCTCCGACACGTGAGGGATCATCCTAGAGATCAGATCATCGGAGATCCTCGCGACGGTATCAGAACTCGAAGAGGTACTATTAATGAGATTTTGCATCTTAGTTTCCTATCACAGGTTGAGCCAAAGAAGTTCGACGAGGCGAACAAAGATGCAGCATGGATATTGGCCATGCAAGATGAACTACATCAATTTGAAAGATGCAACATCTGGACGCTGGTTCCCAGACCAAAGGGGCAGAACGTGATCGGCACCAAGTGAATCTTCAGAAACAAACTGGATGAACATGGTGTCATCATAAAGAATAAGGCCAGGCTGGTGGCTCAAAGATACCGATAGGAGGAGGGGATTGACTTCGACCAGACGTTTGCGCCAGTTGCATGGCTCGAGGCAATCTGTCTGTTCCTAGCCTATGCCTCTCATAAAGGATTCACTGTCTATCAGATGGACGTGAAATCGGCATTCTTGAATGGAGACTTGAAAGAGGAAGTATACGTCGCTCAACCTCCAGGTTTTGTCAATCCTACTTATCCTAATCATGTCTACTTTCTCAATAAAGCTCTATATGGCTTAAAACAAGCTCCTCGAGCTTGGTATGAGACCTTGTCTAGTTTTCTTCTTGAGAACAAGTTCTCTAGAGGAAAAATAGACAAGACATTGTTTCTCAGGGAAGTCAAAGGCAAGATCTTGCTGGTGCAAATCTATGTCGATGACATTATATTCGAGTCAACGGACAACAATCTCTGCAAAAAGTTTTCTAAACTTATGCAAGGAAAGTTTGAAATGAGCAGTATGGGAGAGCTGAAGTATTTCTTGGGACTTCAAGTGAAACAGTCTGAGGAAGGAATTTTCATTTCTCAGACAAAGTTCACCAATGAACTCCTCAAGAAATTCAGAATGGAGAATGCAATCTCGATGAGGACTCCAATGGGATCCACCATGTCTCTGGATAAGGATAAGAAAGGGAAACCTTTTGATGAAACCAAATACAGAAACATCATTGGATCCCTGCTCTACCTTACTGCAAGTAGACCGGATATCATGTTCTCCACATGTGTTTGTGCCAGATATCAGGTGAACACTAAGGAATCTCATTATGTCGATGCAAAGTGAATTCTTAGATACCTTAAAGGTACCCCTAATCTTGGCTTGTGGTACCCGAGAAACAATGATGTCGAGCTAATAGGTTTTTCAGATGCTGATTTTGCAGGGAGTAGGAATGACAGGAAAAGCACTTCCGGGACGTGTCAATTCCTCGGAAGAAGGCTCATCTCATGGAATAGCAAGAAGCAGAATTGTGTAGTGACCTCCACAGCAGAGTCTGAGTACGTCTCGGTTGGCAGCTGTTGCGCACAACTCCTATGGATCAGAAATCAGTTAGCAGACTATGACCTTCAGTTCAAGGAAGTACCAATGTACTGCGACTCCTCCAGTGCAATTTCTATTGCCGACAATCCGGTATCGCACAGCAGAACGAAGCATATTGAAGTGCGCTACCACTTCATTCGAGAGCACGTGGAGAACAAGGACATCTCTCTCTGCTATGTCCCCACAGACAAGCAGATTGCAGACATTTTCACAAAGCCCCTAGACGAGGCCAAGTTCAGTCTTTTCAAAACTGAATTGGGGATGCTAAACTACGAGGAATGAAGACTTCAGCAGCTCCAGGCTCGTGCATCTAGGGGGAGCATCTGCCAGGAACTCAAGTGTAAGCACAGGTGCAAGAACTGAGGGGGAGCATGGTGTCAAATGCACCAGACCCAGATTTGCAGAAGCCGAAAAGGGGGAGATTACCCTCTCGGTCGGCTAAGGTGCTAAGGTGTATGCTCCAAATGCTCTAAAGATAATGGTATGGAATTTCAACTCACTCTCGTTTTTCAAAGTTGTGTTTTCTTCCAAGTCGTTATATTCACCTTAGCTTGTAGGGTTTAGGCTTCTTCAAATAGGGGGAGATTGTTGGGTATTGTATCCACAATGTACCTGATTTGAAGAAGCCCCTAAACAAGCTAAGGTGAATTGACTATGTATTTGATGAAATCCTTCTAGTTGTGCTTGCAGCTATTCATTGCTAAGCACACACCAATGTCAGGGTGCAGTAGGTCAATATACGCGGGTCTGCACAATGTAATCCCTCATTGATCAGATCAGTGTGTTGGCTTACGTGTACTCTCTCTATTGGAGTGTACTTATTTCCAAGCACAGGGTCATGAAAGATCAAGAGCAGACAAGGAGCAAGGATGGGCCAAAGACCAGCTCACGGGTGGAAAGACGAGAAATCGTCTAAGTCCAAATCGTCGAGAATCACTAGCTGATTCTCGCCGGTTGGAGCCGGCAGTCTCAACGCCGCCAGAAATTTTTCTAAGGCAGAATCGTCGAGAATCACTAAGTGATTCTCGCCGATTCGTCGAGAATGACTTTGCATTCTCGACAATTCGGCGAGAATCAAGTGTGATTCCCGCCGATTCTCCCCGCTTCTATATCAGTGCAGCCAGAATTCTGCTAAGTAGAATTCGGCGAGAATCGTAGGTAATTCTCGCCGATTCGTCGAGAATCACCTACGATTCTCGCCGAATTTGACTTAGGCAGTTTTCTGATTCTTTCTGGACCGGTCCATGTTACCTACGGTATTTCGAACCGGACTTAGGTCTTATTGTGGGTGGGGCCCTAACGGTCATGTGCTTGACCTAAGGTATATATACCTCCGTATGTATGAGCGGAAAAAGGACGAGATACGCGAATTCAAAAAGAACAGCCGCCGAAGTGACCTAGATCGCGATCTTGCTCCGCCGACCGTCTCCGTCGTTCGTGCAGTTGTCGCCGTTGTTGATCTCAAGTTCTTCCAGATCTCCGGTGACAGAAGCTTAGTCTAGCATAGCGTCTCACGCGTCTAACCAGAGATCCCTTGTCTCTGGATTCGTTGATCGGGAAAAACCTTCCCCTTCCGAATCGATTGAGACGACCGATCCTAGTGTGACCGTTGGAAGACCTTGCTTCCTTTGCTACGAAGTTTGAATCCCCATAGCACTGCAACAGCTCTCCGTCGCCGCCGCTTATTCCGAGAACCTAACCGCCGCTCCAAGCCGCCGCCGGTTTCGGGAAGGTTCATTCCAAGAGAGATCTAAGGTTGTAGACTCTTCGTTGACTTCAAGAACACGTCATCGAACGAAGAGCACCTTAATCTCCATAAGTTGTTTGTATTCCTTATACATTCTAGTTTCTATTTCTTTGTAAAGGAACGGTTGGTTCCTAGTTGTAAGGGTTGGGTGCAACCCGTGTTGTGGGAGTGGTGACTCTTACGTGTGGAAGGGTTCCTTCCGTTAGTGCAAGGATTGGATTTCAATCCAGTTAGTGAAGTGACCGAGTCGTCCCTGGTTGGGAGATAGGTCGAAGGGGGAAAGTGGACGTACCCAAATTGGGGAACCACTATAATTTGTTTGAGTCTTTTCTGTGCTGTGTTGTTTGATTTACTTGTGCAGGTACTGTTTTTAATTCCACAAAAACGCTACAAGTCACCTATCCCCCCCATAGGTGAAGCTAGTTGACACTAGGTGGACTTTCAACTCTGTCTACTTTCCTTATTGAGAACAAATTCTCAAGAGGTAAAATAGATAAAACTCTATTCCTAAGGGAATCTAAAGGGAAGATAATCTTAGTTCAGATCTATGTAGCTGACATAATTTTTGGGTCTACAGAGAACAACCTTTACAAGAAGTTTGCCAAACTTATGCAAGGGAAGTTTAAAATGAGCAGTATGGGGGAACTTAAGTTCTTCTTGCTCCAAGTAAGACAGACTGATGATGGATTGTCCATATCCCATTCTAAGTTCACCAAGGAGTTAATTAAGAAGTATGGTATGGAATCATCCTCCACCATGAGAACTCTTATGGGAACAAGTATGCCTATATGTAAAGATGATGCAGGTAAACCTGTAGATGAGTCTTTGTATAGAGGAATAATTGGCTCTCTATTATATCTCACTGCTAGTAGACCAGACATTATGTATGCAACATATGTCTGTGCTAGATACCAAACATGCCCTAAAGAATCACATTATACTACAGTCAAGAGGATTTTGAGATATCTAAAGGGCACACCTAATCTAGGCCTTTGGTACCCTAGGAATGGAGATTTTCTACTAACAGGTTATTCAGATGCAGATTTTGCAGGCTGTAGAGAAGATAGAAAAAGTACTACAGGTACATACCAATTCCTGGGAGGAAGATTGATATCTTGGAGTAGTAAGAAGCATACTAGTGTGGCAATATCCACAGCTGAGTCTGAATATGTGGCAACAGGAAGTTGATGTGCACAGCTGTTGTGGATTCAACATCAGCTAAGGGACTATAGTATTCAAGTAAGTAGAACACCTTTATTGTGTGATTCCAAAAGTGCCATTTCTATTGCAAACAATCCTGTTTCACATAGTAGGACTAAGCATATAGAGATAAAATACCATTTTCTTAGAGAACATGTAGAAAAAGAAGACATCTCATTAGAATTTGTTAAAACTGATTATCAAATTGCAGATGTATTTACTAAGCCTCTGGATGAAACTAAATTCAATAGATTTAAAATTGAATTAGGAATGCTGACCATAGGTTAGTTTACCAAAAAATTGGCTAAGTAAAATTGTGTCGACACATTCAGTAATAAAGTGTCGACACTGAAAAGTTATGTCGATAATTCAGGAAAATTGTGTCGACACAGAGTAAAAGTGTCGACACCTAAGGGACAAAGAGTCGACACACCCAGAAGTGTAGTGTCGACACAACCAGAGTAATGGTGTCGACACTTACAGATTTTGTGTCGACACTTATAATAAGAGTCGACATAGAATTTCTGATGAACTACTAAGTATCTCCAGTGTCGACATATCATTAATTGGTGTCGACACATAGTAGTCAGCGTCGTGGTCGAGACAATAGAAGTGTGTGTCGACACTTTTTAACAGTGTCGACACTTTTTAGACAGTTTTTGCCCGCCTTTTGATCTTCTTTGATTAGAAGGGTATAAATAGGTCAAGAACTTATTCTGTCGACACGCTCACCAGGGTTTCGAGACAAAAACCTTGTGTCGACAATCTCTCTTCTCTCCAACCAAGCTTTCTCTTCATTCCAATGGCGCCCAAGGTTGAAGACAACGTCAATGAAGGATATGAGTTGGTTAGGCATGCATTCGTCGATGCCGACTCAGAGATCAAACAGGTCATTTCACTTCTTGTAGAAAACGGATTAGAATATCTTGTCTCTGAACCTACTAAGATATGGAAGAAAGAAGTATTCGAGTTCTATACTGCTGCATCACTAGACTCAACTGGGTTGAAGATCAAATCCACTATACATGGAGAAAAAGTCAAGCTATCTCAAAAAAGGTTGAGCAAGATTCTTCATCTTCCTAGAATACATGAGGAGGAAGAGGTGCCATCCTCAAGGACCATGGAGGCGCTTCAATGGTGTGGATATGATCCAATCATAAAAATAGGATCTGCCATCAACAAGAAGGGCATGAATCATCAGGGGAAATTCCTGTCTGAAATAATAGGTAAAGTGATCTTATGTAAACCAGGTGGCCATGATAGGATATCAGCCTATATGTTCAGCCTGATGACAAGGGTAATTTTCAAGATTCAAACCAATTGGTCAGCAGTACTATTTGATAAGATAAAAGAAGGGATAAAGAAGCCAAACTTGGCTAGGATCATGAGTCTGTACCTGGATGGAATAATTCCAGAGGTGATGCAACAGATTCCTAGATCAAAAATAAACCACATGAGGAGAATTGACATAAGGTTATTCTCAAGATGGGATAGAGTTCTTTCTAAAGAAATGCCTGATGTGGACAGGCAAGAGCATGGTCTTAAAGATGCACAAGTCCAGGAAGACACTATATCTGCACAGGTGCAGGGGGAGCCAGTTATTGCACAAGTGCAGGGGGAGCTAGAAAGTATACAAGTCCAGGACAATGCTGAGAATGCACATTTACAGGGGGAGCCAGATTCTGAACAGGTATAAGAGGAAGAAAGAATAAATTTATCAGAGGACATTGTTTCTCAAACTGATCTAGATATTTCTAGAGTTGCTGTTGCTGCTTAGAAAGTACTATCTCCTGCTCTCACACAACAAGAATTCACTCTTGAAGAGATGTTTCCTGATCTTGGAGGAGAAGCAGATAAAATGGAGACCCTAAGATTTGAGGGGAAGCAAGTAAGGGTTGAGGGGGAGCAGGTTGATATAGAGGAAGAGCAACAAGTAGCTGAGAAAGAAATTTCTTCCACTCCTCAAGAGAGGGTTAATATTGACAGTTCTTCAGAATCTGAGCATGAAGAAGTTAGGGAGGCAAAGAAGAGAAAATTAATGGTCTTTAAGAGAAGAAGTCAAAGCTATAAGCAGGCTTTACAAGCTACTTCTTCCAAACCAGCACCTGCAATTGATTACAACAAACTTTTGGTGGATTTACAAGTCAAAATGGATGAGCAGAGATTGGCTCTTGAAAAGTATGTGGATGAAAGCCATAAGGCTCTTCAATTTAATCTGGCACAAGATATAAAATCTATAAGATTTGAAGTTAATCAGAATAAAAGAGAGATGACAGATTGCTTCCACAAGGGAGGCAATGCTGTGGTATTTCTTGCAAAGCAACAAGCAGAAATAAAGAAGCAAGTGGATCAGATGGCTGTCAAACAAGGCTATGTCCTTGAAAATCAAATAAGAATGAATGACAATCTGACAGAATCTCACAATGTCATAGTAACTGAGTTTGCAAATACTGTTATTGCCATGACTGAAACAAGAACTACAGAAATGGAAGAATATGATAAGAAGCTACAGGCTGCCCTAGATTCAGTTAAAACTGTCATCACTTCATCTCAAAAGTTAATTAGTGACAAGCTTCAAAAGTTAAAGCCATTCTTTAAAGATGGAATCAATTACCTGGATGGGCAAATAAGTTTCAGAAAGAGGACTTAAGAGATCATATGACCAGAGAAGTCATAAAGGGGGAGAGGGTGTTAGTCTATGCTGGCTCTGATCATGCCAAATGGGTAACCAATAGTATAAGAGCCACTATGGGATATCCACCCTTGTGTGATGATTATAATATGGCTGAGTCAGGGGTGCAACCAATTATACTTGAAGGTGATCAACCTGAGGTTGCCCAAGTCATTTACCCTCCTGCAGATATTGAAATGGTACATCAACAAGTTGAGTCTATGTACAGCCCTCCTCTACCAGTTATAAATGTTATTATTGAAAAGGTTAATATGCTAGAAGCTGGTCTGAAAGCTCAGCAAGATGCTCTATTATCAAAGAAAAGATTTAGAGAGCAAGCAGAATTAAAGCCAGACTTTGAGCAGTGGAGCCCCACTTCAAGGAATATCATTTTAACTGCTTGGAAAGCTGTAAAAGATCAAGTACATGAAAGGGGAAAATGGTACAATGAGCAAGAATGACAAAAGTATGAAGCCAGGCAGGAGGCCATAGTTCAAAACAGGAGAAAGGCTAAGATGGGGAAGCTACCTCCTGATACTCAGGAACCTAGCAAGTATTTCCCCAAGCCCTTTCATTATTTTGAAAGGCAAAGGATCAAGGCTGAAGCACAAAAGAAAGCTGAGTTGAAAGGCAAGAAGCCTATTGAAGATACAAAACCTATTGTGCAGGCTCAGATTAAATCTAGCAAAGGGATTGTCATCAAGGAGCCAGTCCAGCCTTAGTCTAAGTTTTACTAGTTTTTGTTCAAGAACTATGTAATTGTTAGTTTGTTAAAGAAATCAATGTAAACAACTTGTAACAAACATTTTTGAGTTAATATATAAAACATTGTTCTGTGATCATTCTCTTTTACATCTTTATTCTGTGATGTAACAATGATATGTGTTTTGTTATAGTACCCTGTAATATAATGCTTATATACATTGTTGGGTACATTGGAAAATGTGTACCTGATTTGAAGAAGCCCAACTTAGCTCAATGATATACATCAAGGTGTATTTGATGTTGTTTTGAGTTGACATGTGCAGGTGAAGAAGTATTAAATAATGCAGAAAAATATTCTAAGTCCACATGTCGACACCTGAAGAAATTGTGTCGACACCTGAAGAAATTGTGTCGACACTTCAGAATATTTGTGTCGACACTTCAGATTATCAGTGTCGACACAGAGAAAGATAGTCGACCACATTTATGTCGACACTGTGAAGCAGTGTCGACACATAAAGAAAATAGTCGACTTCAACTATCTCAACACTGGGAAGCAGTGTCGACTAGTGAAAGATAGTCGACCAGAGAAAGATAGTCGACTCACAAAAGAAGATAGTCGACCACAACTGTGTCGACACTGGGTGGATGTGTCGACACCAGAATACTGAGTCGACACATATTGGCAGAAGTCGACTATGCTTGTGTCGACACCAGAAGACTGAGTCGACACATTTTGGCAGAATTGAAGATTGCTGTGTCGACACCAGAAGGCTGAGTCGACACATACTAAGTTCTGAATCTACAACAACTGTGTCGACACACAGGACTTGTGTCGACACACTGCAGAGTCTAGACCAAGTTATTTTCTGAAGAAGCTGTGTCGACTTAAAGGCAACTTAGTCGACATCATCAAAGACTGTGTCGACACCAAAGTCACTTGTGTCGACACAGATAGACAGATTGGTCTCGACACTTTCTAACTGACTGTCTCGACATTTTGTTGTCCAAGGCTAAGGTACAAGAACTGTTTGAAGACTTGACAGTTGTGGGTTGCCACCGTTTAACTGAAGCTGTCAGACCTGTCAGAAAATAGTTAGAAACCGGATCAGCCGGTTACCATGAAGAAAGTCTATAAATAGACACATTCAGAAGGAATTAAAAAAAGGCAGCTAAGCTAAGAAAAATAATAGAAGAAGATCTAAGAAGAAGAAACTGAAGGATTACGATCCTGTTGAAGTTTCAATTCAAGAAAGTGAAAAAGAAGATCTTCATCAGAAGGTCTAAGATGAAGAAGTCTGAAGTATCAGTAAAGGTGTTGGATAGAGGGAGATCCAGTCATCTTGAAGAAGAAGAAGGAAGCCATCAGTGGTTTCTCAAGAAGCTGTTTGGAAATCAACTCACCTAAGTTCAGATTCAAGAAGCTTTGAAGAAAGCTCAGATTCAGTTGATTTCATCAGCTGATCAAGAAGTGTCTTGTCCTCTTCTCTCTCAACAAAGGCAAGACATCAAAATATCTTTTCTAAATTTCTGTAGGATCTGTTTACACAGATCTGAGTTGTAAGCCTGTGTTATAAAGGCTGAGTGTAGGAGAGGTAATCTCTGAGTGGTAGGGCTATTTGCCTGAGTGTAGGAGAAGGTTATTCTCTGAGTGGTAGGCCTTGAGGCAAGGCTGAGGTAGGGCTGTTGAGCCTGAGTTGTAGGAACCTATCCAGGTTCTGAGCTGTAGAATCTGAGGATCTGAGAATAGTGGAAGTTTGGCCGAATCTAGCACATTGCTAGATAGGTGAAGGGGGAAAGTGGATGTACCCAGATCTTGGGGAACCACTATAAAACATTGTGCAATCTGTGATGCTTAGTTTTCTGTGAATGCTGTGCTAGATAATTTAATCTGTAATTGAATTCTGCCTAGATTTATAGACAAGAAATTAGAACCTATTCACCCCCCTCTAGGTGTTTAGGTTGTCTTGAAAGTAAAACTATCAAGTGGTATCAGAGGCAGGTTCCTCAAAAAGGACTTAACAGTCTGAGGTAGATCTGATAGGCAGAATCAAGATTCAAAAAGATGGGTTCTGGTGAGAATCATAAGGAGCTAGGGTCTATGAAATTACCCATATGCAAGAAAGAAATTTTTGGAATTTGGAAAGAAAGAGTCAGATTGTTTATGGAGGCATCTGACCCAAGGATTTACATCACAGTACAGGAAGGCCCCTTCATACCAATGAAGGTATCAGTTCTTGATGCAAATATCCAAACTCCAAAGAGTTATTCAGAGATGACCAAGGATGAAATCATCTTGGCAACCATGGATAAAAGAGCTCAGAACATTATTGTTAGTGACATAGATGATTCAACATTTCAGAATCTGATTCACTGCAAGACCTCCAAAGAGATGTGGGACACATTGATTGTCTACATGGAGGGATCTGAAGAAGTAAGGCAGGACAGGAAATCTATGCTCAATCAGGAGTATGAAAGTTTTAGACAAGGAAAATCTGATAGCATAACTGAGTGCTACAAAAAATTCTATAGAATTGTGAATGAGCTTATGTCCTATGGAAGAGTCTTCAGTACTTATGAACTGAATGACAAATTCTTGAGATCCTTAACAAAGGATTGGGACACAAAGATCTGTGCCATAAGAGAAGTGGCTAAATTGGCAGAGATATCTCCTCCCATCTTGTTTGGAAAGTTGCTATCCTATGAAATGCAACTTATGGTGAGGAAGGAGGAGGAAAAGAATTCAAGAGGAGAGCATAGAGAAAAGACTGTGGCATTCAATGCAGAAGCCACCAGAAAGAATAGGAGGAAATCACCATCTCCTCCTAAGGAAGTTGCAGAAGATAGTTCTGAAAATTCAGATAAGGGTTCAGAGAGCTGTGATTCAGATGCAGACTTTGCTGCATTCACAAGGCAATTCCAGAGGTTCTTGAAAAAGAAGCAATTGAAGTCTAGGCCTTCCACATCACAACAAGATGATGACTATTATCAGAAGAAAAGGTCATCAAGGAAAGAGAAGAGCAGATTAAAGCCCAGCAAAGCCACTACTTCAAAGATTGTCTGCTATTGTTGCAATAGGCCTGGACATGTAGTGGCTGACTGTCCTGATAAGAGAAAGGAGTCTTCAGACAAGAAGAAGACTCATCAAAAAGGCAAGAAGGAGAAATCTTTTGTTGCAAAGAAAGATATGAGTCTAACAGACCAGTCAACTTCAGAGTCAGAATCTGAAGCTGAAGCATATATTGGACTATATGCTGTGTCTGAAGAAGAGGAGTTTCTGCAGTTGCTAGACTCCATCAATGAACAAAAGGATCAGCAGTGTATGGGGCTAATGGCAGGATCAGAAGAGGACATATGCCAGAATCAGTCTAGTCCTAATAAGGTACAATGCCCTTCTATTACATCTGTTTGTTGTACAAGTGAAGAATCAGCTACATCTGCATCAAGTGATGTAGATGCATCTGAATCTGAAGGAGATGTCTATCAATTGATAGACAAGTATGGGGATTTGTTGCAGGCCCTTAAGAAAAGCAAGAACCTGGTTAAATCTCAGGCTCAGGAAATTGCTGAACTAAGGGTTGCTACAACTGAGTTAGAGAAAGTTATTGATCAAAAATTAAATGAAATTGCCAAGCTGAAGAATATAACTATTATTCAGATGGGCACAATTAATTATACTAATGATCAAGTGAAGAGTCTGGAGGCTATACTTAGAATTGAAAGGGATTTAGTGGCTAGTTACTCTAAGCCAAAATCTGTCTTACCCTTGATAGATGAATTTGTCACTCAAAAGGGTAAGGCTGGATTAGGATTTAAAGGTAACTCCAGGGCTGGCAGATTCAAGAGGAAAGGCAAAGCTCCTGTTCAGCCACTAAATCTTTCAGTCCCCATAAAATTTAGTAAATTGAAAGTGCCTTCTAACAAATGTGATCATGAAGATATTCAAGGTTACATTAAGACTAATGTTCTGAAGAACAAGGGTGTAAATGCAAGCAGGCCTACCAATGATCATAAACCCAATGGTTTTAAGAAATCAGCAGGTGAAGTTGCTGCAGCACCAGCAATGAACAGAAATTCTTCTGACAAGGATGTATCTAGATCTAGATACAATAAGTTTGAATGTTGGTGCTGTGGCAAGAGAGGCCATTTTGCATTAGACTGCTGGTATAACACAAGTGTTATAAAGAACAAAAGTCTACCTGTTAGAAGAGGTTATGGTAGCTTTATTAATGCTAACCTGAACCAAGGACCCAAGACTTACTTGGGTTATAAGGGTAAGTAATTCTGTGTTGCAGGTGAATCCAAGTAACCATGCCCCTATATGGTACTTGGATAGTGGTTGTTCCAGGCACATGACTGGAACAAAGGGGCTGCTGAAGGAGTATTCATCTGTCAAAGATGGACCTAAAGTGATCTTTGGTGGATCTGAAAAAGGAGTCATCAAAGGGTTTGGTAACATTTCTTCTAAACTTATCACTATCACTCAAGTGGCTTATGTAAAAGGATTGAAACATAATCTAATAAGCATAAGCCAGCTAAGTGATTTAGGATATGACATTTCATTTGTTAAAGATAGATGTCATATCAAAAGGTCAAGTGATCAAAAGATCATATTGACTGGGTATAGGAAGAGAAATGTATATTGTCTTAATTTTGAATGTGAGAATAAGGCTTCTCCCATCTGTCTTGTAGCTGATGACAATGCCTCTCATTGTGTCAAGTGGCACAAGAGATTGGCCCATCTAAACTACAAGACAATTGGTCAACTCTTTAGCAAAGAGTTAGTGAGGAATGGACCTCAAGTTAAGTGTATAAAGGAAGGGATATGCTCAGCTTGTCAAAAGGGCAAGCAGACAAAATCCTCCTTTCAAAGCCTTGAAAACAAGGATTCTGTGAGGTGTTTATACCTCTTGCATATGGATCTTTTTGTTCCTATGCCAGTTCATAGTCTAGGTAGGAAGGTCTACACTTTTGTAGTTGTAGATGACTATTCTAGATTTACATGGGTGTTCTTTCTGAGACAAAAATCTGAAACCCCAGGTGTATTACTTAATTTTGTAAAGCAAATTCAGAATGAACTGAATAGTACAGTGGTCAAAATCAGAAGTGACCATGGTACTGAGTTTCAATCTGAAAGCATAACAAACTTGTGTAAAGACTTTGGGATTTTCCAAGAGTTCTCCTCACCTAGAACACCTCAGCAAAATGGAATTGCTGAAAGAAAGAATAGAACATTAATTGAAGCTGGTAGAACTCTATTGAGTGACACCTCTCTCCCAGAATATTTTTGGGCTGAGGCAGTTAACACTGCTTGTCATATAATCAATAGGGCTACTATCACCAAAAGCCACAAAATGACTCCCTATGAGATTGTGAAAGGCAGAAAACCAAATCTATCTTACTTTAGGATCTTTGGTTGCAAGTGTTATATACTTAACAATGGCAAGTCATATTTGACTAAGTTTGCTGCCAAATCCCAGGATGGGATATTTGTTGGGTACAGCACAAATAGTAAGGCCTATAGAGTCTTCAACTTGACTACTCAAGTTGTTGAAGAATCTGTGCATGTTGTGTTTGATGAAACAAGATTAATCAACTGTGAGTTGTCTTGTAGATCAAATGACTCAACAGGTATAAGCAAAAGTATGGACAAGCTTTCCATTACTGAAGTATCAAAGGAAGATGGGGCATTGGAAAATGAAGGCTTCAGTCCAGGGGGAGAACAAGACACTATAGAAGCTGATGAAAATCAAGAGAATCAGTTAAATGAAGGAGCTGGAGATGTTCAACCAGAAGGAAATCTTCCTCCAGCTACAAGACATTTAAGAGATCATCCAGCTGATCAGATAATAGGTGATCCAAGACAAGGGGTGCAAACTAGAAGCAGAAATCAAAACACAGTTCTACATTCAAGTTTCCTGTCACAAATGGAGCCTAAGAAGTTTGAAGAAGCTATCCAAGACCAGCACTGGATTGATGCCATGCAAGAGGAGCTGAATCAATTCAGAAGGTGCAATGTCTGGGAGCTTGTTCCTAAACCAAGAGGCCACAACATAATTGGCACAAAATGGATATATAGGAACAAGCTAGATGAAAGTGGAATAATAGTAAAGAATAAAGCAAGATTGGTTGCAAAAGGATACAGGCAGGAAGAAGGGATTGACTTTGATCAAACCTTTGCTCCTGTAGCAAGGCTGGAGGCAATTAGAATATTCCTTGCCTATGCAGCCTATCAAGACTTCAAAATATACCAGATGGATGTAAAGTCAGCATTTCTGAATGGTGATCTTAAAGAAGAAGTATATGTAGAGCAACCATCAGGTTTTGTAGATCCTCTTAAACCTGATTTTGTTTATAAGCTTAGAAAAGCTCTATATGGGTTAAAGCAAGCTCCAAGGGCTTGGTATGAAACCCTGTCTACTTTCCTTATTGAGAATAAATTCTCAAGAGGAAAAATTGACAAAACTCTATTCCTTAGGGAATCCAAAGGCAAGATTATCTTAGTTCAGATCTATGTTGATGACATAATCTTTGGGTCTACTGAAAACAACCTTTGTAAAAAGTTTGCCAAACTTATGTAAGGGAAGTTTGAGATAAGCAGTATGGGGGAACTGAAATTCTTCTTGGGACTCCAAGTAAGACAGACTGATGATGGCTTGTCCATATCCCAGTCTAAGTTCACCAAAGAATTGATTAAGAAATATGGTATGGAGTCATCCTCCACCATGAGAACTCCTATGGGAACAAGTATGCCTATATGCAAAGATGATGCAGGTAAACCTGTTGATGAGACTTTGTATAGAGGAATAGTTGGCTCACTACTATATCTCACTGCTAGTAGACCAGATATTATGTATGCTACATGTGTATGTGCTAGGTACCAAGCCTGCCCTAAAGAATCTCATTATACTGCAGTTAAAAGGATTCTGAGATATCTTAAGGGCACACCTAATCTAGGCCTTTGGTACCCTAGGAATAGAGATTATCAACTAACAGGCTATTCAGATGCAGATTTTGCAGGATGTAGAGAGGATAGGAAGAGTACTACAGGTACTTGTCAATTCCTGGGAGGAAGACTAATATCATGGAGTAGTAAGAAGCAGACCAGTGTGGCAATTTCCACAGCTGAGTCAGAGTATGTTGCTGCTGGAAGCTGCTGTGCACAGCTATTATGGATGCAGCATCAGCTAAAGGATTATGGTATTCAAGTAAGTAGAACACCTCTTTTGTGTGATTCTAAGAGTGCAATTTCTATTGCTAATAATCCTGTTTCTCATAGTAGAACTAAGCATATAGAAATAAAATACCATTTTCTTAGAGAACATGTAGAAAAAGAAGACATCTCATTGGAATTTGTGAAAACAGATTATCAAATAGCAGATGTGTTTACTAAGCCCCTAGATGAGACAAAATTCAATAAATTCAAAATTAAATTAGGTATGTTAACCATTGATTAGTGTAATCACAAAATCATCAACAATAAAGTTGAAGTGGTAACAAGACATTCAAGTGATATTAAGACACATTGAAGTAGTATAAAGTACTTTGTTGTACTTATAAGTTGTGATGAACAAACAGAAATTGGCTAAGTAAGATGGTGTCGACACATTCAGTAATAATGTGTCGACTCAGGGTAGTAATGTCGACAAGTCAGAGATATTGTGTCGACACAGAAAATATGTGTCGACACTTAAGAATCTTATTGTCGACTTATCCAGGAATGTAGTGTCGACTTCACCAGGATAGTGGTGTCGACACTTACAGATTTTGTGTCGACACTTATACTAAGAGTCGACACAGAATTTCTGATGCTCTACTATATATCTCTGGTGTCGACATAACCACAAATTGGTGTCGACACATAGTAGACGAACTTGTAGTCGAGACAATAGAAGCTTGTGTCGACACAATCCATCTGTGTCGACACTTATAGTCTGTTTTTGGCATCTTTTGATCTTCTTTAAACAGAAGGTATAAATAGGTCAAAAACTCATTCTGTCGACATGCTTACAAGGTTTTCGAAACCCTGTGTCGACATTCTCTCTCTCTCTCTCTTTCTCTCATCTTTCAAGCTTTCTCGACTGATCAATGGCGCCGAAGATTGAAGACAATGTGAATGAAGGATATGAGTTGGTGCGCCAGGCCTTTGCAGCTGCCCCTCCAGATGTTCTTGGGGTTATCTCTCTCCTCTCCGACTCAGGTTTAGAATTTCTGGTCTCCGAACCTTCAAAGATCTGGAAGAAGGAGGTGCACGAGTTCTTTACCTCTGCATCTGTAAACTCTGAAAGTCATGAGATAAAATCCACAGTTCATGGGTCACCTGTGGAGATTACACCAAGAAAGTTAAGAATAATTCTGCAATTACCTACAATTGAGAATGAAGAGGATGTTCCTGCTTCTAAATCTAGGGAGGCTCTTCAATGGTGTGGATTGGATTCCACCATGAAAATTGGTACAACATTCAACAGGAAAGGAATGAATCAACAGGGCAAGTTCCTGTCAGAAGTAGTTGGAAAAGTTATTCTGTGCAAGCCAGGTGGACATGATAGGATTTCTGCCTATATGTTCAGCCTAATGACCAGGATTGTTTTTACAATTCCTACGGATTGATCATTTGTAATCTTTGAGAAGATTAAGGAAGGAATCAAGAAGCCAAATCTGGCTAGGATAATGAGTATATACCTATATAAGGAGATTCCTGAGGTTATGCAACAATAACCTGGAACTAAAATTAATCACATGAGAAGGATGGACATGAGATTGTTCTCCAGATGGGATAGGGTGCTGACCAAAGAAATGCCTGAAGTGGAAAGGCAGGATTCACCTGAGAAATCCCAAGGTCATGCTACCAGTACTGGGCATCCACAAGAAGAGCAAGTAAGACTATAGGTTGAAGATCAGCCTGCATCTACACAAGTTCAGGATGCCACAATACCTGCAGTTCAAGAAGAAGAAGTAAGTATACCAGCTCAGAAAGTTTATTCACCTACACAAACTGTACCTACTCATGACCAGGTACAGGTGCAGGGGGAGCTGGTGTATTTTCCTACAAAAGAGATTTCTAATATTTCTATTTCTGCACAGGTCCAGGGGGAGCAAGTGCAAGAAGATGCTCAAATTGATCAATCTTCAAATTTGAATACTGCAAATGATCAAGCCTAGAAGGAATATACTCTGGAGGAGTTATTTCCAAATGATGAAATAATTACTAATAGTCTGGAAGTGGAGCAAGAAATTGAGGGGGAGCCAGTGCATGTTGAGACTGTACAACATGGCACTAAAGCAGCTGTTTCTCCTCCTCCCAAAGAAAGAGTTCAAATTGAGAGTACTTCTGATTCTGAGAATGAAGAAGCCAGGGTGGCTAAAAAGAGAAAACTTATGGTCTTCCAGAGAAGGAGCAAGAGCTATAAGCAGGCTCTACAGTCTACAGCACATCACACTCCTTCTGACTTTGATTATAACAAGTTCTTGGTAGATTTACAAGTGAAATTGGATGAACACAGAGTGGCTATAGAAAAATATGTTGATGATAACAACAAGTCCCTGCAATTTGACTTAGCTCAAGATATAAAATCAATTAGGTTTGAGGTCAATATGCATAAGAAGGAAATGACAGATTGCTTCCATAAGGGAGGTAATGCTGTGGTATATCTGGCAAAACAACAGCAGACTATCATCCCTAAGGTGGATGACATTGCTTTAAAGCAAAGCTATGTCTTGGAAAATCAGATAAGGATGAATGAGAATTTAACTGAATCTCATCATGAGATCATTAAGGAATTGAAGAAGATTGTTCCAGGCCTGCCTGCAGATAGAGCAAAAGAAATGGAAGAATTTGATAAGAACTTTCAAGCTGCTATTGCTTCTATTAAGACTGCAATCACTACCTCTCAAAAGGAAATATCTGACAAGCTTCTAAAGTTAAAACCATTTTTTAAAGAGGGTGTGAATTATCTGGATGGCCAAATCAGATTTCAAAAGGAAGATCTCAGAGATCATGTTTCTAGAGAAGCCATAAAGGGGGAGAGGATGCTAGTTCATGCAGGCTCAGAGCACACCAAATGGGTGACCAATAGTATTCGAGCCACATTGGGATATCCCCCATTGTGTGATGATGCTATGGTGGCTGAGTCAGGAATACAAACAAGTCTACTTGAAGGCAATCAACCTGAGGTTGCCCAAGTCATTTACCCCCCTCCAGATTATGATATGATTGATCAGCAGGTTCAAGGGATGTATAGTCCTCCAAAGGAGGTTACTAATATTGTTATTGGGAAGGTTGATAAGCCTGAGGCTACTTTGAAAGACCAGCAGGATGCTCTTCTATCTAAGAAAAGGTTTAGAGAGCAGGCTGAACTTAAGCCAGACTTTGAGCAGTGGAGTCCTACTTCCAGAAATATAATACTCACTGCATGGAAGGCTGTCAAAGACCAAGTACAGGAAAGAGGCAAGTGGTACAATGAGATGGAATGGCAGAAGTATGAAGCCAGGCAAGAGGCCATTGTACAGTTTAGAAGAAAAGCCAAGCTGGGGAGGCTGCCTCCAGATGCTCAGGAGCCAAGCAAGTACTTCCCAAAGCCCTTTCATTATTTTGAAAGGCAAAGGCTCAAGGAAGAAGCAAAGAAGAAGGCTGATCTAAAAGGCAAGAAGCCAGCTGAAGACTCTGAAGCTCCTGTGAAGGCTCAAGTTCTATCTGGCAAAGGGATTGTCATTAAAGAGCCTGATCAGTCTTAATTCTTAGTTCTTTCAAAGTGTTTTGTAATGTTTTGATTAAATCATTAAATGTAAATCTCTGTATTCAAACATTATCAAGTTATAAACAAAATGTTGTGTGAAATCATATAATGTTCATTCTGTGATGTATGGTTTTTATTTTGTTTATATTAAGTATTCCTGCTATGTCATATATCATCAGTTTATACTTTTTATAAATGGTGTATATCATTGGCTATAGGGTTATGACTTCTCCAAATAGGGGGAGATTGTTGGGTACATTGGAAAATGTGTACCTGATTTGAAGAAGCTCAACTTAGCTCAATGATATACATCAAGGTGTATTTGATGTTGTTTTGAGTTGACATGTGCAGGTGAAGAAGTATTAAATAATGCAGAAAAATATTCTAAGTCCACATGTCGACACCTGAAGAAATTGTGTCGACACCTGAAGAAATTGTGTCGACACTTCAGAATATTTGTGTCGACACTTCAGATTATCAGTGTCGACACAGAGAAAGATAGTCGACCATATTTATGTCGACACTGGGAAGCAGTGTCGACACATAAAGAAAATAGTCGACTTCAACTATCTCAACACTGGGAAGCATTGTCGACTAGTGAAAGATAGTCGACCAGAGAAAGATAGTCGACTCACAGAAGAAGATAATCGACCACAACTGTGTCGACACTGGGTGGATGTGTCGACACCAGAAGACTGAGTCGACACATATTGGCAGAAGTCGACTATGCTTGTGTCGACACCAGAAGACTGAGTCGACACATTTTGGCAGAATTGAAGATTGCTGTGTCGACACCAGAAGGCTGAGTCGACACATACTAAGTTTTGAATCTACAACAACTGTGTCGACACACAGGACTTGTGTCGACACACTGCAGAGTCTAGACCAAGTTATTTTCTGAAGAAGCTGTGTCGACTTAAAGGCAACTTAGTCGACATCATCAAAGACTGTGTCGACACCAAAGTCACTTGTGTCGACACAGATAGACAGATTGGTCTCGACACTTTATAACTTACTGTCTCGACATTTTGCTGTCCAAGGCTAAGGTACAAGAACTGTTTGAAGACTTGACAGCTGTGGGTTGCCACCGTTTAACTGAAGCTGTCAGACCTGTCAGAAAACAGTTAGAAACCGGATCAGCCGGTTACCATGAAGAAAGTCTATAAATAGACACATTCAGAAGGAATTAAAAAAAGGCAGCTAAGCTAAGAAAAATAATAGAAGAAGATCTAAGAAGAAGAAACTGAAGGATTACGATCCTGTTGAAGTTTCAATTCAAGAAAGTGAAAAAGAAGATCTTCATCAGAAGGTCTAAGAAGAAGAAGTCTGAAGTATCAGTAAAGGTGTTGGATAGAGGGAGATCCAGTCATCTTGAAGAAGAAGAAGGAAGCCATCAGTGATTTCTCAAGAAGCTGTTTGGAAATCAACTCAGCTAAGTTCATATTCAAGAAGCTTTGAAGAAAGCTCAGATTCAGTTGATTTCATCAGCTGATCAAGAAGTGTCTTGTCCTCTTCTCTCTCAACAAAGGCAAGACATCAAAATATCTTTTCTAAATTTCTGTAGGATCTGTTTACACAGATCTGAGTTGTAAGCCTGTGTTATAAAGGCTGAGTGTAGGAGAGGTAATCTCTGAGTGGTAGGGCTATTTGCATGAGTGTAGGAGAAGGTTATTCTCTGAGTGGTAGGCCTTGAGGCAAGGCTGAGGTAGGGCTGTTGAGCCTGAGTTGTAGGAACCTATCTAGGTTCTGAGCTGTAGGATCTGAGGATCTGAGAATAGTGGAAGTTTGGCAGAATCTAGCACATTGCTAGATAGGTGAAGGGGGAAAGTGGATGTACCCAGATCTTGGGGAACCACTATAAAACATTGTGCAATCTGTAATGCTTAGTTTTCTGTGAATGCTGTGCTAGATAATTTAATCTGTAATTGAATTCTGCCTAGATTTATAGACAAGAAATTAGAACCTATTCACCCCCCTCCTCTAGGTGTTTAGGTTGTCTTGAAAGTAAAACTATCATACATCATCAGGTTTATTTTCTAAGTGGTGTATATCATTGGCTAAAGAGTTATGACTTCTCCAAATAGGGGAAAATTGTTGGGTACATTGGAAAATGTGTACCTGATTTGGAGAAGCCTCACTTAGCTCAATGATATACATCAAGGTGTATTTGATGTTATTTTGAGTTTATATGTGCATGTTAAGAATGTGTTAGAATGCAGAAAAAAGATTCTAAGTCCATATGTCGACACCTGAGGAAGTTGTGTCGATACTTCAGTAAGATTGTGTCGACACTTTGAAATGGCTGTGTCGACATCTCAGTGAATTTGTGTCTACACCGGGAGGCAGTGTCGACACACAGAAATAGTCAGTCAACATCAACTGTGTCGACACCGGGAGGTTGTGTCGACACACAGAGGCAGAGTCGACAATAACTGTGTCGACACCTGGAGGCAGTGCCGACACACGCTATGTTCTGAGTCTACATCAACTATGTCGACACACAAGAATTGTGTCGACACACAGCTGAGTCTAGACCAAGTTGATTGCTGATGAATGGTGAATTGTTTGTGTCGACACAAATAATCAGTGTCGACACATTCTCAAGATGCAGTGTCAAGAAGCTGTGCCGACTTCAAGGCAGCTATGTCGACATCACCAAAGGCTGTGTCGACACTTAAGTTACTTGTGTCGACACATATTGACAGATGGTCTCGACACTTTATGACAGTCAGTCTCGACGCTTTGCTGACAGAGACAAAGGCTCAAGAACTGTTTGAAGACTTGACAGCTGTGAGTTACAACAGGTTTACTGAAGCTGTCAGACTTGTCAGAAGTTAGTTAGAAACTAGATCAGCCGGTTACCATGGATGAAATCTATAAATAGATGGATTCAGAAGAAGAAAGATGAATAAATAGAAAAGAACAATACACACAACTAACACACCTATTGTGAGGTTGATCTCTGATCAAGAAAGTACAAGTAACAAAGAAGAAGATCTTTGTGAGAAGATCTAAGAAGACGTTCTGAAGTAGTTTACTATTCAGATTCTGTCTAAGTTGAATTCAATCAAGAATTCAGAAGTATCTTCAAGAGGTTTGGATACAGAGAGATCCAGATATTTGAAATCAAGAAGGAGACATTCACAGGTCTCTCAAGAAGCAGATACTGAACTAATCTATCAAGAAGATTCAGATTTATTTCTGAAGTCTAAGAAGGAAGCTGCCAGTCAGTTATATTCAAAGGAAATCAACCTAACTAAGTTTAGATTCAAGAAGCTTTGAAGAAAGTTAAGATCAAGTTGATTTCAGCCATCAGCCTCTTTAAGAAGCTGATTAAGAAAGTTCTTATCCCTTCTCTCTCAATAGGGTTAAGAGATTACAAAATTTCTTATCAAATTCTGTAGGATCTATTCATAGATCTGAGTTGTAAGCCTATTTTATAAAGGCTGAGTGTAGGAGATTTATTCTCTGAGTGGTAGGGCTATTTATGTCATAGTTGTAGGAGAAGGTATTCTTTGAGTTGTAGGTCTTGTGGCAAGGCTGAGGTAGGGCTATTTATGCCTGAGTTGTAGGAGAAGGTATTCTCTGAGTTGTAGACTTTGTGGCAAGGCTGAGGTAGGGCTTGTTAGCCTGAGTTGTAGGAATGTGGAGACATTCTGAGTTGTAGGAATCCTTCTGGATTCTGAGCTAAAGGAAGAAGTTAGGCCGAATCTAGCATACTGTTAGATAGGTGAAGGGGGAAAGTGGATGTACCCAGACCTTGGGTAACCACTGTAAAACTGTGTGTAATCTGTGATGTGTGTATGATTGTGTTTGTTGTGCTGTGTTAGCTGTAGAAATATCTGATTTACTCAAAGAACTGTAGTTATTTTCTGCCTTAAGTTAAATCAAGGAAAAGTACCTATTCACCGCCCCCCCCCTCTAGGTGTTTAGGTAGTCTTGAAAGTAAAACTATCAAATCCGGTTGTTCTTAGCGTATACTGCACTAAAGGGATTCACTGTCTATCAAATAGACGTGAAGTCCGCCTTCCTTAATGGTGACATAATGGAAGAAGTGTACGTGGAGCAACTCCCAGGTTTTGTCTATTCTAACCCACCTGATTATGTTTATCTATTATCTAAAGCGTTGTACGGTTTAAAACAAGCTCCTCGAGCTTGGTATGAAAAGCTATCTACTTTTCTTCTTGAGAACAAGTTCGCAAGGGGAAAGATAGATAAGACATTATTTCTTAGGGAAATAAAAGACAAGATTTTGCTAGTGCAAATCTATGTCGACGACATTATATTTGGCTCTACTGACGACAACCTCTGCAAGAAGTTCTCAAAACTTATGCAAGGGAAGTTTGAAATGAGCATTATGGGAGAGTTGAAGTATTTCTTAGGGCTTCAGGTGAAACAATATGAAGATGGAATTTTCATCTCCCAGACTAAGTTCACTAGAGAGCTAATTAAGAAATCCGGAATGGAGAACGCAATCTCTATGAGGACTCCAATGGGTTCAGCCATGTCTCTATACAAGGATGAGAAAGGGAAACCTTTTCATGAAACCAAGTACAGAGGCATAGTTGGATCCTTGCTATACCTTACTGCTAGTAGACCAGACATAATGTTCTCTACATATGTTTGCGCTAGATTCCAAGTGAACTGTAAGGAATCTCACTGTGCTGCTACAAAGCGGATTTTGAGATACCTTAAAGGTACACCAAATCTTGGCTTATGGTACCCAAGAAGTAATGAAAGTGAGCTGATTGGTTTTTCAGATGCTGACTTTGCAGGTAGTAAAGATGACAGAAAAAGCACTTCCGGGATATGTCAATTCCTTGGAAGAAGACTTATTTCATGGAGTAGCAAAAAAGCAAAACTATGTCGCAATCTCAACGGGCGAGTCAGAATATATTTCTGCCGGCAGTTGTTGTACACAGTTGCTTTGGCTAAAGAATCAGCTGGAAGACTACAACATGAAGGTCAAAGACATTCCATTATTTTACGACTCCTCCAGCGCGATAGCAATTGCCAATAACCCAGTCTCACACAGCCGGACAAAACACATTGAGCTACGATATCACTTAATCCGAGAGCATGTAGAGTAAGGGGATGTAGATCTGCAGTATGTTCTAACAGATAGGCAAGTTGTAGATATTTTCACCAAGTCGTTGGACGAGGCCAAGTTCAACTTCTTCAAAACTGAACTTGACATGCTCAACAAGGAATAATAGACAAGGTGGAATCATTTCAAGGCTCAGAAATCAAGGACAAGTCAAAAAGGTTAGAAATTTCTCTACGTGGACTTCATTTCTCGGGACATAGAATGACTTCTCGAGAAGTAACTTCTAATTACTCGAGTACTTTCCTTCTTCTCGAGAAACAGAAAAATATCACTCGAGTACTATTACTCGAGTAATAGCCTTCTTCTCGAGAAGTAAAGAACTCTCTCGAAAAACATAATCTGACTTCTCGAGAACCGGGCATTCATCTCTTGAGAACTAAGTCTCCACTCGAGAAATGACTCTTCGCTTTTTGAAATTTTTCGAATTCTTCTGTCTCGCTCTAAGCTTTATTTCCGCCCTAATCTAAGGCTTAATTTAGACCTAATCATTATTAATAGACTTATATAAATAGAGAACTTTAGATTTCATTAAATCTACACGATTTCAAAATCATTTCTCAAGAAATCGTTTCGTCTTCTGCCGCTGAACCAGAGTTTTTGTCACCGTCATCTTCCCTCTTCCGCTCATCTTTTTCTTAAAGAATCCATTGCGCCGCAATCCAAGATCGGTGTTGGAATTGAGTTAGTTGTTGATGGGATCGCAGAACTGTCATACGACTTCAAAAATTTGTTGATACTTCTCGACAACGCAGGTTTGTCATTTGTTCTTCAAGAACCCTGCAGAATACTATTTTCAAAAGTTGAAGAATTCTTCAAGAATATCAAAGTAAGGAGAAATGGACAAGTCCTGAAATCTAAGGTTAAAGGTATTAAGATAAAGTTGAATAAGAACATTGTCTCTCAACTGTTAAGAATGCCAGTTGTAGATGAAGAAGATGATCTAGCTGCCGAAGAAAATGCCTGGGCTTGCAGTTACTGTGGAATCTCTACTGAAGCCAATTCTGTTAGAAGACCAGATTTGAATGCAGAGAGCAAACTGTGGTTAGACATCATTGGAAAAATCCTCTGGTGCAAGACAGGTTCTATAGGATTTATATCTAATGACTTGTTTACAGTTCTCACAGCCATAGTGTGCAGGAAGAAATTTCAATTTGGAATGATGATTCTTGATAAAATAAGGGAAAGCATTAAGGCTCCAAATTTTGCAAGGATAATATCTCTAATGCTTCATGAGATAAATCCCCAAGTTTTTGATACTTCAAAGGGTACTCCAATTCATCATATGAAGAAAGTTTCCATTTACTCCATTCAAAGATGGGAAGACAAATTAAAGAATCCAACTCAGGTTGTAAAGGATCTTGAAGCAACTGCTTCAGAGTACAGGGCCCCATCTCCCTCTCATCCTGAAGTTGCTGACACAACTGGTGCAGCATTTGAGGGAGAGTCTTCTTCCTCTTTGCAAGATAGAATTTCTTCTCCTCCTACAGATTCAAAACAGTTAGAAAGGATTCCCTCTTCCTCTCCTGTCAGATCTCCTATTCCAGCCACTTCCACAGAACTCCATTCAGATGAACAAATTCAGGAAACCATTCTCTCTACAGCAGAAGATATTAATAGGATGACAGAAGAACTTACTAATAAAGAGCCACCTCAGGTACAAACTACAGATTAAGCTCCATCATCTGCTCCTTCTCCCTCATCAACTCCAGCAAAGCAATCCACTCTTATGCATACACCATCTTCAGCCCCTACTGCATCACCAGTTTAATCACCCAAGTCACCACATGCTGACTCTCAAGCTGCTGAACAAGAAAAGCTAGACTATATCCTCCTTTCTGATGATGATAAAGGGTCTCTAGAACCAGTTGATCCACCCTTGAGAAGATTAGACTTCTCTCTTCCTATCTTCACTGATGAAGAAGAAGTAATTATTATTGCTCATACCACAAGAGCTCAAAGCTCTATAGTTATTGAAGATGTTGTTCCTTGGGCAGCTCCTCCTCCTCCAACTTTTGTTTCTCCTACTTGCTGCTACTACTTCTGCTTCTACCAATTCTTCTGATATATTAAGTAAAATTGAACAGATGTTGGCTGACCAAAGAAAACACTTTGATGATTCCTTGACATCAGTGCAAAATCAAGTTACTACTCTAGAAAAAGAAATGAGCAGAGAATTTGCAGAAATTCAGCATAACACAGATCAACTGAAACATCTTTTTAAGATTGGTGGAAAATCCCTTGACCACACTATTACAAGTGTTGGTGAAGTCATGAATCAATGCATTACCTTTACAAGCAATCAGATTTTTCTCGAGAAGAAAGCAGAAGAAAATGTTATGAAAGTATGTGAGGAAGTTGGCGCTTTCAAAGATGACTCCATAAACACTCTATGTGTAGAAATCAGAAAGGGAGAGAACCTAGTAAAAGAACATGTAGCCAAACTTGTAGAAGATTTCACTAAAAGTACTAATGCTCTTTGGACTAAAAAGTTAACAGAAATCAACAAGGATGTGCTTGCTCAAATCAAATCGGTGAAGTTTCATACATATGATACAATAGTTTGGATGTACAATCAGATCTTTCCAGACTCTCAAGCAGATCCAAATATTATTCTCATAATCTCAATCCACTTGCTGAAAGTCAGTCTGCTCAGATTCCTGCTCGTGCTCCTATGCCTACCTTCTCTCGTAGACCTTCTGATGAAACCATTCCTCCAGAGTCTTACACTCAAGTATGGGATGACATTATTCCCCAGGACCTACCTGAAGTCCACATTCCAAAGAAAATGAAATATGGTGAAGGTCCCTCTGCCTCTAAATTAGTTCCCAATCCTGAGACAGAGAAGAGGAAAGCTCAAGAGTTTGCTGAAGTCTGGAGCCCTACTTACAAGACCCTGATTCTAGATACTCTGAAGCTTGTAATGGACTACAATGAAAGCAGAGATCTACATTACAGTTTTACTGAATAGGAAATGCATGAAAAGTCTCTCATGAAGATAAGGATATATAACAGAGAGTATGACAGGAACAATCCAAAGGCACCTCCAAAACCTCCTAAGTATTATCCTAAGCCATTCAGTTATCTATGGAGGCAATAGGAAAAGTATGACAAGCAACATCCACAGCAATAGAGCAAGAACAAAAATTTTGATTTTTGAGATAATGGATTGAATGAATGTAGACATGAAATCAAAAACTATTCTGATTATATAAACTCTAGTTTTGATAATTATGTGTTTTTATTTAGTTATTGTATCTCATTCTATTCTTAACTTTTCATCTCCAGTTTTTTTTATTATGATATAATTCACCTTAGTGAAGAGGGTTCTGACTTCTACAAATAGGGGGAGATTGTTGGGTATTGCATCCACAATTACCCATATTTGCAAGAAGTCACCCTTGAAGTAAGATGAATTAAGTTGTATTTGATACTCTGCTTTAGTTATGTGTTTGAAAAATTCTATTGCTAAGTGTAGACCAATGTTAGTCTACAGTGGGTCATAAACGCAGGACCATACAATGTAATCCCTCATTATATGATCCAAGGTGTTGACTCATGTGTAGCCTCTCTATTGGGATACATTTTATATTCAAGCACTTGGTTCAAAGGATGACATGTTGGTGATGAGAGTTTTCAAAAGAAATATTTTCTTAAAAACAGAAAATCTTTAAGTCCATTACTCGAGTAATCCTTTAGTTCTCGAGTAGTAAATATTAGAGTTCTTGAGTAATCAGTCGCATTACTCGAGTACAATACTTAGTTCTAGAGTAACTAAGTTTAGTTCTCGAGTAGACCTTTTTCTTCTCGAATATTCATTTAATATCTCAGAAAATTTTTTAAGTGTAGTTCTCGAGAACAACCCTTAGTTCTTGAGAAATGTTATTCTTTGTTCTCGAGAAATTTTCTTTCTCTCGAGAAATCAACTCTTATTCTCGAGTAATCTTTTCCAGAATCAGAAATATTTTTTTCTATGTTCACTTCTCGAGAAGTTCAATCCAGTACTCGAGAAGTTCAGTCCAGTACTCGAGAAGTTCAAGACAGTACTCGAGTACTCAACAGTAAAAGCGTTGAATGTCGAGAGATTTCTCAACGCCATCTGTATCTGGATTTTTCATGTCTAAAAGCGTTGAGAGCGTTGAATGCTAAGATCTGACTCAACGCCATTGGTTGCCTTATCTCAAGAAGCAATTCCTAGTTCTCGAGAAGTAACGTTTTCACTCGAGAAATGAAGTTCTATTTCTGCAGAATTTCTGTTAAGTCCAGATTAACGGGATTTTCAAATCACATGATGTGATTGGTCCACGTGTCCGTCATTAAGACTAATTATGACCGTTAGAGAGATCCTATATAAGGTCATGTCAACCGACTAACCCTAATACCAAGAAAGAAGGATCTACACGCTGTCATAATTTCTCAAGTCGCTGAATCCTCTCTTTCTTTCCAAAACGATACCCGTTGCCGCCGCCGATCTTCATCGTGCAAGAGTTAGGGTTTCCGATTCAAAGGATTCAGACAAAGATTGATTTCCTGATCGTGATAGTTTCTCTTTCTCCATCATCGTTCCGATCGAGTGAAGTCAAAAGGAAATCTTCAGATCTCGTTCTAACCGTGAGTTCTTCTTCAACAAATCTGATAAAGCCGCAACTCTCAAAGAAGAAGATCTAACCATAACATTTCAAGATTCGAAGATCATTTATTTGTATTTTCAATTTTGTATTATTAATTCTTATAGGATATTTTTCTCCGAGTTATAGGAAGTTTTACCTTCCGAGTGTAGATCCGTTTGGATCGAGATTGTAGGAACCTGATTCCGAGGCATAGGATTGATTTTCAATCCGAGATAGTAGAGTAGTAGAGTCTAGTGGTTTGCTAGATCGGTGAGGGTAAGTGGATATGTTGGTACCCTAGTTTGATTTGAGTTTAGTCTTGTCCTTTTAGTCCCTTGACCCAAGAATTATCTATGGTCATTGGTTAGTAGTCTAGCTGTAGAGTCCTCACTTTTCCAGATTGAGAATTTGGTTAAGTAGTTTTTCGTTCGACTATAGTCGAACACCGCTCGACTATCGTCTATCGGCTGATCGACGATCGTCTATCAGTTGGTCGACGCTCTGTCTGCGTTGATAGTTCGACTATCTGTTGATAGGTCGACTATCTGCTTGGCGTGGTAGATCGACTATCTGTCCTGATAGATCGACTATCTGATAGTTCGACTATCTGCTGATAGGTCGACTATCTGTTCTGCTTTGATAGGTCGACTATCTTTTGATAGGTCGACTATCTGGTCTCTTTTGATAGGTCGACTATCTGTTGATAGGTCGACTATCTGTTTTCTGAGGTAGGTCGACTATCTGCTTGATAGGTCGACTATCTGTTTGCGCTTGATAGTTCGACTATCTGTCCTGATAGATCGACTATCTGATAGTTCGACTATCTGCTCTGATAGGTCGACTATCTGCCGAGGTAGTTCGACTATCTTCTTCGATAGGTCGACTATCTGGATCGTTCGACTATCTGCCCGATAGTTCGACGATCTCCGTGTGTCGGTCGACGATCTCCGAAGGTCGTTCGACGCTTTCTGTCTGCCTTTAGATTTTGTATTTATTTATCATATTTAATTAATTAATACATTTTCTGGCAAGTTGTTTCAGTTGATTTATGATAATATTTCCAGGCAATATCTGCTCTATTCTTTTTGCCTGAGTAAAATCTTTTTAGATAAAGTTGTTTGTCTTATTAGCTGTCTTTGTATTTTACTTTATCTGCTGACAGCCCTTTATAGCCGTTAGACTGAAAAGTCTTCTTTTTGCTATAAAGAGTATTTCTCTGATGTGACTTTATTTAGTCCTTCTGTTATTTGATTTGATCCTGCAGCTTCTTAGAAAGAGGTTCATTCCTTTTATAGGATATCCTGCTGCAGAGTTTGTTTTGCTGTGTGTTATTTGCAGCCCAGGTCTCAAGTTTCAGAAGAAGACAAGTAATTCAAATTGAAGAGAGTCGTTGCTTGTTGCTGCTATATAAAGGACCCTTTGAAGAAGGATTGAAGCTAGCTAACTAGTAAACCAGATATTTTAAAGCATTCAAGCCTTCATCAAGATCAAGTCTTCTGCTCTCAGCAATTTCCATCTAACTGAGAAGTGTTAAGATCTTCTACTACTCTTCAACCTGAGTTCTCCTGCTTTTAGGAAGTTCAAACTCAGAGTTCTCTTGAAGAAGAAGAAGAAGAAGAAGATAGCTGCTTGAAGATCTTTAATTTTATTATTTATTATCTTCTTGTAGTTTTTCCTTCAGAGCTTTCTGAAGAGTTTTTCTGCACTGAAGCAAGACTTCACCTGGACATCTTTGAGCCAGGGGGAGCCTTGATTCTTTAGAGCTTTCTAGCTCAGTGCAAGTTTTTGTGCTTCTCTAATCTTTGTAAAATAGAGAAGACATCTTAACCTTCTTCCCTCTCCTGTACAGGGTTATTACTCCCTTCAAAAATATCCCTTGGTGGCAGGGCACCTGATCAAAAACCTGTGCTTGGTTTTTAGACACCTGATCAAAAGTCTAAAGGGTTTCTGGATCTACCTGAAGCAGATCCTGTTGGTGGCAGGGCACCTGGTCAAAAACCTGAGTGGATTCCTACCGTGTGGGTAGAAGAGTGGACGTACCCAAGTTGTTTGGGGAACCACTATAAATTCCCTTGTGTCGTCTGGATTCACTTGTTTAATTCCTGCATTGTGGCTGTGAATAGATATAACTAGGATTGCTAGTTGCTGATTAGGTTTTCCAAGCCTTAACTGAAATTACAGTTAGCTTGAGTTTGTGCACATCACTTGTGTTAGGCTATAGGGTTAAATCTATATCTATAATCTTTCCATTCCGCACTTCACTCCAAGGGAGTTGGGTAGACCATTAAGTTTTGTCTTATGCAAAATTTGATAACTCTATTCACCCCCCCTCTAGAGTAGTATCTATCCCTTCACTTTCAATTGGTATCAGAGGGAGGTTGACTGACTGAATAGGCTAACACCTAAGTCACAAGATCCTGATAGATACCAAAGCTTATAGATATTCACTATCATGGCCCAGTCCAAGGATTATTCTAGCACCAGACCTCCAGTATGCAACTTAGCTAAGTTTGGCATCTAGAAGGCAAGGATAAAATTATATATGAATTCTATTGATGAAAGCATCTTTGCTTCTATTTTGTCAGGACCCCCAAGAGCACCTGCTGCTGCTACTGCCTCATCATCTGATATAAGTGTAGTGCCTCCTCCAGATTACAATGATGAATACAAGAAGGCCAAAATAGCAGATGCCAAGGCAATGAACATTCTGGCTCAGATAATGTCTGATGAGGTATTCCAGAAGGTTGCTGACTGCTCCTCAGCAAAATCCATGTGGGATACACTGAACCAGATTGTAGCTGGTTCAGCTGATGAAAGGAAGGACAGAAGGTCCAACCTGATCTCACAGTATGAAAACTTCAAGAAAACTGATGCTAAATCAGTTGAAGCCATGTACACCAGGCTCAGCTCAATCATTAATGAGCTGAGGACCCTGGACAAGGACATATCATTGATAGAGGTCAATGATAAGATTCTTATGTGCTTCCCCAGCACATGGGATCTAAGGATCTGGCCCATCAAGGAAGCCAGAAGTACAAATGAGATCTCCACTGAAGCCCTTCTCGGCAAGCTCAAGTCTTTTGAGCAAGTGCTGAAGACAAGGGAAGCAGAAGCAGAAGCGAAGACCCCCACTCCAACAAGAAAAGAGCAATCTCTAGCTCTTAAGGCTGCTGATGCTTCTGAAGGCAGCCAATCAAATGAGGAACTAATGGCATTGTTTGCCAAGAGGTTTCTCAAGATGGGGAGAAAGGAGTTCAGAAAGAAGTCTTCACGCTATGAAGACAAACCAAGGTATGATCGCTCTCCAGCTAAAGAAATTATTTGTTATGGTTGTAGGAAGCCTGGACACATCTTGCCAGAGTGTCCAGAGGAGAAGAACAAAGAAAAGAGAAAAGAAAAGGAACAGCACAGGAAGCACTCCAAGCCATCCTCCTACAAAAACAAGAAGAAGGAGAGAGGTTTCATTGCTGAAACCTGGAGTGATTCTGATGAAGAATCCTCCTCATCAAGCTCCAGTGAGGATGAGAAAGAGAAGAAGGCAAAAGAAGTTTGCCTGATGGCAATAGATGCCTGCAGCAACCACTCAGCTGCAGAGAGTTCAGATTCTGATGAAGAGATGCCTACAGAAGATGAGGTACTCTCTTCCTATGATTTTACTTCAGAAGAATTTAAATTAGATTTTAAATCTTTATGCTTAGATTTGATTAGCTCTGAAAAGGAAATAAAAGAACTTAGAAATAGGTTAGCTGACTCAGAATCAATAGCTACAGAAAATGTTAGGTTAAAGGAAGATCTCACTACTTGTAGTGAAGAAATTAAATTTCTTAAAATAGAGTTAGCTAAGTCTAAGAGGTTAGAAGAATCACTTAATGGTAGAAGCCTTAAGTTGTTAGAAATTACCAGCATGACTAACACTAGGTCAGGTAATGACAAACTAGGCTTAGGAGCTTCTCCCAGTGAACCCCCAGTTCTTCTTAAAAACAATCTTTCAACTCCAGTGAACTTCATTTCAGCTAGTGGAAAGAAGAACACTGAGCAAGTAAATCTAGTTAATAAAACCCTAAATAAAGCTAAGAGAGAAAAGAGAAAGAAATTTTTTAAAGAAATGCAAAGAGCGTCGAACGCAGCTCGACGATCGGAAGCTCAATGGTCGAACGAAGGTCGACGATCTGAGCACCCATCGTCGAACGTCGATCGACGTTTTCAACATGATTTTCAAAATCATAATCAGTACCATAGAAACCTAAATGAAAATAGAAACCCTAGGTTTGTTGAACCATCATCTGCATGGAGAATCCCACCTAAGAGATCTCACCCACTAGGTTATCACCCTCAGCCTGCATTTTCATATATTTCCAGTTTTTCTTATGTGAAAAACAAGGGACCCAAGGTTACCTGGGTCCACACTGTCTAAATAAATGTCTTGCAGGTGAAGGCCTATCCAATCACTCAAAATAAGTGGTATTTGGATAGTGGATGTTCCAAGCATATGACAGGAAATAAAGATCATCTGTCAAAATTCAAAGCTAAGCTTGGCCCAAAGGTTATCTTTGGAGATTCCAGCTGTGGTCAGACAGAAGGCTATGGCAGGATTACTATTGGAGATGTTACCTTCAAGAGAGTTGCATATGTGACAGGACTGAAGCACAATTTGATTTCAGTCAGCCAGCTATGTGATGCTGGCTACCAGGTTTCATTTTCTAACTCTTCTTGTAATATTACTTTAAATAATAATATTGTTTTAGTAGGCATTAGAATAGGTAATATTTATTTAGTAGATTTCAATTCATCTCATTCTGAAATCTGCCTGTTTAATGAAGTAACACTTAATAATAATTCTTTGTGGCATAAGAGGCTTAGTCATGTTAACCTTAAAAATATATCTAGGTTATCTAAGCACAACCTTGTTAGAGGATTTACCTTCTTGCCCCTACAAGAAGGAGAGCCTATGCAAGGCTTGTCAGCTAGGCAAGCAAACCAAAAACTCTTTTAAATCTGTAAATAAGAGTTATTCTCCTAGAATCCTGTATCTATTACACTTGGACCTTTTTGGCCCAATAAATGTACAGAGTTTAGGAGGGAAGTATTACACCTTAGTAATTGTAGATGACTTCTCTAGGTTCAGTTGGGTTTTCTTTTTGAGAACTAAGTCTGATAACTTCAAAGCCCTTACAGACTTTCTAATATGTGTGCAGACTGAGTACTCTACTCATGTGGCCTTGATCAGAAGTGATCATGGTACTGAGTTTGACTCTCTTCTCATGCAAGAATTCTGTGAGAGAGAAGGTATCAAACATAGCTTCTCAGCTCCTAGAACTCCTCAACAAAATGGGGTAATTGAAAGGAAGAATAGAACACTTATTGAAGCTGCTAGTATATTATTGGCAGATGCTAACATGCCTCTCTCCTATTGGGCAGAAGCTGTTAGTACAGCCAATTATGTCTTGAATAGAAGTTTGATTCACAAGCTTTAGTGTAAAACTCCTTATGAGTTGCTTAAGGGAAAGAAACCTAAAATTAATTATTTTAGAGTATTTGGTTGTATTGTTTATATTCATAATAATAATAAAGAATATATTAGAAAATTTGAAGCAAAAGCTTCAATGGGAATCATGCTTGGATATTCCCAAGTAAGCAAAGCTTATAGGGTTTATAACAAATCTACCTGTAAAATTGAAGAATCTGTGCATGTGTCTTTTGATGAGTCTCAGATGTTTTACAAGGAGAAGGAAAATTCTCCTTCCTCAAGTTCATTACAGGTACATGATGTCCCTCAAGAAATTCTTCAACTATCAACTCTTCAGATCACTGAATCAGACAGTGATGAAGACTTTGCTGAAGCTGTTGAAGCTATTGTTGTACCACCAACAGTAGATCAAATTCCTCCTGAGGAATTAATCCCAACTGTTGCTGAAGATCACATCCCACCTGCTGATATTGTCACACTTAGAAATCACCCGACATCTCAAGTGATTGGAGACATATCAGCTGGTGTGCAAACAAGACATCAATTAAGACAGGATGTGATGCACGCTTGTTTCCTCTCACAGGTTGAGCCCCTCACCTTTAAAGATGCAGAGCTAGATCCCCACTGGATCATTGCAATGCAAGAGGAACTCAATCAGTTTGAGAGATGTAAAGTTTGGACTTTGGTTCCAAGACCTAAAGGCCAACTGATCATAGGCACCAAGTGGGTGTATAGAAACAAGTTGGATGCAAATGGAATTATAGTAAGGAATAAAGCTAGGCTTGTAGCTCAGGGCTACAGACAGGAGGAAGGTATAGACTATGACCAAACCTTTGCTCCTGTTGCAAGGCTAGAAGCAATAAGGATCTTCTTGGCCTATGCAGCCTTCATGAAGTTTAAGGTGTTCCAAATGGATGTCAAAAGTGCATTCCTGAATGGTGAGCTTAAGGAAGAGGTGTTTGTTGAACAACCACCAGGGTTTGTTTCTTCAACTCAGCCTTCTCATGTGTTTAAGTTGCAGAAAGCTCTTTATGGACTAAAGCAAGCTCCTAGGGCCTGGCATGAGACCTTAGCTAGTTTCCTGTTAGAGCACAACTTTACTAGGGGAGTAGTTGATAGAACCCTTTTCGTCAAGCATCACAAGGACACAATCCTGTTAGTTCAGGTGTATGTAGATGATATTATTTTTGGCTCCACTGATCCCAAACTGTGCAAAAAGTTTTCCAACTTAATGTATTCCAAGTTTGAGATGAGTAGTATGGGTGTGCTGTCTTACTTTCTTGGTCTCCAAGTCAAGCAAGATGCTGATGGTATCTTCATCTCCCAATCCAAATATGCCAAGGAATTGGTAAAGAAATTTGGGATGGCTGATGCTTCAGCAATGCCTACACCCATGGCTACTAATGTAGTTATTGATTCTGATGATCACGGCAAGCCAGTTGATCAAAAGAATTATAGGGCCATTGTTGGTTCCCTATTATATCTAACTGCAAGTAGGCCAGATATAATGTTTGCTACATGCCTTTGTGCTAGATTCCAGGTCAACCCCAAGGAATCTCATCTGATTCTTCTAAAGAGAATCCTGAGATACCTGAAGGGATGCCCAAATCTAGGACTTTGGTACCCAGCTGAGTCAGAATTTGAATTAATTGGATATTCTGATTCTGATTATGCTGGTTGCAGAGTTGACAGGAAGAGCACCTCAGGAACTTGCCAGTTCCTGGGAGAGAGATTGGTCTCTTGGTTCTGTAAGAAGCAGGCTTCTGTCTCAACTTCAACTGCAGAGGCTGAATATATAGCAGCTGCCAGTTGTTGTTCACAGATCTTGTGGATTCAAAACCAGCTTGTGGATTATGGTTACTCACACAAGAACACCAAAATCATGTGTGATAGTACCAGTGCTATCTCAATTGCACAAAATCCAGTGCACCACTCTAGAACGAAGCACATTGAGATTCGACACCATTTCTTGAGAGATTGTGTGGAAAAGAACAAGATTTGTCTTGAGTTCATATCCACTGAGTTTCAGAGAGGTGATATATTCACCAAGCCCTTAGATGAACAGAAGCATCTGTTCTTTTTAGTTCAACTAGGCATGATCAATGGACGAGACTAAGTGTGACTATATCTGCCTTTGTTGAAACTTGTTTGAAGATAGTCGAACGACGTTCGAAGATAGTCGATCGGGTCAAGCCCATCGTCGACCTATGGTTGATGAAAGTTTGTCTGATATAAGATCGTCGACCGGCGTTCGACCATAGTCGAACAAGTCGAGCTCATCGTCGATCTCTGGATGACGACAGCTTGCTGTTTGAGAAGCCAGAAATAGTCGAACGATTGTCAGACTACTCTGCTTCTGAGCCGATCGTCGAACGGCCGTTCGACCATCGGGTCTAGTATCTTTTTAATAGATCGACTTTCTCCGGTCTAATATAAAGCCGATAGTCGACCTAGGTTAAAAGATCTTTTGCTTTATCGTCGACGGAGCGTGTCTTTTCGCATTCTGTCTTCCCGCTTGCGATTTTCTGCCGCTTCGTCCCCTTCGTCTTCTCCGTCGTCCTCGCGCTTTCTCCAGCAATCCATGGCGATTTCTCCCGCAGTTCTAGCAGTTGTAAAGTTTGATGCAGGCTTTAGTGTTGATTTCGACGCGTTCAGTAGCTGCGAAGCTGGGATCGTAGAAGTTCTTCAGCTTTGCCGGGATCAAGGACTCGAGAGGTTAATGTCTTCAAGAATTAAGATAAACATCCCAGAGATCAAGGAATGGGCTTTCACGTCGTCCTCTACCGACGACTCGATGACTGGCACCATCGGCGGAGAAGAGGTAATCCTAACTCTGGCCGTTCTGACTGATATTTTTGGTTTAATAAATGGTGAAGAGGATTATGAGCAAGATGCTCAAGAATTTGGAAGAATGCTAGTTGAGCTGGGACATGCAGAGGGCATTCCCACGAAGCTGCTCAAAGTAAATTTCCCTTTCAAGATTAAGTTTCTTGCTGAGTTGGTAGGGAAAGTGCTCCTCGGTAAGCACTCTGCCCATGATAATATCACAAGGCCACAATTCGCACTGATGTGTGCGATTGTTAATCGGAAAAAGATCGATTGGGCCGCAGTTGTGTTTGATTTAATAAGGAAAAAGACTGGTAAGAAGGAAGTTACCCTAGGAAGGGTCATTGGCATTTTCCTAAAGGAAAAGTACCCCTAGCTGCTGAGTTCAACCGCAACAACAATAAATGCAAGCAAGAAAATAGATCCAAACCTGTTCTCCAAGTGGAAGAGAACATTTGTGAAACCCGCTCTCACAGGGGTTGCTCCAGCAACATCTGAGAGCACCAGGACCGATTCGGTCGCTCCTCACCCTGTTGAAGCTGGCTCAGCTCTTTCCCTTCCCTCTTCTTCTGCTATGTTGTCTGCCTCAGTTGAAGTACCATCAACTTCAGTTGAAGTAAGACTTTCCCCTTCTCCTGTTAGAGAAACAACTACGGTTGTTCTCCCTTCCCCTCCAGCTTCTCCTCTTCCTGCTCATCTGGCTAGGATATCTTCTCCTAGCTTTGATTTGTTAGGGTCTGAGAGGATTCCATCACCTCCTCCGTCTCCCATTCATTCTCCAGTTAATTCTCCAATTAACTCTCCAGCCCCATCCCCAATTCAATCCCCTGTCCACACCATTCTTCATCCCAGCACTTCAACCATATCTGCTGTAGCTCCATCCACTACACATCCATCATCTTTTGAGATTACTCCTGAACTCATCTCCCACATTGTGGAGTTGATTACCCCTTCAATCAAAACCATGATTGAAGAGGCAATCGCTCCCCTTGCATCCTCCATTGATACCTTAACCGCTACCATTAAATCTCTTTCAAAATCTGCTGAGCCATCTTCCTCAAGGGGCCTGGTTTCAGTCTCCACTGAAATCAGGCAGGGGGAGATGTTCTGTGAAGATGCCTCAGAACCTCCTGCCTCCCTTCCAGCTATAACAGATACTGTAATGACAGCCCTGGAAGAGTCTGCTCCAGCTGAAAAAGAAGTAGTTCCAGTGTTATCTGACAAGGAAATAGCTGATGGAATCATGCTATCTGAAATTGCAGTAAAAGTCTGCCTAGAAGATCTCACCACTCCCGTGGTTGCTCGATTCCTAGAAGGTATTATAACTTCATATCTAGATGAATCATGGGAGATGGTCAAGTATGAAGGTAATTCATTCATTCGCTTTGTTGACGAGTCAATTAATTTGATAGTGTGTGAATACCTTGAAGAAATGATTTCTGTTTATTTAGCAGATCTGTATTCATAAATTCTACAGATTATATTAGAGGAGATTTAGCTGCTCAGATCATAGCAGTTGTTTCTGAAGCTGATCCAATTGTTCCTGATATCCAAGTAGATCTAGAATTGGATTCTTTTTTAGATGATAGAGAAGATGAGTCTGAGAAGCAAGATGAAATCAAAGCTGACACTCCTATTCTGAGTGTGGAAGAAGAAAAAGCAAGAGCTGCCTGGAATCAAAGAGTACAGTCTTTGCTAAAAGAGAAAGAAAAAGAGCTGCAAATTGAAAAGTCAACTATCTGGGATGATTCACCAGGGTTGGACTTAGATTCCCTTTTGGCTCTGGATGCCATTGAAGAGGAAAGAGAGAAATCAGATCTGAAGTTTAAAGAAAAGGCTGTTTCTGAGCCTATGATCCGTATGATAATCCCCCATCATCTCACTCTGATGATGAAGATGATTCTGACGTATCTGAAAATTCAAAGAGAAAGAAAGTTGTTCAAAAGAAGAGAAAAGCTGCTCCTCCTCCTCCCAGTAAAGACAATGATACTCCTTATTATATTCTGAAGGGCATTGACCCTAAGTCAAAGGAATTTCAGCACTGGATGTGGTTCTCCAAGAACCAGCAGAAAGAAAGGAAAAGATCTAAAAGATATGATAGTCCTGGTTCAAGATGGACTCCCAGAGGTCCTCCTCCTCCTCCAGGTGCAGGAGCTTCTCGTAATCTTTCTGCCAACCCTTCTGCCTCTTCAGGAAAATCTGCTCCATCAGCAAGATCTGCCTCTTCTCAGCATCAATCAAGGAAAAGCTCTCACAGTTCTCATGGAAAGTCTCATTCTGGCAGTCAAATGCATGAAGCTGAAGTGAAAGAACAAGTTAAGGAGGTTGTGTATCTAAAGCCAACCTTTTCACCTCCTCCTTCTCCTAAGAGAAAGGTTTCAACTACTGTACCAGTTCACATTGATAAGAACACTGCAAAAGGAAAAAGAAATGTCTTTTCTGAAAATTCAAGTAAAAAGTTTGCAGAATTTGCTCCTCCGTCTTCTCTTGTGATTCAAGAAGTAAAAGATTCAGCTGATAGTTTGTTAGATTTGTCCACAAAGTTTAAAGCTGTTAAGCCAGTTGATACTTCCTCTGAAAATCTGTATGAAAGCCAAGAACTAGATCCTGACTACAGGATGGCTAGGTTTCTTGAGACAGTTGGCTCAGCTCAAATTCAGAAAGCAAAAGCTGAAGGTAAAGATTCTACAGGATTCACTACTATGTCTAGATTCAGAATGAAGGAATTGGATAAAATCCAGGTTAGCCCTGAAGTTTTTGATCCTTCAAAATATATGGAAAAGCATCCTGAAGCAGTAGTCCCAAGAGCTGCAGAATTGAAGATCATTGGTATTCAAGACTTGAAGATGTCAAAGAGAGAAGTTCTTGATCCCTTGAGAAAAATCTCCTTTTTGCCTAGCTCTTCTGTTTCTAAACCTGACTCTGCAGTTCCTTAATTTGTCTGTTTGATATTTATTTATCTGATTGATAATTGCTGCTCAGTTGTGTTTCCTTTTCCTGTTTTGTTTTATTAGCTAGTTCTGTGTTTTAGTCTTTGAGAGACTTAACTCAAATAGGGAGAGATTGTTGGTACCCTAGTTTGATTTGAGTTTAGTCTTGTCCTTTTAGTCCCTTGACCCAAGAATTATCTATGGTCATTGGTTAGTAGTCTAGCTGTAGAGTCCTCACTTTTCCAGATTGAGAATTTGGTTAAGTAGTTTTTCGTTCGACTATAGTCGAACGCCGCTCGACTATCGTCTATCGGCTGATCGACGATCGTCTATCAGTTGGTAGACGCTCTGTCTACATTGATAGTTCGACTATCTGTTGATAGGTCGACTATCTGCTTGGCGTGGTAGATCAACTATCTATCCTGATAGATCGACTATCTGATAGTTCGACTATCTGTTGATAGGTCGACTATCTGTTCTGCTTTGATAGGTCGACTATCTTTTGATAGGTCGACTATCTGGTCTCTTTTGATAGGTCGACTATCTTTTGATAGGTCGACTATCTGTTTTCTGAGGTAGGTCGACTATCTGCTTGATAGGTCGACTATCTGTTTGCGCTTGATAGTTCGACTATCTGTCCTGATAGATCGACTATCTGATAGTTCGACTATCTGCTCTGATAGGTCGACTATCTGCCGAGGTAGTTCGACTATCTTCTTCGATAGGTCGACTATCTGGATCGTTCGACTATCTGCCCGATAGTTCGACGATCTTCGTGCGTCGGTCGACGATCTCCGAAGGTCGTTCGACGCTTTCTGTCTGCCTTTAGATTTTGTATTTATTTATAATATTTAATTAATTAATACATTTTCTGGCAAGTTGTTTCAGTTGATTTATGATAATATTTCCAGGCAATATCTGCTCTATTCTTTTTGCCTGAGTAAAATCTTTTTAGATAAAGTTGTTTGTCTTATTAGCTGTCTTTGTATTTTACTTTATCTGCTGACAGCCCTTTATAGCCGTTAGACTGAAAAGTCTTCTTTTTGCTATAAAGAGTATTTCTCTGATGTGACTTTATTTAGTCCTTCTGTTATTTGATTTGATCCTGCAGCTTCTTAGAAAGAGGTTCATTCCTTTTATAGGATATCCTGCTGCAGAGTTTGTTTTGCTGTGTGTTATTTGCAGCCCAGGTCTCAAGTTTCAGAAGAAGACAAGTAATTCAAACTGAAGAGAGCCGTTGCTTGTTGCTGCTATATAAAGGACCCTTTGAAGAAGGATTGAAGCTAGCTAACTAGTAAACCAGATATTTTAAAGCATTCAAGCCTTCATCAAGATCAAGTCTTCTGCTCTCAGCAATTTCCATCTAACTGAGAAGTGTTAAGATCTTCTACTACTCTTCAACCTGAGTTCTCCTGCTTTCAGGAAGTTCAAACTCAGAGTTCTCTTGAAGAAGAAGAAGAAGAAGATAGCTGCTTGAAGATCTTTAATTTTATTATTTATTATCTTCTTGTAGTTTTTCCTTCAGAGCTTTCTGAAGAGTTTTTCTGCACTGAAGCAAGACTTCACCTGGACATCTTTGAGCCAGGGGGAGCCTTGATTCTTTAGAGCTTTCTAGCTCAGTGCAAGTTTTTGTGCTTCTCTAATCTTTGTAAAATAGAGAAGACATCTTAACCTTCTTCCCTCTCCTGTACAGGGTTATTACTCCCTTCAAAAGTATCCCTTGGTGGCAGGGCACCTGATCAAAAACCTGTGCTTGGTTTTTAGACACCTGATCAAAAGTCTAAAGGGTTTCTGGATCTACCTGAAGCAGATCCTGTTGGTGGCAGGGCACCTGATCAAAAACCTGAGTGGATTCCTACCGTGTGGGTAGAAGAGTGGACGTACCCAAGTTGTTTGGGGAACCACTATAAATTCCCTTGTGTCGTCTGGATTCACTTGTTTAATTCCTGCATTGTGGCTGTGAATAGATATAACTAGGATTGCTAGTTGTTGATTAGGTTTTCCAAGCCTTAATTGAAATTACAGTTAGCTTGAGTTTGTGCACATCACTTATGTTAGGCTATAGGGTTAAATCTATATCTATAATCTTTCCATTCCGCACTTCACTCCAAGGGAGTTGGGTAGACCATTAAGTTTTGTCTTGTGCAAAATTTGATAACTCTATTCACCCCCCCCCCCCCCCCCCTCTAGAGTAGTATCTATCCCTTCACTTTCAGGATGTACCCAAGGTTGGGGAACCACTATAAATATTTTGTCGTCTGTGATTGCTTGGTTGATTTGTGTGCAAGATCGCTACTTTTTTTATTCCGCAAATTGACGCGCAACTCACATATTCGTCCCCCTCTAGGTGATTTAGGTAGACAACTGAACTCTTTCAATGACCACCTTCTTCATCATCGTCATAGAACATTCCTTTGACACTTATATCCTTCTCATCCCATCTCCAACAACTATCTTCTTCAAACATCACATCTCTAGAGATGATCGCCTTCTTCATCACAAGATTGTACAACTTGTAAGCTTTACTCATCGGAGTGTAGCCTACAAATATAAACTTCTCTCTCTTGTCATCAACCTTCTTCCTCTTTTGATCAGGGATGTGAGAAAAATCTACACACCCAAATACTCTCAAGTGTTGAACACTTGGCTTCCATCCACTCCATGCCTCATATGGAGTCTTGAACTTCACACTCTTCGTCGGACATTTGTTCAGCAAGTACACATGACATTGTACTGCTTCAGCCCAGAATATCTTCGGCAACTTCTTTCCCTTTACCATACTTCTCGTCATATTATGTATCGTCAAGTTCTTTCTCTCAACAACTCTGTTCTGCTGAGGCGAGTATGTTGTAGTCAACTGATGAGCAATCCCATGCTCTTTGCAGAAAGCATCGAATAACTTAGAGGTATACTCCCCACCTCTATCAGCTCTGAGTACCTTCAGATACTGTCCACTCTCCTTCTCAGTCATTGTCTTGAACTTCTTGAACTTGTCAATGGCCTTAGACTTCTCCTTCAATAATTAAACCCAACACTTCCGACTAAAGTCATCAGTGAAGGTGATGTAGTATTTGCTTCTGCCAACTGAGCCAATATCAAACAGACCAGCAATGTCTGAATGAACCAGTTCACACTATCTCTTTGCTCTTCGAGACTTTCCACCTTTAAAACTCTGTCTTTTTTGGTTTCCCTTACAAGCTTCACAAATCTTTTATGGTGGTGAGATCTTTGGCAGACCTTCCACCATCTTTGCATGTGATAGAAGCTTCAGACCGCTGAAGCCTAAGTGACCCATCCTGTGATGCCACAACCAAGCCTCTTCTTCTTCAGTTCTTGCAAGACATGTTGTCTCCTCGGCATCCATCCTCAATATAAAGAGACGATTCGCCGTCATCTTTACCTTCGCCGCCTCTTTTCCTTGATAGTTCTGCATAGACAACGAACCATCCTTCAACTGAATGCAGTAGACTCTCTCCACCAACTGTCCAATGCTTAAGATGTTACTCTTCAAGCCAGGAACATAGAACTCATCATTAAGATGCACCTTCTCACCATTGAGGGTGACCACTATCAACCCTTGCCTTCTACCGAGATCTTTGAAGCATCACCAAATCTAACCTCACCAACACTTGGTTCGAGAATAGTGAAAATCTCCTTCTCACCACACATGTGGTTGTTGACTCCTGTGTCTAAGTACCAAATTTCATTTCTTCCTCCTTCAGCTTCTCTGTAAGTTAAGAACATGATTGGATCACCACCAGTATTTCTTGCTTCAGTATAGTGGTTGGTCTCCTCATTCCTCCTCGAAAGTGTTCAGTCATAACTCATGTGCCCAAACCTATTACAGTTGTAACATTGGACTTGGGCCATTCCACCACGGCCTCTGCCTCGGCCTCTTCTACGGCCTCTTCCTCTTCCTTTTTGCTCTCTACCTTAAGGTCACTCTGCCTCTCTCTGAAATTTCTGATGTATTCCTCCTCTTCTTCCTCTGCCTCTGTCTTGGTAGCCTCGACCTCACTGGCCACCTCCTCTTCCTGAACTCTCTCCAAAATTCAGATGAGTCTGAAGTGCTTTCTCTAAGACACTTGACTCTTCATCTTGTAGCATGCGATATTCATGAGCTTGCAGAGAGTCTATAAGTTGATCGATAGACATTTGAGTGAAATCCTTTGACTCCTCTATCGCCACCACGATATAGTTGAACTTCTTTGATATAGATAACAGAAGTTGCTCCATGAAACTCACATCATCAATCGTCTCTCAATTGCGCTTCATTTCGTTTGCAAGCATCTGCAGACGAGTCACATAGTCATCAACTTTCTCAGAGTTTTGCATCTTTGTAACTTCATACTCTGCTCGGAGAGATTGTAGCTTCATCTTATTTGCCTTGTCAACTCCTTGCAAGGAGCGTTGCAAGGTCTCTCATATTTCTTTAGAAGTTCTAGCATCCGAGATCTTCTCAAAGGTTGCTTCATCAACTCTTGATATAATAAGAACAATGCCTTCTTGTCCCTCTTCCTTGCTTCTCTTAGAGTCGTTCTCTGTTCATTAGTCAACGCTTCCTCGGCTTCAGTAGTTTGCTCGTCGTATCAATCTTCCACTATCTCTCATAGCTCCTTTGATGCTAACAGCACTCTCATCTGGATGCTCAAGTTCCCATAGTTCGTCTTCGTCAACTTAGGAACTTGACACGCATAACATTTACCATCTCCATTGCTTCGATCTCTGCAACTCTCCTGAGTTACTATCAAGGGTCGGAACCTCCCTTTGATACCACTGTTGGAAGCAAAATAAACAGTGGGCACAACACACAACTTGAAGAGCAAACAACTTCTATTATAAACTAGAGATTACAAAACACAAATGACAACGACGTGTCTTCACAATTACAACTCCACAACAACACTACCCACATTTGGGTATTACAACATCACACTAGCACTTCTAACCGCAAAAGTCGCAAAAACTGTTGTCCGCAACTTCTACTATTCACGAGGTGGCTGTCCGCAACTTCTATCCGCGTACTGTTTTAGCTTGGAAAAGATGTTGTCCGCCATGATGCAGTCCGCAAGAATCAGTTTCCTCAACTCCTGTTCGCAGGAAACTAAGCTGCCACCTTTGCATGCTGACAACTCGCCAATAGGAGTCCTCCCAAAACTCTGATTTCACGCGCTCATGTTGTTGTACACTTCGAGGCGGTTAGAAATAGGAGACCGCAACCTTATTTATTGCTTCCCAGTCACGCTACCTTGGATGGCTTCCATAAAAATTATTTGTTCCGCATGCATTTTATAGCAATTTATAGGATTTGCCAACAAATTAAATCAAGCCACGTGTCTCCACTTGCTTACTCTTTCTCTCTCTTCTTTTATTTCACGCCATATTTCCTGGCGTCATTTCAAATTATTTATAAATATATATATATAAACACCCATTGACACCTGCACCATTTCTGTCTTTGACTTCGGGCAAACTCCAAAAATTACGTCAATAAAAGAGGGGAAACTATAGTCATTCGAAGTGAACTTCTACCCTTAGATGTGGTTGATTCGGGTAACCTTGTGATTTCATCCCAGGTTACTGACGAGTGTAGAGGCGCATAATGTTCACTTCCTTAATCTTCATGTTGGGGAAGTACATACCTTCTCGAAGCCGCCTTCTTTAGGAGGCATTGCAATGGAACCTCTTGTTAGATCTGGACAGGGGAATTAACTTGCAAATAGTTTCTTAGTCTCTTTTTCTTGCTAACTAGTTGTCAAATCCAATCCTCTTTCTTTATAGGCAACTAGAGTGTCAGAGTCTCAACTCGGTTTAGAGACAGTTAGACGGATGAGATCTGACAGTGATCAGTGACTGTTGGGTCCATTGTTCTCAATGTCCCTGATTTGTGAGAAGTCAAACAGGTCAATGTCACACACATCCACTGTATTTGATGAACATTTGAGGTCTTGAGTGCATGTTGTCCATATCACATTGATTGGACATGTGGGCACAATTAGTTGTTGGACATAACAAAAATCAACTAAGTCCACAGGCATTGAGTGGAGCAAGCTCACTGAACGCCAGAGGTATGGATTCAATATTGTCTAGTAGAAATTTGCCTAAGTCCACAGGCATTGAGTGAGGACAGCTCACTCAATGTCATATAACATATAGCGTTGAGTCTATCTTAACTTAACTGAAAGATAGCAAAAATGTGGCTAAGTCCACAGGCATTGAGTGTAATCTACTCACTAACGTCAGATAGCAAAAAGGCTATGAGTCAGGCTAAGTCAGTCTAAGCCTAGAGAAATTGGTTAAAAATGTGTTTAAGTCCACAGGCATTGAGTGTGGTCTACTCACTCAACATCTGTTGGGTACATTGGAAAATGTGTACCTGATTTGAAGAAGCCCCACTTAGCTCAATGATATACATCAAGGTGTATTTGATGTTGTTTTAAGTTGACATGTGCAGGTGGAGAATTGATAAAGTATGCAGAAAAATTCTAAGTCCAAGTGTCGACACAAAGGAAGCAGTGTCGACACACAGAAGAAAATAGTCGACACAACACTGGGAAGCAGTGTCGACACATAGCAGTTAGTCTACAACTACACTGGGAAAAAGTGTCGACACAGAAGAAGTAAGTCGACACAACACTGGGAATTTGTGTCGACACAGAAAAAGAGTCGACACAATACTGAGAAATTGTGTCGACACAGAAGAAAAGCGTCGACCTCAAACATTGGGAGAATGTGTCGACACAGAAGAAAATAGTCGACCTCAAGTTAGTCGACACCAGCAGAATGTGTCGACACATTGTGATTAAGTCGACACATAATAGCAGAGTTAAAAAAAATGAATGTGTCGACACCTGAAGGCTAAGTCGACACTTACTAAAGTTATGATTCTACAACAATTGTGTCGACACACAGGACTTGTGTCGACACACTGAAGAGTCAAGATCAAGTTATTTGCAGAAGAAGCTGTGTCGACTCAAAGGCAACTTAGTCGACATCACTGAAGACTGTGTCGACACCAAAGTCAATTATGTCGACACAAATAGACAGATTGTCTCGACACTTTCTGACAGACTGTTTCAACAACTTGTGATTCAAGACTAAGGCACAGGACTTGTTTGAAGACTTGACAGCTGTGGGTTATCACCGGTTAACTGAAGTTGTCAGACTTGTCAGAAAACGGTTAGAAACCGGATCAGCCGGTTACCATGAAGAATGTCTATAAATAGACAGATTCAGAAGAAAAAAGAACAACATATAGAACTGACCTTTTGAAATACATTGGATCAGAAAGTGGAGAAGGATTACAATTCTACTCATTTCAAGAAAGTGCTAGGCACTTAAGAAGATCTTCTCCGGGAGATCTAAGAAGACTATCTAAGGATAGATCTAAGAAGAGTTCTAATCAGAATTCAGAAGAATCATTCAAAGTTCTGGATAGAGAGAGATCAAGTCAGAATTTGAAGAAGAAGAAAGAATCCACCAGTGGATTCTCAAGAAGCTGTTTGGAATCAACTCAGCTAAGTACATTTTCAAGAAGCTTTGAAGAAGGCTAAGAAACAGTTGATTGCATCAGCTGATCAAGAATTGTCATTGCCTTTTCTCTCTCAACCTTGGCAAGACAATTAAAACAATCTTTTCTATATTTCTGTAGGATTTGTTTATACAGATCTGAGTTGTAAGCCTATGTTATAAAGGCTGAGTGTAAGAGTGTTGAACTCTGAGTGGTAGGGCTGTTTGCCTGAGTGTAGGAGAAGGATATTCTCTGAGTTGTAGGCCTTGGGGCAAGGCTGAGGTAGGGCAGTTGTGCCTGAGTTGTAGGAACCAGTTGGGTTCTGAGTTGTAAGATCTATTGATCTGAGATAAGTGGAAGTTTGGCCGAATCTAGCATACTGCTAGATAGGTGAAGGGGGAAAGTGGATGTACCCAGACCTTGGGGAACCACTATAAAACATAGTGCAATCTGTGATGTTTTGTTTTCTGTGATTGCTGTGTTTATTATATTAGTTATTAAATTGAATTCTGCCTAGAAGTTTTAGAAAGAGAAGCAGAACCTATTCACCCCCCCTCTAGGTGTTTAGGCTGCCTTGAAAGTTAAACTATCAAGTGGTATCAGAGGGAGGTTCCTCAAAAAGGACTTAACAGTCTGAGGTAGATCTGATAGGCAGATTCAAGAATCAAGAAGATGGGTTCTGGAGAGAATCATAAGGAGCTAGGGTCAATGAAATTACCCATATGCAAGAAGGAAATCTTTGGGATCTGGAAAGAAAGAGTCAGATTGTTTATGGAAGCATCTGACCCAAGGATTTACATCACAGTACAGGAAGGCCCCTTCATACCAATGAAGATATCTGTTCTTGATGCAAATATCCAAACACCAAAGACTTATTCTGAAATGACCAAGGATGAAATCATCTTGGCAACCATGGACAAAAGGGCACAGAACATCATTGTCAGTGCCATAGATGATTCAACATTTCAGAATCTGATTCACTGCAAGACCTCCAAGGAGATGTGGGACACATTGATTGTCTACATGGAGGGATCTGAAGAAGTAAGGCTGGACAGAAAATCTATGCTAAATCAGGAGTATGAAAGTTTTAGACAAGGAAAATCTGATAGCATAACTGAGTGCTATAAGAAATTCTATAGAATTGTGAATGAGCTAATATCCTATGGAAGAGTCTTCAGTACCTATGAACTGAATGACAAATTCTTAAGATCCTTATCAAAGGATTGGGATACAAAGATCTGTGCCATAAGAGAAGTGGCAAAATTGGCAGAGATATCTCCTCCAACTCTGTTTGGAAAGTTGCTATCCTATGAAATGCAACTTATGGTAAGGAAGGAGGAGGAAAGAAACTCAAGAGGAGAGCATAGAGAAAAGACTGTGGCATTTAATGCTGAAGCCACTAGAAAGAATAGGAGGAAATCACCATCTCCTCCTAAGGAAGTTGAAGAAGGTAGTTCTGAAAATTCAGATAAGGGTTCAGTCAGCTGTGATTCAGATGCAGACTTTGCTGCATTCACTAGGCAATTTCAAAGGTTCTTGAAAAAGAAGCAATGGAAGTCTAGGCCTTCCTCATCACAGCAAGTAGATGACTATTATCAGAAGAGAAGGTCATCAAGGAAAGAGAAAAGCAGGTCAAAGCCCAGCAAAGCCACTACTTCAAAGATTGTCTGCTATTGTTGCAATAGGCCTGGACATGTAGTGGCTGATTGTCCTGACAAAAGGAAGGAATCTTCAGAAAAGAAGAAGACTTATCAGAAAGGCAAGAAGGAGAAATCCTTTGTAGCAAAGAAAGATAAAAGTCTGTCAGACCAGTCAACTTCAGAATCAGGATCTGAAGCTGAAGCATATATTGGATTATATGCTGCATCTGAGGAAGAGGAGTTTATGCAGTTGCTAGACTCCATCAATGAACATCAATGCATGGGTTTGATGACTAGATCAGAAGAGGACCTATGCCAGAATCAGTCTGGTTCTAATGAGGTAAACTGTCCTTCTTGTACATCTGTTTGTAATACAAGTGAAGAATCAGCTACATCTGCATCAAGTGATGAAGATGTATCTGGATCTGAAGGAGATGTCTATCAATTGATAGACAAGTATGGGGACCTGTTGCAGGCCCTTAAGAAAAGCAAGAACCTGGTTAAATCACAGGCTCAGGAAATTGCTGATCTAAGGGTTGCAACAACTGAGTTAGAAAAAGTCCTTGATCAAAAGTTAGCTGAAATTGCCAAGCTGAAGAATATAACTATTATTCAGATGGGCACAATTAATTATACTAATGATCAAGTAAAGAGTCTGGAGGACAGACTTAGAATTGAAAGGGATTTAGTGGCTAGTTACTCTAAGCCAAAATCTGTCTTACCCTTGATAGATGAATTTGTCACTCAGAAGGGTAAGGCTGGATTAGGATTTAAGGGTAACTCCAGGGCTGGCAGATTCAAGAGGAAAGGCAAAGCCCCTATTCAGCCACTAAACCTTTCAGTCCCCATAAGGTTTGGTAAGGAGAAAGTGCCTTCTAACATATATGATCATGAAGACATTCAGGATCATATTAAGACAAATGTTCTGAAGAACAAGGGTGTTAAGGCAAGCAGGCCTACCTATGGTCATAAACCCTATGGTTTTAAGAAATCAGTAGGTGAAGTTGCAACAGCACCAGCAATGAACAGAAATGCTTCTGACAAGGATGTATCTAGATCTAGATACAATAAGTTTGAATGTTGGTGCTGTGGCAAGAGGGGTCATTTTGCATTGGACTGCTGGTATAACACAAGTGTTATAAAGAATAAGAGTCTACCTGTTAGAAGAGGTTATGATAACTTTATTAAGGCTAACCTGAACCAAGGACCCAAGACTTACTTGGGTTCTAAGGGTAAGTAATTCTGTATTGCAGGTGAATCCAAGTTACCATGCCCCTATATGGTACTTGGATAGTGGTTGTTCCAGGCACATGACTGGAACAAAGGGGCTGCTGAAGGAGTATTCATCTGTCAAAGATGGACATAAAGTGATCTTTGGTGGATCTGAAAAAGGAGTCATCAAAGGATTTGGTAACATCTCTTCAAACCTAATTACTATCACCCAAGTGGCCTATGTAAAAGGTTTGAAACATAATCTAATAAGCATAAGCCAGCTGAGTGATCTAGGATATGACATTTCATTTGGTAAGGATGGATGTCATATCAAAAGGTCAAGTGATCAAGAGATCATATTGACTGGGTATAGGAAGAGAAATGTGTATTGCCTTAATTTTGAATGTGAGAATAAGGCATCCCCCATTTGTCTTGTAGCTGATGACAATGCTTCTCATTGTGTTAAGTGGCACAAGAGATTGGCTCATCTAAACTACAAGACAATTGGCCAACTCTTTAGTAAAGAACTAGTGAGGAATGGGCCTCAAGTTAAGTGTATAAAGGAAGGGGTATGCTCAGCTTGTCAAAAGGGCAAGCAGACAAAAACCTCATTTCAAAGCCTTGAAAACAAGGATTCTGTGAGGTGCTTATACCTCTTGCATATGGATCTTTTTGGTCCTATGCCAGTTCACAGTCTAGGTAGGAAGGTCTACACTCTAGTGGTTGTAGATGACTATTCTAGATTTACATGGGTGTTCTTTCTGAGACAAAAATCTGAAACCCCAAGTGTATTATTTAATTTTGTAAAGCAAATTCAGAATGAACTGAATAGTACAGTGGTCAAAATTAGAAGTGACCATGGTACTGAGTTTCAATCTGAAAGCATAACAAACTTGTGTGTAGACTTTGGGATTTTCCAAGAGTTCTCCTCACCTAGAACACCTCAGCAAAATGGTATTGCTGAAAGAAAGAATAGAACATTAATTGAAGCTGGTAGAACTCTATTGAGTGACACCTCTCTCCCAGAATATTTTTGGGCTGAGGCAGTTAACACTGCTTGTCATGTCATCAATAGGGCTTCTATCACCAAAGGCCACAGAAAGACTCCCTATGAGATTGTGAAAGGCAGAAAACCAAACCTATCCTATTTTAGGATCTTTGGTTGCAAATGCTATATACTTAACAATGGCAAGTCATATTTGACTAAGTTTGCTGCCAAATCCCAGGATGGGATATTTGTTGGGTACAGCACAAATAGTAAGGCCTATAGAGTCTTCAACTTAACTACTCAAGTTGTTGAAGAATCTGTGCATGTTGTATTTGATGAAACAAGATTAATCAATTGTGAGTTGTCTTGTAGATCAAATGACTCAACAGGTATAAGCAAGAAGATGGACAAGCTCTCCATTGCTGAAGCTTCAAAGGAAGAGGGAGCATTGGAAAATGAAGGCTGCTGTCCAGGGGGAGTACAAGAGATAATGGAAGCTGATGAAAACCAAGAGGAACAGCAGAATGAAGAAGCTGGAGATGCACAACCTGAAGGGAATCTACCTCCAGCTATAAGATATCTAAGAGATCATCCTACTGATCAGATAATTGGTGATCCAAGACAAGGAGTGCAAACTAGAAGCAGAAATCAAAGCACAGTTTTGCATTCTAGTTTCTTGTCCCAAATGGAACCTAAGAAGTTTGAAGAAGCTATCCAAGACCAGCACTGGATTGATGCTATGCAAGAGGAGCTGAATCAATTTAGAAGGTGCAAAGTCTGGGAGCTTGTTCCTAAACCAAGAGGCCACAACATAATTGGAACTAAGTGGATCTATAGGAACAAGCTAGATGAAAGTGGAATAATAGTAAAGAATAAAGCAAGATTGGTTGCAAAAGGATACAGGCAGGAAGAAGGGATTGACTTTGATCAAACCTTTGCTCCAGTAGCAAGGCTGGAGGCAATCAGAATGTTCCTTGCCTATGCAGCCTACCAAGACTTCAAAGTATACCAGATGGATGTGAAGTCAGCATTTCTGAATGGTGATCTTAAAGAAGAAGTATATGTAGAGCAGCCATCAGGTTTTGTAGATCCTCTTAAACCTGATTCTGTGTATAAGCTTAGGAAAGCTTTGTATGGGTTAAAACAAGCTCCAAGGGCTTGGTATGAAACCCTGTCTACCTTCCTCATTGAGAATAAATTCTCAAGAGGAAAGATAGACAAAACTCTATTCCTTAGGGAATCCAAAGGAAAGATCATCTTAGTCCAGATCTATGTTGATGACATAATCTTTGGATCTACTGAAAACAACCTTTGTAAAAAGTTTGCCAAACTTATGCAAGGGAAGTTTGAGATGAGCAGTATGGGAGAACTTAAGTTCTTCTTGGGACTCCAAGTAAGACAGACTGATGATGGATTGTCCATATCCCAGTCTAAGTTCACCAAGGAATTAATTAAGAAATATGGTATGGAGTCATCCTCCTCCATGAGAACTCCTATGGGGACAAGTATGCCAATATGCAAAGATGAGGCAGGTAAACCTGTTGATGAATCATTGTATAGAGGAATAGTTGGGTCTCTACTATATCTCACTGCTAGTAGACCTGACATTATGTATGCAACATGTGTCTGTGCTAGGTACCAAGCCTGCCCTAAAGAATCTCATTATACTGCAGTCAAAAGGATTCTGAGATATCTAAAGGGCACTCCTACTCTAGGTCTTTGGTACCCTAGGAATAGAGATTTTCAACTAACAGGCTATTCAGATGCAGATTTTGCAGGATGTAGAGAGGATAGAAAGAGTACTACAGGTACTTGTCAATTCCTGGGAGGAAGACTAATATCTTGGAGTAGTAAAAAACAGACTAGTGTGGCAATTTCCACAGCTGAGTCAGAGTATATTGCTGCTGGAAGCTGCTGTGCACAGCTATTATGGATGCAGCATCAGCTTAAAGATTATGGTATTCAGGTAAGTAGAACACCCCTTTTATGTGATTCTAAGAGTGCTATTTCTATTGCTAATAATCCAGTTTCTCATAGTAGAACTAAGCATATAGAAATCAAATATCATTTTCTTAGAGAACATGTAGAAAAAGGTGACATCTCATTGGAATTTGTAAAAACAGATTATCAAATAGCAGATGTATTTACTAAGCCTTTAGATGAAACCAAATTCAATAAATTCAAAATTGAATTAGGTATGTTAACCATTGATTAATGTATTAAACAAAATCATTAACAATGCTATTGAAATGGTTTATAAGTAAGTAAAAGTAGTAACAACATAATCAAGTGTTAAAAAGGACACATTGAAGTTACAGAAATTGGCTAAGTAAGAATGTGTCGACACATTCAGTAATAATGTGTCGACTCAGAGAAATTATGTCGACAAGTCAGAAATATTGTGTCGACACAGAGAATATGTGTCGACACTTAAGAGTTTTATTGTCGACTTAACCAGAAATGTAATGTCGACTCAACCAGAATTATGGTGTCGACACTTACAGAATATGTGTCGACACTTGTCCTTAGTGTCGACACAGAATTTCTGTCTTTCTACTATGTATCCAAGGTGTCGACATAACCACAAATTGGTGTCGACACATAGTAGGCTGAAGAAATGTCGAGTTAATAGAAGCTTGTGTCGACACATTCCGTCTGTGTCGACACATTTAGACTGTTTTTGGCGCCTTTTGAACTTCTTTCAACAGAAGCTATAAATAGGTCAAAAGCTCTTTGTGTCGACACGCTTTCAAGGTTTTCGAGACTCAAACCCTGTGTCGACAGTCTTTCTTTCTCTCTTCTCTCAAGCTTTCTCGACACAACGATGGCGCCAAGGATTGAAGATAACATCAATGAAGGATATGAGTTAGTGCGCCAGGCCTTTGCAGAGGCGCCGCCTGATGTTCAAGGAGTTATCACCCTTCTCTCTGCATCAGGGTTAGAATTTCTCATTTCAGAACCAACTAAGATCTGGAAGAAGGAGGTGCACGAGTTCTTTATCTCTGCATCAGTCCATTCTACTGGCCTCAAGATTAAGTCCACTGTTCAAGGGACGAAGGTAAAGATTAATCAAAGAAGTTTAAGAAAGATCTTCCAACTGCAAGTGGTTGAGAATGAAGAGGAAGTTCCTATATCTAAGACAAGGGAAGCCCTTCAATGGTGTGGCCTGGATTCAGGATTGAAGATTGGAGCTGCATTCAACAGAAAGGGAATGAATCAGCAAGGGAAGTTCTTGTCTGAAGTAGTTGGAAAGGTAATCCTCTGCAAGACAGGTGGACATGATAGGATTTCTGCCTATATGTTCAGCCTGATGACCAGGATAGTTTTTACTATTCCTACTGATTGGTCAGGAGTGCTCTTTGACAAGATCAAAGAGGGAATCAAGAAGCCTAACATGGCTAGGATCATGAGCCTGTACTTCACTGGAGTGATTCCTGATGTGATGCAGCAGCTGCAAGGGAGTAAGATTAACCATATGAGAAGAATGGATATGAGGTTATTCTCCAGGTGGGATAGGGTGCTGTCCAAGGATGTGCCTGAAGAGAGCAGGCCAGACACCCCTGTGCAATCCCCTACACCAAATCAAGAATCTGAACAGGTACAAGAAGGGACACAGCTTGACTCAACTGTGGTCCAGGAAGTATCAACACCTGCACAGATGCAGGGGGAGCCAGTTTCCACTTCAGCTCCAAAGGTATCTACTTCCGCTTAGGTATAGGGGGAGCTAATGTATTTTACTATAAAAGACATTGCTCATATTCTTATTACTGCACAGGTTCAGGGGGAGCTAGTGTCCACACCTACTCCTGCCACTACAAATATTGAGGTGCAAGTCCAAGAGGAAGCACAGTTAAACATATCTCAAGATTTAACTGCTGCAGAAGTGACCACTCAACTGGAATTTACTATGGAGGAATTATTCCCAGATGTTGATATTGCTGCTGATAAAGAAGGAGGTGGACCAGATATTGAGAAGTCCATAGGAATGGACGTTGATCAGGAAGCTGCTGTGGAAACACAGGTTGAGGATGAGCCTGTGGATGTTGAAGCTGAGCAATAACTCCCTGGAACATATACAATTCATCATCCACAAGAAAGAATTCATGTAGATACTTCCTCTGACACAGAAACTGAAGAAGCCAGGGTGGCTAAGAAAAGAAAACTTGTTGTCTTTAAGAGAAGAAGCAAGAACTATAAGCAGGCATTACAGACCACAACTCCACAAGTTTCTCCAGCCTTTGATTACAATAAATTTATGGTAGATCTTCAAGTAAAATTGGATGACCAAAGGATGGCTCTGGAAAAGTATGTTGATGAAAATAGCAAGTCAGTTCAGTTTGACTTAGCTCAGGATATCAAGTCCATCCAATTTCAAGTAAACTTGCATAAAACTGAAATGACAGATTGCTTCCACAAGGGTGGCAATGCTGTAGTTTATCTGGCTAAACAACAGGAGGCTATCTCTACAAAGGTGGATGATATTGCTTTGAAGCAAAGTTATGTTCTGGAAAATCAAATCAGAATGAATGACAATTTAACTGAATCTCATAATGAGATCATTAAAGAGGTGAAGAAGATTGTTCCAGGGATGCCTGCAGATAGAGCCAAAGAAATGGAAGAATTTGATAAGAATTTTCAGGCTGCTATTGCATCTGTTAAGACTGCCATCACAACCTCTCAAAAGGAAATATCTGAAAAGCTTCAAAAGTTAAGACCATTTTTCAAGGAGGGAGTGAATTATTTGGATGGCCAAATTCGATTTCAAAAAGAAGATCTTAGAGATCATGTATCAAGAGAAGCCATAAAGGGGGAGAGGATGCTAATTCATGCAGGCTCTGAGCACACCAAGTGGGTGACCAATAGCATACGAGCCACTTTGGGATATCCCCCATTGTGTGATGATGCTATGGTAGCTGAGTCAGGAATACAATCTAATCTACTTGAAGGCAATCAACCTGAGGTTGCCCAAGTCATATACCCCCCTCCAGATTTTGACTTGATTGATCAGAAAGTTCAAGGAATGTATAGTCCTCCAAAGGAGGTTACTAATATTGTCTTTGGAAAAGTTGATAAGCCTGAGGCTACTCTGAAAGAACAGCAGGATGCTCTATTGGCAAAGAAGAAATTCAGAGAGCAGGCTGTACTGAAGCCAGATTATGAGCAGTGGAGTCCTACTTCAAGGAACATCATACTCACTGCATGGAAAGCTGTACAAGATAAAGTTCATGAGAGAGGAAAGTGGTACAATGAAATTGAATGGCAGAAGTATGAGGCAAGGCAAGAGGCAATTGTACAATTCAGAAGGAAAGCCAAGCTGGGAAGACTGCCATCAGATGCTAAGGAGCCAAGCAAATACTTCCCAAAGCCTTTCCATTATTTTGAAAGGCAAAGGATCAAGGAAGAAGCTCAGAAGAAGGCTGATCTTAAAGGAAAGAAGTTAGCTGAAGAATCAGAAGCTCCTGTGACAGCTACAATTCAGTCTGGCAAAGGGATTATGATTAGAGAGCCTGATCAATCCTGATTTTGTTTTAAATATTTTGTAATGTTGTGATGTACTCATCAAATGTAAAACTTTGTAATCAAACATTACCCTGTTATAAACAAAATGTTGTTTGGCATATTATAATGTGCATTCTGTGATGAATTATTCTATGTTATGTTTTGTTTATATTTAAAGTATTCCTGCTATGTCATTAATCATCATTTAGTACTGTTTATAAATGGTGTATATCATTGGCTATAGGGGTTATGACTTCTCCAAATAGGGGGAGATTGTTGGGTACATTGGAAAATGTGTACCTGATTTGAAGAAGCCCAACTTAGCTCAATGATATACATCAAGGTGTATTTGATGTTGTTTTAAGTTGACATGTGCAGGTGGAGAATTGATAAAGTATGCAGAAAAATTCTAAGTCCAAGTGTCGACACAAAGGAAGCAGTGTCGACACACAGAAGAAAATAGTCGACACAACACTGGGAAGCAGTGTCGACACATAGCAGTTAGTCTACAACTACACTGGGAAAAAGTGTCGACACAGAAGAAGTAAGTCGACACAACACTGGGAATTTGTGTCGACACAGAAAAAGAGTCGACACAATACTGGGAAATTGTGTCGACACAGAAGAAAAGCGTCGACCTCAAACATTGGGAGAATGTGTCGACACAGAAGAAAATAGTCGACCTCAAGTTAGTCGACACCAGCAGAATGTGTCGACACATTGTGATTAAGTCGACACATAATAACAGAGTTAAAAAAAATGAATGTGTCGACACCTGAAGGCTAAGTCGACACTTACTAAAGTTATGATTCTACAACAATTGTGTCGACACACAGGACTTGTGTCGACACACTGAAGAGTCAAGATCAAGTTATTTGCAGAAGAAGCTGTGTCGACTCAAAGGCAACTTAGTCGACATCACTGAAGACTGTGTCGACACCAAAGTCAATTATGTCGACACAAATAGACAGATTGTCTCGACACTTTCTGACAGACTGTTTCAACAACTTGTGATTCAAGACTAAGGCACAGGACTTGTTTGAAGACTTGACAGCTGTGGGTTATCACCGGTTAACTGAAGTTGTCAGAGTTGTCAGAAAATGGTTAGAAACCGGATCAGCTGGTTACCATGAAGAATGTCTATAAATAGACAGATTCAGAAGAAAAAAGAACAACATATAGAACTGACCTTTTGAAATACATTGGATCAGAAAGTGGAGAAGGATTACAATTCTACTCATTTCAAGAAAGTGCTAGGCACTTAAGAAGATCTTCTCCGGGAGATCTAAGAAGACTATCTAAGGATAGATCTAAGAAGAGTTCTAATCAGAATTCAGAAGAATCATTCAAAGTTCTGGATAGAGAGAGATCAAGTCAGAATTTGAAGAAGAAGAAAGAATCCACCAGTGGATTCTCAAGAAGCTGTTTGGAATCAACTCAGCTAAGTACATTTTCAAGAAGCTTTGAAGAAGGCTAAGAAACAGTTGATTGCATCAGCTGATCAAGAATTGTCATTGCCTTTTCTCTCTCAACCTTGGCAAGACAATTAAAACAATCTTTTCTATATTTCTGTAGGATTTGTTTATACAGATCTGAGTTGTAAGCCTATGTTATAAAGGCTGAGTGTAAGAGTGTTGAACTCTGAGTGGTAGGGCTGTTTGCCTGAGTGTAGGAGAAGGATATTCTCTGAGTTGTAGGCCTTGGGGCAAGGCTGAGGTAGGGCAGTTGTGCCTGAGTTGTAGGAACCAGTTGGGTTCTGAGTTGTAAGATCTATTGATCTGAGATAAGTGGAAGTTTGGCCGAATCTAGCATACTGCTAGATAGGTGAAGGGGGAAAGTGGATGTACCCAGACCTTGGGGAACCACTATAAAACATAGTGCAATCTGTGATGTTTTTGTTTTCTGTGATTGCTGTGTTTATTATATTAGTTATTAAATTGAATTCTGCCTAGAAGTTTTAGAAAGAGAAGCAGAACCTATTCACCCCCCCTCTAGGTGTTTAGGCTGCCTTGAAAGTTAAACTATCAACATCATACAGCTTTTAGCGTTGAGTGTTGTTGTACAAGTCAACTCCACAGAAAAGTTGGGCAAAATTTTGAGTATACAGGCGTTGAGTGTATCTTACTCACTCAATGCTAGATAACAGAAAAATTTTGTTAAGTAGTTTGGCGTTGAGTTGAGCTTACTCTCTCATCGCCAAGACGCAGAAATATTTGCCAAGGCAAATAGCGTTGAGTGAGGCAAGCTCACTCAACGCTCTCGATGCTTTCAATGCCTTGAAGCAGAAATTTGGCTAAGTCCAAATGAGTGGACTGCTTGGCTTTCGTCGAGCTCAGCTTCGTTGAACTGAGCTCAACGTTCATCGAACTGAGCCTGGAGTTCGTCGAACTGAGCTCAGCGTTCATCGAACTGAGCCTGGAGTTCGTCGAACTGAGTTTGTCCTTTCATCTTACTAAGTCTACATTTCGTCGAACTGAACTTGTGCTTTCGTCGAGCTGAGCTTGTCGTTTGTCGAATGGAGCTCAACGTTCGTCGAGCTCAATACTTAGAAAGACAGAATTTTGTCTAAGTTTTGTGGCGTTGAGTGATACCTACTCACTCAATGCCTTTGGTTCTGATGATTGAATTTTGTCCAAGTCCAGAGATGCTGAGTCATGATGACGTCAACAAAGTCAAATAGTCAACCAAAATTCAAATGTTGCGAAAATGTTGCCAGAGACGTTGGCTGCCAGCTGTTTGTTGGAGCATGCGTTCCACATCTCTTGGTTTGAGAATAAGAAATACCGTGATGTATTTGATCTACTGTTTTGTGTGTTTATAGTGTGCAGGTTGTACATATTGAATAAGGAGACACGTCCTCAGTCATGAACATGATCCAATGGTGTGTACACTTCAGAAAAAAACAAAATGACGAGTTTTGTGTGCTAAACTTCAAACAACCATAACTTTCAATTCGGGAGGAGTTACAGAACGTGCCACCCCATTCCGGAATGAGAACGAAGTCATATACGCTCTGGAAACATTCAGACGGCAAAAGTGAAAAGGAGATGTCGCCCGATGATATCCACTATCGCCCGACGATAGCCACTATAGCTCGGCGATAGCCACAATCGCCCGGCGATAGCTCCATGATCGAATCATCCCACGAAAACCTCAGAATCATGAGACACGTGGCATCCAGACAGGATATCGCCGATCGGCGACAGTCAATGTCGTCGGGCGATATCGCTAAAATATAAAAGTGATTCAATTTTCTGTGGAGATCAAGGATTACAGAATTTGGAGTGTTCCTTCCCATGCAACTGATCAAGAGAGCTCCAGCCTTCAGAAAACTCTCATTTTCCCAAGAATGTTTAAGAGCGAAGAAGAGACGATTTTTGTGTAGCATCTCAGGCAATCTTTGCAAAGATTCGATGTCGTCTTCAGAGCTTCATTTTGAGGGAGTTTTTATTGTTGGGTCCGGCGTTCCTTCACTTGACCCGTGGCGCTTTGCTACTTATTTAAGAAATTAAGTAGCACCCTCTCCAACAGTCCGGGCTTTTGGTGCAGTTGGGTATGCGATTGATCCTTCAATTGGTATCAGAGGAGGTCACGGGTTCAAGTCCGGGGGGGCTATTAAATCCTGATTTTTCCCTTTTACCTGTGTGGGTTTGGCGGGTCAGGAAAACTGTGGACATGTGGTAACCCCACCTCTGAGCCATGTGGTAACCCCACCTCTGAGCCGAAGGGTTGTGTTGGACGCCGGGGGGGATTGTTGGGTCCGGCGTTCCTTCACTTGACCCGTGGCGCTTTGCTACTTATTTAAGAAATTAAGTAGCGCCCTCTCAAACAGTTCTGGCTTTTGGTGCAGTTGGGTATGCGCTTGATCCTTCATTTATTCTAAATTTCTATTTTGTAACTTATCTTATCATCTTTGTAATCGGTAGAGAAATCGACATCTTGTGTGTGACGTCTAAGTCCTTGCGTGGCTTAGTAGGAAATCATCGCCTTGTGCATGGCATCTAGATCCTTGTGTGGCTTAGAGGAAAATCGCCGCCTTGTGCGTGGCATCCAAGTCCTTGTGCGGCTTAGGGAGTAATCGCTGGCTTGTGTGCAGCATTTAGATTGTGGTTAGATCTAGGGGAGGCTAGTAGCAAGATCTAGGGAGAGATATGCTTTAGCCTGCCGGATCTTGGTAGAAAGACCGGTGAAATCAAAAGTTAACTATATTTTTCATACGCCTTAATCTCTAGCTTTATAGAGGTATCATGTATATTGGTTTATCATTTATGAAATAAAAGATTATCATTTCGGTTCTTGTTTATTTCTAAGTGTTTAATTTTATTATGAAAAATTAGTTTTGATTTCTTTAAATATTTCATCAAGTAAATTAATATTAAGAAATAAATATTGTCAACCCTTATTCACCCCCCCCCCCCCTCTAAGGGCGCCGTAAAATCCAACATTGTTATCATCCTCTGCACTTTCCAAGAAATATTTTCATCATAAAGTGTTGGGGCACACACACAGCAAGGAGTCGTTGAACCAAGATTAAGAGGAAAGCATGCTCTGAATGGCTTAATCTCAGCCATCAATCCTGGTGGTGGGACTCACTGCTCAATTGGTCTTCAGAGAATAAAAAGTAGCAAATCGGCCAGAGCAATCAATCGAATCAATTCCTTGTCTAGGTTTTCTAAAAATGAAAAGTGCGGCCGAACTTCATCTCCTTCCTTGCCATTTTCGTCGAGCCTGAAGAAGTTGTTCTATACAGAGAACCTTGCTGGGAAAGAGATAGCTGAAGCAATTACCATCTATAACAGCAGGTTCAGAAGCGATTATTAGGAAGCAGATCAACAAGCTCTATAGAGAAAAGAAAGTTGTTTGAAGAAAGATTCTACTGCCTACTTCATTGTCTTCAACAACAATAGTTAGGACTGTATCTTCTCAGTCCAAGAAGAAGAAGACACAGAGTTCTTTCTCTGGTGTCTAATCATACAACCTTTCTTGTTCTTTTGTTTAGATTTCTTGTGAGTCTGGAGTTGTATTCCTGTATTATAAAGGCTAAGGTATTTGTGACCTGTGTTTGGGTTAGTGCCGTGTGAAAGGTCTTTGTGATCTTGGCTTGGCTTAGTGCATAGGTGTTAGGTCTCTGTGACCTGTATGGTCCTGTGGGATCTGTGTTGTAAGCTATTAAGTAGTTGAGCTCTGGAGGGAGAGCCGAATCTAACACACTGATAGATAGGCGCAGAGGGACAGTGGATGTGCTCAAGATTGGGGAACCACTATAAAATTGTTGTGTCATTTGTGAATGTTCTTGAAAGCTGATAACTAACCTAATCACAGGCACTGAAATCTGATCACAAGTTAGAAAAGTTAAATAGAGACAAAAACCTATTCACCCCCACCCCCCTCTAGGTGTTTAACTAGACTTAAAAATAAGACTTTCAAGTGGTATCAGAGGGAGATTGTTCTTTAAAGGCTTAACAGTCTGAGTAGATCTCCAAGATTAGCTAGAAGTCTGTCTCCATGGGCTCAGAAATTACTAATAGGGAGCTGAGTGCTGTGAGACTTCCAATTTATAGAAAGGAAGATTTTGGCATCTGGAAAGCAAGGGTGAGGTAGTTCATGGAAGCTGCTGACCCTAGGATGTATATTATAGTTGAAGAGGGACCATACATCCCAATGAAGGTCTCTGCACTGGATGTTAATGTCAAGAACCCCAAGACATATGATGAGATGACCAAGGATGAGTTGGCACTAGCCTCAATAGACAAGAGGGCAAAGAATATCATTATGGGCGTTGTTGATGACTCTACACTTCAGAATCTGATCCATTGTAAAACAACAAAGGAAATGTGGGAAACACTTATGATCTACATGGAGGGGACAGATGAAGTTAGAGATGATAGGAAGTCCATGCTCAACCAAGAGTATGAGGCTTTCAGGCAATCCAAGGGGGACAACATAACCACCTGTTATGAAAAGTTCTTTAGGATTGTGAATGAGCTGAAGACTTATGGAAGAGTGTTTAGTCACCATGAACTTAATGACAAGTTCCTTAGATCTCTCTCTAGAGAGCGGGACACTAAAATCTGTGCCATTAGAGAGGTGGAAAAGCTGGGTAACACTGCTCCTCACACCATCTTTGAGAAGCTGCTGTCATATAAGATGCAGCTGGATGTAAGGAAAGAAGAGGAGAACAATAACAAGTCTAAGACAAGAGACAAGACTGTAGCTTTCAAAGCTGAAGGATCCAGCAAAAGCAGAAGAAAGTCTCCCTATCCACCAAGGAGAGATGCTGAATCTGATTCTGGAAAATTAGATAACAGCACATCAGACTGCTAATGGTCTGATGAATATTTTGTTGCCTTCACTAGGCAATTCTAGAAGTTCTTAAAAAAGATGCACTGGAGAGGCAGGCCTTCCACCTTCTCTCATCCCAAGGATGACTACTATAAGGGCAAAAGAAAATCCTCTAAGGAGGATAAGTATGGTTCCAGAACCAGTAAACATGTTTCATCTAACATGACTTGTTATCATTGCAGAAAATCTGGGCATGGCCCAGTCAAAAGAAAGGAACATAGTAAGAAAAAGGACCACCAGCTAAAAGGCAAGAAGGAGAAATCCCTCCTTGCCAAGAAGCAAAGAAGCTGGACTGACTCCTCCTCATTAGAGTCAGGAGAAGAAGAAGAAGCCTACATTGGGTTATACTCTACTAAAGAAGGAGCTGTTGAAGTAAACTGCTTCAAAAGACTGGCTGCTTTAGAAGAAGAAGCTGAGAAGGTTCATCCTGCTGTCAGCATTGAAGACAGGGACCCTCTATCACTATCTGATGGTGATTCAGAGGTGGATTTTGAAGAAGATAGTTGTTGCCTTGGGCTGATGGCTAAGTCAGATGAAGAAATCAGTCAGGATTAACCTGGTCCAAGTAAGGTAATTTCTGTTACTAGCTCTGCCTGTTCAGATTATGAATCAGTTCCAGATTCTTATACTTCTGCATCAAGTGATGATGATGTCTTAGAATTTGAGTGAGATATCAATCAATTGATTGATAATTATGGTGCACTTCTACAGGCTCTAAAGAAAAGCAAGCTCCTGGCCAAACAGCAGACTCAAGAAATTGTTTTTTTAAAGCTTGCTACTTCAAAATCAGCAAAATTTCTTAATCTGAAGATTCAAGAAGTTAGAAAAATGAAGAATGTAATAATCATTCAGATGAGCACCATAACATTCAAGAAAAACCATATCAGGAATCTTGAAGGAAAGCTCCAAAAGGAGAGGGAACTAGGGCTAGCTACTCCAAGCCTAATACGGTGTTGCTCTTGATAAACTCATTCTCCTCCCAAAAGGGAAAGAAAGGATTAGGATTCAAGGGAAGGACAAGAGCTGTTAATCCCAAGGGAAAGTGCAAAGCTCAAGTGGAGCCACTAGCCTCTAAGCCTCCTGTAAAATTTATTAGAGTGCAATTTCCTTCCAACAGCCATGACCATGAGAGTATTTATGATCACTGAAATTATGCTAGACCATCTTGTGTGAATAAAGATGTTCCATAATATGGTGGCAGTTACAACAAAGGTGCAAGTGCCTATGAGAAAATACAAATGCCCTATCCTGGACCATTTGTGTTTGGTGCAACAGCCCCTTCAGTCAAGGGTAAAGCTACTGGTTGTTCTTCAATTCCTCCAGCCCACTCTAAGACAAAGGGTAAGGCTGTCAGTAGACCAGACCTGGGCATCTCTGAGGCCATCAAGGGTATGCTTTATGAAAAGAAAGCTGATGCTATAAGGGCTCAAGATATCCCAAGCACTTCTACTTCCAGACCCACCACTTGTCAGACTGGGGCTGGAAAACTATGGAACATGACTACTGCTACTTCTTCTAGACCCAGAGCTACTGTTAACACAGCCACTAGACCTGCTCCAAAAAGAAGGTACAACATACATGAGTGTTGGTGTTATAGCAAGGTAGGCCACTTTGTTGTTGATTGTTGGCACAATCATAGTGTGCAGAGAGAAAATGTCAGCTTGCCTGTTAGAAAAGCTGCAGACAGGCAGAGTTATTTTAAGCCTAACATGCACCAAGGACCCAATAAAAATTGGGATCCTAAGGTTAACTGATTTGTGTTTTCCAGGTTAATCCAAGTGCTCATACCCGTATATGGTACTTGGACAGTGGATATTCTAGGCACATGACTGGAACAAGGAGCATGCTGAAGGATTATGCTCCAGTAAAGAATGGACCAAAGGTTATCTTTGGTGGATCAGAAAAAGGGGTGACTAGAGGTTATGGTAAGATCTCTAATGGCATAGTCATTATCACTAGAGTAGCCTATGTGGAAGGGTTACAACACAACCTGATAAGCATTAGCCAACTCTGTGATCTTGGCTATGACATAGTATTCCACAAGGATGAGTGGCAATTTAGAAGGTTAAGTGACCAAGAGGTCATATTAACAGGAACTAGGAGTAGAAATGTGTACTGTTTAGATTTCCTATGCTCTAGTAAAGACTCAACTGTATGCCTTGCTGCAGATGAGAAATCCTCTTCCTGTGTCCAGTGGCACAAGAGGCTAGCCCATCTAAATTATAGTACCATAGGCAAGCTATTTAGCAATGAGCTGATTAGGAATGGGCCTAAGTCTATATGCACTAAGGAGGGTATCTGCTTTACATGTCAAAAGGGCAAACAGACTGAGACCTACTTCAAGAGCATTGGCACCAAAGACTCAGTGAGGTGCTTATACCTCTTGCATAAGGATCTGTTTGGTCCTATGCCAATTCAAAGTCTAGGTAGGAAAGTCTACAATCTTGTGGTTGTTGATGACTTTTCCAGATTTGTCTGGGTGTTCTTTCTAAGGAAGAAATCTAAAACCCTTGATGTCTTTCAAACATTTGTCAAGCAAATTCAGAATGAATTCAACAGCACTGTGGTCAAAATCAGAAGTGACCATGGCACTGAGTTTCAGTCTGAGTGCATGACAAGGTTCTGTGAAGAGTTAGGGATTCATCAAGAATTTTTCTCTCCTAGAATACCCCAACAAAATGGAATTGCTGAGAGGAAAAGTAGGACTCTTATAGAGGATGGTAGAACCTTACTAAGTGACTCATCCCTCCCAGAATACTTCTAGGCTGAGGCAGTTAACATTGGATGCTATGTCCTTAATAGGGCTTCTATCACCAAGAGCCACAAGAAGACTCGCTATGAGATCTTGAAGGGTAGAAAACCAAACCTAAGCAATTTCAGGATCTTTGGTTACAAGTGTTATGTGCTCAACAATGGAAAAATCATTTTAACTAAGTTTGTTGTCAAGTCCCATGAAGACATCTTTGTTGGATACAACACTCATATTAAGGCATATAGAATCTACAACTTAACTACCCAAGTTATAGAAGAGTCAATGCATGTTGTTTTTGATGAATCCAACATAGTTAACTGCGAGCTACCAAACTCCTCCTCTTATAGTATTGCAGGTACAAAGCAGATGATGGACAAGCTGGCCATCAAGGAAGCTACCGCCACAGTCCAAGAAAATGATGATGGACTGCCTATTCCAAGAGAAGGAGAAAACATACCTGAAGAAAATGAAGACCAGCTAGCTAAAAACCTTAAAGATAGCAAGCTGCAGCTAGATTACCTCCAGCTACCAGACATCTAAGGGACCATCCAGTACACCAAATTATTGGTGATGCAAATCATGGAGTTCAAACTAGAAGCAGGAGCATGAATTCAAATCTCTACTCAAGCTTCCTGTCTCAAGAAGAGCCAAAGAAGTTTGAAGAAGCAATCAAGGACTAGTTCTGGATTGGAGCAATACAAGAAGAACTGGACCAATTTAAGAGATGTATGGTCTAGAAGTTGGTCCCTAGACCACAAGGACAAAATGTCATAGGGACTAAGTGGATCTACAGGAACAAGTTGTATCAAGATGACATTATTGTCAAGAATAAGGCTAGACTAGTGGCTAAAGGCTACATGCAAGAAAAGTGTATAGACTTTGACCAGATCTTTGCCCCAGTAGCCAGATTGGAAGTCATAAGGATTTTCCTTGCATTTGCTATCTATCAGGGATTTAGAGTCTACTAGATGGATGTCAAGTCAGTATTCCTGAATGGGGACCTAAAAGAGAAAGTATATGTGGACCAACCACCAAATTTTGCAGGTTGCAAAGAAGATAGGAAAAGCACTACTAGAACCTGTCAGTTCTTAGGAAGAAGTCTAGTTTCTTGGAGCGGCAAGAAGCAAACTAGTGTGGCTATATCCACTGCTGAGTCAGAATATATATCAGTAGACACTAATGTGCTCAGCTACTGTGGATCCAACATCAGCTCCAAGATTACAACCTTCAGGTAAGTAGAACTCCTATCTACTGTGATTATACAAGTGCTATTTTTATTTCTAGGAATCCTGTCTTACATAGAAGGACTAAGTATATAGAAATAAGATATCATTTTATTAGGGAGCATGTGGAGAAAGAATACATCAGTCTTGAGTTTGTCCCCACAGGCAAGCAAGTGGCGGATATCTTCACTAAGCCATTAGATGAAGCAAAGTTCAACACCCTCAAATTTTTATTTGGGTATATTAAACTTGGCATAGCTTGAGGCACTCCTTTTTGCATTTTTTGGTGCAGGTATTATTCCTCTTGTTGGACATACAGACTCCCCAATAGTATCAGTTCACTAATGCTTCTATTGAGGGGGAGTAAGTTACTTTGGAAAGAAGAGAGAAGGACAGCCAAGGAAGGGTCATCCCCCATCTACCTATTCTATAGAAGTCAAAAGGGGGGAGAGAAGAGAGGAGGTCCTAGCAAGGTGGAGACTTAGCAAGTGGGAGAGATGGCAAAGGGGAAAGAAAGACATGTGGCACTCAAGTAAGGACAAACACCTTGCAGCAAAATAGGAGGAGTAAGTGATGCTCACCATACAGGCAGGAAATGAGGTACATTTACTTATAGCTTATCAGAATTTCAATATTTATTTTGCTGTGTAGGTTGTGTGTATCATTAACCAAGGAAAGAATTTTTTTTTGATAAAGGTTGATAAAGGTTTTGACTTCTTCAAATGGGGGGAGATTGTTGGGTCCATTGTTCCCAATGTCCCTGATTTATGAGAAGTCAAATAGGTCAATGTCATACACATCCACTGTATTTGATGTGCATTTGAGGTCTTGAGTGCAGGTTGTCCATATCACATTGATTGGACATGTGGACATAATAAGTGGTTGCTGGACATAGCAAAAATCGACTAAGTCCACATGTATTGAGTGGAGCAAGCTCACACAATGCCAGAAGTATGGATTCAATATTGTCTAGTAGAAATTTGCCTAAATCCACAGGCATTGAGTGAGGACAGCTCACTCAACGTCATATAACATATAGCGTTGAGTCTATCTCAACTTAACTGAAAGATAGCCAAAATGTGGTTAAGTTCACAGATGTTGAGTGTAATCTACTCACTCAACGCCATATAGCAAAAAGGTTGTGAGTCAGGCTAAGTTAGTCTAAGCTTAGAGAAATTGGCTGAAAATGTGGCTAAGTCCACAGGCGTTGAGTGTGGTCTACTCACTCAATGTCATACAGCTTTTAGCGTTGAGTGTTGCCGTGTCAGCCAACTCCACAGAAAAGTTTGGCAAAATTTTGACTAAGTCCACAGGCGTTGAGTGTAGCTTACTCACTCAACGCTAGATAACAGAAATATTTAAGTAGTTTCGCATTGAGTGGAGTTTACTCTCTCAAAGCCAAGGCGCGGAAATATTTGCCAAGGCAAATAACGTTGAGTGAGGCAAGCTCACTCAATGCTCTTGACGCTCTCAACGACCTTAAGCAAAAATTTGGCTAAGTCCAAATGAGTGGACTGCTTGGCTTTCGTCGAGCTCAGCTTCGTCAAACTGAGCTCATCGTTCATCGAATTGAGCCTGGAGTTCGTCGAACTTAGTTTAGCCTTTCGTCGTACTAAGTCTACAGATGGTCTAACTGAACTTGTGCTTTCGTCGAGCTGAGCTTGCTGTTCGTCGAACGGAGCTCAGCGTTCGTCGAGCTCAATACTTAGACAGATAGAATTTTGTCTAAGCATTGTGGCGTTGAGTGATACCTACTCACTCAACATCTTTGGTTCTAATGATTGAATTTTGTCCAAGTCAAGAGATGCTGAGTCATGTTGACGTCAGCAAAGTCAAATAGTCAACTAAAATTCAAATGTTGCGGAAATGCTGCCAGAGACGTTAGTTGATAGCTGTTATCATCCTCTGCACTTTTCAAGAAATATTTTCATCATAAAGTGTTGGGGTCCACACACAGCAAGGAGCCGTTGAATCAAGATTAAGAGGAAAGCATGCGCTGAATGGCTTAATCTCAGCCATCAATCCTGGTGGTGGGACCCACAGCTCAATTGGCCTTCAGAGAATAAAAAGAAGCAAATCGTCCAGAGCAATCAATCGAATCAATTCCTTGTCTAGGTTTTCCAAAAACGAAAAGTGTGGTCGAACTTCATCTTCTTCCTCGCCATTTTCGTCGAGCCTGAAGAAGTTGTTCTGCACAGAGAACCTTGCTAGGAAAGAGATAGTTAAAGCAATTACCATCTGCAACAGCAGGTTCAGAAGCGATTCTGAGGAAGTAGATCAACAAGCTCTGTAGAGAAAAGAAAGTTATTTGAAGAAAGATTCTACTGCATGCTTCATTGTCTTCAACAACAATAGCTAGGACTGATATCTGCTTAGTCCAGGAAGAAGAAGACACATAGTTCATGATCTAGTGTCTAATCATACAACCTTTCTTGTTCTTTTGTTTAGATTCCTTGTGAGCCTGGAGTTGTATGCTTGTATTATAAAGGTTAAGGTCTTTGTGACATGTGTTTGGCTTAGTGCCATGTGAAAGGTCTTTGTGACTAGGTGTTAGGTCTGTGTGACATGTGTAGTCCTGCGGGATCTGTCCTGTAAGATATTAAGTAGTTGAGTTTTGGAGGGAGTGTGGAATCTAACACACTGATAGATAGGTGCAGAGGGACAGTGGATGTACCCAAGATTAGGAAACCACTATAAAATTATTGTGTCGTCTTTGAATGTTCTTGAAAGCTGATAACTAACCTAATCACAAGCACTGAAATCTGATCATAAGTTAGAAAAGTTAAATATAGTTAAAAACCTATTGACCCCCCCCCCCCCTCTAGGTGTTTAGCTAGCCTTGAAAACAAGACTTTCAGTGACCAGACTAGAAGGGCCCCACAATGAGCTCAACTTTTTTTTTTCGGAGTTTTTCAATGCATGCGATCTTTCGAGTAGGAGCGGAGTGAAGGGTCTCGCTTTCAAGTTGTATTGGCTAGAAGTATGCTATAACGATAGGTGCAAAATCAAGCGAAAGTGGAAAAGAAACCTTTTCCTGTCCAATAAATATGAGGTCTGACACACTAGTAGCAAGTGTTTGCATTCACATCGCATTCTATATACGAGATATGTGATCATAAGATTTTCTTTCTCATTCTATACGATAACGAGAAAGATTTCATCAACATAGATACTCGCTAAGAATCAGATGCTCATCCTATTCGTTTTCATTCGTTTCTTTCTCATTATCTACGATAATGATGATGAAATCAAAGAGAAAGATTGTGAGGTGGGATCCGAAGCCGTAGTAAGAAGGGTGACAGATCTACTTCCAACTTTCAAGACTGAAGAAGAAGACCTCTTCTATCTACTAGCCCAAAAAAGATGAACAGTTGGGTTAAGGTGGAGCAGAGGTGAAGTTCAACAACCAACTAGACTTTTTCTCACACTCCATAGCTCTACCTCTAAGACAAGTATTTGTTTATTAACTCAAAGAGGTGCCCGTGAACGGAGTCCCTACGACTTCTTCTTTTCTGGAGTTGGAGTTAGGGATCAGATACGATGACTTTTTCCTATTCCTCCAACGGGCAGCCGATAACTGATATGATGTATACTATAGGTTCTATGCCCACCAAGCCCATGATAATGAAGGAAGAGCAAGGCACATCTGTGACACGAAGAAGGGAATGACTTAAATTGTGCGTGATAGTACCCAAATCTAACCGGCGGTAGAGAGGGAGTGATCTTGTCATTGTTGCAAAAAGACACAAACTAGCGAGTGAGGTAAATCTCAATAACCAGAGCGGGTCATATTAGCCGTGGAGATAGTGTAATAAATGTTTGATTGAAGATTGAAGGTTAGGGATTTCTATCGCTTTGTGGGTTGATGGAAGAACAACCAAATCTAAATGAATAAAAATAGAATGTATTTCTTTCAAGGGATTGACGAAAATCTTTCTTTCAAAGGCGGATCAGTGTTATGATTCTACTTAGGATCTTTTTCATTAGAAAAAGCTTGACTGTGACATACTACAAAAGATGGTCTTGTGATGCTCCAGGTTCCTGTGGAAGTGTTGAAAGCGGAGTAGAAAAGTCACGTAGAGCCCCCCTAGAGCATTCTTTTGAGGATCTTCACTGAATAAGCAAAGGCACATCGGAAAGAACATCCTTGTGGTTGGCTAATCTCATCTTTGAATTCAATCCCAGTGCATCAAAAGCTGGTGGGAACCCGAAAGCCTTCAGATCCCATTCACCCATGTTCTGTTCAACTAGTCAGCTAAGCTAAAGCTTGCCATCGACAGGGTTGGTAGAGACATCAAGTAACCGCATACACTCACCTATTCATCAACCAAGAGAGAGCAAACCAAGCAAGCATAACCAAATTACCAATTCTATGTTCTCTCAATCCCTTGCATCTAAGGGGTCTAAAATGTTATATATCCCACGAGTCGGTACTAAGGGATCTAAAATGTTTTATATCCCACGGGGCAGTGCTAGAAGTCAAATGTCAAGTCTGAATCATCACCCTCACCTTAGAACCCTATAAAGTTGCTTTATCATACTCATATGTAGAAATTTCTGGGAAGCTGAGAAAGATTGCAGGAACACTCAACCACACAAAGACAAGAAATCAGAAGCAGTAGAAGAACATGAGCTGTAATAGAATCAATTATCTCCTTTACAATGCAAGACATACATTGCGACACATGATTTCACAATGTACCCGATGGAAGCAAAAAACAAGCAAGAGTGAAACTGGCAGACTGACATTAGTAACTGCCCAAGCCGCTAACCTCCAAAGCTGTCCACCGAAACTGTCAAGTCGATACTAACAATCCAGACTGCCGAAATTGTCGAACTGCCAGACCGCTTCTCAAGCCACGCAGACTGCCTGCTTATTGGATGCTGAGAAACAACTCAGTTCGCTGCTTCCTAGTCGCCGGATCGCGAGGTCGACTGACCGCCGAAGCTAACCGCAAACAGAAGATGTCGAACTGGGAAACAACCTACTTGCTGATGAACCAGACAAACTACTTATTAAACAAACTGCAACCCTGAGAAAGAAGACTGTTGGTCGTACTTACCGCGACCTACTGCATACCACAAATGCTATCCGTGAACTGTTCCACACCGAGCTTCTCAACTACTTGTCTAGTCTCTTGGTGCTAGCCGCACATCCTACACAACACAAGTCAATCTTCACTTAGTCGCGCAGTTAAGAAAGTCTAACCGCAACTTCAAAACGCGAGCTGAGTTTTCAATGTTCCCATTCTGTATGACGAGTCAAGGACCCCTATTTATGGGCAACCAGGGGAGTGTGGTCACTGCACATAAGCGATAGGGTTACCGCCCGTCAACTACAGCTAACAACACCTATTCGCATATAAGCGCAGAAAATAAAACAAGACTACATAGTCCATGCGGTCTCGCGATCTAGGCAATAACATGAACTTGACACATCACCGTGACCAAGTCCACAAAACTAGTAGACTCTGGCTCAAGACTGTGAAAACAACCATCGCTAGCTCAGTCATAAATCACCGCTATCCGCGCTTCCGTGTGCTTCCACGAAAACAAAAGAACCTGCCTCCTCAGCGAACTCCATGGTCTTAAAAACCAAACAGTGAGCCACGATTTGCTTCCTCTAACCGTCTGGTTATAACTCAGGGTGCTTGCTGATACAGACCGCAAGGAAAGAAATACTAGCCAGAACTTGTCTATCCGCCAACTCCTAAGTGCGCTAACCGGTAGCGGTCTGTGCGGTCTGCACTCCTCAAACCACCCGTTTTTACTTCAACAATTTCAACACTGCCCCTTAAAGTGGGAAGTGGAAACCAGCCCGAGCAACCCCCGTAATCGAACAAACAGACCCTTTGATAATATGATGGCGCTGACGGATCCGGCCCGCCAATGTTTGAAGATCTCCGCCGCCAACATAACGAGGATTCTATTGATGGTGGTCGCTGCAATTATTGCCGCTACAACCTCCGCTCACGACCACGGTCATCCACATGACATTTTATATGCATATTTGCATATTTCGCTTCACTTTTATTCTTCTAGTGGTTGAATTTTATATTCTAAGTTTTTAATTCCTGCATTTAAAAAAAGAACAGTTTATGTTATTTTATTTTAACGGCGTGGATATAACCTTAGGGATGGAGGGTTAAGATTGCATGTAATGTAATAGACCATATAAATAGTTCTCTTTTATGAAGGAATTTATTATTGAAGAACCCTAAAAAAACAGCTTGTTGCTCTCGGTGTTCGGCCGACCCGTGCTCCGCCCGCTTCCAAGCGCTCGCCGCCTGCAGCCCTCGGACGACTGCTCCACCGCCAGAAAAGCTTCGTTGGTGTGACTCCATAGAAGTCTTGGTGTGTGTATCCTCCTCTCGGCGTGATTCCGTTGGAACCGTGGTAGAGAGATTCTCCACAACTTGTATCAAGCTCTTGTGGGTAACGATTTCTTCCTCCTCTCCTTGTGTGTTCATCTCATTCGGATTTTTGGTGGATGAGGCCGGGTGTTGACTCTGAAATCCTTGAGGATTCTTGGGTTTTAATTGTCAAGCTTTAGTTGTTGTGTCCTTTGAAATTTTGATGATCAAGAGGATTGGGAAATCCTTCGTCATTTCTTGTTTATTTGGGAATAATTCCGACCCCTTTCCGAATCGCCGTTTTGGTTGGAATTTTCTCTCTTGTGTAGCTTGTGAATGTGTTGCGAACAAAGTTAATATATTGCGTGGCTAAAACCTCAAACACGTAACGTTGATCGGAAAGGAGTTGAGTGAACCGTCGCCTAAAAGCATCACGGTCGCGTCGGCACATAGGCCTGCATCAATTTGGTATCAGAGCCAGGTTGGCTAATTTCTTAATTTTGCCCCGGTCCGCACAATTTCACGCTAGGTTTCACTTGTGCACCAAAAAATTATTTTACTACAAAAAAAATATTTTCTCACCGATCGTATGACCACTAGATCCGGTCACGAGTATCACACCAACTCCGGTCACGAGTATCACACATCGTCGTCGAGTATGGCCGAGGAACGACACCCAAATCAAGACCCCACTCTGGTTTATGAACTTCGCTTAGAGATGAACCAACAACTGGGGGAATTCCGAGGAATGATGGCCTAACTTTTGGCCAACCTAACCCCCACACCACCTAGAGGTCATAGGCCACCCAACCGTCACCCCCACCATGAGGACGACGACCACAGTGATTTGTCCCCATGTGCTCGTCCACAACATCATCGTCCCGAACGAGACGTCGACCTTACCCGCACCATTAAAATTAATGCCCCCACTTACGACGGCTTAGGAGAATTGCAAACCTTTCTAAATTGGGTCATGGATATGGAATGTTATTTTGAGTGGTATCGCCTAATGGACCCGGAGAAGGTTCAAGTTGCTAGGATGAAGCTAACGGGACGAGCCAAAGTATTTTGGTTTAATGAGGAGCGACGTTTCGGAGTTGAGAATGGTGTCCCCCCTGTCGGTTGGCACGTTATGAAAAATCTTCTCAAGGATCAATACGTTCCCGCATATCATCTCACCCCAAATGTTCGATGAGTTAACCACTCTTCGGCAAGGCGATAGGTCTGTAGCCGACTATATGGGAGATCTTATGGATAGGATGGTTTGATGTGAGGTCCAAGAGATGCCAAAAATCACACTATCTAGGTTCCGTAAGGGCCTTAATTACGATATCCAAAAGAAGCTCTTATGCTACGGTCATACCGATTTGAGCACCACCTTCAACGCCGCCCTAGATATTGAAAAACACTTAGCCGCTAAGTCTAAACCTAAACACAACTCCTATAAATGTAAAACTACGTTTAACTCTTCCGCCTCTACCTCTAGGGACAAAGAAAAATTTAAGACTAAGGATTCCACTAACATCATTATTATGGTCAGAGACACTAAGAATCCCCCAGGAGAGCGCATTCCCGTAGGCAAGATTAATAAGACTAATGCCACTTGTTATGCTTGCGGGATAACCGGCCACTACGTCGTTGAATGCTCAACTAAGACAAAGACCTTTGCCGTCGTCGAACCTTCTAGTGAAGCCCCCGAGTTTATCTACGAGGCCACAGATGAATCAAACCGGGAAGGATTTCTTAGTGACATGGAAGATGACCACAACCTTATGGTAATGCGTCGTATTTTAATAACCCCTCATGCAACGGATGATTGGCACCCCACCAACATCTTCTCGTTGATTTTTAAGAGCGGTGAGAAGCTTTGTAAGTTGATTATCGATAGTAGAAGTTACATGACTGTTATTTCGGAGAGCGGATTTGGTCGATAGTGGATTTGTTTGAGATCTCCAAAAGAGCCCAATTCAAGGTGGATCCTCCTCCTCTCCCTCCTTTCCACTCGATGGACGTCGTGCATGGGGCCTCCGGCCGCCGGGGCGACGTCACGACCACCACCAAGCTCGGTTGAGCAAGGGGGTGGTCGAGCACGTGTGAGGCTCCCCAGCTCTTATAGGCTTGCTAAAGGGTGGCTAATCGCCGGAGAGGTGACTTGGAGGGCCTCCCCGAGAGGCCCAAGGTGGTGGCGTCGTGGAGGAGGAGATTTCGGCGACACCCGTGGTTCTAATCTTTGTAAAAGAGATTTTCGGCGGCGGCCGGATGCGCCAGGCCACCAGACCATCGTCGAAGGTTGCACCATCCCCCGACGAATTGGTCGGGGGCAGAGCCTTGGCCGGCCGGCGGTAGGCAGTATTAGTGAGCTTCCTGCTCACGAGAAGCTATAGGTGGCGTCTTATCTAGTGATAAGGATCAAACGGTCCTGATTTTATTAAAGAGGTGATCAAAACGGAACAAAGTCATTTGCCAGCACGAATCACTCTCCGGCGCAATTACTGTCATGAACCTCCAGAAAATTATAAATAGGTTTTGAGACTTTTATTTGAAGAGAAGCGACTCCATAGGCAAGAAAGTGCTCTGTGGTTTTCTGGAGAGATTGTGGACTTAGGTCGATTTTCTACTCATGAATTCTCTCCACTCTTCACTTTGCGCTAAGGTTTCCTCACTACTCAAGTGGCGTCAACCGACTCGGTGCATGGAAGCGCTCCCATCAAGACTTCACATCAACGAGAGCGCACCCCCATAGGCTCCGTGGACTTAAAGAATTTTCCAACCGGAACGCTCCCACCAAGAGTTCCGTGAAGTCAGCGAACACCACAAAGCCGGTGCGTTTCCATGAAAGCTCCGAGGACTTAGTCACTTTTCCTCATTTTCAGCTCTTCATCTTTGTATTGGAGTAGCGGTATGTCGCCCCCCCCCCCCCCCCCCCCCCGAGATCAAACCAATCATTCTAAAGTCCCAAGAACTAGTGAATTTTGGCTCACACAGATCCAAACACGTGGTATTTCACTCTTTCCAAATTTTCCAAGTAAAAAATATCTCTTGTCATTTGTTGCGGTTCATTTTGACTGTTTGGGTGCTCAATTCAATTTCGAAATAAGGCGGCCTGATCTCTCCGAACCGGGAAAAGACCCGACAAACCACAACAAGAGTATTAAAAAAAATTAACATTTAAATTTTAAAGGAATACAAACCCCAAAAAAAATGATATGCGAAAATCAACACTCATATTTAAACTCGTTTTCTTCGTCCCCGGCCTGCATCCACGGCAATGCCCAACTCAGCTCCCACTTGACCTAGCCACCGGCGGCCATTTCCAAGGCTTTTCCAACAGAGAGAGAAACAGAGACCATATTCAAGCTCGTCGTCTTCCTTCCATCATTCAACTTTCCCACTTTCTAATCCCAGGAGCTATTCCTCCCCTGCAAAAAAAAAAATGGCCCCTCCTCTCTCCTTCCTTCTCCTCATCTTCATCCCCGTCTTCTTCCCTCCCCCATCACTCTCCCTCTCCTTCACTTTCCCCTCCTTCAACTCCTCCAGCCTCCAACTCATCGACTTCCAAAACGACGCCTTTTTCGACAAAGTCATCAAACTCACCAAAAACGAGATCGGCAGCTCCATCAGCCGCAGCGTCGGCCGCGCCGTCTACAGCGATCCCTTCATCCTCTGGGACGCCGCCTCCGGCAACCTCGCCGACTTCACCACCCACTTCTCCTTCATCATCAACGCCTTCAACCGGACGGTATTCGGCGACGGCCTCACCTTCTTCCTCTCCCCCTTCCCCTCCTCCATCCCCTCCAATTCCTCCGGCGGTTACCTCGGCCTCGTCAACGACACCACCTTTTCCAACGCTTCTGCCGGCGCCGGCTTCGTCGCCGTCGAATTCGACACCTTCAAGAACCAGTGGGACCCCAGCGACAACCACATCGGCATCGACATCAACTCCGTCGAGTCGGCCGCCGCCGTCGCGTGGGAGAGCAGCCTCAGGGACGGCCGGATCGGCAATGCCTGGGTGAGCTACAATGCGTCCGAGAAGAACCTCAGCGTCTACCTCACCTATCAAGACAACCCTTCCTTCGCCGGCGAGTCAATCCTCTCCCACACCGTTGACTTGCGGAATGTCCTGCCGGAGAAGGTCGCCGTCGGCTTCTCCGCCGCCACGGGCTTCTTTGTCGAAACACACAACATCCTCTCCTGGAATTTTACATCCTCTCTAGAACCCATGGAAAATCAAAGAAAGAACAGAGCTTCAGTGGGATTCGGAGTGATAATAGCCATTGGCTTGCTGCTGCTGCTTGTGGGATTTGTCTGGTTTCTTCTTTGGCGGCGGCGGTGGTTTAGAAAATCGCCGCAGGAGGCGAAAAAAGCCGATTTTGATGATGATGACGAAGATATCGATGCTAACATAGACAGTGAATTTGAGAAGGGAAGGGGCAGGGGATCGATGAGATTCTCATACGCGGATCTCGCCGCCGCCACCAAAAACTTCGCCGGCGAACTGAAGCTCGGAGAAGGGGGGTTCGGCGGCGTGTACAAGGGATATCTTGCGAATTCGAAGACGGAAGTGGCGATCAAGCGGGTTTCGAGGGGATCGAAGCAGGGGAAGAAAGAGTATATTGCGGAGGTGAAGATTATAAGTAACCTCCGGCACCGGAACTTGGTTCAGTTGGTCGGCTGGTGCCATGGCAGCGGAGAACTCATACTTGTTTATGAGTTCATGCCTAATGGAAGCCTCGATACTTATCTCTACGACAGCCAAAGATTTCTAGCTTGGCATTTGAGGTGCAGTAATTTACAGAGTTTTTTTTGGGCATAAATTGATCATATTTCAGTTAATATTAAAGTCTTTGGGTGTGCAGCAACAACAACACTCAAGCCTTTATCTCACTATAGTGGAGTCAGCTATATGAATCCATTGTCGTCATTGTGCCCTATCTTTTGTCATATTCTCACTAATGGTTAAGTGCATCATGTTTTTCCTTATAGTTTCATTCTAAGTCTTTATTGGTCTACCCCTCCCTTGTTTAACATGTCTAGTGACTAGACTCTCGCAACGCCTAACAGGTGCCTCTAATTGTCTCGCATCTTCTCTCAATTGGTGCTACTCTATCCAGTCTCGTGTGTCCACACATCCACCTAAACATTCTCATCTCCGCAACTCCCATTTTTGAAGTCTTTGAGTGTGCAAAATGTTAAAATTTAATATTTATAATGCAATGTGCAAAAACTTTCTAATCAAAAGATGTTTAGTTCTAGAGACACCGAGAAATAGTCACAGAGGAGAGGAAAGAAAAAATGCATGGTGTCATAATAGTGTCTCGATAACAATCGAACTGATGATTGGTGACAAAGGTTGTCGCTGGGAAGCGACAATCCAATAGAGAGATTGTTGTCGAGCGGGGCAAAGTGGTCGTGAATCCCAATAATGAAGAGGACGACAGGCCCAACGAAAGAAGAGTAGAGCGAAGATCGACTCTGATACCATGTATTGAATAGAAATGTGAAGGAAATCTCTTTTGATATTGTATTGCATTGCCTTTGCTATTATAAGCCTATTTATATGCATTTTTATAAAATTTTAAAAAGCCACTAATATATATTTACCTTAAACAATATTATAGATAAACCTAAAGCCAGTCATTAAATAATTTTTATTTGAGGGTTTCTACTTTCTTGTGAATAAATAGCATTTAATTTTCAGTGCTAAATGTTATTATTCCACAGATTTGATGATTAATGGATAATAAGTATTGTTCATTAAACCCTAATATTAAAGAAAAATAATACTGCATTGCTTGCTTCTGTTAATGAGATTATTAATGACTATCTAATTATGCTTCCTTAGCTTAATCTTGTATTCATCAGTTGACCCTAAACCCTAAAATATGAAAATACTATTATCCATTAATTATTTGATTAGAATAATAGTTAAAATTTGGTTGTTGTTATGTTCAAATCAATTTTGACTATGTGCAAATCAGATTAAGGCTTTGTCTGGGGGGATTATTTTTATCGTTCAAGCGGTTACGACTCAATGAACAGGACCTTAATTAAGGTCCGGTTTATGCGGTCACCGCTTTACCGGTGAGCTTGACCAGTGAAAATAAGTCCCCCCAAACGAAGCTCAAGTGTAAACCAAAATAAAAAATCATAATGACTCATGAACCCGTAAACAAAATCATAATGACTCATGAACCCGTAAACAAAATCATAATGACTCATGAACCCGTAAACGAAATTGGTGTGCACATAATTTTTTTCTAAAATTAAGGCAGATAAATTAGTGACTAATTATTTATTTTTTCATGGTATAATTATTTACAGATACAAAGTCGTGTTGGGACTCGGCAGCGCCGTCCTCTACCTCCACGAAGAATGGGAGGAGTGCGTTGTCCACCGCGATATCAAACCCAGCAACGTGATGCTCGACGCAGCTTTCAACGCGAAGTTGGGAGATTTCGGGCTGGCCAGGCTGGTTGACCACGACCGCGGCATGCAGACCACCGTCCTCGCCGGAACCATGGGCTACCTCGCGCCGGAGTGCCTCACCTCCGGCAGGGCCAGCAAGGAGTCCGACGTCTACGCCTTCGGCATGGTGGCGCTCGAGCTGGCCTGCGGCCGCCGCCCGGTCGAGCCCAAGGAGCGGGCCGAGCGGGTCGGCCTCGTCTCCTGGGTCTGGGACCTGTACGGCGGCGGCCGGATGCTGGAGGCCGCTGACGAGCGGCTTAACTCCGAGTTTGACGCCGAGGAGATGAAGAGGCTGATGGTGGTGGGGCTCTGGTGCCTGCATCCGGACCTCGGAATGCGGCCGTCGATTCGGCAAGCGTTGGCGGTGTTGAAGGACGAGGCGCCGCCGCCTTGCCTTCCCCAGAGAATGCCGGTGCCAATGTACTACTGCTCGCCGCCGCCGCCGCTGCTGTTCACCGACACCATCACGGGTACTACGACGTCGTCGTCGGGATCATTGTTCAGCCAGTCCACCACTAATAGCTCCGGCGTTGCGTCGGAGCCGAGGCTGCCGGAGTGAAGCGTTTGAGAAGCGCGGCTGGAGCGTTAAACAGGGAGCTGCTTATTGGAGCGTTGGAGGCGTTTTTTTGGAGGAACAAACTGGCTATGTAAATGCATTTTTTTTATATACAATTTATCTGTAATTTCAGTCTTTTATGATATTTGTAGAGATTATTATTATTTGTTTAATTGAGGCTAAGAATCAAATCATGTTATACATATTCATAATTGATGAAGATCTTTCTGCATTATGTGAGAAATTATTGAGTGATATATTTTTTATTATTAGATGGATGATCGGAGATCGTCCTAAATCCCCCTCTTTCTGTGATGTGTGCATCCGATTAGGGCAAGGGGGTGAGAGTCACAATTTTCGAAAGAAGCCGCTCGATTTATGGGCATTGAAGCCCGATCCTGACTGGCGCTGAGTCCAGGAGGGCCACATTATTGTGCCACCGCCAGCCTCTGATAACCCTGCCAGTACCCCCTTCCAAACAGTACTGATGCCTTTGTTTTGTTTCCACCTCTGAGCTTCCACCGAAGATACATTTCTCACTCTGGTCATTTTTATTCGTGCGCTCTGAATTAGTTATTTTGATCTCATTAAAGTTAAAGTATGACCAATAAAAAATATTCATGTTAAGATCACATTGCACATAATTTTCATGTCACACATTCATATGGACCATATTTGATCAATGTCGTTGATTGTTCTAACATATGCGATCATTGATGGATCTTTTTATGATGAATGGAATAAAAAATTTCTTTGATCTTATGTTATTATAATCAAGAATTTGATTAGTTGGAAGCGATTTCAGTAATGATAATAAATTTTAAGCTCATAAGATTATCATGTAATGTTAAGAGTTTAACATATATTAGTCAAGTAGGGCATTGCTAGAAATAATAATAATTTAGACCAAATATATTTATTATGAGTGTTACTAGATTGTCATTAATATCAACCTAATTTAAGATATCTAATTAATCATGTTGATTACATTTCATATTATATGAATATGAATGGATATCAGGTATTGTTTTGCGTTTATATGATGAGTTTAATTGTAAAATATTTGCATGAGGACTTTAATAAAAATATGTTATGGTCCTCGGGTCACGAGGTAACATGTTCACTCTCATTCAGTTATAACATCTCATCGCAAGAGAGAGGTTAAGGGCGGAAGAGGAGTCATCATCTTTGTCCGGACAACTTGTAGATTTGGAAGATCAGTGACCATGATAATTTTTTCTATCAATTTAGGTATGTTTCATGTCACGGAGAGAGCCCTGAACCGTACTCAAACCTTGATTTGCGCTGCCATAGCTCCTTTTTGCACCTCTCACAATAGCTAATGGCGTGGGTTATCATGACTTATTTGCTCCGGTGATGTTGGACAAAAATGTCATTGTCATGCCAAAATATTATGTTTCAAACTAGTTTCCTTTTTGTAATATTTGTCATACCAAACATACATTCTATGACAATGACGTTTTTGCCCTACCTCACCGAAGCAAATAAGTTGTGGTAAGCTGCGCCAAACACAACCTAAGTCAACCTTCAACTTGTCTTTAACAACGGAATTAAATGCACACATTCGCACATATATGCACAAGTATATGGTGGAATGGAAAAACAATCAAAAACACCCAAATTTCTATTCACAACTTTTAAGCATTATATCTTTTAACTCATTTGTGGCTTGTATACATTTCTTGGATTGATTCAAGGATTGCTTAGCTCAAACGAACACATGCACTTCCCATTTTTATGACTTTCAAGCGGTTTTCTTGCCAATCAAGAGAAGACTCTAAAAACTCCCTACACTATAATTGAATGGGTCACCCCCAATTTAAAGGAATCTCGGGCTGCATATATCTGGAGTTCACATGTTCCCCACTAATGAAGTGGGGAGATGGGGTCAAAACCACCTCGTGCGCAATCCGCACACCCAATCTCCACCTGATTTACGCGATAACCATCGCGCGCGGGATCTCAACCGCTGCTCATGGGATCCCAACCACCGCATGCGGGATCTCAACTGCCCAATGGTATCCAGTGTGCGGTCTCCCTCTCGGCCGCTCGGTGGCCCAAGATGTCCCCCAGGAGGCTGGTCGCGCCTCGGCGCCCGGCGCAAGGGGACTCAACCAGCCCCTGTGGCCGCCCGGCGCCCGGGAGGCCTCAGCTGGCCTCCGCGAGGCCGGCTACCATGCGACCGCCCAACGCCCGGGAAGCCTCGGTCGGCCTCTGCAAGGCCGGACGCCCCATGGCCGCCCACCGTCCGTACAGTCTCGGTCGGCCTCCGCGAGGCCGTCCATGCCTTGGCCGCCCGGCACCCGGTCGGCCGCGAGGCCGACCTCCCTATGGCCGCCCGGCACCGGTCAGCCGCGAGGCCGACCTCCCTATGGCCGCCCAGCGCCTAGGCGCCCTCGATCGCCCCCCGCGAAGCTGGCCACCCCGTGGACGCCGAATGCCCGGGAATCCTCGACCGTCCTACACGAGGACGACAACCCTAAGGGCGGTCGGTGCCAAGGAGGCCTCAACCGGCACCCCCGAGGCTAGCCTCGGTCGGCACTCGCGAGGCCATCCTTGGTCATCAGGCGCAAGGGAGGCTGTGGACTTGGCTTCCAGCCTCGCCCGACCATCGGGCTTGTCGGGTCGCCCGCTTCCCCGGACGGGCTTTTTTGGCCCGAGGGGAAGAGTCATCATTTTTCAAAAATTGGCGATCCACGTGCTCAAATTCAGGCTTTGTTATTCGTCCATCTAATAGTTATTCGGTAAAATTACTGCACCAACCCTCTGAAAATCTATAAATAGCCTCATTTTCCTCTTCATCTCTCTCTTTCTCCACCAAAGTACTTCGCATCCACCAAAGCCACTCTCGAATTCCATTGAACACCTTGAAGGACTCAAGAGGACCATAAGCTGCCTTCTGCCTTTGGCCGCTTGCGTGCCGTCCGAGCAAACCGCAAGCATTCTCCGTGTCAGAAGTTCAAGCCCGCCAACGCTCCCAAGTTTGTGTGCCCTTCGCCCCGCGTAGAAGCAAGGTTGTAGTTTTGTCCACAGAGCTTTGTTGCGCTCCAAGTAGTGGTGGGTAAATAGCATGGGACTGGAAAGGACGCCCAGGCCCGACCCGACAAAATCCTAGCTAGGCCCGGCCTGGGCCAAGGCCGGGCGTGGGGCCCTTACCAGGCCCCCATTTTTGCCGGTTTCCCGGCCCGGCCCGGGTCGGGCAAAGCCCGGGCGTCGGGCTAGCCTGAACCCGGCACCGGGCTAACGAAAAATCCCGCCTGGGCGGGTTTAAAAGCCATAGGCGGGATTAAAATCCCGCCTAATCGTAGGCGGGATTTTAATTCCTCTTGTTTAGGCGGGATTTTAATCCTGCCTTTTGAATTCAGGCCGACCCGACCCGATTCAAACTAGGCTGGGGTCGAGCCCGGTTATGAAAATGCCCGGGCTCGACCGGGCCGGGCCAAGCCCGACCAGACCGGTTTTTGCCCATGTCTGGATCTAAGTGCCTCCTGTACAAACCCGTATTCGCACCTATATAGTTTTAAGCTTTTTGGACGTCTTGGCACTCTCGGTGGCCAATTTTGGCTCTAGCTTGGAAATATACTAGTAGGGGGAGGAAAAATCTACCTCTCCCCCCGGCCCCTTTTGGAGGGAGGGTGCGGCAAGTTGGCCGACACCCGCCCCGGCTTGATAGGCGTGAGGTCGGAGCAGCCCGCGGCTAGGTCTCGGCCCGAGCGGCCTGCTCGCGCGGGCAAGGCGGCTTACGGCCAGGCATCGCCCCGAGCGGCCTGCTCGCGCGGGCGAGAGCGGCCTGCGGCCAGGCCTCACCTCGAGCGGCCTGCGGCCAGGCCTCACCTCGAGCGGCATGCTCATGCGGCCGAGAGCGGCCTGCGGCCGGGCTCTCTCCCCGAGCGGCCTGCTTGCGCAGGTGAGAGCGGCTTGAGGCCAGGCCTCGCCCTGAGCGGCCTACTCGCGCGGGCGAGAGCGGCTTGCGGCCAGGCATCGCCCCGAGCGGCCTGCTCGCGCAGGCAAGAGCGGCCTGCGGCCACGCCTCGCCTCGAGCGGCCTGCTCACGCGGGCGAGAGCGTCCTGCGGCCGGGCTCTCGCCTCGAGCAGCCTGCTCGCGCGGGCGAGAGCGGCTTGCGGCTAGGCCTCGCCCTGAGCGACCTGCACGCGCGGGCGAGAGCGGCCTGCGGCCGGGCTCTCGCTCCGGGCGGCCTGCTCGCGCGAGCGAGAGCGGCCTATGGCAAGGCCTCGCCTCGAGCGGCCTGCTCGTGCCGGCGAGAGCGGCCTGCGGCCGGGCTCTCGCCCTGAGCGGCCTGCTCGCGCGGCGAGAGCGGCCTACGGCCAGGTGGGGGAATGGTTTAGCCTCCATTCCTCCTAGGCCTCTTTGGGACGTGCTTTTACTCTTTTACCCCCTTGTGTGGGTGTTTTCTATTGGCTTGAGGCTTATTTGCCTTAGAGACATTTTGGTCATTTTGACCCCAAGACTTGGAAAAACTATAAATAGACCCCCTTGGGTGCCTTTGGAGGGGATGAGATTTTCTTACCTCCTCCTCCCTTAGCTTTATCTTGGTAGAGTAGAGAGAGCTCTCCAAGGCGCCCAGCTCAGCCACTTGGTGAGGGAGGGGAAGTGTTCTAACAACCTTTCGGGTGTGTGGTGGGACTTCCATGCTAGAGCCGAGGGTCTGTTCATAGCTTCCTAGGTCTTTAGTCCGTGACGTTCTCCCGAGTGTAGTAGGTGTGAGGTCACCCCTCTTTAGGGACCCCGAACTCCACGAGAAGTCATTTTTGGCTTCAACAGTTATGGTGCGGTGAGCGTGGAGAGTGACCAGCACAGAAGATCTTGGGAGAGTGTCATGGATGGAGATCAAGGAGGTGGTGACGATCTCGGCGAGCTCCCCAACCCCGGACCCTTCGTGGGAAGGGAAGAGTTCATGGCTTCAATCCAAGGCATCATGGGGATGCTCCGAAGTTTGGCTCATCGGGTTGGCAGCTCCACTCCAACCCCTCAGGAGCTATCTCCTTCCCCTCTCGATGAGTCAGCTCTCAGGGGCCCAAGAGAGATGACCCCAGCAGGGGGAGAAGGAAGTGCACCAGGTAAGCGACCTGGGAAAGAAAGGATGGGAGAAGGGGTCGAGCGAGACCTCACCGGCCGGGAGCTGTTCCCCAGCCCAGCGAGTGCTAACCCTCCAGACGAGCAGGTTGCACGAGTGGAGGTCGCGAGAACCCCCCCCCCCCCAGGGGGTCACCCTTCAGCGAGTTGATCATCTCAGCCCCCGTTCCTGAGGGGTTCAGAGAGCCAGACATGGCTTACTATACTAGGAAGGATGATCCCGTCCAGCACCTGTAGTGGTTCGAGGATGCCGTCTCCATCAGGACAATGACGGGAGCCTTCAAGTGTCGTCTATTTACGATCACCTTGAAAGAGAAGACGAGGGACTGGTTCCATCAACTCCCACTAAGGTCCATCTTCGGGTTCGAAGACTTGAGTCGGAGCTTTCAGCTTCGCTTCTCCACCTCCAAGAAGAGGAATAAAGGTCCTGAGTCCCTCTTCCTGATAAAGCAAAGGACCGAGGAGTCGCTGGCCCACTACGTTGACAGGTTCCAGGAGGAGGTCCTTGACATCCAAGAGGTGCCAGGGTTTTCCCTCCAGATGGCGTTCACGGTGGGGTTGCGCGAAGGGTTCTTCAAGATGAGCTTGACCCGGAAGACCCCCCTTTCCTTCGAGGAGCTGATGGAAAGGGCGGCAGAGGAGATAGCCATGGAGGCAGCCAACCCGGCTTTTGTGAAGAAGTTGGAAAATTTGACCGAGGTGGAGTCAAAAGAACAAGGTGGCTCAAGGCACCAGGAAGGAAGGCGGAGAGAGGAGCAGAGAGCCCAGGGGTTCCAGAGACAGGAGGGTCCGGAGCCAGGCTGGAGGCAGCAGGGAGGACCTGCCATGGTCCAGGAAGAGCTCTCATCCAGGATGGGGGGAACTTTCATGGGGGCCAAGGGAGGTTAAACTTCCAGAGGCAAGCCCCTAGGCAGCTCCTGCCCCCACCCCAGCAAGCAATGGCGATTGGTCGAAGGGAGAGGAGGAATCACAAGGGGAGAGGGGGAGGCAGAATAGAGTTACCATACTGCGACTTCCACCAGTTGGAGGGTCACGCTACGGCTACCTGCCCCGAGTTCCTGGAAGTGAGGAGGACGAGAGATCCAGCCCAGCAGCAGCCGGAGCTGATCGAAGCTCTACCCCAAGGAGGTGGAGTCGACGATGTATGCGAGGACCAGGTCGATGGAGGACTCCGAGGTGGCATAGCTGTGATCCACGGGGGGGGGGGGGGGGGTGGGGATCGAAGCCGCTCGGAAGGCAAGTCTCCATGAGGACCCTTTCTGCGACGCCCTGGTCATCCAGGCAGCCGTCGAAGGCTTCACCGTCTCCCGGATCTTGGTTGACAATGGAAGCTCTGTCAACGTCATTTTAAAGAAAGCGTTCGAGGGGATGAAGGTGGAGCCAAGGAGGGTGGTGGCGTCAGATGGACCTCTTTTTGGATTCTCAGGGGAGAGAAAGGAGGTGGAAGGTGGAATTGGACTCCAGGTGAAGCTAGGGGGACCTCAAGAAACTGTAGGTTCGTCAATGTTGATGCTCCAAGCAGCTATAATGCCATCTTCGGAAGGCCCCTCATCAGCGCCTTCCGGTGTGTGCCCTCATCCTTCCACCAGTGCCTCAAGTTCAACTAAGAAGGGATCCAGGTAAGGATAAAGGGAGATTCAAGGTTGGCGAGGCAATGCTACGTCACGGCTGTCAACACCATCTCTTGGTTGTCTAAGGCGGAGGAGATGGAGAAGATCATGGAGAGCCTGAGCAGGATGGAGGTATCCAGTGGGAAGTAATCGGATGGCGACCACCATGCCCGAACCCCCTGAAGAAGGCTCTCCTCGGCGGAGTCATGTATCTTTTTTTTATGTTGTTGTAAGGAGTCCAGCCCCCGACCGGTAGAGCTGTGGGGGGGGGGGGGGGGTCATGTAACCCAACCTTTTCCCCCGTTCGAGGATGTTGAATTTTGGCAGAGTTCAGGTGACATGCCCTGTCCCCAATCCCCCGAGAGGATCTCCTCATGTCAGGCTCTCTCTAGCTGGCAAGGCAGGTTGATCTCTCGTGGAGCCAAGTTCCTTAGCTCCGAGATGATTCCGCTGTCAGGCTCTCATTAGCTGGCAGGGCAGGTTGATCTCTCGTGTAGCCAAGCTTCTTTCAGCTCCGGGATGATTCCGCTGTCAGGCTCTCTCTAGCTGACAGGGCAGGTTGATCTCTCGTGGGAGCCAAGCTTCTTTTAGCTCCGAGATGATTCTGCTGTCAGGCTCCCACTAGCTGGCAGGGCAGGTTGATCTCTCGTGGGAGTAAAGCTTCTTTTAGCTCCGAGATGATTCCGCTGTCAGGCTCCCACTAGCTGGCAGGGTAGGTTGATCTCTCGTGGAAGCCAAGTTCCTTAGCTCCGAGATGATTCCGTTGTCAGGCTCTCATTAGCTGGCAGGGCAGGTTGATCTCTCGTGGGAGCCAAGCTTCTTTCAGCTCCGGGATGATTCCGCTGTCAGGCTCTCACTAGCTGGCAGTGCAGGTTGATCTCTCGTGGGAGCCAAGCTTCTTTTAGCTCCGAGATGATTCCGCTGTCAGGCTCCCACTAGCTGGCAGGGCAGGTTGATCTCTCATGGGAGCCAAGCTTCTTTTAGCTCCGAGATAATTCTGCTGTCAGGCTCCCACTAGCTGGCAGGGCAGGTTGATCTCTCGTGGGAGCCAAGTTCCTTAGCTCTGGGATGATTCCGTTGCCAGACTCTAACTAGCTGGAAGGGCAGGTTGATCTCTCGTTGGAGCCAAGCTTCTTTCAGCTCCGGGATGATTCCGCTGTCAGGCTCTCACTAGCTAGCAGGGCAGGTTGATCTCTCGTGGGAGCCAAGTTTTTTTTAGCTCCGAGATGATTCTGTTGTCAGGCTCCCACTAGCTGGAAGGGCAGGTTGATCTCTCGTGGGAGCCAAGTTCCTTATCTCCGAGATGATTCCGTTGTCAGGCTCTCATTAGCTGGCAGGGCAGGTTGATCTCTCGTGGAGCCTAGTTCTTTTAGCTTCGAGATGATTCCGCTGTCAGGCTCCCACTGGCTGGCAGGGCAGGTTGATCTCTCGTGGAGCCAAGTTCTTTTAGCTCTGAGATGATTCCACTGCCAGGCTCCCACTAGCTGGCAGGGCAGGTTGATCTCTCGTGGGAGCCAAGCTTCTTTTAGCTCCGAGATGATTCCGCTGTCAGGCTCCCACTAGCTGGCAGGGCAGGTTGATCTCTCGTGGGAGCCAAGCTTCTTTTAGCTCCGAGATGATTCCGCTGTCAGGCTCCCACTAGCTGGCAGGGAGGTTGATCTCTCGTGGGAGCCAAGTTCCTTAGCTCCGGGATGATTCCGCTGCCAGGCTCTCACTAGCTGGCAGGGCAGGTTGATCTCTCGTGGGAGCCAAGCTTCTTTTAGCTCCGAGATGATTCCGCTGTCAGGCTCCCACTAACTGTCAGGGCAGGTTGATCTCTCATGGGAGACAAGCTTCTTTTAGCTCCGAGATGATTCCGCTGTCAGGCTCCCACTAGCTGGCAGGGCAGGTTGATCTCTCGTGGGAGCCAAGATTCTTTTATCTCCGAGATGATTCTGCTGTCAGGCTCCCACTAGCTGGCAGGGCAGGTTGATCTCTCGTGGGAGCCAAGATTCTTTTAGCTCCGAGATTATTCCGCTGCCAGGCTCCCACTAGCTGGCATGGCAGGTTGATCTCTCATGGGAGCCAAGCTTCTTTTAGCTCCGAGATGATTCCGCTGTTAGGCTCCCACTAGCTGGCAGGGCAGGTTGATCTCTCATGGGAGCCAAGCTTCTTTTAGCTCCGAGATGATTCCACTGTCAGGCTCCCACTAGTTGGCAGGGCAGGTTGATCTCTCGTGGGAGCCAAGCTTCTTTTAGCTCCAAGATGATTCCGCTGTCAGGCTCCCACTAGCTGGTAGGGCAGGTTGATCTCTTGTGGGAGCCAAGCTTCTTTTAGCTCCGAGATGATTCTGCTGCCAGGCTCCCACTAGTTGGCAAGGCAGGTTGACCTCTCGTGGAGGTTGACCTTTTACCCTGAGGGGGTCTCGCCACCAAGGCAATCATCAGCTGGCATGGCAGGTTGACCCCCTCAGAAGGTTAAGTGTTCTCGCCTTGACGCTGTCTCGCCACCCAGGCACTCATCAGCTAGCATGGCAGGTTGACACCCCCAGGAGGTTAAGTGTTCTCTCCCTGAGGCTGTCTCGTCACCCAGGCTCTCATTCGCTGGCATGACAGGTTGACCCCTCAGGAGGTTAAGTGTTCTCACTGTTGGAACCTTAGGTTCTGATTTGGGTTAGGATCACTATTAGGATGATTAGTTTGACCCAAAATGTATAGTCTAAGGGTCATAGGTCTTTCCAGGTATTCCTCAGAAATAATCCCAGAAGAAGTGCAGAAGAATTCCAGAGAAAATCAGTTTTGAAGTTCAGAAATTGCAGTCCAGAAATAGTCGAACGGAGTTCAACTATTGCAGTCCAGAAATAGTCGAGCGGAGTTCAACTATTGCAGTCCAGAAATAGTCGAACGGAGTTCAACTATTGCAGTTCAGAAATAGTCGAACGGAGTTCAACTATTGCAGTCCAGAAATAGTCGAACGGAGTTCAACTATTGCAGTCCAGAAATAGTCGAACGGAGTTCTACTATTGCAGTCCAGAAATAGTCGAACGGAGTTCAACTATTGCAGTCCAGAAATAGTTGAACGCAGAATCTCTGAATGCAGAATCTTTGAACGCAGGAATCTTTGAACGCAGAAATCTCTGAACGCAGAAATCTCTGAACGCAGAATCTTTGAACGCAGGAATCTTTGAACGCAGAAATCTCTGAACGCAGAAATCTCTGAACGCAGAATCTTTGAACGCAGAAATCTTTGAACGCAGAAATCTCTGAACGCAGAAATCTCTGAACGCAGAATCTTTGAACGCAGAAATCTTTGAACGCAGAAATCTTTGAATGCAGAAATCTCTGAACGAAGAATCTCTGAGCTCAGCTCAACGATCTCCAAGCTGAGCTCAACGATCTTCGAACGCAGTTTGAAGAAGCTTTAAAATTCAGTGTTGTGATTTCCTGTGCCGTTTTTCAGACAGATTTATTTACAGCTGGCAGATTTAATTAAGGCTATTGAGGCGATTACAGCTATCAGAATTAATGTTATATATTCTTAAGAATATAGCCGTTTGGAGGCTGCATTAATTATGGATTAAATCATAGATTTAATGCCAATTGATTCCCAAAATAAATTACCATTCTTGGGAAAAGGCTTCAGCCGTTTCAAGGCAAGAATTCAAATGTTTGAATTAAGTCCAAGGGATATATGTATATGATATACAGAAGATTGAAAATATATATAATATATATCAAAAAGCTATAGAGAAAAAGAAGCAGGCATATACAGATCATCTTCATCTTCTTCATCTGCTCCAGGCTTTCAAGAGACACAGAATCAACATCAGTCTAAAAGCTTGCTGGAGAGCAACATCAACTTGAAGGCCTACACCCTGAAGCAAAGCTTCCACTCCTGAACCTGTCTACATCTCAGGGGGAGCTTTGACAACAACAATCCACTAGTCTTCTCTCATTTGATTTGAGAACAGAGAAGACAATATCAACTCTTCCTTCCTCCTGTACAAAGTGTTCTTGAACTCCCTTCAAAAGTTCTGCTTGGTTTCTGAGACCTTGTCAAAACTCAGTGGTGGCAAGACACCTGATCAAAAAATCCAGTTTTGGTTTTTGAGCACCTTATCAAGAGCTCATTGGTGCCCAGGACACCTGATCAACTCATCTTGCAGTGGATTCCTACCAGGGTGGTAGAAGAGTGGACGTACCTATTGAGAGGGAACCACTATAGTTCCTTGTGCCATCTGGATTGCTTGCTCTGTTTTCTTTCTTATGTGTTGTGAATTTTATTTTGCATTTTATTTTCTAAAAACTCTTAAGCATATCAGATCTATCACCTCACTTTCACTCACCCTGAGACTGTCTCATCACCCAGGCTCCCATTAGCTGGCATGACAGGTTGACCCCTCAGGAGGTTAAGTGTTCTCACCCTGAGGCTGTCTCGTCACCCAGGCTCCCATTAGCTGGCATGACAGGTTGACCCCTCAAGGAGGCCTCATAATCTTTCAAACCGTGAGAAAAAGCCACGCTCGGCGAATACGTCGGGTTGGATGATTCTTTCCGAGCGTGGAACTCGCTCGAAAAGAGCGGGGATTGTGTACAACCCCGTATTCGCACCTATATAGTTTTAAGCTTTTTGGACGTCTTGGCACTCTCGGTGGCCAATTTTGGCTCTAGCTTTGAAATATACTAGTAGGGGGAGGAAAAATCTACCTCTCCCCCCGGCCCCTTTTGGAGGGAGGGTGCGGCAAGTTGGCCGGCACCCGCCCCGGCTTGATATGCGTGAGGTCGAAGCAGCCCGCGGCTAGGTCTCGGTCCGAGCGGCCTGCTCGCGCGGGCAAGAGCGCCTTGCGACCAGGAATCGCCCCGAGCGGCCTGCTCGCGCGGGCGAGAGCGGCCTGCGGCCAGGCCTCGCCTCGAGCAGCCTGCTCACGCGGGCGAGAGCGGCCTGCGGCCGGGCTCTCTCCCCGAGCGGCCTGCTTGCGCGGGCGAGAGCGGCTTGCGGCCAGGCCTCGCCCTGAGTGGCCTGCTCGCGCGGGCGAGAGCAGCTTGCGGCTAGGCATCGCCCAGAACGGCCTGCTCGCGCGGGCGAGATCAGCATGCGGCCACGCCTCGCCTCGAGCGGCCTGCTCACGCTGGCGAGAGCAGCCTGCGGCCGGGCTCTTGCCCCGAGCGGCCTGCTCGCGCGGGCGAGAGCGGCTTGCGGCCAGTCCTCGCCCTGAGCGGCCTGCTCGCGCGGGCGAAAGCAGCCTGCGGCCGGGCTCTCGCTCCGGGCGGCCTGCTCGCGCGGGAGAGAGCGGCCTGTGGACAGGCCTCGCCTCGAGCGGCCTGATCGTGCCGACAAGAGGGGCCTGCGGCCGGGCTCTCGCCCTGAGCGGCCTGCTCGCGCGACGAGAGCGGCCTGCAGCCAGGTGGGGGGGGGGGAATGGTTTAGCCTCCATTCCTCCTAGGCCTCTTTGGGACGTGCTTTTACTCTTTTACCCCCTGGTGTGGGTGTTTTCTATTGGCTTGAGGCTCATTTGTCTTAGGGGCATTTTGGTCATTTTGACCCCAAGACTTGGAAAAATTATAAATAGACCACCTTGGGTGCCTTTGGAGGGGATGAGATTTCTTTACCTCCTCCTCCCTTAGCTTCATCTTGGTAGAGTAGAGAGCTCTCCAAGGCACCCAGCTCAGCCACTTGGTGAGGGAGGGGAAGCGTTCTAGCAACCTTCCTGGTGTGTGGTGGGACCTCCACGCTAGAGCCGAGGGTCTGTTCATAGCTTCCTAGGTCTTTGGTCCGTGACGTTCTTCCGAGTGTAGTAGGTGTGAGGTCACCCCTCTTTAGAGACCCCAAACTCCACGAGAAGTCATTTTTGGCTTCAACAGTTATGGTGTGGTGAGCGTGGAGGACCTGTCAATGGTCCAGGAAGAGCTCTCATCCAGGATGGGAGGAACTTTCATGGGGGCAGGGTGGTTCAACTTCTAGAGGAAAGCCCCTAGGCATCTCCTGCCCCCACCCTAGCAAGCAATGGCGATTGGTCGAAGGGAGAGGAGGAATCACAAGGGGAGAGGGGGAGGCAGAATAGAGTTACCATACTGCGACTTCCACCAGTTGGAGGGTCATGCCATGGCTACCTGCCCCTAGTTACTGGAAGTGAGGAGGACGAGAGCTCCAGCCCAACAGCAGCCGGAGCGGATCAAAGCTATGCCCCAAGGAGGTGGAGGCGATGATGTATGCGAGGACCGGGTCGATGTAGGACCCCGAGGTGGCATAGCTATGATCCACGGGGGGGGGGATCGAAGCCGCTCGGAAGGCAAGTCTCCATGTAATGTACTGACAGAGCGTTGCCTCGACGACCCAGACCCCTACCCCGGAAGAAAGGATCTCCTTCTCGTCAAAAGACATGTCAGAGCATGAGGACCCTTTCTGCGACGCCCTGGTCATCCAGGCAGCCGTCGAAGGCATCACCGTCTCCCGGATCTTGGTTGACAACAGAAGCTCTGTCAACGTCATTTTCAAGAAAGCGTTCGAGGGGATGAAGGTGGAGCCAAGGAGGGTGGTGGCGTCAGATGGACCTCTGTTTGGATTCTCAGGGGAGAGAAAGGAGGTGGAAGGTGGAGTCGGACTCCAGGTGAAGCTAGGGGGACCTCAAGAAACTGCAGGTTCGTCATTGTTGACGCTCCAAGCAGCTGTAATGCCATCTTCGGAAGTCCCCTCATCAGCGCCTTCCGGTGTCTGCCCTCATCCTTCCACCAGTGCCTCAAGTTCAACTCAGAAGGGATCCAGGTCAGGAACAAGGGAGATTCCAGGATGGCGAGGCAATGCTACGTAATGGCTGTCAACACCATCTCTTGGTTAGCTAAGGCGGAGGAGATGGAGAAGATGATGGAGAGCCTGAGCAGGATAGAGGTATCCAGTGGGAAGTAATCGGATGGCGACCACCATGCTCGGACCCCCTGAAGAAGCCTCGCCTCGACGGAGTCATGTATCTTTTTTTATGTTGTTGTAAGGAGTCCAGCCCCCGACCGATAGGGTCGGGGGGGCCATGTAACCGAGCAGGCCGCTCAGTACGAGAGCCCGGCCGTAGGCCGCTCTCGCCGGCACGAGCAGGCCGCTCGAGGCGAGGCCTGCCACAGCCCGCTCTCGCCCGCGCGAGCAGGCCGCCCGGAGCGAGAGCCTGGCCGCAGGCCGCTCTCGCCCGCGCGAGCAGGCCGCTCAGGGCGAGGCCTGGCCGCAAGCCGCTCTCGCCTGCGTGAGCAGGGCGCTCGGGGCGAGAGACCGGCCGCAGGCCGCTCACGCCCGCGTGAGCAGGCTGCTCGAGGCGAGGCGTGGCCGCAGGCCGCTCTCGCCTGCGCGAGCAGGCCGCTCAGGGAGATGCCTGGCCGCAAGCCGCTCTCGCCCGCGCGAGCAGGCCACTCAGGGCGAGGCCTGGCCGCAAGCCGCTCTCGCCCGCGCAAGCAGGGCGCTCGGGGCGAGAGCCCGGCCGCAGGCCGATCTCACCCGCGTGAGCAGGCCGCTCGAGGCGAGGCCTGGCCGCAGGCCGCTCTCGCCCGCAAGAGCAGGCCGCTCGGGGCGATGCCTGGCCGCAAGCCGCTCTTGCCCGTGCGAGCAGGCCCTCGGCACCCAGGCACTCATCGGCTGGCATGGCAGGTTGACCCCCTCAGGAGGTTAAGTGTTCTCGCCCTGAGGCTGTCTCGCCACCCAGGCACTCATCAGCTGGAATGGCAGGTTGACACCCCCAGGAGGTTAAGTGTTCTCGCCCTGAGGCTGTCTCGTCACCCAGGCTCCCATTCGCTGGCATGAAAGGTTGACCCCTCAGGAGGTTAAGTGTTCTCGCCTTGTGGCTGTCTCATTACCCAGGATCCCATTAGCTGGCATGACAGGTTGACCCCTCAGGAGGTTAAGTGTTCTCACCCTAAGGCTGTGTCGTCACCCAGGCTCCCATTAGCAGGCATGACAGGTTGACCCCTCGAGGAGGCCTCGTAATCTTTCAAACCGTGAGAAAAAGCCACGCTCGGCGAATACATCGGGTTGGATGATTCTTTCCGAGCGTGGGACTCGCTCGAAATGAGCGGGGATTGTGTATAACCCCGTATTCGCACCTATATAGTTTTAAGCTTTTTGGACGTCTTGGCACTCTCGGTGGCCAATTTTTGCTCTAGCTTGGAAATATACTAGTAGGGGGAGGAAAAATCTACCTATCCCCCCGACCCCTTTTGGAGGTAGGGTGTGGCAAGTTGGCTGACACCCGCCCCGGCTTGATAGGCGTGAGGTCAGAGCAGCCCGCGGCTAGGTCTCGGCCCGAGCGGCCTGCTCGGGCGGGCAAGAGAGGCTTGCGGCCATGCATCGCCCCGAGTGGCCTGCTCGCGCGGGCGAGAGCGGCCTGCGGCCAGGCCTCGCCTCGAGCGGCCTGCTCACGCGGACGAGAGCGGCCTGCGGCCGGGCTCTCGCCCCGAGCGTCCTACTTGCGCGAGCGAGAGCGGCTTGCGGCCAGGCCTCGCCCTGAGCAGACTGCTCGCGCGGGCGAGAGCGGATTGCGGCCAGGCATCGCCCCGAGCGGCCTGCTAGCGCGGGCAAGAGCGGCCTGCGGCCACGCCTCGCCTCGAGCGGCCTGCTCACGCGGGCAAGAGCGGCCTGCGGCCGGGCTCTCGCCCCGAGCGGCCTGCTCGCGCGGGCGAGAGCGGCTTGCGGCCACGCCTCGCCCTGAGCGGCCTGCTCGCGCGGGCGAGAGCGGCCTGCGGCCGGGCTGTCGCTCCGGGCAGCCTGCTCGCGCGGGCGAGAGCGTACTGTGGCCATGCCTCGCCTCGAGTGGCCTGCTCGTGCCGGCGAGAGCGGCCTGCGGCTGGGCTCTCGCCCTGAGCGGCCTGCTCGCGCGGCGAGAGCGGCCTTTGGCCAGTGGGGGGGGATGGTTTAGCCTCCATTCCTCCTAGGCCTCTTTGGGACATGCTTTTACTCTTTTACCCCCTGGTGTGGGTGTTTTCTATTGGCTTGAGGCTTATTTGTCTTAGGGGCAATTTGGTCATTTTGACCCCAAGACATGGAAAAACTATAAATAGATCCCCTTGGGTGCCTTTGGAGGGGATGAGATTTCCTTACCTCCTCCTCCCTTAGCTTCATCTTAGTAGAGTAGAGAGATCTCTCCAAGGCGCCCAGCTCAGCCACTTGGTGAGGGAGGGGAAGTATTCTAGCAACCTTCCGGGTGTGTTGTGGGACCTCCATGCTAGAGCCGATGGTCTGTTCATAGCTTCCTAAGTCTTTGGTCCGTGACGTTCTCCCGAGTGTAGTAGGTGTGAGGTCACCCCTCTTTAGGGACCCCGAACTCCACGAGAAGTCATTTTTGGCTTCAACACCTCCGCTCTCACATCTTACAATATGTAATGAGGAGCGACATATTTCCTCGCCTTCTTTTGAAAGCCATGTAAAACAATGTTGTTTAGTGGAATATTGGTCGACGTTGAATCGACCATGTGGGGTTTCACCCTGTTCACGAGTTTTTCATGTCAACAAAAGACTCTTTCGGTGTTTTGTGTTTTTCTGACTATTTGTGCACTCGACTGCTCAACAGGCTAAGACGGTTTAGTTAGTACGATCTACCAAGAGCCTCGAGTTATCCGCAATAATTTGGTGTCGTCAGTGGGAATCGAGGTTCCAGGGAATTTGAAGAGAAGACAAAAGGTGATACTCACAGATCAACGGTACTAGGAAGAAGAAGTTATGCTTAAGAGGAGCGCCCGATCGACTCAAGGATCTTCCCGACAGGGGGCCGTTGATCCCGGACCATCCCACTCCCTTATCAATGTGCCGCAAAAATGAAGAAACCATCGTCATGCCAAAAATTGCCCTTGCAGGGTGAGTCACCTGCATGGAAGAACAACATACCAAGGTACTCGCCCTAATCAGAAAGTTGGCGGCTACCAAGACTTTTGTTGTGTCCCCAGCACCAATAGATCTGTAACCTCCACCTCCAGTTCCTGTCATAGAGCATCATCACGAAGGAGAAGACTCTGAGGAGTTCTTGGAGGCCGCAAGTGTTGAAGCCAAGAAAATCCCGACCTCAGAATCGGACTAGGCGACCTAAGGTTACCGGCCTCGCGGTGAAGTCAGACGGCCCTCAGATGAGAAAGGGATGAGCTAAATAAACAAGACCCCAGGTCGCTGCGGCAGGAAGGTATCACCATGTACCCGGTTGCTTGGACGAAGCAACCCCTTCTCAACAAGAATGGCCGAGCTAGATACGAAGGAGGTGCGCGAGCTGGGGTTCGCGAGTAACTATCCGAGAATCTCCGGTCCCCTCCTTCGTACCCCTTGGGTCCTATTTATAGTGAAATCCTAAGAGAGGGGGGGTCTTACTTATACCCCAACCCTGGCGATCGGGCGACTTTCTGGGGAGCTCGCACGGGACAGGCGAGTATCTCGCCTTAGTCGCCACCTGGCGAATAGGCCTGGGGAGCTCGCCATACTCGCTCGAGTCTTCTGCGGCCTGGGGCGCTGATCATGACCACCTTCTTGACTTGTTGACCTTGACTTCTGATGACCTGGCGGTGGTAGGGCCTACCCTCGTCGAATACGGGTTGTACACAATCCCCGCTCTTTTTGGGCGACGTAGGAGCCCTGAAAAAAACATCCAACACTTATTCGTCGAGCACACCTGCCGAGTATCCAGATTGCTCGCCTTATCGCGGGCTTGGTGGAGTCTATCAATAGGGGGGTTGATTTCCGAGACGGACTTTGAAGCTCGCCGAAAATGTCGGAGGTCGACGCGAAGATGCTTCAGGACAGCCTCGCCGCCTTGTCTGGTCTCCTTGGTATCGCAAGACTAAAAAGGCCACGCGAGGAGGATGCCGCCTCCGAAGTTCCGCCGTTGAAAAGGAAAAAGGCTAAGAAGCCCAAACAGCCCGCCACCACGGTGGTCGACTCGCCTCCACCTTCTGAGCCAGTCGCGACGGCGACTGGGAATCCCATGCCTTCTTCCAGCGCCAAGAAACTTCTGAGTGACCTCGGGGTCGACGACATTCCCGAGTCGGTCATGAGTAGTCCGCCGGAGAATCCCGAAGCGGCCAAGGAGCCCGTGACGTCCCGAATCGAAGTCGTCACCGTAGCAGGTCGCCGTTCTTCAAAGTTCCATTCCTGCTAGCTCATCGTCGCATGCTTCTCGCTAATTTTCTTTACTGTGCAGATTCTCCTCCGAATGTCGCGGATGCGCCTCTTGATGTCGCCCCCTTGAGCTCGGCCCCCTTGCTCGCGTTGGCAGCCGACAGGCCACTCCGGACCGCTCACACGGTTCGGCTGACTCTTGGCTCGAGGAGGGTATCGGGGGCTCCCTTAGCGAAGGACGTCCCCACAGCGAGCAAAGAACTTCTGACGAAGGACCTCCCCGCCAGGTAAGTCGCACTAGTAAGCAAGGACCCCCCGGCGAGTAAATTCGCTTCATCTGCCGTGGGCGACGCGACACTGCCAGCAACTAGCGTCTTTTTGCCGCCACCGCCGCTCTTGGTCGCTGCTTCTAGCCAGGCGCCGGGTATCGTCTTGCCTCCGCCGCCGCCTTTGTCTGCTCAACAGAGAGCGGACCTTCCGCGACATCCTCCGCTTCCTGCATCGAAGACCCCGCATCAACCGGCGAATTCGTCTCAGGCTCCGCCGCCGTTAAAGAAGCTGGATAGGCCGCGACCGGCTTACTTCCCCCTGCGAGTTGGGGATTCCGATTATGGCGGTCGCGGATCGAGAGGAAGCGGGCAGGGCAGATCTTCCGACAACCCTGGCGGCTCGTCTTCGGGGAGGAGAGATGCTTCTAGTCATGCTCTTTCGTCGCGCCTGTCCCGATCTCCTCGTCGCGGTGAGTTTTTTCACCTCTAATCATGTCATCTGCCTTTGTTCTGACGACTTGTCTTCCTGTTTTCCAGATCGCCCGGCGACCCATTAGGCAGCCTTTATAGATGTCATCGGTCTGTCAGGGAGAGAGTAGCGCCATGCAGTAGCCCGCTCCTACATGGAGCTGGAGAGCAAGTTCGATCAGCTCGCCATCTGCGACCCTCATCGACGAATCTCGGCTCTATAGGCGAGGATGGCCAAGATGGAAGGGCTTCAGGCGACTTTGGAGAGCTACGAGGCTCGCTTTCACATGGTGAAAGAGAATGATCGCCAGCTGGAGTTGAACAACCATCGCCTGCAGCTGGTCCTTGACGAGCTAGCCGGCATCCGGGCGAGTATGAGTTCCGCGGGGCAACTGGCGAGGATGGAGGAGCAACTGAGGCTTGGCGATGGCCGACGGTGCTGGCGACAGAGCACTACCGGCGAGCGCGCGAGATGGGTTGGGTCGGGCGACATCCCCATCCTCCAGAGCGGCCACCTAGGACGTAGATTCCTTTTCTTTAAAGCTGAACTCTCCATCGGCAACCTTGTAATAAACTTTATTTATTTTTTAAATAAGCGACTATGCTCCTCCTTTGCGTTTATTTTTTAAATAAGCGATCATGTCCCTGAGTTGGGCTCGCCATTGGCGACTTTATAGTTATTCAAATATTGGCGACCATGCTCCTCCTTTGCGTTTATTGGCGACCATGCTCCTCATTTTCTCCATGCGTGATTTTCATTTCTTCGATATGTCGAGTTAGCTTATGCAAGTTCTGGCGGATATCGTAACGCCTTTACTACATTGCGCGACCTTCGTTGCTACTCGCCGAGACGGGCATACCCCCCTATCTTTGCCTTTGTCTATAAATAGGAGGGGTTGGTGGGTCATAAGTGTGATGTGATTAGCTCTTCCTCCCGGCGAGTAGCCTATCTTCTCGCACTTCTTTCTCTTTTCTTTGTGTGCAGTTCGCGGACATGGTTGGTGACGATGCTAGCGCTCGCCGACAGGCTCACGCCATCAACTTCGCCGATGCGGCGTTTAAGAAGTCAATCACCACAGAAAGGGATCTGGCGACTTTCAGAAAGCGCTTATTGCCGGAGGGATACTCGGCGAGACTCCCTGCTCGCGGCGAGCGACTCAACACGTATGTTGAGGGCGCGCTCGTCTTGTCGCTGCGTCATTTTGACGCCGGCTTGCGGCTTCCCTTCTGGCCCGAGTTTTGCGAGATCCTCCGATATTTTGGGATCATCCCCGCGCAGATCAATCCCAACGGAATGGCGATAATCATGGGATTCCTCTGCTTCCTTCGGGAGGATAGAATTGCCTTTGACCTCTCCATATTTCGCCAAGTATTCGCCTTCACTGCGACTTCGGAGGGAGTCGTCTTTTTCAGCAGCCATGTCTGCACTTTGGTGGGGACCGCGAACAAAGTCCACCGCTGGAGCGAGCAGCTGGTGATTGTTCACGGCGACTTCGGAGGTACCCTTGGGAGGCCGCACCAACCCGCCGATGTCGCCTTCCTCCCGCCGATCTTAGAGGGTGCTCGCGAGCAGCTCTTTGATTCCTTCCGGGGTCGTCGGTTCGACGTGATCTTCTAGCGACTCAACGTCAACTCGCTGGAGGCGATCCATCCCCACGAGGGTAAGGTGAGAACGAGATGCGATTTTCTTACTTGCTCGTTCTCTTTACTTAAGCTCGTGCTAACTTATTTGGTGTGCCTCTCGCAGTTCCCAACGAGCTTCCAGAGAAGTCTTTCCCTTTAGCGAAGGAAGTCGCCACCCTGCACATCGAAGCTCGCCCTCCGGCCGATGTTGGGGAGAAGAAGAGAACGACCAAGGGAAAGGCGAGGGCCGGGTCGTCGGGCCCTGCGAGGAAGAAAGCGAAGGTGTCGTCGCCTCAGTCTGACGACCGAGAATCGCCGATGGAAGCTCGGGAACCTCGCTTCCACCCCAATTACAATCTCAGGCACGGGGTGGTGGATACCCATGGTCGCCCGTTGGTGACCTGGTCGGCGGAGGAGAACTTGGTATCGCTGAGCACCAAACTCCCGTCCTGGTCGACAGACTGGGAGGACAAGGGAGAGGCCTTTACCGTTCTTCATTCTCTGTATGGGCGAGTGGACGCGGAGTCGATGCTGGAGCTTACTCCGTCGGAACTCGCCCACCAATCCGCCTGTGCGCTCGCGCGGTCTGCCGAGCTAGGACATTACTCGGTGAGAAAATTGCTGGAGACGACGGAGACTCTGAAGGTCGTCTCCAAGAAGGCCATAGATCTTGGCATGCAATCGGCCCGCTAGAGGGACTTCGAGGTGAGTAGTCTTTAGGTAGTGATGTCTGGTTCATCTAGTCGGTAAGGTCTGACGTCTGATATCTCGCAGGCTGCCGAGATAGAGGCCGCGAAGAAATTATCCGAGTGTGAGGAGAAGCTTGCCACCTCGCAAGCTGAGCTAGAGGCGACCCAAGTTCGTGCAGCCGAGATGGAGACGCGGCTGATCGCCGTCGAGGGACCCGCGAGCTCCTCTGCTGTGCTGCCGGAGGCGTCGCGGCCAGAGGATGATCCGGTGTGGGCAGTGAAGCAGTCTCGCCTTCTTTGGGAGGAGAGATAGTCCGTTCACCGCGAGATTGCGCGGGCTGCGTGGAACATGATACTCGCACGACTCAGAATTAATGGCCAGCTCATCAAAGGGGAGATGCCGCTCACCGTCGATGAGCTCATTCCTGAGCTACTTGTCGAGGGGACGATCTCGCCAGATCGAGTCCCATCGCCGTCGTCTGGCTCCAGCGACTCCAGCAGCAGTAGTGGGGGAAGCGGCAGCGACGAGAGCGGGGATGATGATGTAGACATCGGGGATGAAGAATATCGGCCAGATACTGGCGACGATGAGTCCTAGTTGCTCGCTGATATTCATTCGTGTACTGATTTTTTGATGCTTGTAATTCATCTCTTCTTATAAATCTATACAAGCATTCTATTCTTCACTGGTCTGATATTGCTCGCTAGGCTCATAGGCTCGGGGAGGAGTGCTCGCTAGACGACTGCTTATCTCGCGTGTATGCTACTCCGAACACCAATCGAACGCTCGTCGTGACGTGCTCGCCCGTACGCCTAAGGAGCGTTCGCCCGCCTGCCCGAGATAAACTCGCATACCCGCTCGGGGCATACTCGCCTACTCGCGCGGGGCATACTCGCCTACCCTCCCAAGGCAAAATCGCTCCTCGATACGAATCCGGGATTAGAAGGCGTCGAGTAGAGGAGCTCGATCGGCCGCTTACCGAGGAGAGGAGCTCGTGGGGATACCAGTCTTACGACGCTGCTCAACTCGAAGTCTTGATTTCAATCGAGGAGATCGGCCGATTCCCGAGGAGATGAGCTCGTGGGGATACCGGTCTTACGATGCTGCTCAACTCGAAGTCTTGATTTCAATCGAGGAGATCGGCCGATTCCCGAGGAGAGGAGCTCATGGGGATACCGGTCTTACGACGCTGCTCAACTCGAAGTCTTGATTTCAATCGAGGAGATCGGCCGATTCCCGAGGAGAGGAGCTCGTGGGGATGCCGGTCTTACGACGCTGCTCAACTCGAAGTCTTGATTTCAGGTGATGTTATCCTGTTACTTCAGAGACAACGAGGATTGATCGCATAGATATCTTAGCAAGAAGAAAATCTTTCTACTCGGAGGGACTCTCTCAAACCTGTCAAATCGGGAAGCTGGCATCCAGACCCGTTCCTAATAATGTCTCCAGTCGAAAGAGAGATGCACTCGGGGAGACATAGGCCGACATGCAAGGGGGGAGCTGATCTCGGCCGACAATGCAGAGGCTTGGTCTTACAAGAATGCTTAAAGTCCCGAAGCATCGTCCTATCATCCGTACTGGGTTATTTAGGAGGAATGGGTTGAAGGCACGTATCTCGATCTGATAGCAAAGATTGCTCCCGACCGCACTCAATGGCCGGAGTGCCAGCGCATGGGCGTAGGGTGTTGTTCATCGAGGGTGCTTTTCGGACGCACTCAGAACCAACACTCTCCGCTGGGCTCATCCCTGTCCCTTGCTCGGCAGGTGATCTTGCTCTGTTAATAACTTGAAATCCTCTCACGGTTGCTCGACGAGGTCGGCCTCTTATTGAGTCCGGGATACTAGGGTACAAGTTTGTTCCTGGTAATTCCTCCAGTCGGAGGAGAGATGCGCTCGGGGAGACATAGGCCGACATGCAAGGGGGGAGCTGATCTTGGCCGACAATGCAGAGGTTCGGTCTTACAAGAACGCTTAAAGTCCCGAAGCATCGTCATATCCTCAATCCTGTGAAATTTTCGAGGAACAAACCGACCACTGCTTCCCGTATCCGATCGCGGGGCTGATCCTGGAAGCACCCAGAAGCCTCGATGAATACATCACAAATCATCAGCACAAAAGGGGAGAACAAACCAGTCGCCCCACTCCAGGAAAGCATTCTTACAAAGTAATTACAAGTGTCACTAGGGGTAGAACCTTTTCAGGTCGTCCCCACTCCAGGTCCCATTCAGCTGCTCTCCAGCTTGATCTTGCAGGTAGTAGCCCCCTGTGGTCAAGGCCTCTTGGACAATAAAGGGCCATTCCCAGTTGGGCTGCATCTTGCCGATGGTGGCCTCCCGTCCCGCAGCGTCCACTTTCTTCATGACCAGATCTCCCACGAGGAAATGCTTGAGGCGAACGTTTTTGTCAAAGTGCTTTGCCATGCGCCTTTTGATCTCTTCTTGGCGTACAGAGGCCAAGTCCCGAAGCTCCTCAACGTAGTCTAGAGAGAGCCTCTGGGCATCTTCGTTCTCCAGACGCCACTCTTCGCTGCCATCTTCCGCTGCAACTACTCTGGGGCTCCATACCTCGAACTCCACCGGGATGAGTGCTTCAGTCCCGGGGGATAACTTGAACGGCGTTTCCCCCGTGGCTGAGTTTGGGGTTGTTCTCAGAGCCCATAGTACCGAGGGGAGCTGCTCGGCCCAGTTTCCTTTGATATTGGTGACCTTTTTCTTCAGCAGGTTGACGATGAGCTTGTTGGCAGCTTCTACTTGCCCGTTGCTCCGAGGATGGTGTACTGAAGCGAATTGAAGGTCTGTACCTAACTGCTTGCAGAAATCCTCCAGCTCCAAGCTGGCGAGTTGCAGCCTATTGTCGGTGATGATGGCCAGCGGGATCCCAAACCTGCACGCGATTTCCCCCCAGATAAAGTTTTTGACGATCTAGGAGGTGGTCTTGGCCAAGGCTCTGACTTCGATCCACTTGGAGAAGTAGTTGATCATCACCAGTATGAACTTCCTCTGTCCACTAGCTTGAGGGAACGGGCCGATCAGGTCCATTCCCCAGATGGCGAAGGGCCACGGAGCAGTGATCGAGTGGAGGTGTTGAGCTGGTTGAAGCTGGAGGGGTGCGAAGAGCTGACACTGGGAGCACTTTTTGGAGAAGGCCTCCACGTCCTTTCGGATGGTGGGCCAGAAGTAGCCATGTCTCAAGATTCTCTGCTCCAGAGTACGAGTCCCGGAGTGGCTGCCGCACTCCTCTGAGTGGATCTCCTCGAGAACTCGGGGGACCTCGATTTCCGACAAGCATCTGGCTAGGGGGGCCGAGATGGTCTTGCGATAAAGCTCGGCATCTTGTAGCAGGTAATACGCGGCCTTGTATCGGAATTTCCTGCGGTCCTGCCCGTCCGAGGGCAGCTAACCCGTCGTTAAGAACGCAATGAATGGATCCTTCCACGAGGGCCGCTGCTCAATCTCCATCATTTCTCCTTCCTCGATGGATGGTCGAAACAGCTCGGTGACCGCTCCCCCGGCCCGGGGACCGTACTTGGCAAGGTAGTCAGCTTCGGCATTGTCTTCTCGGGGCACATGCTCGACGAAGAAGGACTGGAACCCCCCGATCAGACCCTTAACCTTGACCAGGTATTGCTGCAGGATGGGGTCGTAGACCTCGAACTCTCCCCGAATCTGGGAAGCGACTGTCATCGAGTCGGTGAAAGCTCGGATGTTCTTGATTGACAGCTCCTTGGCAAGACGTAAGCCGGCCACCATGGCTTCGTACTCCGCATGATTATTCATAACTGGGAAGAGGATCTCGACGGCCTGTTCGATCCTGGTTCCCTGGGGGCTAACCAACATGACTCCGGCTCCCACGGAATATTTGTCGGAAGCCCCGTCCACAAACATCTTCCAAGAGACCGGGCGGGAAGCGCCCATGTCTACCTCCACCTCGGCCGAGAAGTCAGCCAGGAAGTCCGCTACCGCCTGGGCCTTGATTGCTACCCTTGGGGAGTAAGAGATGTCGAACTCGCTTAGCTCCACTGCCCACTTGGCAAACCTGCCAGAGTGCTCCACCCCATCCAAGATACTCCTTAGGGGGTTATCGGAGACCACCTTGATGGAATGAGCCTGAAAGTATGGGCGGAGCCGCCGAGCCGAAACTACCAAAGCGAAAACTAGCTTCTCTAGGATAGGGTACCTCGTCTCTGCTTGCCGTAACACCCGGCTCGCGTAATAGATGGGGAGCTGTCTCCTTCCTTCTTCTCGAACTAACCGCCTCAGCTCCCACTCCCAGATAAAGTAAGAGGTCCTCGCTGCCCTGCGGACCTTGGAGGAGAGGAGCTCGGGTCAGCTGCTACTTAAGCTTTTCGAAAGCCTCCTCGCACTCCGTGGTCCACTCAAATTTCCGATTACCCCGAAGGGCCTTGAAGAACGAGGAGCATTTCTCTCCGGCCTTGGAGAGAAAACGGCTAAGGCCTGCCAGCCTTCCAGTTAGCCTCTGGACCTCCTTGGAATTTCTTGGGGAGGCCATCTCCAAGATGGCTTTCACCTTGTCAGGGTTAGGCTCCACCCCCCGGGGGGTAAGGAGGTGACCCAGGAACTTTCCCCTTCCCGCACTGAAGACACACTTGGCCGGGTTAAGCCGCATCTTGTACTTCCTCAGGGTGGCGAAGGTCTCCGCCAGATCCGCTATGTGCTCTGTGATGCTCTTGCTTTTGACGAGAAGGTCGTCCACATAAACCTCCAAATTCCGCCCCTTTTGCTCTTTGAACACCTGGTCCATCATTCTTTGATAAGTTACGCCGGCATTTTTTAGCCCGAAGGGCATCATCTTGTAGCTATATCACCCGTCGCCGGTGATGAAGGAGACGTCGCGGCAATCGGGGGGATGCATCCGGATCTGGTGGTATCCTGAAAAAGTATCAAGGAAACTCATAACGGGAAATCCGACGGCGGAATCAACCAGCGCGTCGATTTGAGACAAGGGGTAACAATCCTTCGGGCAAGCTTTATTCAACATAGAAAAATCGATACATAGCCTCCAGCCCCCTCCGGACTTCTTTACCATTACAACATTGGAGACCCAGCCTGGATACTGGATCTCCGAGACAAACCCCGCCTCCAGCAGCTTCCTCACTTCCTCCCTGATTGGCTCGGCCAGCGCGGTGGCGCTCTTCCTCTACCTTTGGCGAACTGGAGCTACCGCGAGACCCAGGTTGAGGCAATGACAGGCAACATCGGCATCAATCCCTGGCATCTCAGCGGCACTCCACGCGAAGATGTCTGCATTCTCCTGCATGCAACCAGCTATCTCCGCCTTCCCTTCCAGGGGCAAGGCTCCTCCGACCTTCAGCACCTCAGGCCCTCCTCTCGGGGAGATCACCTCCACTTCCTCTAGCTCCTCGGCAGCTTGCAGGCCCTCCTCCTGCTCCATCATCCTCTCCAGCCTTTTCGCGTCACCCATACAGCTGATGGTACTGACAGCGTTCAGGTAACACTCCCTGGAGGCCTTCGGATCCCCCCTGATCCGGACTTGAACATCATCCCAGCAGTACTTCAGGCACTGATGATATGATGACGGGACGGCTTTGAAATAGTTGATGAGAGGTCGTCCGAAAATGGCGTTGTAGCTGCTGGGTGCGTTGACGATGACAAATTGTCACCGAATTGAAGTACCCCCGAGGGTGACCAGCAGCTCCACTCCCCCTTCTACCTCTTTCTTCTCTCCCGAGAAGCCAAAGAGAGGTCCGTCTGCAGCCTGGACCCTGGACGCTTCCACCTGAAGCCCGACGAAGGTCCTCTTAAAGATGACATTCACCGAGCTCCCGTTGTCCGCGAGGATTCGGTCGACGGTGAAGTCTTCGATGGCCGCTTGTATCACCAACGCGTCGTGGAAGGGGTTCTCGTTCCACAGCATATCCTCCTCCGAGAAGGTTATCTCGTTCAGTAGCGGAGGAGTCTGCGACGTCGAGGCGACGCTCCTCTTGTAGATCTGGTGGAGACTACCCTTGCGGGAAGCTCCAAGCCCTGCACCCCCATTGATCACCCCGACGTGTCCGCCTCCCGAACCGGGAATGATATTCCCTCGACCTACCTGGTCAACCCTGTCCTCATTCCTCCTCCTCTGCGGAGCTTCGAAAGCTACTTGCCCGACCGGGGCCTCCTGCCTTGGTTGCTTTCTCTGCCTATGTCGCCTCCAACCTCCTCCTTGCCTCCCAAAACTCTGGGCAGACCAAGGTCCCATGCCCCTCTACTCGATGGATATCGCAGTAGAGAGGGATGGTCGCCTCCTGCTGTCTTCCCCGGTGCTCCTCCTTTCACTGACGCTTGTTGGCCTGCCACGTGACATCCATTGTCTCCCTTCTTCCTCCTCCCTGCTCTCCTCCTGGCGGATCGACCGTCTCCACTGAGGACAATCTCTCGGATACTGGAACCTTCTTTCTTCTTTTCTTCCTTCTGGAGCCTCGACGGGCTTACTTTCTTCTTGCCTTCGAGGCCTCTCCTGCCTCCTCTCCTCCACCCTCCTGGGCTCCTCTCTTATCTTCCTCTCTTCCTTACTTTTCGGATCCTCCCGCCTTCCGCCATCGTGTTTCTCTGGACACCTCTCCCTTTCCAGCAGTCTTTCCATGTTCTCCCCTAGTGGCTTATCCCCATCCAGCCTTGCCAGGAACTCCTTGTTCCTCTCCTCCCCCTGAATGAAGACATTCGCCCTCTCCACCATTTCCTCGAACGACCTCGGCGGCCTATGACCCAGCTCCATGTTGAAAAGTCCCTGCTTCAGGCCGAACTTGAGGGCAACCATCAAGGTAAACCCATCCACCTCCTCCACCTCCAAGACCTCTTCCTGGAACCGGTCGATGTAGTGTCCAAAGCTCTCATGTTGCCCCTGCACGATCTTAAAAAGGGTCGTCGCCTCCTTCTTTCTCTTCTTGGATGTTGTGAATCTCGCTATGAGGCCCCGACGAAGGTCGGAGAAGCAGTAGATGGAACCTGCCGGCAGTTGGTGGAACCAGTCTCTTGCACTTCCCTTGAAGTTGATGGAGAAGAAGCGGCACTTGAAGGCGTCGGACATGTTGCGAATCGATACCACGTCCTCAAACCACTGAAGATGCCTTACCGGGTCATCTCTGTCGGAGTAGTAGGTGAGGGCGGGCTCTCGAAAATTATCGGGGACGGGGGCCGCGAGGATCTCAGAGCAGAAGGGGCTCCTCCCTTCCTAGCGGCGGCGATTATCCTCCTCACTCGAATACTCGTACTCGCTCCATCGGCGAGTATTCCCATACCTCGCCGAGAGTTCAGGATCTCGGAACCTGATGCCCTGGCTGCTCGCTGGGTGATGACGCAGTGGCATCGGTTGCTCCTCTCTCGTCCAGGAGGGCTCCTTTCCTGCTCGCCGGGTTGGCTCCTCCTCGCCCGGTGGGGTCAGGCGATGGGGAGAAGTCACCGTGACCTCAGGGGGGTTGGCGAATCCGACGAGTATCTCCCTCTCCATTCTCTTCGCGAACTCCTTGAAAGCTGCTACCGTCACAAACCCTCCACCTCGCTCCGAGGTGCCTACTCCTGCCGAGTTGTCCGTCAACTCGCCTTGATCGCCACCATTGATCATCTTTCGCCACCACGAAACTTTCCTCCTTGGCTGATATCCACGCTCACCGCACCAAGTGTTGAAGCCAAGAAAATCCCAACCTCAAAATCGGACTAGGCGACCTAAGGTTACCGGTCTCGCGGTGAAGTCAGACGACCCTCAGATGCGAAAGGGATGAGCTAAAGAAACAAGACCCCGGGTCACTGCGGCAGGAAGGTCCCACCACGTACCCGGTTGCTTGGACGAAGCAACCCCTTCTCAAACAGAATGGCCGAGCTAGATACGAAGGAGGTGCGCGAGCTGGGGCTCGCGAGTAACTATCCGAGCATCTCCGGTCCCCTCCTTCGTACCCTTGGGGTCCTATTTATAGGGAAATCCAAAGAGAGGGGGGGTCTTACTTATACCCCCACCCTGGAGATCAGGCGACTTTCTGGGGAGCTCGTACGGGACAGGCGAGTATCTCGCCTTAGTCGCCACCTGGCGAATAGGCATGGGGAGCTCGCCATACTCGCTCGAGTCTTCTGCGGCCTGGGGCGCTGATCTTGACCCCCTTCTTGACTTGTTGACCTTGACTTCTGATGACCTGGCGGTGGTAGGGCCTACCCTCGTCGAATACGGGTTGTACAGCAAGGACCACTCATCCTGCCCGCTTGGCCAGGATTATCGAGGCCTGTTAACAACATCCGTGCCCGCGGGCGGGAGCCCCCGACCATCCAGATGGAAGAACGATAAAAGAAGAGCTCAAAGAATTGCTCGCAGAGGAGTATAGCTAGGTTGGCTGGAGAGCTATGTATTTGCACCGCCCCATCAGGGTTGTTTACCCATTGGCGCCAAAAGTTCCGGCTCACCCAATGTCGTTGGGTTTAAGCTTCCTAGCATTGAGTCTTATGATGGAACTGAGGACCCCCTCAAGCACATCAATATCTTTTCCACCATCGTCCAAATTTATAATGCACCTGATTAGCTGCTCTGTCAGGTGTTCCCAGCTACCCTGAATGGCTAAGCTCAAACATGGTTCCATTCACTCCGAGAAAAAGCGTCTGAAACTTCGCAGAACTAACACAATTATTCCTCGATCAGTTCATTGCTAATCGAAGGCAGTAAATGATTCCTCTCACCTATTAGGGATCTAGAAGAGTGAGGGGCGAACCCTCCAAGAGTTCTTCCATCGAATTATAACAGAAGCAAGACAAAACCCTGGAGTAGACCCTATGCTCCTAATAGGGGTCTTCCTTAGAGGACTTTAGGCTAGCAGATTTTATTCCGCCCTGATGAGAGAGACAGTTCCTGCCAACCCCGATCTAGTGCACAAGGTTGAGGCTCAAATCGCGGTTGATGAAGTGATCGAGGCCCATAACCTACAATTTGAAGGAATGGGCAAGAAAAAGAGAGAAGAACCAACGATAAGGCGCCAGGAAGAGCGTAAAGGAAATCCCCCGTCAACTAGACCGTTGTGAGGACCGACCTCTCCAGTATGCTTTATATTGCAATGATAATCCTCCAATTCTTGAAGGATATTCTGATGCATCATGATGATCATAAATAATGATAGCAAATCCACTAGTAAATTTATTTTCAAACTAGGAGGAGAAGTTGTTGCATGGAAGTACAAGAGATAATCATGTATTGCTCTCTTTTCTATGGAATCTAAACTCTACGCTCTAGCTTCAGTAGAAAAAAAAAGAGTGGATAAGCGATTTGGTTATGACATTCTACTGACGAGCCTGAAGCTGAGTTTTGTTGCAGCTTACTGCGACAATCGGGCTACAAAACTGATTGTACGAACACTTTGTTTAATGACAAAAAAAGATAACTAAGGATGAAACAAGTTTGGTTGACCTCCCTCACAAGTCAAGAGATTATGACCCTGATCGACGTGAGGTCAAAAATTAATGTTGCAGACGCCTTGACGAAAGACTTAAATAGAGTTCTTACAATAAAAACATCTGGGGAGATGCGGTTAAAATTTATAGAAAGATAAAATTTCCCTCATATGTTTATGTTTTGATGGTAAGAAGCTATAATTGCAAACATTAAAGCATCTAATAACAGATTGAAAATCTCAAATAATCTCTTGATGAAAACCCAAGATGGCTAGATGCTAGTCATTCCACATTTGATGACTTAACATCTTTATCATTGTAAGTTGATTCGAGCATTATTCAACTGAGAATAGAAGTCATTGTAAAATTAATTTAACATTAATGATCATATCACATTATTAAGCATTTGATAATATTGCAAACTCATTTAGGTAGAGCTAGTTTACTTTAAATATCACTGCATATGTTTTATGAATTCATAATCTAAAATCATGAAATTCATCACAGACACTAGTGAAGATGAAGGAGAGAAAGTAGATTTTTACTTGAATGCTGATGATCTACTCTCTGAGTAGAATTGTTACTTGCCGGTTCATTATTTCTGTGTTTTTAGACTTTTATTCATGAATTGCACTTTTATGTTTGGATGTTTGTTTCTGTTTATGTTAAACTCCTATTATATTTTAAATTATGTTATTTTCTCTAGATAATGTGTAAAGTCTGAAACTTGATACTTTCTACTTTCCTGTACTTCGAAACATAAATGATATATATCACAAATATATATAAGGAGATTGTTAATTTATATTCAGATATATAACGGGTTTGGAGAGTTAACATGTTTAGTTCAGATAGCAGGATATCTGATGCTCGTAATAAACCTATGATTTGCCTATAAAACTCAAGCTAGGGATAACGGGAGGTAGTTCCACTTTGATCACCACTCGGAATGCTTCGAGCGTCCTAACATGACCAATGACAAGGAGGGGAGCCAACCCGAACAAATGAACGCACACACGAAGTCGCGCTCGCCTAGAGACCCAGAAGCACCCCGGAGGGAGGGCAAGGCCAAGCATGCGCCTGCGCAAACGGTGTGCACGCACAGGCAGCACGCCAACGACTGAACTGCCGACTCGCCCGCATGGGCTCTCCCGCGCAGTGACGGATCCAAAGGGGGCAGGGGGGGGGGCGGGACCCCCCAAGAATTTTGAAGTTTATGTAGGTTTAGTTTTTATTAATTATAAAATATAAATTATGTATATAATATAAGGGATAAAATTTATAAATTATAAATATAAGTTATGTATATATAATATAAATATATATATGTATGTACAGTTAATAACTCATGTGAACTTATTTTTAGATCCTATTTCTCTCTCCTAGACAGAAAGAGATCGACTCTCTCGCTTCTCTCGTCTGAGTCGTCTCCCTCTCCCCTTTTTGCTAGGGCTCGCTGAGAGCCTCTTAGGAAGAGCTCTTTCCTGACAGTGACTGCTGGTTGACAAGCTAATTCGGCTAATTTTGACAAGCTAATTCAGCTAATTTTGACACTTTCGATCTCAACAGCAACTACAGAACGGTCATTTTCTGCTATGAAGCTTATTAAAACAAGACTGCTAAACAAAATGGAGGATAAATTTCTGGCAAATTGTATGACTCTCAACATAGAACGGGAGATAACAGAGAAGATCGAGAAAGATGTGATCATTGATGAATTCTATGAGTTGAAAAAACGGCGTGCACAAATAAAATAAGGTAACATACATATTGTAATTTTTCTTTTATTGTTAATACTAAAATTTCCAATTAGAAAATTTTTTGCTTATTATATTTTAATTCACACTTTTTTTTGGCCCCCCTGACTTCGAATTCTGGATACGCCCCTGCTCCCGCGTGCTTGCTAGCTGCAATTTTTTATTGATTGTTTGTCCCCCCAATCCAACTCAGTTGTAAGATATTCTGATTATCAGGACCGGAGGAAAGGTGACCCGCAATACTTATTTTTTTTATTGCTTGAATTTAAAATTTTAATTGTAGACAATTAGACCAAGGCACTAAGCTGCTGAATTCAAATTGATGAATAGTTTTAAAAAGGTGATTGTTATTAGCATTACAGTTTTGGCTAGTCGCACTACATTTTCTCCTAATTTCTTGCGTCTTTTAAACATACGTATTGTACATGTATTTTTAGAAAAAAATGTTCAACACAAAAGTTGTATATCTCGACGAGATCTACAACTTTTGTGTTGAACACTTTTCCTAAAAATGCACGTACAAGGCGTACTTTGGAAATACACTCAGATTTCACGTCTTTTAGAAATACGCCTCGTACATGCATTTTTAGGAAAAGTGCATGTACAAAGCATATTTCCAAAAGGCGCGAAAAATTAAGAAAAAATATGGTGCGACTAAGGTTGCTTTTGGGAGGACTTATTTTCACCGGTCAAGTGGTTACGACCGCATGAACCTGAAAATAAGTCCTCTCAAACGGAACCTAAAACTACAGTACTAATAACAATCACTTTTAAAAATTACTCAGTAAAGAAAAAGGGTATGCTTTCTCTGTTTCTTTCCACATAATTATTTATTGATGAGACCATCATAATATTTATAAAAAATAATATTTATAAAAAATTGTTTCATATTTATTATACATTGTCATGCCAGACTTCCATAACATCAGCGTTTTTGTCAAAACTCGTCTTCTTAAAAGTTGAACACACCTATAATTTAATTTCGCATGTAAAATAAATAAAAATATAGTATTATTTTTTAAATTTCTATAAGGAACCGAAAGTTTGCATATGGAAAATTTCTCTCTCCTTCTATTGACATTTGGAAAGAAATTGTGAGTTATGCTAATAGATCTGAACCAAAAAAAGAGAGAAGTAAAACATAATTTATTATTAATATTTGCAGCCATGCAGGATAACAAATATATTTATATTTTAATAAATTAAATATAATATTTAGAGAAGGCGTAATAAGATGAGTATAATTATCTAATATATCCTTTTGGAAGGGCGTCCAACTGGCGGTGACAGCTGCAATTTGAAGAACTGGTGCTTGGTTGTTGATGGGGTTCTTCCGAGCGGGTTTGGCGGAACCAATGGTTTCTTTAAGCGCAATCACCATAAACACCTGCAATTGTGGCCGCGCACAGCATTGTCATGCACGCCAGCTCGCACGCGGGTAACCCCAGCCGCGCGCTAACCTGCGCGGCCTTCTAGCCGCCCAGCCTTCCGTTGGCGTGTGGAGTGCCGGCCTCTTAACAGCCGGGATCGAGCGCGCCGATTCCTTGGGCGCTTCCATGAGCGTCCCTTGCTTGCGCGCCCCCGCGCACATTCCTTTCTTGCGCGCTTCCGCGCGCGTCTCGTCCTTGCGCGCTCCTGCGCGTGCCTCCTCCTTATGCGCTCCCACGCACGCCTCCTCCTTATGCGCTACCACACGCGCCTCCTACTTACGCGCTCCCACGCGCGCCTCCCCCTTACGCGCTCCTATGCGCGCCTCCTCCAAGCGAGCTCATGCACACTCCGCTCCAAGTGCGCCCCCGCGCGCTCCTCTTCAAGTGTGTATTTCACGCGCCCTCTTTCTAGACTACTTTCAAGAACGCACTCTGCCAACAGCAAGGTGCATTCAATTTTGTGTACACCGCAACGGGCATTCCGCGCGCAACACTCTCAACACTCTCAACTCAACAACGGGCCCATCAATCAACACCAAGTCAACCGCTTCAAACTCCTCTGAGCGCAACAGGAGACAAGTCGCAGAGATTTAGGCGCGTAGAACGCACCACCCGAGCTTACAGGCCGTAAGTACCAGGATGTGCAAGGCCCGTCGTACCCGCTTCCAAGCACCAACAAAGGACTCCATAGTACAACAGACACATCGCTCCCCGCAACGTATGAAGAATTATTTAGCTCCGTGAGAATTTGCTTTCTTTTTCTCCTCAATATTTATAACGAGGATCGGCCCGTCGCCCTCGATTTTTTTAAAAGCTCTATAGAACAATCAGCAAATAACGGAGATTTGGTCGGCATGGCTCCGACCACGTGATTTTTTCACCACCGCCACCCCCCCCATCCCCGAGGTTTTTCACATTAAAAAAATGTCTTATCAGCTCTCACTTTTCTGTAACTGTTAGCACGCTCGGCCATTCTGCAGGCTAAGGCGGTTTGTAACACCTCCATCTGTCACATGAAGCATAACAGATGGTCCGACGGGGGCCCCACGCCATTTTCCACACAACATCCGGCGACGTTACGTATTAATATCAAAAGCCAACACGAGTCCTAACTCAGAGCATTCTAGCGGAATTTTTTAGGGTTATTGTTGGGTATTGTATCCACAATGTACCTGATTTGAAGAAGCCCCTGGACAAGCTAAGGTGAATTGATATTATATTTGATCATTTGTCTTCAAGTTGTGCTTGCAGTTATTCCACGCTAAGTACACACCAATGTCAGGGTGCAGCGGGTCAATATACACGGGTCTGCGCAACGTAATCCCTCGTTGAGCAGATCAGTGTGTTGGCCTACGTGTACTCTCTCTATTGGAGTGTACTTACTTTCAAGTACAGGGCTGAGAAAGATCAAGAGCAGTCAAGGAGCAAGGGTGGGTCAAAGCAACTCACGGGAAGAAAGACGAAAATCGTCTAAGTAGAAATCGTCGAGAATCACTAAGTAATTCTCGCCGATTCGACGAGAATTCTCGCCGAATCGTCGAGAATCACTCGCTGATTCTTGCCGATTGCAGCTGGCTGTCTCAACGCCGTCTTGATTTCTGCTTAAGGCAGAATCGTCGAGAATCACTAGTTGATTCTCGCCGAATCGTCGAGAATGACTTTGCATTCTCGCCGATTCGTCGAGAATGAATTATGATTCTCGCCGATTCTCTCCGGATGGTAAGATCTTCAGCCAGAATTCTGCCAAGTAGAATTCGGCGAGAATCATAAGTGATTCTCGCCGATTCGTCGAGAATCACCAATGATTCTCGCCGAATTTGCCTTAGGCGAATTTCTTCTGCTCGCTGGACCGGTCCAAATATTCAGGCGCTGTTTTGAACCGGACTTAGGGTTTCTACTAGTGGGGCCCACAACGGTCATATTGTATGACCTACTATATAAATACTTCGGCATTTTGAACAGTAATGAGTACGAATTCACAAGAAAGAAAACCGAGCCGCCGACGTGACCTAGATCGCGGATTTCTCTTCCGTCGCCGTCATCGCCGCTCGGGAAGTTAGTCGCCGCCGTTGATCGAGGATACCTCCTGATCTTCCGGCGACAGAAGCTTTGTCAAGCAACGCGTCTCACGTGTCCTTCTTGAGATCCTTTGTCTCTTGGTTTGTAGATCGGGAATACCTTCCCTTTCCGAATCGATCGAGACGATTGATCCAAGGAAGACCGTTGGTAGACCTTGCCAGCATAGCTACGAAGGTTGGATCTCTAAAGCTCAGCTGCCGCACTTCTTGCCGCCGCCGATCCCGAACGCCAAGCCGCCGCTCTTCTTGCCGCCGCCGGTTTCGTGGAGATTCATTCTAAGTGAGAGCTAAGGTCGTGGACTCTTCGTCTTCGTCAAGAACACGTCATCGAACGAAGAGGGACACCTAGCACTCCATAAGTAGTTTGTATATTTTATACATTCCATTTTATTTTTGTTGTAAAGGAACGTAGGTTCCTCGTTGTAAGGGTTGGGTGCAACCCGTGGTGGAGGAGTGGTGACTCCTTCGTTTGAAAGGGTTCCTTCCGTGAGTGTGAGGATTGGATTTCAATCCGGTTGGTGAAGTGACCGAGTCGTCCCTTGTTGGGAGATAAGTCGAAGGGGGAAAGTGGACGTACCCAAATCGGGGAACCACTATAACTGCTTGTGTTTGTTTGTGCTGTGTTGTTTTGTTTACTTGTGCAGGTAGAATTTTAATTCCGCTAAAATCGCTGCAAGACACCTATTCCCCCCCCCCCCATAGGTGAAGGTAGTGTGCACTAGGTGGACTTTCAAGTGGTATCAGAGGGAGGTTACTCATCAATAAGGTTAACACCTTGAGTAAGTTCCTGCCACTAGTGTCAAGAAGAAGGCAGATATCTACTATGGATGGACTCAAGCACTCAGGCAAGATCCCAGTGTGCACCAGGCTAAACTTTTCTATCTGGAAGTGTTGAAGTGTGACCGGGCGGTCTGTCTTGGCGAGTTGGAGACCGCGCGGTCTGGCGGTCTCCCTCAGCAGTTTGGTTGATGTGCTGTTGCTGTCTGGTTGCCGAACGGTCTGGCGGTCTCCCCTGGCGGTCTCTCTCTCTCTCTCTGGTGGTAGCTGTGCGGTTAGCCCTTCTGTCTAACCGCGCGGCCTGTGCGGTTTGATCTGTATAGTCCGCTTAGTCCTGTAAATTTTTAGTCCCACATCTCTTATTTGTATTCTCTCTTCTCTCCTCCATTCTATATAAGGGAGGGCATACCTTTGTAATAGATACCTTTTTCTGATAATAAAATTTCAGTTATACCCGTTCCGGCTTGTTTTTGGTTCGTTTCTAACATGGTATCAGAGGAAGCGATCATTGGCTCCTGATTCTGTCCGCCCTGTTCGCGCGGCTTTCTTCCGCTTGTTTTCTCGCGACCTGTTTCTCGCGACCTGTTTCCTTCGCCTGCTTGCGCCTTGTTCGCGCGGCTTCTTGCCTTCTTTGTCGTTGCCCTCTGTGTGCGCGACCTGTTGCCTTGTTGCTCCTTTGCTTCTGTCCGCGCGACCTGCCTCTTCTTCTCGCGGCCTGTTTTCCTCGGCTTGTTTCTTCCGCCTGTTTGCTTGCGCCCTGTTTGCGCGGCCTGTATCTGTTGCTTGCTTCTTTCTTGCGACCTATTCTAGTCGCCGCTCCCTCCTTCTCTTCTCTAGTCACCGCGACCTGTCTCCGCGGCCTCTTTTGCCTTGTTTGCCTTTTGCCTCCTGATATCCTCCTCTTCTGTTCGCGCGGTCTGTCTGCTAGCCGCCCGACTTCTCTCCTTCTGTTTGGTTCTGCGGCTTGGTCGTGGATTTTCTGGCCGCTGGTGTCTGCCATCGTGACCGCTGCAGATCTTTTCTTCCTATCCGCGCGATTTCTCTCTGTTCGCGTACGTTCTTCCTTGTTTAGGCGGCCTCTCTGCCCTTCTTCCTTCGCTGCCCTCTCTTGTCCCCGCGACCTGTCTCTTAGTCGCAGCGACTTGTTTTTCCTCTGTGCGGCTCCTCCTTTAGCCGGTCCTGCTTGTTAGTCGCCGCGACCTCCTATTGTGTCGCGCGGCTTGTGCTTCCCTTTTGCCTTGCTCTGCATCTTGGTCGTGGCCCTTCTTGCCGCTGGTGTGCTGTCACCGTGACCGCTGCAGTTCTTTTGTTCCTCCTGTCATGGCTTCCATATACTCCTCAGAGCCGCTCGCCTCGGTGGTCACGTCTTCTGGTAGTGCCCACGTTGTTACTCAAGGAAAATGGCTGATCGACACCGGTGCTACTAATCATATGACCGACAATCCCCAGTGTTTTTCTCTCCTAGAAACACATGGTCGGTTGCCCCCGGTTACTCTCGCTGACGGCTCTTCTTCATCGGTTCATGGGACGGGGATAGTCCGTGTCTCTCCGTCTCTTCGTTTGGAGGATACTCTCTACGTGCCCAAGTTCCCATGCAACCTATTATCTGTTACCTCTCTCTACAAGCAATTACAATGTTCTGTTACTTTTACTTCTACTAATTGCTCTTTTCAGGATCCGGCCTCCCAACGGACGATTGCTACTGGGACTGAGAGTGGCGGCCTATACTTCTTGGACAACATTTCTGCTTTCTCCACCTTCTCCTCCACCTCCACAGATCTTCTCCAATGGCATCTCCGCCTTGGTCATGCTCCTCCTCATCTTCTTCGTCAACTTCTGCCCCACCTTCCTCCCAAAGTCCTCCGCTCAACTGTGAAGCCTGTCAGCTTGGCAAGCATCACCGCTCCTCCTTCCCTCCAAAGCACGTTCGTGGATCCACCCGTCCGTTTGATCTCATCCACTCCGATATTTGGGGTCCTTCTCCTACTCCTACCATTGGTCGGGGTAGTTCATATTTTGTCACATTCATTGATGATTTCTCTCGCTGTACGTGGGTGTATCTGTTAAAAGATCGCTCCGAATTATTCTCTGTATGGACATCCTTCTATCTCATGATCAAGACTCAGTTTGATGTTTCTATTAAAGTTCTTCGATCTGATAATGCCAAAGAATATCTCAGTCATGATTTTTCTGTCTTCTGCATGCAATATGGGCTTATTCATCAAACTAGTTATGTCTATACTTCACAACAAAATGGTGTGGCAGAACGCAAAAACCGTCATCTTCTTGATGTCGCTCGTTCCTTGATGACCCAGATGCATGTTCCTCGCTCCTATTGGGGCTATGCTGTTCTCCTTGCCTGTTACCTCATCAATCGCATTCCCTCCACCGTTCTTCACGGAAAAACCCCATTCTCCATTTTGTATCCGGGCAAGGAGCCGTTTTCCCTCCCTCTCCAAATATTTGGATGCACTGCTTTTGTGCATACCCCCTCTGCCACCCGTGATAAGCTATCCCCTCGCTCCACCAAATGTATCTTTTTGGGATACTCCACCACTCAGAAAGGGTATTGTTGCTTTGATCCCATCCTTCGTAAGCAGTTCGTTTCTGCTGACGTCACCTTCTTCGAGAATACCTCCTACTTCTCGGATGACTCCTCTCCTCCTCTCCATCTTCTGATTCTCCTGCTGTTCCCTTTGTTCCCTCGTCTCCTACTACGATATTCACCCCTACTCCATCCCCGTCCACTCCTCCCACTCCACCGCCGTCTCCCGCATCTCCGCCGCCGTCGCTCTCTACTCCCGGGCCAGCTCTCTCTGCCACGGATGCTCCGGATGCCGAGGAACTTGCTGACCTGGATCTTCCTGTAGCTCTTCGCAAAGGGGTGCGGACGTGTACCCTACACCCCCTTACTGCTGTTGTTTCATATGATCGTCTTACCCCTTCTCGCAGGGCCTTTGCTCTAGCTATCTCTGCCACTGCCACGCCCCGCTCTTACCAGGAGGCCCTTGCTATTCCTCACTGGAAGATGGCCATGGATGAGGAAATGGCCACCCTAACGGAGCGGGGTACCTGGACTCTTGTTCCTCCTCCCTTCGGTACTGATGTCGTTGGCTGTCGCTGGGTCTTTGTGGTGAAATTTGCCCCGGATGGCACTGTGGACCGTTATAAAGCTCGCCTTGTGGCTAAGGGCTTTACTCAGACCTATGGAGTTGATTACTTTGATACCTTCTCTCCCGTGGCTCGTCTCAGCACTATATGGGTTCTTCTCTCTGTGGCGGTCAATAAAGACTGGCCCATTTCCCAGCTGGATGTAAAGAATGCCTTTCTTTACGGTGATCTTCAGGAGGCCGTCTACATGGAGCAACCTCCTGGGTATGTTGCTCAGGGGGAGACACGAGTATGCCGGCTGCAGAAGGCAATTTATGGCCTAAATCAGAGCCCTCGGGCTTGGTTTGACAAGTTCAGCGGCATCGTGGCGGCCGTTGGTTTTGTGCGCAGCTCTGCTGATCACTCTCTATTTGTTCGCAAAACCTCCTCGGGACTGGTGGTTTCTTGCAGTTTATGTTGATGACATTCTTCTCACTAGCGATGATCAGGAAGGGGTAGCCTTGACAAAGCGGCACCTTCGTCAACATCTAGTCACAAAAGACATGGGCTCTCCGAAGTACTTTTTGGGGATTGAAATCTCTCGGAAGCCCAACTCCTTAGTCCTCTCTCAGCGTAAGTATGCCCTTGATATTTTAAAAGAAGCAGGATTGACTGGGGCTAAACCTGCCCGATGTCCCATGGCTGTTGGAGAAGACAAAACCTGGACAGATGATTCGCCTCTTCTTTCAGATACTACGCGGTACAGGCGACTTGTTGGTAAGCTCATATACCTCACAGTGACCAGGCCCGATATTTCCTATGCTGTGGGCAAGGTGAGTCAATTCATGCAAGCACCCAGGGAGTGCCATCTACAGTCCGCCTTGCGGATCTTGGAGTACGTCAAAGCAGCCCCTGGGAAAGGATTGCTCTTTCAGAAGAATGGTCATCTGAGGGTTGAAGCATACTCAGATGCGAGTTACGCTGATGACAAAGGGGATCGCAAGTCCACCTCCGGTTTCTGCACTTTTGTTGGGGAAATCTGGTAAGCTGGAAGAGCAAGAAGCAGTCTGTTGTCTCCAGGTCCAGTGCTGAAGCAGAGTATCGGAGTATGGCATCGACCACTTGTGAGTTAAAGTGGCTTCGGGCTCTCATGCTGGATTTAGGAGAGGTCTACAACCATCCTCTACCTATGTTCTGTGACAATAAGGCTGCTATATACATCTCCAAAAATCCAGTCTTTCATGAAAGAACCAAGCACATTGAGGTCGATTGTCATTTCATTCGTGAAGAGATTTTAAAGGAACAAATTTGCACTCCATTTGTTACTTCTGAGAAAGAGCTGACTGACATCTTCACCAAGCCAGTATCCGCCTCGTTCCTGCATATTTGTGACAAGCTGGGCATGATCGATATATATGCTCCAGCTTAAGGGGGAGTGTTGAAGTGTGACCGGGCGGTCTGTCTTGGCGAGTTGGAGACCGCGCGGTCTGGCGGTCTCCCTCAGCGGTTTGGTTGATGTGTTGTTGCTGTCTGGTTGCCGAACGGTCTGGCGGTCTCCCCTGGCGGTCTCTCTCTCTCTCTGGTGGTAGCCGTGCGGTTAGCCCTTCTGTCTAACCGCGCGGCCTGTGCGGTTTGATCTGTATAGTCCGCTTAGTCCTGTAAATTTTTAGTCCCACATCTCTTATTTGTATTCTCTCTTCTCTCCTCCATTCTATATAAGGGAGGGCATACCTTTGTAATAGATACCTTTTTCTGATAATAAAATTTCAGTTATACCCGTTCCGGCTTGTTTTTGGTTCGTTTCTAACAGGAAGGAAAGGATTAGATTTTATATGGAAGCAGTCGACCGTCGACTCTTCATGATCGTGGAGGAGGGACCTTATATTCCCACTAAGGCCTCCACCATTGATCCTACCAAAAAGGTGCCAAAGAAACTTTCTGAAATGGACAAAGACGAGATGGTGCTGGTCGAACTTGACAAGAAGGCACAGAACATACTAATCAGCGCAGTCGATGACTCCATGATGCAGAACTTCTGTAACTACAGGACAGCCAAGGATATCTGGCATAGCTTGATTATCCTGATGGAGGGCACAGATGAAGTGAGGGATGATCGGAGATCCCTCCTGAACCAGAAATATGAGGCTTTCAGGCAGGGGTCCAAGGAAGAGATCGGAGTTACCTTTGAGAACTTCCTCAAGATCGTCAATATCCTAAAGGGATATGGAAGAGTGTTCACTGATGGTGAACTTAATGATAAATTCCTTAGGTCCCTTACTAAGGAATGGGACACGAAGATCTGCGCCATCCGAGAGTTTGGCAGATTAGCTGAAACTGATCCTCAGATACTCTTTGGGAAGCTCATGTCCTATGAGCTCCAGTTGAACACGAGGAAAGCTGAAGAAGAAGCAGAGAAGGCCGCAGCCAAGGAAAAGACTGTGGCCCTAAAAGCCATTCACTCCAAGAAGGGCAAGAGTGCGGCTTCATCCCGTGCGGGGAAAAAGGATGAGGAGGGAAGACTCCGAGCCATGCTCCTCCGGCTCAGAGTTGTCTGAAGAAGACTTCTCCCTCATCACCCGAGAATTCAAGAAGTTCCTCAAGATGAGGAATCAAAGAAAGAGAGACGGCTCCTCCTCCAGAAATTAGAAGAAGAATTATTCTTCTGACAGGTATGAATCAAAACCGAACAAACATCGTCATACTGACATCATTTGTTTTGGGTGCAATAAGCCAGGACACGTCGTGGCCGACTGCCATCAAGGCAAGAGAGAGAAGGGGAAGGGAGAAGAGCACAGAACCTCTAGAGATAAAAAGAAGGAGAGGAGCTACATCGCCAAAAAGTCAAAGACACTAAGTGAGTCTGATTCCTCAGACTCCAGATGATGAGGAGAAGCTACTTCGGGCTGGTGGGTCGCTCTGACTCAGAAGGAGAATGCCCCCCATTCGCTGGGAAGGTAAAAGCTCGTACCCCCCTCTCCGACTCTGACTATGAGTCTCCTGATGATGATCTCGAGGACATCCCATCTGCCCAAGAAGCTGAGCTCCTCGAAAAGTATGAGCTTCTGCTCAACACCTTCGAGGAATGCCGCAAGAGATTGAGGGCTCAGAAAAAGGAAGTCAAATTCCTTAAGGTCGAGGGTGTCTCCCTAAGGGAAGAGATCACTAGCTTGATTTCTCTCTAACAGGAGCACCTGGACCTGATCCATAAGCACTCAGAGTCTCTAAGTCTCCTTGACCTTAAACAGGAAGAAATCAATAAGTTGGAAGAACAACTTACGGCAGAAAAGAAGATTGTCCAAAGCTTCTCTATGCCAAAGACTGTTCTCCCACTGTTTGATACCCTCTCTGCTCAGGCTAAGGGGGATGGCTTGGGGCATGTGGGTGTGCCTGGTAAGTCATCCAGGAGAAATAAAAAGTAGAAGAGAGATAAGGCTGCTAAGAAGGCCTCTGCTACAGAAAAGGGAAAGGCCCCTCTCAACCCTGTTGTATTCAGGAAGCCTGGCTTTCCCTGCAATGAACAGGACTTTGAGTCAACCTTTGGCCACTTCTTCCGGCCCTCGGTTGAAAAGCCCAAGAGCCGGTATGATGGTTGGGCCTTCCCCCACAACTACGGCGAGAGTGTCTTCAAGGCACCTTATGAGGAAATCCAAATGGAAAATTATGGCCACTTCTCTAGCGGCCATAATAGGAAGCAGGCACCAAAAGCCAAGCCTGTTATACTGAAGGAACAGGAAGTGAAGAAATCATGTGATTACTGTCATCATGATGCCTCCACCTCCAGATCCAAGGCCCCGGCTGGACCCACCGTTCCCAGGGTAAAGCTGGAGCCTAGGAAGCGGTACAACAGGTTTGACTGTTGGTGTTGTGGCAGAACTGGTCACTTTGCCGTGGATTGCTGGTTTAATCCAAGATACAATGAGACTCCTCATGTTAGCAATGCGAGGCCGACCACTCGTAGGGTGACCAACCGAGGGGGAGTGTGCAATAAGGAACCTAGGACCAATGCCTATTGGGGTCCTAAGGTGGTAAGTAATTTTATTTTGCAGGACAGTCTAGGTTCCCAGGAACATGATGAGACCTAGACAAGAGATGTTCCAGGCTTGCACTGGAACAAGAAATTTGGGAAAAGAGATAATGCGCTACCACGTCATTCGGGAGCATGTGGAAAACTAAGATATCACTCTCTGATATGTCCCCACGGATAAGAAGATTGCAGATATCTTCACGAAGCCCCTAGACGAGGCCAAGTTCAGTCTCTTCAAAACTGAACTCGGCATGCTAAACTATGAAGAGTGAAGTCTGTACGGCTCAAGGCTCTTGAATCAAGGGGGAGCATCAGCAAGGAACTCAAGCTCGAGCATGGATGCAAGATCTGAGGGGGAGCATGTGGCTCTAAGTGAAGTCCCAGATTTGCAGAAGCCAAAAAGGGGGAGATTACCCTCTCGGCTAAGGCTAAGGTGGCTCCAAGTATGCTCTCAGGCTAGTGGTAATGGTAATGAATTTCTCTCTCAACTGAATTCTTAGTTTAGGGCTTTCATTCCCATATGTTATATTCACCTTAGCTTGTATGGTTTAGGCTTCTTCAAATAGGGAGAGATTGTTGGGTATTGTATCCACAATATACCTGATTTGAAGAAGCCCCTGGACCAGCTAAGGTGAATTGACATTGTATTTGATCATTTGTCTTCAAGTTGTGCTTGCAGTTATTCCACGCTAAGTACACACCAATGTCAGGGTGCAGCGGGTCAATATACACGGGTCTGTGCAACGTAATCTCTCGTTGAGCAGATCAGTGTGTCGGCATACGTGTACTCTCTCTATTGGAGTGTACTTACTTTCAAGTACAGGGCTGAGAAAGATCAATAGCAGTCAAGGAGCAAGGATGGGTCAAAGCAACTCGCGGGAAGAAAGACGAAAATCATCTAAGTAGAAATCGTCGAGAATCACTAGTGAGTCTCGCCGAATTGTCGAGAATCACTCGCTGATTCTTGCCGATTGCAGCCGGCTGTCTCAACGCCGTCTTAATTTCTGCTTAAGGCAGAATCGTCGAGAATCACTAGTTGATTCTCGCCAAATCGTCGAGAATGACTTTGCATTCTCGCCGATTCGTCGAGAATGAATTATGATTCTCGCCGATTCTCTCTGGATGGCAAGATCTTCAGCCAGAATTCTGCCAAGTAGAATTCGGCGAGAATCATAAGTGATTCTCGCCAATTCGTCGAGAATCACCAATGATTCTCGCCGAATTTTCCTTAGGCGAATTTCTTCTGCTCGCTAGACCGGTCCAAATATTCAGGTGCTGTTTTGAACCGGACTTAGGGTTTCTACTAGTGGGGCCCACAACGGTCATATTGTATGACCTACTGTATAAATACTTCGGCATTTTGAACAGTAATGAGTACGAATTCACAAGAAAGAAAATCGAGCCGCCGACGTGACCTAGATTGCGGATTTCTCTTCTGCCGCGACCATCGCCGCTCGGGAAGTTAGTCGTCGCCATTGATCGAGGATACCTCCTGATCTTCCGGCGACAGAAGCTTTGCTAAGCAACGCGTCTCACGTGTCCTTCTTGAGATCCTTTGTCTCTTGGTTTGTAGATCGGGAATACCTTCCCTTTCCGAATCGATCGAGACGATTGATCCAAGGAAGACCGGCTGTAGACCATGCCAGCATAGCTACGAAGGTTGGATCTCTAAAGCTCAGCCACCGCACTTCTTTCCGTCACCGATCCCGAACGCCAAGCCGTCGCTCTTCTTGCCGCCGCCAGTTTCGTGGAGATTCATTCTAAGTGAGAGCTAAGGTCGTGGACTCTTCATCTTTGTCAAGAACGCGTCATCGAACGAAGAGGGACACCTAGCACTCCATAAGTAGTTTGTATATTTTATACATTCCATTTTATTTTTGTTGTAAAGGAACGTAGGTTCCTAGTTGTAAGGGTTTGGTGCAACCCGTGGTGGAGGAGTGGTGACTCCTTCGTTTGGAAGGGTTCCTTCCGTGAGTGTGAGGATTGGATTTCAATCCGGTTGGTGAAGTGACCGAGTCGTCCCTTATTGGGAGATAGGTCGAAGGGGGAAAGTGGACGTACCCAAATCGGGGAACCACTATAACTGCTTGTGTCTGTTTGTGCTTTGTTGTTTTGTTTACTTGTGCAGGTAGAATTTTAATTCCGCTAAAATCGTTGCAAGACACATATTCCCCCCCCCCCCCATAGGTGAAGGTAGTTGGCACTAGGTGGATTTTCAGTTACAATTGAACTCAACAACCAGGAATGTCCACTATATATAAACTATCACATTTATATATATCATAGGAATGTTACAGAAATACACAAAAGTCCACGGCCTTATGACCTTACATTTTTCTTCAGAAGTGTGGATTACAAACATCGGCGCGCAGACCGGCCAAATATGAAAAATATAAACAACACGGCCTTCGAGGGCCAGCTTAGTAGCGAGGGCTTTAGCCTGCTATTTCCCGCTTAGCTCTTCAGCACCTGCATAGGGACAAACCACCAACCGGTGGAAAACAAGGCAACGATCAACATTCAGCTGACTAATTATAACGACCCTGCCCCTAGCTCGGGGCATAGGAAATCCATCCCTGCATGCATAGCATTTACAAATAGATATATAGCAGGAAAGTGCACGACCACACATTTTAATATATCACAAACGTCGGCACGACGACCCGATGCTCCGTGCACTTAGGGCACATTCTCGGAGTACCGGAAAACCAGGGTCCCACCACCGTTCAGATGTCCCAGACATGATGGTAAACAATGAGCATTCATGCTCCACGGTCCACGGCAGGAGACTTTAGTCTTGATGGCAAACATCCCAAGACTCTCATTATGTGAGCCTAACGAATGTCAATAACTTCAGCACTCCAGTTAGACAACCATAACGCGGGTACAGATCAGCCTTTCCCATTTTTCAAATCGTCAGTTTCAAGCCTGGACTGGTGCGGGTACATCTTCACCTTGCCCATTCGGCTCACTGGCCTTTCATAGTTGCAGCACAACGGCTCAACGCACAAAGAATGGTTCTCACGGCCATTAGGGCTGAATAACAAGTTCACAGCCTCTAAACAATTTCCTGGATAATTCCTCCAGTACTTCATGTTACTTTACTTCAAAGGCAAACCACCAAGACTCCATACAATACACGTTTTATACGCGAAGTCTTCTCCAGTTCGCAGAATAAATATCATCAATCCAGACCAACATGTCTGGATGGGCTTCACACAACATGCTTATTCCGTGCTATATATTTCTGGATCTAATACAAACCCAACATGGGATATCAACTATCAACCCCAAAGGAATCACTTACGATCTCCACCTTTTTGTGGAGGATTCCATGCATATGTATAAAAGAAGACTTCACTTGTCCAAGCAGAAGATCGTTACCCTTGGAAGCCGTTTTGGTGCCATTTGAGAAAATCTGCGCGGATGAAAAGAATTACGCCGCCTTCCTCTTCAGAGATCTATCCTCAGATCTCGATTCCACCCAGTGGATCTCCTTCAACAAAGCAATTAGCTCAGCCCAGCACCCACCCTTTCTCGGTTTTCTGCTCTTCCAGGAAACGATGAAGAAGAAGATAAGACAGATAATTAATTTCTCTTCTCAAAACCTCTCAGGTTAGAGGGCTCGGGTATAACCCTAGCCACTCGATCTCCCCACTATCCAGCGGCAACGGCCTAGATTTGAGACAACAAGTCAACCGTCGCTCAAAGGCCACTTAGAAGCCAAAAACGTCACGATCATACCGCCTTCGACATTCGTCGAACTCAATTCGTCGAGCTCACAGAAAAACGTTGAGCTCATAGGATTTCGTCGAGCTCACGGGATTTCGTCGAGCTCTGCTCGACGTTTCGTCGACCGGGGAAATAACACCGCCCAATCTTTGCTCAACATTTTCGTCGAGCTCTGCTCGACGACACTTCGTCGAGTTCCGCTAGATGGTTATCGTCGAGCTCTGCTCAACATTTCGTCGAGCTCTGCTCGATGTTTTTGTCTAGTCAGGTCGACTTTTTATCCTGAGTGTTTTGGGGTGTTACAACCCTCCCCCTTAAAACGAATTTCGTCCCGAAATAAGCACACAACAATCAGAATAATGAGAGATCAGTAATTTAAAGGTTGCAACGTCTTTTTATTCACAAAATTGTATGTTGCAACAACTACACAAATAGTTTAAACAAACAACTCGGGATATTCATCTCGCATGGTCTGCTCTTGCTCCCATGACAATTCTTCCCGGCCACAGTTGTCCTACTGGACCTTGACCATCCCGATTGTCTTGTTCTGCAGTTGTCTAACCTCTTTATCCTCAATCTGAATGGGCCTAACTTTTGTTGTTAGCCCACTATCGATCGATACTTGATCTGCAACAACCACCTGCTCTGGCTCTTTCATAGCTTTGCGTAGTACCGAGATATGAAATACATCATGTAATTCACTCAGCTCTACTGAAAGAGCTAGCTGATAGGCAGCTTCTCCAACTCGCTCTACCACTTCAAAAGGACCAAGATACCTCGGGGTCAGTTTTTTCAAGTACCGTATTCTGGACATGCCTTTGAAGGGTTTGATTTTCAAATATACCCACTCGCCCACCGCAAACTCCACATTCCGATGTTTGGCGTTGTAGTATTTAGCTTGTCTATCCTAGGCTACTAATAGCCTCTCTCGTATCAAGCATATTGTCGAGTTAGCATCTTCGACTTCCTTCCACTTATACAACTTTGATCGCCTGTCTCCACCGCAACTAACGTTACGACATTTTCTACCGTATAAACAAAGCTTCAAAGGGTGTCATCTGAATACTAGCTTTGTAGCTATTGTTATAGGGGAACTCAACCATAAAAAGATGATCCTCCCATCTTTTCCCAAAATCCAGGGCGCACATTTGGAGCATATCTTCCATCATCTTGTTGGTCCTTTCGGTCTGACCATCCGTTTGAGGATGAAAGGCCATTCTGAATTGTAACTTGGTATCCAACAGTTGGTGGATTAGCCTCCAATCACCCGAAGTGAAACACCCATCACGATCACTGACGATGCTACGAGGCACACCGTGCAATCGTACTATGTTATCCACATAAAGCTTTGCCAGTTTCTCCACTAAATCATCCTTCCTATTCGGTATGAAGTGCGGCACTTTTGTTAGCCTGTCAACGATCACCCACACGACATCATTCCCCCTTTGCGATCTCGGTAGCCCATGCACGAAATCCATTGAAATGTCATCAAACTTCCAAACCGGAATTGGTAAAGACTTCAGGAAACCTCCAGGTTTCTGGCATTCAGCTGTTACTAAGGCACAAGTTTGATATTTGGCAACATAATGTGCTATGTCTTTCTTCATTCCTGGCCACCAGAATATTTTCTTCATGTATTTGTACATCTTTGTACTCCCTAGATGAATAGAGTATTTGTAAAGTGTGCTTCGTACATCAACTCTTCATGTAGCTTACCCACAATAGGGACGCACAACCGACCTTCTTTCCGCAAAAGGCCGTCCTCCAATAAGAATTAGGAATTTGACCCCAAAGCTGCATAGCGTTGTAAACTCTCATCGAGTTCCGTTGCTCGCCAAACCCTCTCCGCAAGGTCATATTGTACCTCCGTCCAGTTCAGATATGCATTTGTAGTGGAATTCTTATCAACACAAGAAATCTATAAAGCTTCCAGCTCTTGAATTAGGCGCTCATCATGCCATTGCAATCAATTGGCCATTGCCGGAGTCCTACGACTCAATGCATCCGCGACAACGTTTCCCTTCCCAGGAATATAATGAATATCGAAGGTGTAGTCTCCGAGGAACTCCATCCACCTCCGTTGTCGCATATTGAGATCTTTTTGGTCCAATAAATATTTCAGGCTCTTATGGTCCATGAATATATCCACTTTCATGCCATACAAATAGTAACGCCACAATTTGAGTGCAAAAACCACCGCCGCCAACTCTAAGTCATGGAAGGGATAATTTCGTTCATGCACCTTCAACTGGCGTGAGTCATAAGCTATCACTTTACCAAATTGCAGAAGTACGCAGCCTAAGCCGCTCCATGAGGCATCATTGTAAATTTCAAAACCGTCTGAACCACATGGCGAAGATAAGATTGGTGTCGTGGTCAAACGACTCTTTAGCTCCTCAAAAGCTCGTGCGCACTCCGGCGTCCAAATGAACTTTTGATCTTTCCTCATCAATGTGGTGAGAGGCAAGGCTATCCTCGAAAAGTTCTCTACGAAGCGCCTGTAGTAGCCTGCCAGCCCAAGGAAACTCCTGAGTTCTGCTACTGTAGCAAGCACAGGCCACTCCCGTATTGCCACTATTTTCGCCGGATCAACCGCAATTCCCTCTCCACTAACCATATGGCCAAGAAAGGCCACCGACGCCAACCAAAACTCGCACTTAGAGAACTTGGCATAGAGCTTGTTTCGCCTCAAAGTGTGCAACACCATCCGTAAATGGTTAGCATGATCTTCTTCGGATTGGGAGTATACCAATATATCGTCAATAAAGACGATCACAAAGAGATCAAGATACTCCCTAAAAGTCCGGTGCATTAAGTCCATGAACACTGATGGCGCATTTGAAAGCCCAAAGGGCATTACCGTGAACTCATAATGACTGTAGCGTGTTCCAAATGCAGTTTTAGGGATGTCACATTCCCGAATTCTCAACTGATAATAGCCAGATTTCAGATCCAACTTAGTGTATACCGTTGATCCAACTAGTTGATCGAACAAGTCATCAATCCGTGGTATCGGGTACTTGTTATTTTCCGTCAACTTGTTCAACTCTCTATAATCAATACATAGACACAAGCTACCGTCTTTCTTCTTTACAAAAAGAACCGACGCGCTCTAAGGCGACATACTTGGGCGTATATAACCTTGCTCTAGTAACTCTTGCAACTGAACTTTGAGTTCTGTCATTTCCATTGGCGCTACTCTATATGGCGAGCGGGTCACAGGTTTCACACCTGGCACCAACCCGATAGCGAAGTCGATTTCTCTTTGGGGAGGTAACCCCAGAAGATCCTTTGGGAACACATCAGCGTACTCCGATACAATTGGCACATCCTCACACTAGACTTAGGCTCCACAGCCTCTACAAGCGTGAAGAATAACTCCGCGCCCTTTCACACAGCTTTAATGACCTGGAGAACAGATATCAAAATCTTGCTCGATCCTCGCATACCTGTGAATATCGTCTCTAGCTCAGTATTCTGTCCAAGTGTGAATTCCTTTGAGTTGCAATCAATACAAGCACGCTGCTCTAAAAGCCAGTCCATACAAAGGATCGCATCGAATTCCGATATCGATAGTACCGATGCTTCCACTATGAAATCCCGACTTCCAATTCACACCTCAACACAATAAGACTTATCTGCACACATCAAACATCCGTTAGGTAATAACACCTTCGCACTATCTGTCGTAGTACGCGTAGGCACCTCGATCCGTAGAAAAAGTCCTCAGATAGGAATGAATGTGAAGCACCTGTATCAAACAGCGCTCTTGCCGGATAGTCCAGTATAAGGACAAAACCTACAGTACTCAAATTATAAGCAAGCATATCACGAGGTACAAAGTAAAGCTATATTCTACTCGTACCTATGACGATATCGGCCTGTTTGATGGTCTCCTACTGTACATGGTTATAGACTCGGGGCTGCGCCTGCGATGTAGAATACTCCACCACCGTCTTTCCTTTTTTCTGTATATGTCGCACCCGACTTCTTTTCAACCTTTGGAGAGACATATCGACAGTCTCGAGCAAAATGTCCTTGCCACACGTATAACAAGTGCGCGGTCCTTGTCCAAAAGTTGCCCTCGAAGCAACAGAAGAAGGGGCATGTCCAGAAGACTTGGACTTCTTTCCCCATCTCTTGCGGTACCCAAACTTTTCAGGACACGGCCCTTTGAACTTGGGCTTTGTCACGGCCAAGTCCCTCTTGCCTTGTACCCTTTTCATGTCTTTCTCTAAAGAACGAGCCGTATCCACCAGTGATTGAAAACCTTGGCTCGCCGAACTCGAGAGCATCAACCTCAGCTCATCTCGCAGTCCCTCGTAGAACCTACTGGTCTTACGCTCTTCTTCAACAAAGATAGAGCCCGCATACCGTCTCAAACGTGTAAAATCATGTAAGTAGTCACCAACACTACCTTCACCTTGAGTTAAACGTTGGAACTCAATCTCCATTGCAATTCTCCGTGTCATCGGCAGATGTTTTGCAATAAATAACCACGAGAACTCCTCGATTGAGATCTCCGTTAAACGTCCGTCGGCCAAGTGATGCAACTCCATTTCATCCCACCATAGTCGTGCCTCCCCTTCTAGCAGGAAGGTGGCTAGGGTGAATTTCTGTCCCTCCTCTGTCCCGATTGCCGTCATAATCCTCTTAACTCTTGTAAGTCAATCCTCTGCCTGCATTGGGGAACCCGCCCCTAAAAACATAGGAGGTCTAAAACTCATAAACCTTTTCAACTGCAGTTCAGCTACTCGCTCATCAACCAAAGCCTCAACCGACACTTGTCTCACACCAGCATGCACGGGAGCCATTGCAGGCCTTGCCTGCGCCGTCTGCCGTGCATTCATTACCACAAGTACTGTCTCAGTGATGATACGTACAGTTTCGGCAGAAGGAGGGGGTGTGGGCACCTCAGTTGGTGTCGCACTCTAGGCAGAATGTTGAGTTTCTGACTACCCCGCACCACTTCTTGTCACCTATGTGTACAAAATACAATTTAGCGACACTAAATACGGCAAACACGAACAGTAGGAACGCACAGGTTCCTCAAACATGTGTATTTTCATTCCTAAGTGGATATTCTTGAGTTCATTTATGTTATAACGACGGCACATACACGTGCTTGCCATCTCTCAAAAGAATTCGTCCACAAATTCGGAGAAGGAAGACCGAACAAGCTGTACAACCCCATATTCGCTAGGTAGGACCCAGAAGACTAAGACTTCAGAGGTCGGGGTTGGGCTAGTCCAGGGTCAGCCCAAGGGCGGACTGGTAGAGTTCTCGCCCTTAGGGAGCTCTCGCCAACCCATAGGCGAGATCGTTCGCGCTAGGACTCAGGCCTTCAGGCCGGCCTTAGACGTCGGGACAATAGAGCTCCCGCCCAGAAGGGACTCCCCCTGTGGGCGGGCGAGAGCGAGAACCCTCTCGGCGGAAGGTCCCGCCAAGATGATCCAAGTTGGGGCTCGGCGAGAGCCTTCTCGCCCGGGGTTCTCGCCAAGCAGGGCCATGTGGTGGGGCCCGGCGCCCAGAAAAAGATTATTTTATTATCCCCGGGTAAGATTACTTGTTTACCCCCAGGGTAATAGCGGGATTTGTCTATCTGCAGGCCCATCAGGGGCATTTCAGTATTCTCAGGTCAGGAGAAGACTATAAAAAGATCCAGAGGGGCTCTTTGGAAAGCAAGGCTGTCATTATTCTCCAACTCCAGTACTTTCTGAGGAGCTCCCTATCCAGCTTTTGGTTTTGGAGGGGAAGCTCTCAGAGTTCTTCCGGGCGTGAGGTGGGACCTCCCAGCTGGGTCTTTGGGTCGGTCTTAGGGCCTTTGCAGCTAGTCAGGGGTCGAGACTTGAGAGAAGTAAGCGTCGGCTGCACTTTGGTTTGTGAACATTCGTTGGGGTCAATTTTGGCTTCAATAGTTCTGGTGCGGTGAGCGTGGAAGCAGTCGGTGCAAGAAAATCTTGAGTTAAGTCCCATGGCGGGAGGTGAAGGTGAAGGATCTGGCGCAGGAGAATCACCCACCCAGGGAGAAGAAGCAACGAGGAAGATGTTAGAGGATTTCAGGCGAGAGGTCATGCAGACGATCAGCTTGGCCTTCTCGGCAAGAAGCGAGTGGGAAACGTCGCAGGTTCCTGTGGAGGTGGTTCCGCTATTAGGCGAGAATGCTCCAGGGCAGCGCCCCGGGAAGGGAGTCCCGGTGGAGGCAGGCGAGAGGGATGTGGCCGCGCGGGAGCTTTTCCCGAGCCGGCATCCCGAGAAGGAAGTTCCGGCGGATCTGGGCAAGAAGGAGGCGACAGTGCAGGAACTCTTCCCTGGGCATGGTCTCGCGGATCGGTCCAGCCAGCCGAGGTCGCGAGACGTGCCCTCTCGCCAGGCGGGAGGCGAGACCCCATTTAGCGAGCTCATCGTCTCGACTCCAGTGCCTGAGGGGTTCCGGGAGCCAGATATAACCTACTACATCGAGAAGGATGACCCGGTTCAGCATGTGCAGTGGTTTGAGGATGTGGTGTCGATAAGGCAGATGTCAGATGCCTTCAAGTGTAGGCTCTTTGCCATCACTCTGAAAGAGAAGGCCAAGGACTGGTTCCACCAGTTGCCGGCGAGCTCGATCTACAGTTTTGAAGACCTGCGCAGGGGTTTTCTGTTGAGGTTCTCGACCTCGAAGAAGCGGAAGAAGGAGGCTGAGAGTCTGTTTGCAGTGAGGCAGAAGCCGGAGGAGACGTTGGGTCATTATGTTGATCGGTTCCAAGAGGAGATTCTCCTGGTCCAGGAGGTCCCGGGGTACGCCCTGATGCTTGCCTTCACCCTGGGATTGAGGCCGGGGTTTTTTAGCATGGAGTTGAAGAGAGTGCCCCCTCTCTCTTTTGAGGAGCTTATGGAGAGGGCGGCAAAGGAGATAGACTTCGAGAGGGCAAACCCTGCGTTTGCGAGGAAGCTGGCCAGGTTGGCGGAGGATGATGTAAAGGAGCCGGCAGCAGGAAGGCCGAGGGAAGTGAGAGAGCAGAGGGAGCAGAGGGAACCAAGGGAAGATAGGAGGAGAGAGGAACCCCGAGTATAGAGGCAGCAGCATGGGGGGCCAGGGAGCTGAACAACCGATTGGGTTGGAGGACTCAGGAAGGTCGCCCCCAGGGCCAAGGGGGTCTTCAAGGAAGAGATAACTTCCGGAAGCCGAGAAGACTCGAGCAAGGAGGATGGAGGCACGGACCGAGGGGTCACTTCCCACCACCGCAGGAGGCCATGGAGGTGGGAAGGGGAAGAAGTAGAAGAATTCGAGGGGCAGGGAGAAGAGGAGGAGGAGAAGGAAGAGGGGGCAGGATGGCGTTGCCTTATTGTGACTTCCATCAGGAGGAAGGTCACGCAACGGCCACCTGCCCGGAATTTCTAGAGATGAGGGAGGCCAGAGAAGCTGGGAGGCAGGATCCACCTACAAGGATCGTCGAAGTACAACACGGAGAGGCTGAGGATAGATGTGAAGATAGGGTCGATGTGGGGACCCGAGGGGGGATCGGGGTGATCCATGGGGGAGTAGGGATCGAGGCAACCCGCAAAGGGAGCCTTCAAACCATGTTCCGCAGAGGGGTCGCCTCGACCTCCCTAGCTCCCCCCCAGAAGAAAAAATCACCTTCTCATCCGCGGACATGCCAGATTACGAAGACTCATTCTGCGATGCACTGGTGATCCAGACAGCGGTGGAGAACTTCACAGTCTCCCGGATACTGGTGGATAATGGGAGCTCCATGAACGTAATCTTCAAGAAGGCCTTCGATGAAATGAGGGTGGAAGGAAAAAGGGTCCTGGCTTCCGACGGACCGCTTTTTGGTTTTTCTAGAGAGAGGAAGGAGGTAGAAGGGGGAGTGGGTCTGCATGTGAAGCTTGGGGGCGTCTCGCGGAATTGTAGGTTCGTGATTATAGACGCCCCGAGTAGCTACAACGCCATCTTTGGGCGTCCTCTCATCAGCGCCTTTCGCTGTGTCCACTCCTCATTTCATCAATGCCTCAAGTTCAACAATGGAGGGGTACAGGTTAGGATCAGGGGAGACCCGAAGGTGGCGAGGCAGTGTTATGTGACGACGGTATACACCGTGTCGTGGATGGCTGAGGCGGAGGAGATGGAGAAAGAGATGGCTGGGCAGGAGGGAAGCATAGAAGTGGAGGAGGCGAGCCCGCAGGAGGCGGAGGGCTTGTTGATGGAGGAGGTAGTAGAGATAGAAGAGATGAGCCTGGGAGAGGCAAGGGAAGGAGAGCAGAGGCAAGGAGAAGGCCTAGTGGAAGCAATGGGGGTTGATGAGGTCGGAGGAGAAGAGGTTGAGCAGGAGGAAGCAAGGGCAGGATGGGAGCGGTCGAGGCTGGAGCCGGCCGAGGAAGTGGTGGAGATGGAGGTACTCACCAGAGCAGGGCAAGTACAAAAGGTACGAGTCAGCGGAGGCTTAAGCCTCGAGGACCAGGCACGGATGCTAGCCTGCATCCAGAGCAACATCGATATCTTCGCTCGGAGCGCGGCAGATATGTCGGGCATCGACGCAGATGTGGCTTGCCATCGCTTGAACTTGGACCCGAGGACTCGCCCCATACGCCAGAAGATGAGGGCCATCGCCACCAAGCTGGAGGAGCCCATCCGAGAGGAGGTCAGGAAGCTTCTAGAGGCGGGCTTCGTCTCGGAGATCTAGTATCCAGGCTGGATCTCCAATGTGGTGATGGTGAAAAAAGGGGGAGGAAAGTGGCGTATGTGTATCGATTTTTCCTTGTTAAATAAATCATGTCCTAAGGATTGCTATCCCCTGCCTCGAATCGACGCGCTGGTTGACTCAGCCGTTGGTTTTTCTGTTATGAGTTTTTTGGATGCTTTTTCAGGTTACCACCAGATCCGGATGCACCCTCCTGATGTCAAAGACGTCTCCTTCATCACGAGGGAGGGATGCTTCAGCTATAAGATGATGCCCTTTGGGTTAAAAAACGCAGGGGCAACATACCAACGCATGATGGATCGAGTCTTTCGAGACCAAAGGGGGAAGAATCTAGAAGTCTACGTCGATGACCTGATGGTTAAAAGCAAGTGCGTGGATTCCCATTTGCGGGACTTGGAGGAGACGTTTACCACCCTGCGGAGATTCAAGATGAGGTTGAACCCCTTGAAGTGTGTCTTCGGGGCCGATCGTGGGAAGTTTCTCGGACACCTCTTGACTCCGGCAGGGGTGGAGCCTAACCCGGACAAGGTAAAGGCCATATTGGACTTGGAATCACCTCGCAACGCCAGGGAGGTCCAGCGCTTGACGGGAAAGTTGGCCGGACTGAGCAGGTTCCTCTCTCGGTCCGGGGATAAGTGCTCCTCTTTCTTCAAGGTGCTCCATAGTAATCAGGTGTTCGAATGGACGGCCGAATGCGAAGAGGCTTTCCAAAGGCTGAAGAGGCAACTCTCCCAGGCTCCGCTACTCCAAAGTCCCAAAGAGGGGGAAGACCTGGCCTTGTATCTCAGAGTGGGGGTGGAAGCTGTGAGCTCCGTCTTGGTTAGGGAAGAGGGGAAGAAGCAGCTACCCGTCTATTATGTAAGCCGAATCCTGAAAAAGGCAGAGCTCCGCTACCCCATCCTGGAGAAGCTGGCTTACGCCCTGGTCGTTTCGGCAAGGAAGCTTCGTCCATACTTTCAAGCGCACTCGATTAGGGTGGTCACCGACCACCCTCTTTGCAAGATCTTCGAGGGGGTAGAGCACTCGGGAAGGCTGGCAAAGTGGTCTATCGAACTAAGCGAGTTCGACATCTCGTTCGTCCCGAGACTCTCCATCAAAGCTCAGGCCGTGGCGGACTTTCTGACAGACTATGTCACTGAAGCTGAGAATGAGGAGCCAAAGCCCCAGGAGGCATGGAAGATGATGGTCGATGGGGCCTCGGGGAGACACTCTCTGGGAGGGGGTGTAGTGTTGGTAAGCCCTCAGGGGGTTATCATAGAACAGGCGGTGGCTTTCCACTTCCCTGTTACCAATAATCAGGCGGAATATGAGGCGGTGATAGCCGGCCTTCGATTGGCGAGGGAGTTGGAGATCCAGGATGTGGAGACCTTCACTGATTCGATGGTGGTAGCGTCGCAGATCAAAGGGGAGTTCGAGGCTCGGGAGCCTACCCTCGTGAAGTATCTATCCAAGGTAAGGGCCATCATCGGGGAGTTCCGTTCCTTTTCTATTCAACATGTTCCCAGGGAAGAGAGCGCAGCAGCTGATCGGTTGGCAAAGTTTGGGCCCCGGGGAGGAGGGACCTTGACTGAACTCTTCCGACCGGCGATTGAAGAGGGGGAGTTGATGGAGGTAGGCCGGCGATCCTCATGGGTGGACCCTTTGGTGACCTTCCTTACCACATGCGAGCTGTCAGAGGGGGTTAAGGATGCAAGAAGTTTCAAACGAAAGGCAGCCCACTACCTGATATGGAAAGGGGGCTTGCACAGGAAGATGCTATCGAGGCTCCTCGCGAGATGTGTGATTGAGGAGGAGGTCCCGAGGATCCTGGAAGAGGTACATTCGGGAGAGTGCGGTAGCCACTCGGGAGGAAGAACGTTGGAGGTAAGGGTGATAAGACAAGGGTATTTCTGGCAGACCTTGAGGAAAGACACAGTCGAGTTTGCAAAGAGATGTCTGAAATGTCAAGTACACGCCCCCCTCCAGCTCTTACCCACACAAAGGCTTCGGAGCATCACGACCCCATGTCCCTTCGCCATTTGAGGAATGGATCTGGTTGGACCCTTTCCCCCAGCTAGCGGGCAGAGGAGGTTCCTCCTAGTCATGATAGACTACTTCTCAAAGTGGTTAGAAATCAAGGCCGTAGCTAAGGTTACCTCCCAGGTCATCAGGAACTTCATTTGGGGGGAAATCATATGCAGGCACGGGCTACCCCAAGCGATAGTGACGGATAACGGTCCTCAGTTTGCCAGTGAAGAGTTCATCAGCTTCTGCGCCCAACTGGGGGTTGACCTCAGGTTTGCCTCTGTCCATCACCCCCGGAGCAACGGCCAGGTGGAAGCGGCGAACAAGATCATCGTGAACTTGCTCAAGAAAAAGGTGGAGAACCTGAAGGGTAACTGGGTGGAGCGGCTCCCTTCCGTCTTGTGGGCCTTGCGAACAACTCCGAACACGGCCACAGGGGAGACCCCCTTCAAGCTCTCTCGTGGGTGTGAGGCTGTCCTCCCAGTGGAGTTCGAGGTTCGGTCTCCACGGGTCTCAGCCGCAGGTGAGGGAAGCGAAGCTTGGAGGTTGGAGAACAAGGAGGGATTGCGCCTCTCGTTGGATATGGTGGAAGAGCTACGGAATGTTGCTGCTATCAGACAAGAAGAGATAAAAAGGCGAATGGTCAGGTACTTCGATAAACACATCAGGGTTAAGCAATTCGCCGAGGGGGACCTAGTGCTGAAAAAGGTCGACACAGCGGGAAGGTCGGCCCCTGTGGGCAAGCTTAACCCCAGTTGGGAAGGACCTTACATAATAGAGAAGGTTCTGGCTAACGGGGGTTATTATCTCCAGGATGCGGAGGGAAGGACCTTGAGCCACACCTGGAACGGCGATGACTTGAAACGTTTCTACCCTTGAAGGGAGAGAAGGAGTTGTAATATGATGAATAAATGTTATCATTTCCAAATAGTCTTTTCAGAATGTCGACTCTCTAAAGAATGTTATCGTAGGAATAGATCTTTTCTCCTCTACCATGTTTTTGCTTTAACCAACTATGTCTCCTCGTCTCGATGATAGAATAGGTCTGGTTAAAGGAATTTTCATCAACACCCCGAGCTCGGCTCGGCCCCAGGTAGACCCGCTGCGCAGGCTCCCATCTAGCTGGCAGGTCTGAAGGCTCGCCTGTGGGGGAGAGGTTTGGTTTGATCTTCATCAACACCCCAAGCTCGGCTCGGCCCCAGGTAGACCCGCTGCGCAGGCTCCCATCTAGCTGGCAGGTCCGAAGGATCGCCTGTGGGGGAGAGGTTTGGTTTGATCTTCATCAACACCCCGAGCTCGGCTCGGCCCCAGGTAGACCCGCTGCGCAGGCTCCTATCTAGCTGGCAAGTCCGAAGGCTCGCCTGTGGGGGAGAGGTTTCGTTTGATCTTCATCAACACCCCGAGCTCGGCTGGGCCCCAGGTAGACCCGCTGCGCAGGCTCCCATCTAGCTGGCAGGTCCGAAGGCTCGCCTGTGGGGGAGAGGTTTGGTTTGATCTTCATCAACACCCCGAGCTCGGCTCGGCCCCAGGTAGACCCGCTGCGCAGGCTCCCTTCTAGCTGGCAGGTCCGAAGGCTCGCCTGTGGGGGAGAGGTTTGGTTTGATCTTCATCAACACCCCGAGCTCGGCTCGGCCCCAGGTAGACCCGCTGCGCAGGCTCCCATCTAGCTGGCAGGTCCGAAGGCTCGCCTGTGGGGGAGAGATTTGGTTTGATCTTCATCAACACCCCGAGCTCGGCTCGGCCCCAGGTAGACCCGCTGCGCAGGCTCCCATCTAGCTGACAGGTCCGAAGGCTCACTTGTGGGGGAAAGGTTTGGTTTGATCTTCATCAACACCCCGAGCTCGGCTCGGCCCCAAGTAGACCCGCTGCGCAGGCTCCCATCTAGCTGGCAGGTCCGAAGGCTCGCCTGTGGGAGAGAGATTTGGTTTGATCTTCATCAACACCCCGAGCTCGGCTCGGCCCCAGGTAGACCCGCTGCACAGGCTCCCATCTAGCTGGCAGGTCCGAAGGCTCGCCTGTGGGGGAGAGGTTTGGTTTGATCTTCATCAACACCCCGAGCTCGGCTCGGCCCCAGGTAGACCCGCTGCGCAGGCTCCCATCTAGCTGGCAGGTCCGAAGGCTCCCATCTAGCTGGCAGGTCCGCAGGCTCCCATCTAGCTGGCAGGTCCGAAGGCTCACCGGTGGAGCATAGATCCAGTTTATGGGAAGGCATCTTGTCACGACCCTGGCCAAGATCAGGGACAGAGCCCCCGAAAAGGTCTCGGCCAGTTGGGGCCTCGGCAAGTAGGGGTCTCGGCCGTAAGGTCTCGGCTGGGGGGGTCTCGTTGAAAAAAGTCTCCCGGCAAACCTGGGCAAGACGACTTAATCAATGGCACAAGGCTCTCACCTAACGAGTCTCTAAGGTGATCCTAAGGAGGCTAAGGGTCTCGGCGGAAGCTCGCGCGGAAGCTACTTGGCCGTCTAACCTATTCATTCAAGCAAGCACAGCGGTGGAGAATAAAACATTGCATTATGTTTAATAATTACAGGGTGAGGAGCTTCTCGCTCGTTACAAAAGAATATCAAAAGTAAAAAGGCGCTTCAAGGGGATGCGCTGTAGTCCCCGCTGGTGCTCTCGCCAGAGTCCTCGCCAGAGCTCGCTTCAGACGTCTCACCGGACTCGGTGGAAGACTTCGGGACATCTGAGGGAGGAGAGTCCGGCGTGCCCGGGGGCTTCGGCACTGGGTTGAACAGCCAGGGGAGGAGTTAGCGAGCGTTGATGGTTGCGCCATCCTCCCGAAGCAGCTTCGCATCCCGCAGCATCTCGACGGTCAGCTTGACGGTGGCCTGAGCATTCGCCTGCAGCAGCTTGTCGATGTCGTACACCGAGAACTGGCGGCTCTTTAGTCTTTCGTCAAGCGTCGGAGGCGGGCCTTTCGCCTCTTCCGCACACTGGAGTTGGTCCCTCAGCAGGACGTTCGCGTAACGAACGTCAGCCAACTCCGCGCGAAGCGCCGTGGCTTGGGCGGAATCCTGTGGAGAAGAAATCAGCTCAGTAAATATTGCGCAAATGTGACTTCAAGAAGCGAGAGCGGGGGGCCAGGAAGATCTCGCTTACCTCGACGGCAGGGCTTAGAGACAACGCCTCTTGAGCTTTCGCCAACTCCTGGTGAGCAATCGCAAGCTCTGTCTCCGAAGCGCGTGCTCTGGCCACCGCCTCTTCCCTCGCCTTGTACATGTCGGCGAAGTTCTTGTCGATGTTGATGCTTCGACGCGCGTACATATGCGTAAGCTCGAACCCGCGAAGCAGGGCCCGGGTAGCATCGAAGGCCAGGAGCCGGGTGGGCGTCTGGTCGAAGACACTGGCGCCCTCTCGGCTATAGAGGCCGTAGCCCAGCGAGAAGGCCTCGCCGGTAACCTCATCCCGCTCCGACCAGCTAGGGAGGAGCGTTGAAACTGTAACCCTGTTGGTTTCGGGATCCCATTGAAGCAGAGGCTTCCCTTCCGCATCGACGTGCTTCACGCCGAGGCCATAATTCCTGTGCCCTTTCGGCACTTCCCTGGGCGGGGTCCGGGCGGAGGTCTCGGCGACGACTCCCTCTCCTCCCGCCATGTCGGCGGCTGGAGGGTTCTCGGCAGTAGTCTCGACACGCCTCCTGGTGGAAGCACCCATCTCGCTGGCCATCTAGAGCAGCCCTTCGAAGGACTTGCCCAAGGCAGGATGTCGGGCAGGCGAAACGGCCAAGTCCTTGCCCTTGTCCGCAGCGGACGGCTTCGGCCTCTTCAGCAGTCGCGGGGCGGGAGCGGGGCCTTTCCGCTTCTTAGCTCCGGTTGACAAGGGTAGAGCGGGTTCATCCCTGCAGGCGCGAGCGCTGGCTTCCGCAAGAGCAAGAGAGCCTCTCGCAGCCCGATCCGCGATGCCCGGGGCGGCAGCGAAAGGTTGGCTTAAAGGGACCTCCCGCTCTCCTGCAAAGTTAGCACTATTCAGCACAGGGAGATTCTAACAAGAGATCGAATCTAGGGCGAAACCGTACCTTCGCCCGGGTGGACGGGAGGAAGGGAGTCGACGTCTCGCCGGAGGAAGAGAACGTCAAACTCCTTGGTTCCGAAGAACTCCAGGAGTGCGCTCTCGCGCGACCCCAGAGTGGGCGGCTTGTAGGCAGCATTCTCATATTGAACAGGTTGTAGGGGGATGTTGCCGAAGTCCCCGGTGACGAAGACGAACTTCTCGCCCCAATGATGGTGTTTGTTGGCGAGACCGGTGGTCTTGAGCAGCTGCCCGGAGAAGAAGACCACCCCTCCTTTCGCGCGGAAGTTGAATAGCTTGCGGAAGATCGGCAAACTGAACTCGATCCTCTTGGATCGCATGTAGCATATAAACGCTACAAGGATCGCGACAGAGTTCGGGTTCAGCTGGGCGGGAACCACCCCGTAGTAGCGGAGAGCTTGCCGAATCTCCGGCCAGAGGGGAAGGCGGAAGCCCACCTCGAAGTGTTCGAGGGGGATGGCAAGCTCTCCAGCCCCCGGGGTATTCACCTTGTCGTGATTGCCCGGGTTCCGCGCCAAGAAGCCAGCGGGAATGAAACGGTCGACGATCAGATTGTATTCGTCTAGGGTAAGCGTGCAGGAGGGGAAGAGATGTTTGCGGAACGCTTCCGCGCAGTGAGCGCGACCCTCGTTCTCGCCCGGCATCTCGAGTTTATGGGTGCTAGCGAGAGGTATAAGAGAGGTAGAAGCGAGAGCGACAGGGCGAGAGCAGTGAAAGGGGGTTGAGGTTCCGGATCAGGGAAATAAATGCGGTTGGTAGACTTCCCTATTTATAGGGAACCGTGATCGTTGTGGCTCCGTCCGATAGAGAGAGAAAAATGACGGCGGAGCACAGCTGTCACGATCTAGACCGGTGACGCCTCGGTTTTCCCCCTCAGGATTACAGCAGTCGACGATCGCCTCTCATAGGCGCGAGCCTCTTGGTTTTGGCGCAAGCTTCTTAGCTTCGGCGCAAGCGACCTAATTCCAACACATTCCTAAAATTCGCAGCGCAATGAAAGAAGAAACGAGTAATAGCGTGCTCTCGCTGCCGAGAGCTGAATAGAGTTAACAATAGCAGTTATTACAGAGTCCTAAGGGTACATGGCAGAAGGGAAGGCTAAAGAGGAAGAAGGGGCGAGACCTAGATGAACTAATACGGTTCCCAGCACCATCGCCCTCGTTCTCGCCGCCTGGTTCACGGAGGTGCCAGCGGGTTGAAGTAAGAGGACAGCGTGGTGCACCCCAGGTTGATCCGCCTAGCGTGATCCCGGATCTGCGCGATGCATCTCCCTGGCGAAGACTGAGCTGTAGGCCCTCCCGGTCGATCAGTCTCGCCCAAGAAGAAATCCCGCTCCAGGGCCTCCAGCCTTTGTTCCACGGACTCGCGGAATGCTTACGCCGCGGCAGCATGGGCGCGGTCTCGCCGAATGAGCTTGGCCAAAATGGCCGAGATCTTCTTCCTCCGCTCCCTCGTATTCCCGGCGCCGTTCAAAGTTTCCTCTATCTCGCCGGGCGAAGGAGGAAGGGAATCGTCTTCCTCCTCCTCTTCTTCTTCTTCTTCTTCTTCTTTTTCTTCTTCTTCTCCCTCCTCGTTGGCTCCCGGCCGAGAGCTGGGATCCCCTGCGAAAAGTGCGCTCAAGGTTATGATTAAGGCTTAACGATCAGCCAACAAAATGTCTCGCATACCTGCAGTCGGGCGAGAGCCATTGACTGACGTCGAATGAGAAGGCCCGACCCCTCCGTTAGTACCATAAAGAAGGTGGAGAGGCTTGCCCCGCCCTGGGCGGAAAGGTTTGCGCACAGGGGTCCCGGCCTGGCCGGAAGTATGGAGAGGGTTGTCCTCTCTCAGGGGATGATTGGCATCCTTAGGAGTAGTGAAGGGGTCAAGGGCCACCCCTCCCGCCGGCAGGGCGGGATTTGCCGCAGAAGAAATCAACGCGCCGGTTCTCGCTCCATCTTCCCGGGTGACGAAACCCGGGAGAGCGGAAGCTGGCTCTGCGAGAAGACAGTTCAGAAAAGGAAAGGCACGGTTGAAATAGCGAGAAGTGGCGGAAAACGTACCTATCACCTGGGTCCCGGCTGGGGGAATTTCCTCCGAGACCCTCGTTCGATCCTCGGGAGGGGGAGCTGACAAATTGGGGGGAATCGGGGAAGACCCGGCGTCGTCATTAGGAATGGATTCCTGCGAGAGCCCGCGTTAGCCGTCGGGCCAGTGGCATAATCATCTTAGTAAGCATGGCCGGGAGGCATACCTTCTGCAGGGAGGGGCCCTCCGCGGAATTGGGAGTAGGAGAAGGTGGATCCATATTCTCGCTAGCAAGGTCTCGTCGGACCACCTTCGGTTTTCGTTTGCCCTTTTTCTTCTTCGGCTCCGAAGGACCGGCGTTTGGGGATTTCCTCGATAACCAGAGCGCTACCGCAGCGCAGTTGGCTAAGGCTCGCGCTTGAGCCGCGGCCAACCGATCCTGAAGGTCCTGCGGAAGTGGCTTGCCGGCACGCTTAGCATACATCTTGGTATCGCACAAAAAGCCCCAGGCGAGAGCTCAGTGAAGAAGCAGTAGTCCGGAGGCAAGACTTATGGCCACCCGACGGCGCATATTTATAGCTGCAGTGGGGCCTGCCAAAAGATTCTCTTGGCTATCAGGCACGTGTCCAGCGAATATTTTGGGGTTGGACTTATCTTGTCGAGCTTAGGGCTAGCTCGAAAAGAGCGGGGATTGTGTACAACCCCATATTCGCTGGGTAGGACCCAGAAGACTAAGACTTCAGAGGTCGGGGTTGGGCTAGTCCACGGTCAGCCCAAGGGCGGACTGGTAGAGTTCTCGCCCTTAGGGAGCTCTCGCCAACCCATAGGCGAGATCGTTCGCGCTAGGACTCAGGCCTTCAGGCCGGCCTTAGACGTCGGGACAGTAGAGCTCCCGCCCGGAAGGGACTCCCCCTGTGGGCGGGCGAGAGCGAGAACCCTCTCGGCGGAAGGTCCCGCCAAGATGAGCCAAGTTGGGGCTCGGCGAGAGCCTTCTCACCCGGGGTTCTCGCCAAGCAGGGCCATGTGGTGAGGCCCGGCGCCCAGGAAAAGATTATTTTATTATCCCCGGGTAAGATTACCTGTTTACCCCCAGGGTAATAGCGGGATTTGTCTATCGGCAGGCCCATCAGGGGCATTTCAGTATTCTCAGGTCAGGAGAAGACTATAAAAAGATCCAGAGGGGCTCTTTGGAAAGCAAGGCTGTCATAATTCTCCAACTCCAGTGCTTTCTGAGGAGCTCCCTATCCAGCTTTTGGTTTTGGAGGGGAAGCTCTCAGAGATCTTCCGGGCGTGAGGTGGGACCTCCCAGCTGGGTCTTTGGGTCGGTCTTAGGGCCTTTGCAGCTAGTTAGGGGTCGAGACTTGAGAGAAGTAAGCGTCGGCTGCACTTTGGTTTGTGAACATTCGTTGGGGTCAATTTTGGCTTCAACACAAGCTGATACCAAATTGTAACCCACAGGTCCCAGGATCAAAACCTGGCTCTGATATCAAATTGTAACACCTCCATCTGTCACATGAAACATAACAAAGGGTCCGACCGGGGCCCCACGCCATATTCCACACAATAGTCGGTGACGTTACGTATTAATATCAAAAGCCAACACGAATCCTAACTCAGAGCATTCTAGCGGAAGCTTTTAGGGTTACAATTGAACTCAACAACCAGGAATGTCCACTATATATAAACTACCACATTTATATATATCATAGGAATGTTACAGAAATACACAAAAGTCCACGACCTTATGGCCTTACATTTTTCTTCAGAAGTGTGGATTACAAACATCGGCGCGCAGGCCGGCCACACATGAAAAATATAAACAACACGGCCTTCGGGGGCCAGCTTAGCAGCGAGGGCTTTAGCCCGCTATTTCCCGCTTGGTTCTCCAGCACCTCCATAGGGACAGACCACCAACCATTGGAAAATAAGGCAACGATCAGCATTCAATTGACCAATTATAACGACCCTGCCCCGAGCTCGGGGCATAGGAAATCCATCTCTGCATGCATAGCATTTACAAATAGATATATAGCAGGAAATCCATCATGTATGAAATTACATTCTCAAGCAAGCAATTCAATTTTGTTTTAGTGTTTGCTTAGGGTTTTTGTTATGTGTAGGGGTTATCTGAAGTATGTGAATATGGTAAAATTATTAAGGATAATTTACACGGATACTGGATATCATTTATCTGATTTTGCGCGTGGTAGCAACTCAATTCAAGGACTCCGTGAGCTTTTTTAATAAATCACATTCATCGCTTTGTTGTGTCTTTGAAAGAACATTTCATGTATGAGAAGAATGTGTGATACTTAGTATTCTTTCAAAATTTACGACGACATTACACAACTATTTTCATTAACATAATTCGTGCCAAGAACCAGAGTTTGCAGAGTGTAGGGATGACGATAATTTTTTACATCAAAAATTGTTGGAACCAAATGAGATAGATGTAGATTTCGTTGATGGGGGTTGCGTAGACTTCATTGTTCTGTAATGTCGTTGTAAAAAAATAGAATGTTTGAAATAGATGTAGACTTCGTTGTTGTGTAATGTCGTCGTAAAAAAAATAGAATGTTTGAAATAGATGTAGACTTCGTTGATTTTTTTTAACATTCTATTTTTTAATTGTTGATGCATTTTAAACACTATATATATACAAGTGACAGGCACGGGCCTTCAGCCCTGGGGGCATTCTGCGGGGGTGCGACAATCGGCGGGGTGCGGCATTAGGCGGGGTGCGACATTCGTCGTGGGCGACGACATTTGTCGTGGGCGACGACATTTGTCGTGGGCGACGACATTTGTCGTGGGCGACGACATTTGTCGTGGGCGGCGACATTTGTCGTGGGCGGCGACATTTGTCGTGGGCGGCGACATTTGTCGTGGGCGGCGACATTTGTCGTGGGCGGCATTTGTCGTGGGGGCGACATTTGTTGTGGGGGTGACATGCGCGACTGTACCCGGCCGGCGAAGGCGGGCTTCGCCCACTCCTGACGGGTCGTTGCACGTCTGCATCAAGGCGGACTGCACCCGCATCAACATATACATATGAGTACTCAAAATGACCGTAAAAAAATATACATAATTATTAAGATTTTTATTTTGTAAAATAATATGCATTTTGACCTAAAATATTAATTTTGATTTTAATAAAGTTGATTTGTTCAATGTCATCTCCTTGAAAATACCACTGACATGCCTAATGACAATCTTCCTCGAATAGACCGCTGACATGCCCAATGACAACCTACCATAATAGGTGTATGAGCTCTACTAAAATCTTTTTGAATTTAAATGAATTTCCATCATTACTTCTAATTTTTTGATAGTGCAATTACTTAAATAGACATTGTATTTTAATTTTTTTAAAATAAATTATAATATACGTGATGTCATTAAATTTTAAAAATGAGGGCATAATTGGTATTTTTGAATGTTTCACCAAAGACAACTTTTCCCTTATAATATTGAAATATATATATATATATATATATATATATATATATATATATATATATATATATATATATATATATATATATATATATAACCCGTTATTCGTTGAAATCAGAAATGCATAAGGAGGAGACCTCATCTAAGGAGATCTCGTCATAGGCTCATCATAGGAGACCTCGTTAGGGGAGAGCTCTTCAAGCGAGAGCTCGTCGGCCTCCAGCTCGCCAGAATCCAACTCGTCAGCCTTCAGCTCGACAAAATCCAACTCGTCAGCCTACAACTCGGCAGAATCCAGCTCGGATGCCTTCAGAAACCGCCTCGGCAAGCCTTTAAAAACCACCTCGGCATACCTTCAAAACCACCTCGGTAGCCTACATAAATCACCTCGCCCGGGACATCTATTTGCAGACAATATACTCCCTTGGATTATTTATAAATAAAACTCCAAGACAAAAGAAAGAAGGTTGTTGAACCCCCTCAAGGTTCCCATTAACTTCAGAGCTTGTATCTCTTGTACCTAGCTCAACTTTGGCTTTAGGAGGGAAAGTGCCTAGAAACTTCCTAATATGTTGAGAGACCTTCTCGCTACACCACGCGAGTCTCGTTTATAGGAAATTCGATTTCTTTTTTTTCTCTCTCTCTTGCTCTTGCCATCAGATCTTTTATGTCAGATCGCGAGATCAGCAGCCTCAGATCACCCCTTAAATCTAAACATTTGGAACTAGAATTTTCTTGATTCTAACTTCCAACAATATATTATTTGTAATTTTGTGCTTATATATTGTGCATATGAAGCCCAAGAATGCGAAAAAAGGTCAATAAAAACTTTGAAACATTTTGATCATATCTATTTAATTAGTTTGCATAATTTCATTCTTATGTTTATTTAAATAACTTCAATTTCCTGCATTACATTCAAGTTGCGTTCACGTCCACCACCGTTGCCCCAAACAGAGCCTTAAGCTTTGTTTGGGAAGGTTTTTTCTCTCTTTTTCGTTTTTTGAAAAACACCACCATTCATAATATTGTTTGTTTTCTCTATCAATGGAAAACACACCTTATCCAAAATGAGTTATTTCGTTTTTTTAGAAGGACATTCGTCCCTAAAACAAACACAACATTATTAACGTTGGCGTTTTTTAGAAAACGAAAAAGAGGGAAAAAAAACCCTCCTAAACGGGTGCTTAATCTTCACCCGCGTGCAACCCTGTATTCGCTGAGTGGGGCCCCCCAATGAAGCCAAGGATCCAAAGGATCAAGCCATTCAGAGTAGGCGGGTGGGGTAGGCAGACCCACACTGGCCCAGAGAGAGTGAAGGCCTTTCGCCAAGTTGGGCGGAAGGGCATTCGCCCAGGCAAGCGGAAGGACTATAGAGTTAGGCAGAAAGGCTCTCGCCAAATCAGGCGGATGGCCTGAGGTTCCCGCACGCCTTTGAAGAGCTGTGGGGGGCGAATGCTCAGCTCACCCCCGCATTCACTTCTTCAGGTGAAAGGTGCTTTCATGGGCCACTCGCTCAGTGGGGTCCGGAGGTAAAATTACTTGGATGCCCTTGGAGGTCTGCAAATAGCCTTTCAGAATAGCGGAGTTACACTGTTGGCAGACCAATTTGGGATGCGTATAACATTTTCAGAACAGCGGAATGATGTTGTTTGCAGACCAGGCTTGGAATCCTATAAATAGACCCTGTGGGCACCTTTGGAGGGGATCCAGTTCATTTTTTGGCTTCTTCCTCCTTAGGTTATTTTGGTCTGGCTGCATAAGCCCTCAAAGGTGCCCAGCTCAGCTTTAGGCTTGGGAAGGGAAGCGCTCTAGAGATCTTTCGGGTGTGTGGTGGGACCTCCGCGCTGCAGCCCAGTGTCAGTTTTCTAGTTCCAAGTGGTCAGGAACTCAAGTTTGGAAGAAGTAGGTGGAAGCTACCCTCTTAGGTTTGAACTCTCGTTGGGATCAAATTTTGGCTCCAATATTTTTGATGCGGTGAGCGTGGACCGTAGCTTATATATAAAAATCTCGAGCTAAGCTTCATGGCTAGAGGCAAGGACAAAGGAGCTGGTTCGGGCGGCTCGGGCGGCTCGCCACCCCCGGCGAGTGGGGTCACAATCAGGATGCTAGAAGACTTCAAGAGGGAAGTTCTACAGGCCATCCACCTGGCATTCGCCGCGAGAGGCTAGGGGGCCACGCCTTCAGTTCCAGTTGTCGCGGCCCCATCTCTAGGCGAGAACGCCCTAGGACAGCGGCCCGGGAAGGAGGTCCCAGTCGAGAGTGGCGAGAGGGATCTCGTCGGGCGGGAACTTTTCCATGGACAGGCGAGTGCTGATAGAGTCAGCGAGCCGAGGGCGCGAGATGGACCAACTCACTAGGTTAATGGAGGAAGCCATTTCAGTGAGTTGATCGTCTCGGACCTGGTTCTAGACAGGTTTAGAGAGCCAGTGATGTTCTACTACATGCGCAGGGATGACCCGGTGCAACATGTTCAATGGTTCGAGGATGACGTTTCCATCAAACATATGTCGGATGCCTTCAAATGCCGACTCTTTGCCATCACCTTGAAGGAAAAGGCCATGGACTAGTTTCACCAGCTTCCTGCGAGTTCTATCTACTGCTTTGAGGACTTGCAACGCGGGTTCCTGTTGAGATTCTCAACATCGAAGAAGAGGAAGAAGGGGGCGAAGTGTTTGTTTGCCATCAAGCAGAAGCCAGAGGAGACGTTGGGGAGCTACGTTGATCGGTTCCAAGAAGAGATCCTTTTAGTTCAGGAGGTCCCGGGGTATACTCTAATGCTCGCCTTCATCCTCGGCTTGAGGCAGGGGTTCTTCAACATAGAGCTAAAAACAGTGCCCCTTTCCTTCGAGGAGTTGATGGAGAGGGTTGAAAAGGAGATATAAAGCGAAATGGCAAACCCAGCGTTCGCCAAGAAGCTAGCCAAGTTGGTCGAGGAGGAGGTGAAGGAGCCAGGATAAGGAAGACAACGAGAAGAGAGGAGGAGAGAAGATCCCCAAGGTTAGGGGACCCAAGGGCAGCAACAAGGTTGGGGGCATCGGGAGCTGAACAACCGGTTGGGCTGGAGGCCCCATGAGGGACTTGCCCAGGGGCAAGGGATAGAATTTCAAGATGGGGAGAATTTTCGTGAAGGTTAAGGGCGGTTCAACCCACTAACGTGGAAGCAGGGGCAGAGGGCTCCCCTCCTACAGCAGCATGAAGCAATGACGATCGCTCAAGTAAGGGGGATGAGAAGAGGAGATTGAAGAGGAGGAAGGAGAGAAGGGGGAGGGTGGCATTTCCTTTCTGTGACTTCCATCAGGATTAAGGCCACGCGATGGCCACCTGCCCAGAGTTCCTGTAGGTGAGAGAGGCCAGAAGACAAGTTCAGTGGCAGCCACCGGTGGGGAGAGAGGAGGTTCTGTCGGGAGGAGAGGAGGATAGATTTGAAGACAGGGCAGACACGGGAGCCTTTGGGGGGATCAGGGTGATCCACGGGGGAGTGGTAATTGAAGCCACCCATAAGGAGAGCTCCCAGACCATGTTCAGAAGGAGTTTCGCCTCGACCTCCCAAACTCCCCTCCCCGGAAGAGAAGATCACCTTCTCGTCGAAGTTTATGTCGGACTACGAGAACCCATTCTGCGATGCTTTGGTGATCCATACGGTCATCGAGAACTTCACGGTCTCCCAGATACTGGTTGAAAATGGGAGATCTGTGAACATGATTTTCAATAAGGCCTACGATGAGATGTGTAATGCCCTAGATTTTCTATACTTGAGGCTCTGGGCGCTGCCGCGCGATAGTAGGTTGTTATCGCCTGGTGGTAGCCTTGTTTCATCGAGTGGGAGGCGCCAAGTGGAAGGTGTCAAGTGGTAGTGCGCGGCGTTAGCTAGTTACCTCTCAGCGGTAGACCTGTTCATTGAGTTGTGGGCGTCGAGACGAAGGCGTCGAGACGAAAGCGTCGAGTATGCTGTCGCGCGGCGGTATTGCTACCATTGGCGGTAGTGTTGCTTTATTTAGGCTGACGGCTCGGGAAGTTATTACGGCGTCGTAGGTAGCTACCACCCGACGGTAGTAGCATGCGGGAGCAGTTTCGTAGTGGCTGAGTTTAAGTAGTCCGATACTTCTTGGGATGTAATCCTACAGCCCAGGACGCTCTGTCCAAGAGGCTTAAGTATTGCTGAAAGGTTGTTTTCCCTCATTTCTTCACTCTTAAGTGAGAGTTAGGGTTTTGGGAGATTTTGGAGGAGGAGGAAGAAAAAGGGTATCTTCCGCCTTTGACGCAGCTCTGAGGCTCTGTTCGTCAATCTAAGCCGAGATCCATGGAGAGGACTTGAAGGCACACACTTTCATCCATGCAAATCAAGATCTCCATGGCTAGGAAGAAGATTCGTAAGATAACAACACTTCTCCTCTCAGTTTTTAGGTTGCGTGCATAACATCTATTTCATCTTATTTTCTTTAAAGCATGTAGGCACCAGATCTCTCAAATGAGAGGGGTTTGGGTTTCCATGGTTCAAGAGGAGCCACCAGGTCGATTAAGTCCGTCCCCGATATGATGTTGCATTAGAAATCCGCTCCGTTAGTGGATTAGGCATTGCGGGTGAAGCCGTAGTCGCGACCGTTAGTCCGACTGGGTGATATTGCATAACAAGCCTTAAGGATTTTTCTAGAAATTTGTTTGCGGCAAGAAGCTGTTTGTGATGTTTTCCCCCCTTTTATTTCGTGCGAGAACGAATGGTGGATTAGTATTGGAAAGGCATATTTGTGGATTGATGTGCGAATGCGCGGCTTTGTCTCGGTGGTCGACTGACTAGCCTGTGACATGTAAGTCATGTGTGGAGAGTGCCCCGGCGAGACAAGTCCCCTTATGAGAAATTGACGAGAACGCCAAAATTTTGACAAGCCCGGGCAACCGACCATGAGCGGGTGGGGTCAAGTAAGGGTTCTTAGCATCGGTTTGTTTGTGTGGCGAAATCCTGACGTGAGAAGTCATAGCTTGCAGACAAGCCCGGGTTTCGAGACCCACGAGCGGGTGGGGCCTAGACAAGAGTTCAGTGTGGCGGCTTGAATGTCATTAGGGGAAATGGAAGTACCCGTATGATGTGATGTGATGATGTATGATGATATGTTAGTTTCATGCGCTATAGGGTGCCTTGGGTGAAACCCAGGTTTGCATACATGTTGCAATGTAAGCCCCCTTTTTATTAAATGCTCAACCTAGAAATATGTTTGATGTTTGTGACATCCCAACATATTTTTTTACTCTCTTTGTATATATACATTTACATGTGAAGTGCTGACCTACAGGGTGATGGAGTGCCCCGAGATCCGCTAGGGATGGCCGGGACGAAATGTGTTGGTTACACAGTTAAGGTCAGCCTTTGCTGACCCACGTTACAATAAATTTTTACAGGGCAAGGATCGCAAGCGGAAGCAAGCTCGCCGGCCAAAAAGGCCTAAGCCTCATGAAGTGGACCCTCTTTTATTTACTTATGTTTTTTTTGAATGCTTTGCTCCATAAACTGTAATCTGGCTTGCATGTTGAGGTAGCCTAAAAGTGTTAAAGCACATTGCTCGGTTTGTTGTTGTTTCAGTTTTGGACACTGGAATGTTTTAAGGTCTTAAGGCCGTGTCGAACTCCTGTGACAGTGGGTAACTTCTAGCGTTTGTCAGTTTCCATTATTTTGTGTTCTGAGTTTTGAGATGCGTTGTTCTTTTATATCACTTTATAATGCTAAAGCTGTGGTGTCTATATGTTATGGGGCACCGGCCAGACCCATATTATATGCTCATTACATGGGAGGTGTTACAATTTGGTATTAGAGGCAGGTTAGTGTCTAGAGTAAGGTTTAGTGGTCAATTTGGCATAATCGGATTGCGAAAAAAGAGTTATCCACATAGGAGTATCGCGGGACCATACGTGTCCCGGTGTCTAAGTTTTGCAAATAGAAGTTGATTCTTGTTCTACCTTGCTTTTGCTAAGGGTGCAAGCAACGAGGCGGGGACATCGAGGCCACAAGAGTAGTCTTTGACGAGCAGTGCTACTGCTCCGGGCCCTATAGGCATGGGTGTAACCCTGGCCGATTTCTATCGCATGCTAGTAAAGGCAATGGTAGCAGCCCAAGCTGTAGCAGCTGCACAAGTTATGACACCTATTGCATATGTAGTGACTCCCGTTACCCTAGATGTAGCATCGGTCATACCGGGCGGAGGAGCCAGGCAGGCATAGCCGTTGGTTGAGAGAGTGGTTGTTGGGCGGGGAGACCGACAAATGAAGTACTTTCTAAGTTTTTATTCTCCAATGTTCAAGGAAGTCGGCACACCGACTGATGTGGATGACTGGTTGGCGAGGATTCAGGAACCTCTGAGGTCGGCATAAACACTAGAGGAGAAGCAGTCACAGTTCGCAACCTTTATGTTGGAAGTCGATGCTAAGTTGTGGTGGGTGAGCCATAGCGGCCACCAGTTTCCTGGACGCACCCCGCCCATGGAAGAGTTCGGGAATGCCTTATTAAAGAAGTATATCCCTTCGTCGACGAGGTTAGCCCTTTAGAGGCAGTTTTTGCACTTGGTGCAGTGTGAAAAGATTGTGGATGAGTACGTACAGGAATTTACTCGTTTGGGTCATTATGCGGGAACGACCATGACCGATGATGAGGAGAGGGAGAAACTCTTCTACCATGGGTTGAGAGAGAATTTGAGACAACCCCTTATAGCTATGAAGAATGCGTATTTCAACGAGTTGATTGAGGCTGTCAGGATGTTGGAAAGTGATATGGAGTGAAGCCAACATCGTAAGGGGCTCGCAATCAAGCAGGGAGAGGGAAAGCCTTCTCAATTGCAAAGGAAATCTGAAGGAAGTAAGTGGAAGAAGAAGACACATCCCTTCAGGTCATGGGAGAAGAGCAGTATAATGTCGGGGGGATCTCGCTTCAAGGGACCACTAACGTGCTTCAAGTATGGCAAGTCAGGCCACATAGCTCGATTTTGCACTGAGGGTGACACTGAACAAGAGCCAAGACAGGAGCAGTCAGTGCATTCCGGTCCCAGCGTCCCAGAGAAAGGGAAAATGGCGGAGTCGAGCGCTTCACGGTTCCAATCCGTGCAGCCAAGGGATTACAACCTTGGGCAATATGAAGCATTCGACAACCCGATGTGGTGACAGGTATGGGAAAGTTTAAGATTGTTTATTGGCTTTAGACTTTCGAGACTTTTATGTGTGTTTTATGTGTATTAGGCTTCATGCTAGTTTTCAGTTACCCCGCTAGGGTATTGTTCGACACGAGAGCGTCACACTCCTTTCTTGTAGAAAACTTTATTCGGAGAATTGGAGTAGAGCCCTCTTCAGCGAACGCAGAGCTTAGGGTGCGCATGCCCAATGGGTCTTTCATGACTACAAGGATGAAAAGGCGCATTGGATGGATTTTAAACGGAATTGACTTCGTGTTAGTAACAGCGATCCTACCGTTGGCTGAATTCGATGTGATCTTGGGGATGGACTGGCTTGCAGAGCAGCGAGCCAGTATTGATTGTTTATCAAAGTTGGTGACCCTGAGGAGCGAATGAAAGGAGGAAGTCAAGTTTGAGGGCCTTAGTAGAGTGGCATGCTCCTTGATTTCGGCCATGCAAATGGTGCAGGAAGTTAACCGGGGAGGAGCAGCTTTTGTAGCGTTGTTGGAAGTTCACCTTTCTAAGCTATCAATTGGAGAAGTGCCGGTAGTGGCAAATTTCGAGGATGTGTTTCCTGAGGAGCTTCCTGGAGCACCCCCTCGGTGGGAGATCGATTTCACGATTGAGTTAGTGTCAAAAGCTAGGCCAGTGTCATGTCCTCATTTTAGGATGGCACCAGAGGAGTTGGCCGAGCTCAAAGTACAGTTGTAGGAACTATTGGAGCAGGGGTATATCATAACCAGCTCATCTCCATGGAGCGCGCTGGTGTTGCTTGTAAAGAAGAAAGCTGGTAGTATGCGGTTGTGCATAGACTAATATGAACTGAATAAACTGATCATCAAGAATAAGTATCTGATTCCACGGATAGATGACATGTTAGACCAGTTGGTGGGGTCGGTGGTGTACTCTAAGTTGAACTTGAAGTTAGGGTATTATCAGTTGCAGATTCGAGATAAGGACATACCCAAGACAACGTTTGGTACGAGATATGATCACTTTGAGTTCTCGGTAATGTCGTTCGGGCTGACGAACGCACCATCGGTATTCATGAATTTGATGAACCGAGTGTTTCGGGAGTACTTAGACTCATTTGTGGTAGTCTTCATCGATGATATTTTGGTATACTCCAAATCAGAGGTAGAGCATGAGACTCACTTGAGAGTTGTCTTGCATGTGTTGAGAGAGAACCAGCTTTATGCAAAGTTCTCGAAGTGCGAGTTCTGGTTGGAGAAGGTGGTATTTTTGGGCCATGTGATTAGTGGTGATGGGGTGGCGGTGGATCCAGTGAAAGTTGAGGCTATCAGGGATTGTCCAGTTCTGAGCACCATGGGAGAAGTCCGGAGTTTTCTTGGACTAGCCGGGTACTATAGAAGATTTATGGTAAACTTTTCACTGATAGCTCTGCCCCTCACCACTCTGACTTGTAAGGACCAGAATTTCGTGTGAACTCAGGAGTGCAATCAAGCGTTTGACACCTTGAAAGAAAGGTTGATGTCGGCTCCAATCCTAAATCTTCCGAAAGGGACTGAAGGATTTATGATCTTCAGCGACACATCAGGTTGCGGTTTGGGTTGTGTGCTAGTGCAGCATGGAAATGTGATAGCCTTTGGGTCTAGATAGTTAAAATCTCATGAGAGGAATTATCCCGTCCATGACTTTGATCTGGCGGCGGTAATTTTTGCGTTAAAGTTGTGGCGACACTATGTGTATGGCACGAAGGTGTAGATCTTCACAGAGCACAAAAGCCTGAAATATCTTCTAGATCAAAAATATTTGAACATGCGGCAGCGCAGGTGGGTTGAGTTTCTTGGGGACTACGACGTGGCGATTCAATATACGCCAGGCAAGGCCAACGTGGTGGTTGATGCCTTAAGTATTAAATATTCTAGACAAGGGAACTGGATTGAAGCTCATGATGAGCGGTTTGTGCGAGATTTTGAGTCCCTCGGCATGAAATGTATAGCAAGAGGCGAGTCTAGCATGGCTTGGTCGAACTAGATCGAGTTGCAAAGTGACTTATCTGATCGTATTTAGGAAGCAACCAGTGTGAATGCAGAGTTCCAGCCATTTGTGGTGGAAGCTCAAAAAGGCGAGGGTAATACCTGGGAGATGGCTGGTGGGATCTTAAAGAAGGATGTAAGGCTATTCTTACTGCAGTTCGACAAACTCCATGAAGAGTTGATGTTTGAGACCCATTTTACGAAGTACTCCATTCACCTGGGCAATACAAAGATGTACTTGGATATGAAGAAATCCTTTTGATGGCCTGGATTGAAACAGGATGTAGCTTTGTATATAAGTCGGTGCCAAACTTGTGCCTTAGTGAAGGCTGAGTGTTAGAAGCTGGGCGGGTTCCTGAAGCCCCTTCCTATCCTTGAGTGAAAATTTGACGACATCTTCATGGATTTTTTGTATGACTTACCTCGATCGCAAAAGGGTAACGATGCGGTTTGGGTGATCGTGGATCGCTTGACCAAAGTGGCTCATTTCATCCCGAATCGGAAGGAGGATGATATGGAAAAGCTGGTAGAATTGTATGTTCGCAATATTGTGTGGTTGCATGGAATTCCAAAGAGTATTATTAGTGATTGTGATGGACAGTTTACATCCAAGGACTGGAGATTGGTACAGAAGAGTATGTTCATAAAGCTTAAGTTTAGTACGGTGTTCCATCCTCAAACCGATGGTCAAACGGAAAGGACGAATCGTACAATGGAGGAATGCTGAGAATGTGTACCCTTGATTTTGGGAAGAAGTGGGAAAATCACCTTTTCATGGTGGAGTTTGCCTACAACAATAGTTTCCAGACGAGTATCAAAATGGCGCCATATGAGCCTTTGTATGGAAGGCGGGGTCGAACACTGATGTCATGGATAGAGCCGGGAGACACCAAACTTTTGAGAAAAGAGGTGGTGGTCTATGCTTGCGAGTTAGTGCGAACAATTCAGGAGCGCATGAAGGTTGCTCAAGATCGGCAGGAGAAGTATTTCAATGCGCGTCATAAGAGCGTGGAGTTTTCATTAGGCGACTGGGTGTATCTAAAGATTAAACCGTTCAACGGTGTTTCACGGATTCGTCGACTCAAGAAGTTGAGTCCGCAGTTTTTGGGGTTGTTCAAAGTTGTGGAACGCATTGGAGAAGCAGCTTACCGGTTGGCATTGTCCCCAGATCTGAGCGGATTACACAATGTATTCCATGTTTCTGTTTTAAGGAAAGCCATGGTGGAGACAAGCGTTGTGGTTGAGTCGACGGCGGTGTCGGTAGAGGAGGACTTGAGGACGAAAGTCCGTCCGGTCGGCATAGAGGATTCAGAAGCTCGACAGTTGCGAAATAAAGAGGTTAAGCTCGTGAAAGTGCGTTGGGATAATTGTGGGCAAGAAGAATTCTCCTGGGAGTGTGAGCAAGCAATGCGAGAAGACTTTCTAGATATTTTTGCTTCAAGTATGTCTTGTTGTTTGAGTACATGTTAAATTTCGAGGACGAAATTCTTTTAGGGGGGAGAGTTGTAACACCCCAGATTTTCTAACTTGAGGCTCTGGGCGCTACCGCGCAGCGGTAGGTTGATATCGCCCGACAGTAGCCTTATTTCGTCGAGTGGGAGGCATCGAGTGGAAGGCATCGAGTGGTTGCATGTAGCGTTAGTTAGTTACCGCTTGGCGGTAGCCTTGTTCATCGAGTCGTGAACGTCGAGATGAAGGCGTCAAGACGAAAGTGTCAAGTAAGCTGTCGCACGGCGGTATCGCTACCGCTGGCGGTAGTGTTGCTTTTTTAGGCTGACGGCATGGGAACTTAGCGCGTCGTGTTAGGTTGCTACCCCCGACGGTAGCATGTGGGAGCAGTTTCATAATAGCTGAGTTTAGGTCGTCCGATCCTTCTTGGGATGTAATCCTATGACCCAGGACACTCCGTCCAAGAGGCTTAAGTGGGGATGAAAGGTTGTTTTCCCTCATTTCTTCCCACTTGAGTGAGAGTTAGGGTTTTGGGAGATTTTGGAGGAGGAGGAAGAAGAAGGGTATCTTCCGTCATTGACGCAACTCCGAGGCTTCCTTCGTCGATCCGAGGCTAGATCCATGGAGAGGACTTGAAGGCACACACTTTCATCCGTGCAAATCGAGATCTTCATAGCTAGGAAGATGAGTCGTAAGGTAACGACACTTCTACTCTCGGCTTTTAGGATGCGTGTATAGCATCTGTTTCTTGTTTTCTTTCAAGCATGTAGGCACCAGATCTCTCAAATGAGAGGGGTTCGGGTTGAAATGATTCAAGAGGAGCCACTGAGTCGATTGTGTTCTTCCCCGGCATGATGTTGCATTAGAAATCCGCTCCGCTAGTGGATAAGGCATTGTGGGTGAAGCCATAGTCGCGACCGTTAGTCCGACTGAGTGATGTTGCATAACGATCCTTAAGGATTTTTCTAGAAATTTGTTTGCAGCAAGAAGTCATTTGTGATGTTTGTCCCCCCCCCCCTTTTATTTCGTGCGAGAATGAATGTTGAATTAGGGTGGGAAAGGCTATGTTTGTGGATTGATGTGCGAAGGTGTCGCTTTGTCTCTATGGTTGGTTGGCTAGCCCGTGACATGCAAGTCATGTATGGAGAGTGCCCCGACAAGACAAGTCCCCTTCTAAGAAATTGACGAGAACGCCAAGTTTTTGACAAGTCCGGGCGATGAAGCCAATGAGCGGGTGGGGTCAAGCAAGGGTTCTTAGCATCAGTTTATTTGTATGACGGAATCTTGACGTGAGAAGTCAGAGATTGCTTGCAATACCGGGTTTTGAGACCCACGAGGGGGTGGGGCCTAGGCAAGAGTTCCGTGTGGTAGCTTGAATGCCATTAGGGGAAAATGGAAGTACCCGTGTGATGTGATGTGATGATGCATGATGATATGTTAGTTTCATGCACTATAGGGTGTCTTGGGTGAAACCCAGTTTGTATACATGCTGCATTTTAGGCCCTCTCTTTATTAAATGCTCAACCTAGAAACGTGTTTGATGTTTGAGACATCTCAACCTGTTTCTTTACTCTCTATGTATATATACATTTGCATACGAAGTGCTGACCTGCGGGGTGATAGAGTGCACCGGGGTCCGCTAGGGACAGCCAGGAGGAGATGTGTTGGTTACACTGTTAAGGTCAGCCTTTGCTTACTCACGTTACGACAAATTTTTACAGGGCAAGGATCTCAAGCTGGAGCAAGCTCGCCAGCAAAAAAGGCTTAAGTCTCATGAAGTGGACCCTCTTTTATTTACTTATGTTTTGTTGAATGCTTTGCTTCATGAACTGTAATCCGGCTTGCATGTCAAGGTACCCTAGGAGTGCTAAAGCATGTTGCTCTGTTTGTTGTTGTTTTAGTTTTTGGCACTAGAATGTTGTCAGGCCTTAAGGTTGTGTCGAACTCCTGTGATAGTGGATAACTTCTAGTGTTTGTGGGTTTTCGTTGTTTTGTGTTCTGAGTTTTGAGATGCATTGTTCTTTTAAATCACTTTATAATGGTAAAGCTGTGACGTCTATATATTGTGGGCCCTGACCGGACCCATATTATATGGTCATTATAGGGGAGGTGTTACAAGATGAAGGTTAAGGCTAGGAGGGTGTTGGCCTCGGATGGACCATTGTTCGAATTTTCAGGGGAGAGGAAGGAAGTTGAGGGAGGGGTAGGTCTTCATGTGATATTGGGAGGGTATCAAGGAATTACCAGTTCGTCATCATTGACACTCCGAGCAGCTACACCGCCATCTTTGGCGACCCCTCATCAGCGTCTTTCATTGTGTCCCCTCCTCATTCTATCAGTGCTCCAAGTTCAATAGTTGGGGGGTCCAAGTATGAATCAGAGGAGACCCGAAGGTGGCAAGTCAGTGCAATGTAACGGCTGTCAACACCATTTCCTGGATGGCGGAGGCGGAAGAGTTGGGGAGAGAGCTGGTGGTAGAAGAGGAGTCATAAGTGAGCAGGGGAGGAGAAGTTGAGGAAGTGGAGATGACGGAGGGGATGGTTCATGCCCCAGAGGTTGAGGGAGTAGAGTTGTAGGAGAGTCGAGCGGAGACGATGGAAGTTGAAGAAGCAAAGGGGGAGGAAGCACTAAATTCAGGGGGATATCGCCTCCAGAATGTGGAGGGGGAGACCCTATGCCACACCTGGAGAGGTAATGATTTGAAGCGCTTCTACCCTTGAGCCTTATAAGTAGTATACTCTCTGTTTTTATTATTAATTCTCCTATTAGCTGGCAAGGCTGGAAGTCACTCTATGGTAGTTGAAATGTTGACCCCGAGAAGATCCTTCTGACCAGGCTCCCATTAGCTGGTAGGGATGGAATTCACTCGGTGGTGGTTAAAATATTGACCCCGAGAAGATCCCGCTGATCAGGCTCCCATTAGTTAGCATGGCTGGAAGTCACTCTGTGGTGGTTGAAATGTTGACTCCGAGAATATCCTACTGACCAGACTCTCATTAGCTGGCATGGCTTGAAGTCACTCGGTGGTAGTTAAAATGTTGACCCCGAGAAGATCCCGCTAACCAGGCTCCTGTTAGCTGGCGGGGCTGGAAGTCACTCGGTGGTAGTTGAAATGTTGACCCTGAGAAGATCCCGTTGATTAGGCTCCCATTAGCTGGCAGGGCTGGAAGTCACTCAGTGGTGGTTGGAATGTTGACCCCGAGAAGATTCCGCTGACCAGACTCTTATTAGCGACAGGGCTGGAAGTCACTCGGTGGTGGTTGGAATGTTGATCCTGAGAAAATCCCGCTGACCAGGCTCACATTAGCTGGCAGGGCTGGAATTCACTCGGTGGTGGTTAGAATGTTTACCTAGAGAAGATCTCGCTGACCAGGCACCCATTAGTTGGCAGGGCTGGAAGTCACTCGGTGGTGGTTGAAATATTAACCCCGAGAAGATCCCGTTGGCCAGGCTCCCATTAGCTGGTAAGGCTAAAAGTCACTCGGCGGTGGTTGGAATGTTGAGCCCGAGAAGATCCTACTGACCAGGATCTCATTAGCTGGCAGGGCTAGAAGTCACTCGGTGGTGGTTGAAATGTCGACCCCGAGATGATCCCGCTGACCAGGCTCTCATTAGCTGGCAGGGCTGGAAGTCACTCGGTGGTGGTTGGAATGTCGACCCAGAGAAGATCCCGCTGACCAGGCTCCCATTAGCTGGTAGGGCTGGAAGTCACTCGGTGGTGGTTGAAATGTTGACTCCGAGAAGATCCCGCTGGCCAGGCTCTCATTAGGTGGTAGGGCTGGAAGTCACTCGGTGGTGGTTTAAATGTTGACCCTGAGAAGATCCCGCTGACCAGGATCCCATTAGCTGGCAGGGCTAGAAGTCACTTGGTAGTAGTTGAAATGTTGACCCCGAGAAGATCCCGCTGACCAGGCTCCCATTAGCTGACATGGCTGAAAGTTACTCGGTGGTGGTTGAAATGTTGACCCCGAGAAGATTCCGCTGACCAGGCTCCCATTAGCTAGCAGGGATGGAAGTCACTCGATGGTGGTTGAAATGTTTTCCCCGCAAAGATCCCGCTGACCAGGCTCCCATTAGCTGGTAGGGATGGAAGTCACTCGGTGGTGGTTGAAATGTTGATCCCGAGAAGATCCCGTTGACCAGGCTCCCATTAGCTGGCAGGGCTGGGAGTCGCTCGGTGGTAATTTGAAATGATGATCTCTAGCTAATCCATCTGTCAAAGCCATCACCTAGCTAGCAGGCCTGGAAGACCCTCAGTGGACGTAGTGAAGAACTTTGGAAAGGGATGGCCCAAGGGGAATGACGCTTATTCAGCATGGCAGGCGGGACCTAGGTGCGCGAGTGGGGTTTGTATGGCGTAAAGACTCATTCGGCAAGGCCCCTTCGGCAATACCCATTTGGCAGACTCTCTCGACGGATTAGCCTCTCGAAGTGAGGAATCAAGGTCGTCTCGCACCAGACTCAATCCACGCACGTAAGGCCGTTATGGTCACCACCTAAGAGCCTGAGGCAAGTGCGAATGTGCATAGCTGGGGGCAGGCTTTTGCTAAAAAACCTTTGGGCAAGGGCGATTTGGTCAACTCCTAGGAACTAAGGGTTGCGACGAGTGAATATACGGGAACGTCTGCGAATGGTAAGGAATGAGAAATGATAAACTAACAATAGACAGTCATTTCGGCAAGAGACACAAAACTTAGAAAATTCGTATTTATATCTCAAAAAATGTTCTTACAAGTGGGGGTTTCTCCCCTGGCATGACATCAAGAAAAAGAAAATACAGTCAAAAAAGGAAAAGCGGAAGGTCTTCAGGAGGAGTTGCTGGGCTTCTCGCTGGAAGATCCTTCGCTCCCACGGAGGGGTGAATCAACGTCGTTGCCGCGCTGGAGGTCCTCGTCCTTGGGCGCGTCGATTGGGGTGAGAATTCAGGGGAGTATGTGTGAGAAGTAGCGAACAAAAGACTAAAGTAGCGAACAAACGACTAGAAAACAAGCCGGAACTTTGAATAATTGAAATTTTATTATCCAAAAAGATATCATTTACAAAGGTATGGCCTCTCTTTTATAGAATGGAGGAGAGAGGATAGAATACAAACTAACAATGTGAGACTAAAGCTATACATCAGATCCGGGCGGCTAGAACAATAGACCGGAACAGGCCGCGCGGTTAGACAATGTTCTAACCGCTCGGCAATACCAGAAGCAAGAGAGAGATGCGGTAGGAGACCGCTAGACCGTCCGGTTTCCAAGCCGCCGGAGATAAACCGTCAGACCGCCGGACACCACACAGCAACAGTCTGGATATCAACCCGCCGGACACAAACCGCCAGACCGCCCGGTCTTCAACCCGCCAGGCTCAAACTGCTAGACCGCCCGGTCTCATACTTCGGCACTCCCCCTCAAGCTGGAGCATAGATATCAATCATGCCCAGGTTGTCACAGATATGGAAGAAGGAAGTAGAAACCGGCTTGGTGAAGATATCTGTCAACTCTTTGTCGGAGGTAATGAACGGAGTGCAAATCTGTCTCTTCAAGACCTCTTCTCGGATGAAATGGCAGTCGACCTCTATATGTTTCGTTCTCTCATGGAAAACCGGATTTTTGGATATGTATATAGCGGCTTTGTTGTCATAGAACATAGGCAGAGGATAGTCGTAGACCTCTCCTAGGTCAAGCATGAAAGCCCGCAACCATTTTAACTCACACGTGGTTGACGCCATACTCCGGTATTCGGCTTCTGCACTGGACCTTGAGACAACAGACTGCTTCTTGCTCTTCCAGCTCACAAGATTACCTCCAATAAATGTGCAAAAACCCGATGTAGATTTACGGTCACCTTTATCATCCGCATAGCTTGAGTCTGAGTAGGCTTCAACTCTCAGATGACCATGCTTCTGAAAGAGTAGCCCTTTTCCTGGTGCTGCTTTGACATACTCTAGTATCTTCAAGGCAGACTGAAGAAGACATTCCCTGGGAGCTTGCATGAACTGACTGACCTTGCCTACAGCATAGACGATGTCGGGTCTGGTCACTGTGAGATAAATGAGTTTGCCCACCAGACGTCTATACCTCGTGGCATCAGATATAAGAGGTGAGTCATCTGTCCATATTTTGTCCTCTCCAGTGGCCATGGGATACCAGGCCGGTTTGGCACCGGTCAATCCTGCCTCTTGTTGAAGATCAAGAGCATACTTCCTTTGGGAGAGAATCAAAGAGTCGGGCTTCCGAGAGATTTCTATCCCCAAAAAATATTTCGGAGAGCCCATATCCTTTGTGACTAGGTGTTGACGGAGGTGTTTCTTTGTCAAGTCCACCCCAGCCTGGTCATCGTCGGTAAGAAGAATATCATCCACATACACCGCCAAAACCACAAAGCCCGATACGGTTTTGCGAATAAACAATGAGTGATCGGCTGAACTTCTTGTAAAGCCAATGGCAGCAACAATGTCACTAAACTTGTCGAACCATGCCCGAGAGCTCTGTTTTAGGCTGTAGATGGCCTTCTTCAACTGGCATACTCGTGTCTCCCACTGAGCAACATACCCAGGAGGTTGCTCCATATAGACATCCTCCTGAAGATCCCCATACAGAAAAGCATTCTTGACATCAAGCTGGGAAATAGCCCATTCCCTGTTGATGGCCACAAAAAGAAGAAGCCGAATGGTGTTGAGGCGAGCAACTTGGGAGAAAGTATCAAAATAGTCAACTCCATAAGTCTGATTAAAGCCTTTGGCCACCAGTCGGGCTTTGTAACGATCCACAGTGCCGTCTGGGCGAAACTTCACAACGAACACCCAGCGGCAGCCAACCACATCAGTACCTACCGGTGGAGGAACAAGGGTCCAGGTACCCCTTTCAGTAAGAGTGGCGATTTCCTCATCCATGGTAGATTTCCAATGAGGAATAACAAGAGCCTCCTGGTAAGTGCTGGGAGTGGTAGTAGCCGAGATAGCCAAAGCAAAGCACCTACGAGATGGAGTAAGCCGATCATAGGAAACAACAGCCGCAAGCGGGTGTTTGGTACACGCCCGCACCCCTTTGCGAAGGGCAATGGGAAGATCCAGGTCGTCTTGTGCCTCAGGGACCGGAGCGTCCGTGGCGGAGAAAGCTGGCCTGGGACTAGAGAGACGGCTGCGGAGAAGAAGGAGGGGAGATAATAGGGAGAGGAGGAGACGGAGGAGGAGATGATATAGGAGGGGAGACGTCGATATGCGTGGAAGGATCACAGAGAGATGGTGGAGAGTCAGAGACAGCAGGAGGAAGCGGGGATGGAGAAGAAAAGTAGGATGCATTTTCGAAGAAGGTGACGTCCGCGGAAACAAACTGTTTGCGCAGAACGGGATCAAAACAACAATAGCGTTTTTGAGTGGTCGAGTATCCCAAAAAGACACATTTTGTGGAACGGGGGGAAAGCTTGTCACGGGTAGCAGACGGAGCATGCACAAAAGCCGTACATCCAAAGATACGGAGAGGAAGAGGAAAGGGTTCCTTGCCCGGGTAGAGAATGGAGAAGGGGGTCTTGTCGTGAAGAACCGAAGAGGGAATGCGATTGATGAGATAGTAGGCAAGAAGAACAGCATAGCCCCAGTAGGAGCGAGGTACCTGCATCTACGTCATTAGAGTGCGAGCGATATCGAGGAGATGACGGTTTTTACGCTCCGCCACCCCATTTTGCTGGGAGGTGTAAACACAGCTGGTCTGATGAATAAGACCATGTTGCATACAAAAAGACGAAAACTCATGACTGAGGTATTCTTTAGCATTATCAGAGCGCAGTACTTTAATAGAAATATCAAACTGAGTTTTAATCATATTATAAAAAGATTGTCAGACAGATAAGAGTTCAGAGCGATCTTTTAAAAGATACACCCAGGTACATCTAGAGAAATCATCAATAAAAGTTACGAAATAAGAACTACCCCGACCAACGGTGAGAGTAGGAGCAGGACCCCAGACATCGGAATGAATGAGATCAAAAGGGCGGGAGGAACCATGGCCTTGCTTCGGCGGGAAGGAGGAGCGGTGATGTTTGCCAAGCTGACACACATCACAGTTGAGCGGAGGACTGGTCTGAGGTAAGTGGGGAAGAAGCTGACGAAGAATCCGAGGAGGAGGATGTCCAAGGCGAAGATGCCATTGAAGCAGATCAGTAGACGAGGAAGAGAAGGCGGACAGAGTGGAAACATTGTCGAGGAAGTAGAGACCGCCGCTCTCAGTCCCAGTAGCAATCGTCCGTTGGGTCCTCGGGTCCTGAAAATAACAAGAAGTAGGAGTAAATAAGACAGAACACTGAAGTTCCTTGCATAAAGTAGTAACTGAGAGCAAATTGCAAGGGAACTTCGGGACATAGAGAGTGTCCGCTAAGCAAAGCGATGGGGTGACTTGAACCATGCCCGTTCCGTGAACCGGGGAAGGCGAACCATCCGCAACAAGAACCGGGGGTAACCGATCATGCGTCTCTAGGAGAGAGAAGCAGTGAAGGTTTCCGGTCATGTGATTTGTAGCACCAGAGTCAATCAGCCATTTACCTTGGGTAACGACGTGTGCACTACCTGAGGTCGTGGCCACAGAAGCAGATGGCCGAGAGGAGGCGGAGGTTGAGGAAGAAGTATCACCGGAGGGACGAAGATGAGGATGTTTCTGCCAGCAGCGGTCAACAGAGTGGCCGGTACGACCATAGTGAGAGCAGAGGAATCTTGACGGACCACGCGTGCCAGAGTGGCTGCGACCACTATTGCCACCCCGCTGAACTTGGTGAGCATAGGAGTCCTGTGGAGGAGGGGAGGACAATAGAGGACGGTGGAGCAGTGATGTAACAGCGGCGATGCGAGCCGCGGTGGCATCCAAGGTGGGAGACTCGGCTTCGCCCAAGATCTGCTGGCGGATCATATCAAAAGACTCAAGGAGCCGTAGAAGATAACAAACAACCAGGAGTTCCTGGAAGTGTTTGTGTTGCTCGGCCAAGTCCGCGGAGAAAGGGCGATTCTGGAGGATTTCAGAGCCAAGAGCCTGAACTTGCTGATAAGCCGCAGCAGGAGACATGGAAGGGCGAGCGAAGAGATCCGCGTAGAGAGTATAAATGTGGGATGTCTGTGCCCCCTTCGAGTAGAGAGCAGCAAGGTGAAGCCATGCGGTCTTGACCGTCTCATCATGGCGTATGATAGGAAGACATTCATCGGAGAGGCTGTTAGCCAACCACGTTCGGACAAGCGCATCACTGGCATCCCAGTCATCAAATTCAGCAGAGTCTAGAGGAGGAGGGTCATCGGTGAGGTGATGACGTTTGCGCAGAGAGCGAAGAAGAAAGGTGAAAGAAACGCTCAAATCCGGATAGTTGGAGCCAACAAGTTTAGAAACCGTGCCAAGGTTGCCAGAGGGAGTAGGAAGCGGCGTCGGAGTGGCGATGGGAGTGGTGGTAGTGGAGGTTTCAGAAAGGGCCATAGGAGAAATCTGTGAGAAGTCGCGCGGTTAGAATACAATCCGCGCGGATAGGAAGAAGAAGAGCTGCGACGGTCACGATGACAGACACCAGCGGCCAGAGAAGCCACGACCAAGCCGCAGATCCAAGCAGGGAAAGAAGTCGAGCGGCTAGAAGATAGACCGCGCAAACAGAAGGGATGAACGAACAAGGCAAAAAAAGGCAGCAGGTCGCGGCGAGCAAAGATACAGGTCGCTGCGACTGAAAGGCAGGAAAAGACGGTCGCGCGGACAGGGCACAAGCAGGCGGAAGAGACAAACCGCGAGAACAGGTCGCAAGAGGAAGGGGCAAGCCGCACGGACAGGGTGCAAGCAAGCGGAAGAGAAACCGCGAGAACAGGTCGCGAGAGAAAAAAGAGGCAAGCCGCGCGGACAGGGCGCACATAATCAGGAGGAGAAGATCGAGTCCTCTGATACCATGTGAGAAGTAGCGAACAAAAGACTAAAGTAGCGAACAAACGACTAGAAAATAAGCCGGAACTTTGAATAATTGAAATTTTATTATCCAAAAAGATATCATTTACAAAGGTATGGCCTCCCTTTTATAGAATGGAGGAGAGAGGATAGAATACAAACTAACAATGTGGGACTAAAGCTATACATCAGATCCGGGCGGCTAGAACAACAGACCGGAACAGGCCGCGCGGTTAGACAATGTTCTAACCGCTCGGCAATACCAGAAGCAAGAGAGAGATGCGGTAGGAGACCGCTAGACCGTCCGGTTTCCAAGCCGCCGGAGATAAACCGTCAGACTGCCGGACACCACACAGCAACAGTCTGGATATCAACCCGCCGGACACAAACCGCCAGACCGCCCGGTCTTCAACCCGCCAGGCTCAAACCGCCAGACCGCCCGGTCTCATACTTCGATAGTATGCTCCGCATTTTGAGCCTCTCACTTCCTTCCAATAGAAGTACGACCTCTCGCAGTACCTCGATCGCGTGCTTAGCCGCCCCCTGGGCATTCTCCTGCATCTCATCTCGATCTCGTGGTTGGTGTATTAATGTAGCCTACCCTTCTCGTCGGAAGGTGGCGGGACGAGGAGCTCTCGCAAGCGCTTGTTCTCAGACTTCAACCCCGTGACCTCGTGTTCAAGGCTAGCCACCTGCGCGCGTAGAAATTCAACACTCGCGGGGTCCTGCATAAAAGATTTAGAGTTGGCATAAATTAAAGAGGGAATGCGAGAGGCTAGCGAAGTCTCACTCACCCCTTGCGTCAGGCGACTGGCGAGAAGGTCCTTAGAGGCCTTCAGCTTGTCCTTCAGAGAGGCAACCTCCGTCGAGGCTAGATCCTACGACCTCTGAACGTCGCCCAGTTTCCGCTTGAGGCTGAGGTTTTGGCGCGATGACATATGCACAAGATCAAGGGCCCGAAGCTGGGCCCGCACAGCCTCATGCGCTAGGGTCCGGGTCAACTCTGCATCAAGAATGTTGTCGTCCTCCCGACTGTACAGGCCAAAGGCGAATGCGAAAGCATCGCCGCAGGTGGAATCTTATTTGATCCACAAGGGGAGGAGAGTGGAAATGGAGGCCCGGTTTGCTTTGCGGTCCCATTGGAGCAGCGGTTGACCTGCCTCATCCATATACTTCTCGCCGAGGCCGAAATTTTGGTGCCCTCTCGGCACTGGCCCTGCGGGATCCTCCTCCGTCGCAGTGATGATCTTGGTGGCAGTGCTTGTCGTATCTGTCACGGCCAGGGTTCTGGCGGGGGCTTTGACGACGAACTTACCCTTGTACATCGCTGATGTTTTGGTTTTCTTGGAGGATGTTGGGGGAGGAGCATCCGACTTTTGCTTCGGGGCACTACCCTGGGATGAGGTACTCGACTCTTCCCTGTAGGCCGCGGCTGCGGATGAGGCGAGAGAGAGCCGTGGGCGAGAACTTCGGTTTCCTCATACGGTTGTCGAAGGGGGACCTCTCGCTCACCTGTACGGACAATAAGGGTAAGTTTTACCAATCCAAGGTGTAAATTCAAAAGCAGGGGATAGAGTGGTACCTTACCCGACGAGAATGGGCGTGAGAGAGTCCAGGTTCCGACACAGATACCTGACATCAAAATTCTTTGTGTCGAAGAAGGCGTGAATGGCGGTCTCGTGGCCCCCGAGTGCGAAAGGCATGTAAGTTGCCACATCATACTAAACTGCCGAGAGGGGGCGTTGCCAAAGTTCCCCGACACGAAGACGAACTTCTGGGGCCAGAAGTGGTTCTTGTTGGCGAGAACACTATTCTTGATCATCTGGCCCGAGAAGAAGACGATCTCGCTCTTGGCTCTGAAATTGAACAGCTTTCGGAAGACTGAGAGATTGAACTCGATTCGCTCCTCATGCATGTAACAGGCAAATGCTACCAAGATGGCGACAAAATTTGGATTCAGCTGGGCAGGAACAACTCCGAAGTACCGAAGGGTCTGGCGCACCTTCGGCCACAGGGGGAGGCAGAATCCCACCTCGAAGTGTTCGAGAGGGATGGTGAGATCCCCTTCCGGCAGGAAGTTAATCTTGTCAGAGCTATCAAGATGGCGCGCGACGAACCCCGGCGGCACATAGTTGGAAATGGCGGAAAGATACTCATCTTCAGTCAGCTTGCAGGGGGAAGTCGTGGTCGATGAAGCCTTGTTCACACCGAGTCTGGCCGTCAGTCTCTCTAGGCATCCTGCAAATGTGAGAGGGAAGCTGGGTTTGCGTAGACACTTGGCCTCGAAGTCACGAATGTGCGAGAGAGTAGTACGAAGACTCGGAGTCAAAATGATAGTAAATGTGATAGGTGAAGGGCCTATTTATAGAAAACATTGGGTAATTATGTGGTTCATCAGGCGTCAGGGGTGCGAATAGCAATTCCATCATCCCGGCACTTCGTAATCCACCCCGCCTTCCCGCCGCTCTGCCCACATGCGAATGGTGAATGCCTCCAGTAAAGACCCTGGGTAAGTAGAAAGCACATCGAGACGGGTATAAAGAGAGACACAACGTGGCGGTAGGGCATTCAGTGAAGGTATCAAACATTGAGCAAGGTAAAAGCATCGCTTAAAATGCAAAAGGTCACTCGACATGCAAAAGAAAACTTAACTGTATTATTACAAAACAAAACAGAAAGGGTACAGATAAACAAAGGGCAAGCAGAAGGCTAGGTGAGGGGTGGAGAGAGTCTGCATACTTAGTACTAGATCCATTGCCAGCGGCACCGACCTCGCCTCCCTGACCTCGGAGGCACTCGCGGATAGTAATACGCGCTCATAGCTGTCAGCTCCTGGTGGACCAAGCGCATCTGGTCCCGTCGCGCGACCAAGCGCATCTGGTCCCGGGCTCGTGCGATGTGCCTTCCGGGAGATGTCTCCTCGCACCCGCCTCCCTGCCGCTCCATCACACTGATAAGGTGAGAGTAATCCATCTCAAAAGCACTCAGCCGGCATTCGGTGGCTGCTTGATGTGCATCTGCGTGATTAGAGGCCTCTCCGCTGCGCCCAGATGACCTTTCCCAGGACTTCCACCATCCGCTCCTTCATCAACTCGGCATCGCGAGGATCGCCGAGAAAGCCCGCGAGCTCGCTGGGGGAGGGAGTCGGCGATAGCTCTTCATCATGGTCAGGGTCGGTCGTCGGGACCCTCTGATAATCTGGCAAGGGAGTTCAGTCTTTAGCGAAATCAATTTCAAGCGGGAAGGGGAAGTGCGTTCTTATTTACCTGGCGCAGGGACGACACCTTCGTCCAGTTGCTGGCGAGAAGGTCCTGGTCTTCCTTCGAAGAGCCTCTCGGGGAAGGATTGGCGCGATTTTCCTCGTCCCAGACGGGTTGTCTTCTGCTCCGTGAGAGGGATCTCGGCTGGTTGTGAGGTGTCGGTTGTCTTTTCGGTCAAAGGATGAGAACACGATGCGGGATCTTGTGGGTTCTCGACAGCCGGGGTCTTCGACGCTGGACTGACCAAGCCCATAGTACCAAAGGGGACATCTGCGAGGAATGATGTGAGCGGGACATGAACTAAGGAATGTGAGAAGGTGACAAGTCGATTACCAGAGGCGAGTGGGTGTTCGGTCCTGGCAACTTGAGGGGAGGCCTCCTGGACCAGTTGTTCATTCCCACCGGAGGGTTGGGACGCATCAGCATTACCTAGGGGAACCCCAGCACGCATTCCGTCGGTGGATCCTGCGAGTGGACCAACTTCTCAGTATAACAAGCTTCTTCGGGTTATCGACACGATAGGGGTGAGTAAAGTACCATTGGTAAGAGGGCAAGTTTCTCGCTTTGAGGGGTCAAAGTTGGGGAGGCAGACTTGTCCACCGTGAGGTTCTGCCGAACTGTCTTGGCCTTTCTCAGCCGATATGGCGAGTCCGCGGAACTTTTGGAAGAGAGCCACGTGGCATACCTGGAAGTTTTAGAAGTGGTCTTCGCTTGCACGGCGGCGAGGCGGTCCAGTAGTTCTTGCGAAAGCGGCTTCTGGTCCAGTTTGGCGAACATCGCTGAAGTGGCAGAAGGCCGGGGGATGAGCAGTGGATAAGTAAATGATATCATGATAAGATCAGGTCCTGGGATATATATAGGGCCATGGAGGGACTCACCAAAGATTCTTTTCCAAGTCAGAGTTTCTCGCTTTGAGGGGTCAAAGTTGGGGAGGCAGACTTGTCCACCGTGAGGTTCTGTCGAACTGTCTTGCCCTTTCTCAGCCGATATGGCGAGTCCGCGGAACTTTTGGAAGAGAGCCACGTGGCATACCTGGAAGTTTTAGAAGTGGTCTTCGCTTGCACGGCGGCGAGGCGGTCCAGTAGTTCTTGCGAAAGCGGCTTCTGGTCCAGTTTGGCGAACATCGCTGAAGTGGCAGAAGGCCGGGGGATGAGCAGTGGATGAGTAAATGATATCATGATAAGATCAGGTCCTGGGATATATATAGGGCCATGGAGGGACCCACCAAAGATTCTTTTCCAAGTCAGCAAGCCCTCACTGAATACCGGGGGTTGGACTCTTCTATCCGAGCGTAGGACTAGCTCGAAAGGAATGAGGATTGTGTACAACCATGTATTCTCTGAGTAGGAGTCCCCGACGAAGCCAAGGATTCAAAGAATCAAGCCATTCAGAGTAGGAGAGTGGGGTAGGCAGACCCACGCTCGCCCAGAGAGAGTGAATGCCTTTCGCCAAGTCGGGCGGAAGGGCTTTCGCTTAGGCAAGTGGAAGGAGTATAGAGTTAGGCGGAAAGGCTCTCGCCAAATCAGGTGGATGACTTGAGGTTCCCGCACTCGCCTTTGAGGAGTTGTGGGGGCGAATGCTCGGCTCGCCCCATCATTCGCTTCTTCAGAGCAGAGGTGCTTTCATGGGCCACTCGCCTAGTGGGGTCCGGAGGTAAAATTACCTGGATGCCCTTGGGGGTCTGCAAATAGCCTTTCAGAACAACGGAGTTACGTTGTTGGCAGACCAATTTGGGTTGCATATAACATTATCAGAATAGCAGAATGATGTTGTTTGCAGACCAGGCTTGAAATCCTATAAATAGACCATGTGGGCATTTTTGGAGGGGATCTAATTCATTTTTTGTCTTCTTCCTCCTTGGTTTATTTTGGTCTGACTGCATAAGCCCTCTAAGGTGTCCAGCTCAGCTTTAGGCTTGGGAGAGGAAGCACTCTAGAGATCTTGTGGGTGTGTGATGGGACCTCCGCGCTGCAGCTCCGGGTCAATTTTCTAGTTCCAAGTGACTGGTCGGGAGGAACTCAAGTTTGGGAGAAGTAGGTGCAAGCTACCCCTTAGGTACGAACTCTCGTTGGGATCAAATTTTAGCTCCAACAGTCCGTGCAGCTGACTTGTAGAGTAAGAGTTAGGTCGTGAAAATCAGGGGTGCTTTCAAGTAAATTTGTATATATATAATACAAATTAATTAAATTACTCTACTACTATCAATGGGTTATGTTGTTATTGTTGTTATACTCTGCAACTATCAATAGAATGTTGAAAAGGCAACATTTAAGGGGTGAGCACTCGCTCGTGATAGAAGGATGAAGAAAGTTTGGAAAGGCAACATTTAAGGGGTGAGCACTCGCTCGTGATAGAAGGATGAAAGTTTGGAAAGCAACCGAGAAAGAGTATTTTTTGATCTTCATCCAAAAATGGTGTGATTTATTATCATTATAAAGAGTACTATGGAAGCTTGTCGTGTGCTATCTCAGATGCAACTCCGCTAAAGTCTACTTGGGTAATATAACTCAGCTTATGAGGTCGTTACTAATCAGGGGCGGATCTAAGGAGGGCCGCTCCCTTGTTAAAATTCCCCGATCCGCCCGTGTCACTAATGAAGGAACTATTAACATTCAGATGCGCAATGACATGGTGGGCAGCATAAACATGCCATAAATTTTTTAGAGAGAAGTTTGACAGTGAGAATTGGACAAAGATTGCATCACAAGTTGTGCAACTCCATTGATCGTGTTTCAAATGTACCCGTCCCCAAAAATTATCAGAGACCCAAAGTTCACATGATTATCAAGCATTTTCGAGCAAGAACTGTAAAAGTTCCAATTCCTGTGGAAGTGTGATAGGAGTCCCTGGCCCCATTCTCTTCATAAAATGAACCACCATTCTTTCCCATACATAAAAAATATTTCATATAAGAAAATATGATTACTATTTGAGCAGGAGAAGAAACATTGCTCAGCCAGCTCTAAACTTGCTGGGGCGGCATCCAGGAGGGCCGACAGTGAACTCTGTACATGAATACATGATCGATCTATCCGCTCGATCTGAAAATAGTGTTTACGGATTCTCGCCTGACGAAAAATAGTGAAAAATGTTGGACCCTTTTCTGGCAGTTTTCGCGCGCTTGGATGAGCGAAGCCAGCCTTGGACTTCTTGTTGAATTTCCGGCGGCAGCTCGTCGACAACGGAGTGATCAATTTCATCGGCATTGAAATTCCATGAACCGTTTGTATATTGATAAGAAATCCTCCAATCCATGCCACGCTCATCAATGGAGTGTTTTTGTCGGGGGTTTCTCATATCCTGACCTTCATGTCTCTCATTCTCTCAACTTTGTGCTTGAATTTCTGTTCCTGCAGACATAAGAAGTTATTTTTTAACGAAATGACGAGCATTACAAACGTTCATGCATGTTACCCTACGTGTGCCCTACGTGTGCTAGGTTCCCCCCCCCCCCCCCCCCCCCATCACCACTACACTCGTATTCATTCATTAGGGTTTAATCAGCTCACTACCATCACCTTACCCTACGTCGCAATATCTAACCAAGGCACAACAAGGGTAAGCGGAATGACACCAAAGAAAAGTCACTCTTAGAACAAGCAAGCTAAAATTGTGTAAATTTGGGATGGTAAGCTCTTCCGCAAAGCATGAAAAAATATAATAAGAAATACAAATTGAACAATACCATTTGATGCTTGATTTATGGATGTATTGATACCAGAGAAAAATCTCAAAATAGAACCACTTCCCTGCACCAATAACAAAATAAAATAATTAAATGAGCTTCTGCAATTAAGAAGAGCATAGATTTAAGATAAGCAGCATTTAGGATTATTTGTAATTTTATTTGAGATACATACAGGTTGAAAAGCTTGCCATAATTTGTTTTGTGCTTCTCTTTTGTTTAGTTGTACTTTTGCTTGAGATTAGTTTTTTTAAACCCTTGATTTTGTACATCTACGTGGCCTCTATTGTGGATCCAATCCTCATCTCTCAAGGGCATAGACTTGCTATAGCCAAACCACATAAATTTTGGTATCCTCTCATGATGCTTGATTTTTTTTATTACAAGCTTGTAAGGATATCAAATGGATTGTCCAAGTACATTAGCATACTTAGTTGCGCCCTCCAAAATCCAACATGAATTGGGCTACTAATTATGAAGACCTATCCGCGACTTTTCATAATTACAAGGATTTCTCGTGTACTTCTTAAAATTAACAACAAATTCCTACTAAATTTGCATTATTAACATATATGTACAAAAAAACTTGTATGTATGCTAACGAAGGATTTTGTTTTGTACATGTATATTAACAATGTAAATTTAAAGGGATGTTTTGGTAATTTTAAAAATTAGAGAGAATGTCCTTGTAATTATGTAATATTGGATGGGAGGTCCCGATAAATGACCCTTAAAATTCATGGCGGGCTTTGTTGGCTACCCATTAAGAGGCACAATTAGGCCTTACAAATCATTGATTCCTTCCTCCTAGAAATTTATCTTTAGATGGTAAATCTTCAACACCATGAATCAAAATAATGGCATACCGCAACCTTCTGTTTTCTATTCTGCCTGCAAAAATCATCATTTATTCTATCTTGAGAAGGTTTGTCATGCTCCTTACTGGATTCTTCATGAGCAAACACTTCTTGATTTTCCTCACATTCTGACAACGCGTAACTTTGGCATCCTGAAAATTGAGAATCAAGTGGAAGTTAACCTCCACCACGATCAAATATGTTACGAAATCGATCAAAAGTGCCAAACAAGCAAGCACATAAGGGCGCAAGATTTATGTGGTTCACCCCAAGGTGAGCTATGTCCACGGGCAATAGTTAGCAATTTGTTTTAACAATAGTTGATCATTTGACTACATGGAATAACATGTAGGTAAAAGAGGAAATAGGCATTGTTTAGATTTTACACTCTAACTCTAGAATAATAGGAGTTTAATAGACAATTTCGTACCAACAAAAATACCATTCCGAATATAATTTGGATACAGAATCACGCATTTAAACCCTGACAGCTCTGTGTACTGGCTTCTTATGCAAGGGTGTGATTTGATAAAATTTTGAATGACATACTTTTAGGAATCTCCATATGGGTTAACATTTCAGACATAACTAACAGTATCACCGACATTCATCATTAGTATTATCTCAATTATTTGAAATCACTTTCGTAAAATTAGCAATGCTAAAAATATATTTAGAGTTAAATGTGAGAAAATACACCTATGGAGGATGAGGGGCCATCATCGCAGAATTCATCATAAGACACATCTGATGTAGCTAAGGAAAAACTCTTCCCTTGAAAGAATCTCAATATCGAAGATGTTCCCTGTAAAACACGTTAAATTAAATAATGAACGGAAAATACACCATAAGGATGAATCTAAAATAAATGAAATCTGTATAACAATATTTGTAACGCGTCGGTATACTCTGGGTGCGCTACAGGTCTGCAGACCAGGAACCCCAACCCAACTCCACGAATCTGATTGGTTGCAGCCGCTAATTCCAAAGGCGGGTTGTTGAGGCTAGGGCTTGAACCCCAGACCTCCTAGATAAGAGAGCTCTAAAATCTAAACTAGTCTTCATCACCAACTGAGCAGCTCAGTTAGTGAAATTTACAGAACGACGGGATCGCAATATGCGCAATACCGAACCAGCGGTGCATGCAAGAATAAATTGGAGAAAGAAAATAGAAGGGCTAGGGCACCCGGATCGGACGGCTAAGAATGTTTGGGTCAATCCGGTGCCAAATACAACACGAAATACATAAACTAATATATGAAAAAAAAACTCAAAAAGACCATCCGAGCACATCCGCGGACTCGGATCACATAAATGGGTTGTCGATCACCGCTTCCTGCGGAAATAGACCTGGGTCAAGCGTTGCGTGCAATGTTGTGAAGATCGAGATCTTAACTAAGATCGGGAGGCATCCCTAAGATCGTAAAACGTAGGATCGACACGGATCGCAAGATCGTATTTTAATAAAAATTAAATCAAAAGCATGAGAAATATGTAACAATCTACATACCATCAAATAAAAATATAATATTTCATATCTTACTAATGATACCATCACATTAAAATATTAATATAAAAGACATAGATGCATAGTCGCATACCATACCATCACATTAAAATATTACATTCCAAAAAGTCAATAGTGTTCATTGTTCAATCCTACTTTAAAGAAAATCACTCAAGTCCTCTTCTGCAGCGCTAGCAAGTTCACCAATGAAATCAGGAGTATCCAAATCCGCTTCATTTGGAGCTTAACGATCCTAACGATCTTGCACTACGATCCTAACGATCTTAACGATCTTACGATCTTGCACTACGATCCTAACGATCTTAACAGGTCGGCGATCTTAAGAAAAACGTGGATCGTTACCTTGTGCAAGATCGTAAGATCGTGCGATCTTGCACGCGATCTTAACAACACTGGTTGCGTGCCATCAACTTGTAATACTGCTATAGTGCTATATATAGTAGGAGACACTTTATATTGTTGCAGAATTTTTCATTTTACTGTCTATTAAACAGTTAGCTAAAACACCACCTTTTTTTCCATTAGTTGCTCTATATGTATTATAGCTTCCAATCACTTTACTCTATTAAACAGCTCACTAAAACTCATAATTGTTTAATAAACATTTTTCATACCTCATTTCTAATGTTTTCATTTGCTTCATAATCACCATGCAGGAAAACGTAGGGAAGTCTTTAACTTAAGAGGACAAAGTAACCATAGGCATTGGGTCAACCAAACTCCAAAGGTCAGTTTCACACTTTCACAACATGAAGTGTTGTCCCATTGTGTTAATTGAATTGGGTGGGGGGGGGGGCTGTTCATTGAAAAACAGTGAATTGGCATTGTAGAGAACTGTTTTCCAGTAAACTGGGCACCCAGTTCATTGATTTTAGTGAAATTGTGAAGAGATTTAACAAACATCTCTAGATTTGCAGTTAATTCGCCCAATTCACCGATTTTCGGCGAATTGGGCGCCGAATCCACCGATTTTCGGCGAATTGGACACCAATCCACTAATTTTTGGGGAATTGGGCGCGCGCCCAATCCACTGATTTTCGACAAATTGGGCGCCCAAACTACTGATTTTCGGCGAATTGGGCGCCCAATTCACTGATTTTCGGCAAATTGGGCGCCCAATTCACTGATTTTCCACAAATTGGGCGCCCAATTCACTGATTTTATTTTATTTTTTCATTTTTGCGCCTCGCGTGCCTCAAACACGTGTTTGCGCCTAAGCTCCAGGACCCCTTTGCGCCTCGGTGCGTCTTGCGGGTTGCGCCTGTAATAGCATAGGTGAAGCCAAAGGAAACAGTTGTTGGAGACGATCTTTTAGGCTATTCCAGACGACGTGGAGACAAAGGCAATGATTGTTGGAGATGATCTTTCGGACTGTTGCAAAGTTTTTGGGTTAGTTCCCAAGTGGAATAGCCAATCGAGAAGAAGATAGGGGAGTCGAACCAGGGGGCTTCGACGTGCGGACTTGGCTGGAAACGATACGCAAATCTGCGATTTTTTGTTGAAGACGATGGAGGTGGCCGATGCGGCAGGCTATGGGATCACGAAAATGAAGGAGGGAGGATATATCGCTCTGATACCAAGTTGTTATGTGCTATCGAGAGTAATGGTTGGAGGGGTAGATGATATTGTGGGGATACTGTGAGGCCGGAACTGCGGCTGCCTAGGTGGGGCGTACTCGGGAGAAGAGAGCTATCAATATCTCATACAAAAGACAAGAGAGTAGAGAATGCTTCTTGGATGTCATTCCCCTAGCCCGAGGGGCCCTTAAATAAGATTACAGCATTTTGACTGAAGTACCAAAATACCCTTACAAAAAAAAAGTAACCTGCGCTAGGCTCGATGACATTTAATAGAGACGTGACACAATATTAATAAAATGCATAATTTATTCCCGTAATATATCTAGGGCGACTAGCCTATGCCCATAACAGTCGGCAATAGAAGAGAGGGCTTTTGAGGGGCGGTAAGGGTTGTTAGGGCTGCTAGGAGGGGCAGTTAGGCTGAGAACAAATGGGAAAATAAGGATACAAACTAAGGTGTCAGCACCTTGGGGTTTCGTGGAGTCGACACCGCGAGAGATCATCGGATTCCGGCAAGAGAGTTCTCCAAAAACTATAATAATCATGATGGCTTCCCCTACCCTCTAATTTATAAAAAAACATGATTAGGGGAACCATCTTGGACGGCTATGATTGGTCATATAGGAAGGTTGTTTGGTCTACTAAAATAAAATTTAAAAAATACATGAAAATTATCAAAATGTTGATCTGCAACACCGGACTCTAATAATCCACCAAGCAACGTCAAATATGACAGACGACAAATCAGCCCTGAACTTGCCCAAAACTCATGCTCCACAACCCCGCTGATCCCCATTAGACGCCACACACAAAGAAATACTAAGGTTTTGATATTTGGAAAGACTTCCCATATTTTGTATTAATTATTATAAAGGGGTATATATATATATTACAAAGTACAAGAGAAGTGAAGGTGTCGGTGTCTTTCACTGTAAACTCTTGGCACATTTGCATGCAGCTGCAGCATCCACGCTATCGCTAATGTAAATTGTGTTGTGCCCTTACATTTGTATTGAACTTCAATGGAAATGGGGGGGGGGGGGGGGGGGCGTGGTGATGACTTCTCTTGTGCTGAGTATATCTAAAGTTATAAATATTGGATGTCGACAACATGTCGGATTGAGATTTTAAGTGTCGTACATCGAAAATTGGAGATATTTTAAAATATTGGACTTTCATATCTAGAAAACAAATATATATTATTTCTTATGTATAATAATTATACTTATATGTTCTAACATTAAAAAAATAGTACAAGTTTATGAACATTGAGTCATGCATATCCCAAAATAAATTCAAAAAATATTCAAAATAAAATATTACTAACACACTATGATTACTATTAACAAATAACAAGTGCAAGTAGATATTTTGTAAAATATATTTAATATTATACATACTTACACAACACAAAGTTTATAGCAAATAAAAATACAAAAAATTAAATATTTTTGATTAAATATATGTTACGGATCAGTTTTGGATCTTTCGTCATTTATCTTATTATATGTACTAGGTTCGTATTAGGAGTGAGTCTTATTATATTAGGGTATTTTATTATTGCTTGCATCTTCATGTATTTACGGGTGTGCCACCCGGGAATTCTATAAATAGACCCTTAGTGTCTTGATGAGGTTATGAATGAAATGAAGTTCTAGTTCTTTGTCCCTTGTAGTGAGATAATTGGTGGCTCTCTCCTCCTAACGAGTAACCCCGCTCAGGCAGCCGCGGTTCCGACTCCACAGTATCCTCCACCACCGTCATCTTCTCCGCCTTCGGCCACTATTGCGGCGGGTTATCATTGTTACGGAAGTAGGCCTGTAACAACTTGGAATCAGAGGGATCCATCCTTCCGCATTCGCTTCTTCAACACCAGCAGAGCCCTCCCGGCTCGCCGATCTCCTAATTTCATCGTCGCCGCAGTATCCTCCACCACCGCCATCTTCTCTGCCTTCGACCACTACTGCGGCGGGTTACCGCTGTTACGGAAGTAGGCCCGTAACAATATATTCTTTTCATGCTTAACAAATATGCTCTATAAATATACATAATCATCAAATAAATATTTAAATACAACACTCAAGCCTTTATCCCACTATAGTGGGGTCGGCTATATGGATCCTTTGTCGTCATTGTGCCCTATCTTTTGTCATAATCTCACTAATGACTAAGTACATCATGTCTTTCTTTATAGTTTCATTCCAAGTCTTTATTGGTCTACCCCTCCCTCATCTAACATGCATAGTGACTAGATTCTCACAACGCCTAACAGGTGCCTCTAATGGTCTCCTTTGAACGTGTCCAAGCCATCTTAGATGAGCTTCTCGCATCTTCTCTAAAATTGGTGCTACTCATGTTTTATCCCTGATACTTTCATTTTTAATTTTATCCAATCTCGTGTGTCCACACATCCACCTAAGCATTCTCATCTCCGCAACTCCCATTTTTTGCTCGTGTACACAATTCACTGCCTAACACTCAGAATCATAAAGCATCGCGGGTCTAATTACAATACGGTAAAACTTGCCCTTAAGTTTTGGTGGTACTTTACGATAAAAACCCTGACGAGTCTCTCCACTTCAACCAACCCGCTTGGATTCTATGTGTCACATCTTTATCAATACCTCCATCTTTTTGAACTATTGATCCAAGATATTTAAAACACTCACTATAGGAAATATCTTGATCATCCAACATAATAACGAAATCATCTGTCCTTCTTGTACTGCTAAATTTAAGCTCCATGTACTCGTCTTTGCCCTGCTCAACCTAAAACTCTTCTTTTCTCAAGTATCTCGCCAAGATTCAAGTTTTGTGTTTACACCCGCGCGTCTCATCTACCAAAACGATATCATCCGCAAACAATAAACACCAAACAAATAAATATTTAAATATTTTTTAAACACAAAATAAGAAAGATAATATTGGAAAAATTATTTAAAATTTTGATTATAAGAATAACATGTTAAAGAGAACAAAATAATAAGTCTATCAATTTAAGCATATATAATAAATTCATAGAAATGATTTAACAATATATTGCCAACATAATATAAAATAAAATATTCAGCGATATGCTCAAAGTCTCGGCTTATATATCGGAAACAATCGGATATGTCAGTCTATATTTTACAAAAGGACAATCTATTTATTTAGAAAAAAATATCGTTTTGCCCTCAAAAATGACATGTCAGCAGACATATTAAACATGTCGAAGAACATTTAAAACAGTGAGTATATCATGCCAGTGTACTCAATTTCTATGGATTCTGCAATGAACATCTTGCTTTGTAATCTTTTCTTGGTCTTGCTTTGTAATCTTTTCTTGGTCTTGCTTTGTAATCTTTTCTTCATTTGGATCCATAACTGGAAAATTGTAAGTTGTAAGGCTCCTGTAACCCCTTGGCTACTCCCAGGTCTCATGCGAGATGTCATTGTCCACTCAAGTCATTTATGTTGTCTCGAGCATCAGAAAATCATCTAAAGATAAGAAATTAACAAATACATTCAAATGAATGCTCGAAGATTTATGCATTACCAATCTGTAACAATCAAATGTCATTACGGATTCGCCAGAGAGATCACTGGCGCTAGAAATGACGAAAAGATACGAGAAGGCCTGTAGGTGATAGGAGAAAGATCGGAGAAGAGAGACGCATCAAGGGGAAGAGACGAAGGCCAAGGAAAGGCCGGGGGAGAGAGACGAAGCAAGGGGAAGAGAGAAGAATCCAGAGCAACTCTATAAGAACTAAAAGATGACTTGAATTCTACATTTCTTCCAGAATTTCACTACAACCATTAGGCTATATTTATAGTCTTCAAACATAGCACGGGACTAGATTATTATTAAATTACAAGTATACCACAATGCACTAATCTACTACTCTCGTTACATTTCATCCCTGCTCAAAAAACAACATTGATCGAAAAAATATATATATGGTGTCAACGGAGATGTCAACATATTTTTTGACCGCACTCCCTTGACGTAACTGGTTGTTACGTGCCCGCGATTGAGAGCGTGTGCACGGGGGAAGAGGAGGGAAGTCCACGAAAGAAGAGGAGGGAACCTTCTTGGAGCCTGGAGGAGCTATGGCGGTTGGCGGTGGCTTGCGGCGGAGAGGCGGACTGGTGCGGGATGCAAAACCGGGGCGTGCGGCTAGGGCGTCGGGGGCTTGCGGGTTCCGTGTGGTAAGAGAGGGGTTTAGAGAGAGAGAACTAGAGAGAGAATTAATATACTTGCTTGCTTGGTTTCTTAGTTATCCCATCCGGGTATTAAATAACCAAACCAAAATACCTCATCATTGGGCTTAGATACAGAGGATCAAATACGCATAATAAAAAATATAAAAATAGAACTAGATAAAAAGTCCGCAACATGCGCGACCAAGGCGGGACCAAAGCGGGACCGAAACACTGGCCCGATCAGTTTTTTCCTACATTGTCTAGGATGGTTCCAGTAATAATCTTGTGCAAGATGGCATTAAATCTCATTGTCTTTTTTCACCTTTCAGAAGAAGTCCATTCCCACTTCGAATTACTGAAGAAGCAATCTATCTTGTGTAAGAAGGCATTAGATCTCATTGCCTTTTTCCACCTATCAGAAGAAGTTCATTCCCACTTTGAATTGATAATGAAGCAATCTGAACAAAAGCACCAGGCACTCAGGCAGTGATTCAAAAATAATCAAAGAACATCCAGTGGACATAATGTCGTCTTGGTTTGGAAGTTTCGGAAATCTTGGTGAATTATACGCTTTACAATAATTGTCGAATGAGCACTCTAGCACCAAATCTTGGAAGCTTAAATTGTGCAGGATCTTGAAAATCTCTTTGTTGGGATTCTTATCGGTACCATAGGAGTCGAGGAACACTAACATAGGTCCCGGCACACTGATTGCGTATGAAATTTGAACGTTGCAGAGGTGAGTAAGCCCGCTAGCCACAATGTTGTTGGCAGCCTGCCTCACGATGTAGGCGTCGTTGCAATCAACCTTGGCCATAACCTTCCCAGAGAAGGCGCTGCCATCGTGGGTTGCCTTTGTCCTCCCGTTGATTGTCACCAGCTCCTTCACCAATGCTAGATAGTAATTCTACCATGACGAAAGAAATAAAATAGGGAATGTCAAAGTCCAGAATGCTCAAAATTGAAGATGTCCGGGTTGAAATCCTTCCAACTGGGGTAGAATCAAACAACGGCTAGGATCTTTAAACACTGAATCCATGAAGCTAGAAAAGAATTCATTTGATACCCTCAGTCCAAGATGCGTTGTAAGCAAACTTCTCACACACAGGAAAATACAGCTTGCCAGAGACATTGCTGAATAAACTCCAACCAGCACGCCATTTGCAATGTGTTCGATCCAGACGACTACCGCCAACCAATAGTTCAACAATGTCTGAAGAATGATAAAAATTGTTTGAAATGTGATCATTAGAACTACAAGGTATGATCACTTGGAGACCTGGATGTAATCCGTATATGGCTTCCACTAGAATTATTCATCACAGCTTCTTCCTCTTCCGTCAGCTGCACTGATGATATTCCCTTGACGGGGCTCTCTCCTTCGCTGTTCTGTTTCATAGGCATCGGCATACTAACTTCTGCCATTATTGGCGTTTTTCTTTTGCATGATCGCCGGAATTTATCTTCCTGAGACAGGGTTTGACAGTTTCTCATGAAACTTGAAATTCTTGATGGAAAGGCTCAAAGCGAGGCAAAGCTTGAAATTCTTGATCGAAGAAACGTCTTCAAGTTATGGTCAATCATCAAGGCCATTGATGAAGGAATGAGAACATCAAGAATATGTATTTCAATCCCACCGGTGAGGCAAGAACGGTAAGGCGTGTCTTTTCTTCCAAGAAACAACTCTAGAAAGAAGTGGCAAGAATGGTGAGGCGGGAGCGAGAACATCAACGAGAGCAACATTTATAACAATCAAATGTCATTATGGATTCCCCAGAGAGATCACCAGCGCTAGAAATAAAAAAAGGATATGAGAAAAAGGCCCCTAGGAGGAAGGCAAGAGGAGAGAGAAGCATCAAAGGGAAGAGACGAAGAGAATCAAGACGAAGACCGAGGAAAGGCCAAAGGAGAAACGAAGCAAGGGGAGAGAGAAGAATCTAGAGCTACTCTATAAGAACTAAAAGATAACCATGTTGGATCGTGAGGCGCCCTTAGAGGGGGGGTGAATAAGGGTTAACAAAAGTTAATTCTTAATCAATTCTACTTGGTGAAATAATTACAGAAATTAAAACCAATTTTTCATAACCAAAGATAAACACTTAGAAAATTATAAGAATACAAATGATTATGTTTTATTTCATGCGTGTTAAAAACAAAATACAATGTATCTCTATAAAGCTAGAGATCGAGGCGATGAAAAATATAAACTCTTTTTGTTTCACCGTTCCTTCTACCAATAACCGGTCGGGTATAACGTATCTCTCCCTAGATCTTGCTACTACCCTCCCCCTAGATCTCATCACAATCTAGTCGCTGCACGCAAGGCGGCGAAAACTCCCTAAGTCACACAAGGACCTAGACGCCACGCACAAGACAGCGATTTCCTCCTAAGCCACGCAAGGACTTGGATGCCAAGCACAAGGCAGCGATTTTCTCCTAACGATTACAACGATGAAATTAAAAAGTACAAAGAAAAACTTTCAGAATAAAAACTCTCTCTAATGAAGTGTCGAAGATGACGACGAATCCTCGCAAAAGTTGCTTGAGATGATGCGTACGAATCGTCACTTTTTCGCTCACAAACCTTCTTGGCAAGATGTGGAGTTTTTCTGGGTGCTGGAGCTCTATGGACAAGATGCACGGGAAGGAATGCTCTAGAAAAATGATATTTGTGATCTCCACAGAAAAATGAGCCAAATTTATATTTTGGAGCTATCGTCGGCGATACTGGCTATCGCTTCCCAGCGATATCATATCTGGTTGTCACGTGTCCCATGATTCCGAGGTTTCTGCTGGATGATCCGATCGTGGCCAATCGTGAGCTATCGCCTGGACGATATCGACTATAATTGTTAGCTGTGTCTGTGTTTCCGTAAGAAGTTAAGGAGGAAGATGAACAGTAGAATGTATTTGTATTTCTTCAAGAGCCCGTTCGGCGCGCAGGAATTGGCTTCCTAGAATTGGTTTTGGCTTCCAGAAAGCCAATTCTCTTGTTCGCAGCGTGCCAATTAGGACGGTATTGATTTTTTGTGGGAAAACCACCGGTTTTCATTAATACCTAAAAACATGATGCCCCAATTGTTTATCCTCCCGCACCAATTTTCTTCAGATTTCACCCAAATCGTGTTTTTCCTTCCGCCTCCGCCTGCTCCCAGATCGCGCTCTGCCCCCCCAACCCTCTCCCGCTCTCGTGCCCTAAATCGCAGCTCGTCGCTGGTAACTCCCCTCCTCCTCCTCTTCTTCTTTTTCTTCTTCTTTTTATTTGTGGTTTTCATCTTCTTCTTCTTCCTCCTCCTCCCCCTTCTCTTCTTCTTCTTCTTCCCTCTCCTCCTCCTCCTCCTCCTCTTCGTCTTCTTCTTTTTATTTGCACTTTTCCTCTTCTTTTTCTTCTTCTTCTTCTCCTTCCTCCTCTTCTTCTTATTTGCGGCTTTTCATGATCTTCCCAAACCGGTTATTCTTGCCTTTCCTCTCTTCTTCCTCATGATCTTCCTACATCTCATCTCTTCTTCTTCCTATTTTTATAATTCTTCTTGTTAGATCTAGATTTTATGTCTAATGCTAGATCGGTGGTTTATTAATACGTAATGTTAGATCGGTGGTAACTCATATATGCTTGCTACATACACTGTGGATAATAATGATATATGCAAATATGTGTTTCTTCTTTCATTTGTTTTGGATAATAATGAGTTAGCATTATCTTAGGACAATGAATAAATTTAATTTCTAAAAATTACAATTTCAGAAAACCAATTCTTTTGTGCAATCGAACAACATTTAAGTATCAATTCTAATTTTGTTTACTGAATATCATCCTGCAACCGAACAAAAGAATTGATTTTCCGCACAAAACTAATTCCTGCAGATATTGGTTTTCTGAACAAAGTCAATTCCAGAAAGTCAATACTTGCACGTCGAACGGACCCTAATTGATTTCGTGGACAGTAAAACTGATATTAGTATTTGATTATTGCTTTCGTTGGGTTATTCCCTGTGTTTCCAAGTAATGATGAACAGTTGAATTGGATTTGATGTCCCTGTTCAGACATTGCTTCGTGTTAGTGTCCGTGAATAGTGACTTTTTTCTTGACATTTCATGGATCCACCTTGAGTGATTGAGATTTTTTGGATCCACCTTTGTGAGAGCGAGGGAATTTAGATAGTTAGGTTTGTGACTTCTCTAGAGTGAGTGACTCCGTGGAACCACTTTCGCCTGTGAGTGAGAGATTCTCCATGGTGCCCGTGTGCGATAGCGGCCAACCTCGGAGTGAGAGATCGAAGGTGACAAAGAATTACTCGTGTGATTGTCGTCGACTTCGAATACGGAAAGACGCATCTTTCCGTGAGTAACTTGCTTCTATTTTCTTTATTTATGTGTGTCTAAATTTTTTCATTAGGATAAATAGATTTTGTTGGGTTTTCACCCGAATTTCGTCATCGAACGCTACGTCGAAAACTCCAAATGGAAACGTATTTGAAGTTCACGATTTCCGCTTTGCTACGACCAGGGGAACGGAATGAAAGTTGCGAGCTTCCTTCCCGGAATTAGAAATTGAACCATTTTTTAAGAAATTAAATTTTGAAGCAAAATAGTTAACTTTTGTGTTTTTTCAAAGTTGTTTAAGTTTTCAAAGTATTTGCAAAGCACCCTCAAAATTTTGGCAAACTTTAATTTAATCACCGCATGAAATTAGGGTTTCCTATAGAAAAGCCGATAGGCGCGTAAACCCTACGCGCCGTTCTGCATCAATTTGGTATCAGAGAGAGGTTCCGAAATTTTTCTAAGTTTCGAGATCCTCGCTGCGTAGAATAGGAATCCGCATATCATTTTAATTTTTTTCAAAAAAAAGAGAAATTTTTTAGCACCATCATTGCATTTGACTTGTGTGTTCGCATGCATCGGCGTAGGGATAGAATACGTCGAGTTGAACGAGGTCAACCGAGTCGTGGAAACGAAGGGAATGAACCACCCCCGTGGATTCTTCCATTCATCCACCAAATAGCCGAGTTGAACATGATCATGCGAGAAACGTTAAAAAACTTTAGAGGTAGGGTGGATAGTTTAGAAATGCCTCATCGAGCGTCAATGCCACCTCAAATACGAGATGAGCATTTTGTTCGCGTACATTACGATGTTCCTCATCACTACTTGGAAAGGTCTACCTTTAAGAGAAATCCTTTATTTGAGGATCAAGACTTCACTTACACCCACTCCCATAATACCCCATCACAGAGATCTGTGCGATATTTCGATGATTATCCTCGATCACAGTACATCACTACCAGAGAACGTGTTGATTCACTAATACGATCTCATTATGTTAGAGACAATCAGTACGATGACTATCGTCATTTTTATCTTCGTACTCAAGTGGATTCTTTTGGTCCTTCGACGCCATATTATGAGGATAGAGTTCAGTATGACACCCGTTATCGATACTACACATCACCTCTATATGAGGAACTCGAGACTGTATACGTGTGATCACCACCACACGTTCGTAGGACACATGATCATCCACGAGCACGACATAATTATGTTATATATGGACGCTCATCATGATTACCCTCAAAATACCTATAGAGGTCACTCTCATCAAGAGTACATCACACCCAGTGATCCTCCTAGTGTCCCGTAGACAAACATGACGATTGTTGAAACCAAAAACTTGATCTCTGTGGAGTTCGGGGTCCCAAAAGAGGGGTGACCTCACACCTACTACACTCGGTGGAACGTCACAGACCAAAGACTTGGGAAATTAGGAACAGACCCTCGGCTCTAGCGTGGTGGTCCCACCTCACACCCGGAAGACCTTTGAGGTCTCCCCCTCCCTAGCCAATGCTGAGCTAGGTGCCCTGGAGGAAGAAAGCAAGGAGATTCAAGTGATGAAGAAGTGATGCCCTCCAAGGCACCCTCAAAGGTCTATTTATAGTTTTCTGAGAATGGCCTGCCAATAACCAACATACGCTGATATGAAATTACTGAAATACCTCCAAATTGGTCGAGCGGAGGCCGGGCGATTAAGCTTGGGGCGAGCTCGGCGGCCTGGGGCGAGTTTGGCGGCCTGAGGGGTACTCGACGGCCTGGGCGGTACTCGGCAACCTAGGCGATACTCAGCGGCCTGGGGGGTACTCGGCGGCCTGGGGGGTACTCGGCGGCCTGGGGGGTACTCGGCGGCCTGGGCGGTACTCGGCGGCACGGGGGTACTCGGCGGCCTGGGGGGTACTCGGCGGCCTGGGGGGTACTCGGCGGCCTGGGGGGGTACTCGGCGGCCTGGGGGGGGTACTCGGCGGCCTGGGCGGCACTCGGCGGCCTGGGCGGTACTCCGCGGCCTGGGGGGTACTCCGCGGCCTGGGGGGGTACTCGGCGGCCTGGGCGGTACTCGGCGACCTGGGGGGCACTCGGCGGCCTGGGCGATACTCGGCGGCCTGGGGGGTACTCCGCGGCCTGGGGGTACTCCGCGGCCTGGGCGGTACTGGGCGGCCTGGGGACTACTCAGCGGCCTGGGCGGTACTCGGCGGCCTGGGGGTACTCGGCGGCCTGGGGGATACTCGGCAGCCTGTGGGGTACTCGGCGGCCTGGGCGGTACTCGGCGGCTTGGGGGGGTACTCGGCCTAGGCGACCCCCTCAAAGGGGCCGAAGGGAGACAAATATTTCATCCCCCTAATAGTATAAAACACAAATTCACACTAAATTGGCCTCCAAGAGTGCAAAACCCTCAAAAAGCTTAAAACTGCACATCAAGTCTTGCGCCTTCCGGGGGACCCCCACTCCGAGAATACGGGGTTGTACACAATCACCGCTCTTTTCGCGGTTGGCACAAGCTCAGAAAGAAACATCCAACCCAACGTATTAGCTGAGTGTAGCGCTCTTGGTACAAAAAACTTAGTTTCCCCCGAGGGGTCAATCTATCATGCCAGCTAATGGGAGCCTGGGTGACGAGACGGCCTCAGAGTTAAAGGACTTAGCCTCCACGAGAAATCAACCTGCTCAGCAAGCTAGTGGGTGCTTGGTCAACAGAATCATACCGGAGCTAAAAAAACTTGGCCTCCACGAGAGATCAACCTGCCCTGCAAGCTAGTGGGAGCCTGGTCAGCGGAATAATCCCAGAGCTAAAAAGACTTAGCCTCCACGAGAGATCAACCTGCCCTGCCAGCTAGTGGGGAGCCTGGTCAGCGGAATCATCCCGGAGCTAAAAGGACTTAGCCTCCACGAGAGATTAACTTGCTCTGCCAGTTAATGGGAGCCTGGTCAGCGGAATCATCCCGGAGCTAAAAGGACTTAGCCTCCACGAGAGATCAACATGCTCTGCCAGCTAGTGGGAGTCTGGTCAGCGGAATCATCCCGGATAGCTAAAAGGACTTAGCCTCCACGAGAGATCAACCTGTCCCTGCCAGCTAGTGGAGAGCCCGGTCAGCGGAATCATCCCGGAGCTAAAAGGACTTAGCCTCCACGACAGATCAACCTGTCCTGCCAGCTAGTCGGAGCCTGGTCAGCGGAATCATCCCGGAGCTAAAAATACTTAGCCTCCACGAGAGATAAACCTGCTCTGCCAGCTAGTGGGAATCCTGGTCAGCGGAATCATCCGAAAGCTAACGGGACTTAGCCTCCAAGAGAGATCAACCTGCCCTGCCAACTAGTGGGGAGCGTGATCAGCGGAATCATCCCGGAGCTAAAAGGACTTAGCCTCCACGAGAGATCAACCTGCCCTGCCAGCTAGTAGAAGTATGGTCAGCGGAATCATCCTGAAGCAAAAAAGACTTAGCCTCCACGAGAGATCATCCTGCCCTGCCAGCTAGTGGGGAGCCTGGTCAGCGGAATCATCCCGGAGCTAAAAATACTTAGCATCCACGAGAGATCAACCTGCCCTGCCAGCTAGTGGGAGCCTGGTCAACGGAATCATCCCGGAGCTAAAAAGACTTAGCCTCCACGAGAGATCAACCAGCTCTGTCAGCTAGTGGGAGTCTGGTCAGCGAAATCATCCCGGAGCTAAAAAGACTTAGCATCCACGAGAGATCAACCTGCCATGCCAGCTAGTGGGGAGTCTGGTCAGCGAAATCATCCCGGAGCTAAAAAGACTTAGCCTCCACGAGAGATCAACCTGCCCTGCCAGCTAGTGGGAGTCTGGTCAGCGGAATCATCCCGGAGCTAAAAGGACTTAGCCTCCACGAGAGATCAACCTGCCCTGCCAGCTAGTGGGAGCCTGGTCAGCGGAATCATCCCGGAGCTAAAAGGACTTAGCCTCCACGAGAGATCAACCTGCCCTGCCAGCTAGTGGGAGTCCTGGTCAGCGGAATCATCTCCGGAGCTAAAAAACTTAGCCTCCACGAGAGATCAACCTGCCCTGCCAGCTAGTGGGAGCCTGGTCAGCGGAATCATCCCGGAGCTAAAAGGACTTAGCCTCCACGAGAGATCAACCTGTCCCTGTCAGCTAGTAGGGAGCCTGGTCAGGGAAATCATCCCGGAGCTAAAAGGACTTAGCCTCCACGAGAGATCAACCTGCCGTGCCAGCTAGTGGGAGCCTGGTCAGCAGAACCATCCCGGAGCTAAAAGGACTTAGCCTCCACGAGAGATCAACCTGCCCTGCCAGCTAGTGGGGAGCCTGGTCAGCGGAATCATCCCGGAGCTAAAAATACTTAGCATTTATGAGAGATCAACCTGCCATGTCTGCTAGTAGGAGTCTGGTCAGCGGAATCATCCCGGAGCTAAAGAGACAGCCTACACGAGAGATCAACCTGCTCCTGCCAGCTAGTGGGAGTCTGGTCAGCGAAATCATCTCCGGAGCTAAAAGGAATTAGCCTCCACGAGAGATCAACCTGCCCTGCCAGCTAGTGGGAGCCTGGTCAGCGGAATCATCCCGGAGCTAAAAGGACTTGATCACAAATGTTTTCGAGCTAAAGAGACTTAGCCTACACGAGAGATCAACCTACTCTGCCAGCTAGTGGGAGCCTGGTCAGCGAAATCATCTCGAAGCTAAAAGGACTTAGCCTCCACGAGAGATCAACCTGCCCTTCCAACTAGTGGGAGCCTGGTCAGCGGAATCATCCCGGAGCTAAAAGGACTTGATCACAAATGTTTTCTGGCGGTCTTTTTCATTAATCATAGGTGATACAATGCAAACAAAGTTCATTACAAGAGATGATCTACTTCGTGTACCTCCCTCTTTTCTCGTGCATCAAAGGATTCCTCCCCGGGTGCCCACATCAACGTTGTCCTCACACCTCTCCCTGTTGTCTCGGGTTGGAATTCTTCAATCCGTACCGGATCTTGCGGTTGTTGAGGCTGTGGTGCCGGAGCTCTTGTACTTATCAACTCCTGGAACTCGGGGCAAGTAGCTGTTGCATGGCCTCTTCCTGGTGGAACTCACAGTAGGGTAACTCTACTCTGACTCTTCCTCTTCTCGCGCGATTCCTCCTCTCCCTTCGACCGATCGCCTCCCTGAAAGTCCCCCCCCATCCTAGATGAGAGCTCTTCTTGGACCCTGGGCAGGTCCTCCCTGCTGCCTCCAACCTAGCCCCAGACCCTCCTGTCCGTGGAACCTCGGAGCTCTCTGCTCCTCCCTCCGTCTTCCTTCCTGATGCCTTGAGCCACCTTGCTCCCTTGACTCCGTCTCCGTGAGCTTTGCCAATTTCTTGACAAATGCCGGGTTGGCCGCCTCCATGGCTATCTCCTCTACCGCCCTCTCCATCAGCTCCTCGAAGGAAAGAGGGTCTTTCTAGTCAAACTCATCTTGGAGAACCCCTCGCGCAACCCCACCGTAAATGCCATCTGGAGGGCATACCCTGACATCTCCTGGATGTCCAGGATCTCCTTTTGGAACCTGTCAACGTAGTGGGCCAGCGACTCCTCGGCCCTCTGCCGTATCAAGAAGATGGACTCAGGACTCTTTTTCCTCTTCTTTGAGGTGGAGAAGCGAAGCTGAAAGCTCCGGCTCAGGTCCTCAAACCCATAGATCGACCTTGGAGGGAGTTGATGAAACCAGTCCCTTGTCTTCTCCTTCAACGTGATCGCAAAGAGGCGACACTTAAAGGCATCCGTCATCGGCCTGATGGAGACGACATCCTCGAACCACTGCAGGTGCTGGACGAGATTATCCTTCCCAATATAGTAAGCCATGTCAGGCTCTCTGAACCCCTCGGGAACAGGAGCTGAGATGATGAGCTCGCTAAAGGGTGACCCCATGAGGGGGGGCTCTCGCGACCTCCACTCGCGCGACCTCCTCGCCTAGAGGGCTAGCACTCGCTGGGCTGGGGAACAACTCCCGGTCGGTGAGGTCTCGCTCGACCCCTTCTCCCATCCTTTCCTTCCCAGGTCGCCTACCTGGTGCACTTCCTTCTCCCCTACTGGGGTCATCTCGTTCAGACCCCTGGGAGTTGACTCATCGAGAGGGGGGAGCTAGCTCCTGGGGGGTTGGAGTGGAGCTGCCACCCCGAGGATCCAAACTTCGCAGCATCCCCATGATGTCTTGGATGGACGTAATGAACTCCTCCCTTCCTACGAAGGGTCCGGGGTTGGGGATCTCGCCGAGATCATCACTACCTCTCCTGATCTCCAACCATGACACTCTCCCGAGATCTTCTATGCTGGTCACTCTCCACGCTCACCACACCAAAATGTTGAAACCAAAAACTTGGTCTCTGTGGAGTTCGGGGTCCCAAAAGAGGGGTGACCTCATACCTACTACACTCGGGGGAACGTCACGGACCAAAGACTTGAGAAGCTAGGAACATACCCTCGGCTGTAGCGTGAATGTCCCACCTCACATCCGGAAGACCTTTGAGGACTCCTCCTCCCTAGCAAATGCTGAGCTAGGTGCCTTGGAGGAAGAAAGCAAGGAGATTGTAGTGATGAAAAAGTGATGCCCTCCAAGGCACCCTCAAGGGTCTATTTATAGTTTTCTGAGAATGGTCTGCCAATAACCAACATACGCTGCTCTGAAATTACTGAAATACCCCCAAATTAGGTCGAGCGGAGGCCGGACGAATAGGCGGCTTGGGGCGAGCTCGGCGGCCTGGGGCGAGTTAGGCGGCCTGGGGGGTACTCGGCGGCCTGTGCGGTACTCGGCGGCCTGGGGGGTACTCGGCGGCCTGGGGGTACTCGGCGTCCTGGGGGGTAATCGGCGGCCTGGGCGGTACTCGGCGGCCTGGGGGGTACTCGGCGGCCTGGGGGGTACTCGGCGGCCTGGGGGGTACTCGGCGGCCTGGGGGGTACTCGGCGGCCTGGGGGGTACTCGGCGGCCTGGGGGGTACTCGGTGGCCTGGGAGGTACTCGGCGGCCTGGGGGTACTCGGCGGCCTGGGCGGTACTCGGCGGCCTGGGGGCTACTCGGCGGCCTGGGCGGTACTCAGCGGCCTGGGGGGTACTCGGCGGCCTGGGCGGTACTCGACGGCCTGTGGGGTACTCGGCGGCCTGGTGGGTACTCGGCGGCCTGGGCGGTACTCGGCGGCCTGGGGGGGTACTCGGCCTGGGCGACCCCTTCAAAGGGGCCGGGGGGAGACAAATATTTCATCCCCCTAATAGTATAAAACATAAATTCACAATTAAATTGGCCTCCAAGAGTGCAAAACCCTCAAAAAGCTTAAAACTGCACATCAAGCCTTGCGCCTGCCGGGGGACCCCCACTCCGCGAATACGGGGTTGTACAACGATAACCATTAAGGGTTAGCAAGAGCTAGCACTCCACTGCCCAAAGCAGAGATACATCACCCTATCTGTCTGATATTCTCATACAGGATGTGTGGAGTCAACCCCCATGTGAGTATGCCCCACTTAGTGAACCCGCCCTTGATTCTATATCTACTAGCTCTCTTTTGAGTGTAGACTTCTTGCACACTTTACCTAGTGGCGCACCGAGTCACCTCACCATGCCCGATGGCGCACCGAGTCATATCACCACACCTGATGGCGCACCGAGTGACATTACGAATAGGAGTCGAGAGCATAATAGTGATGTTGAGGTAGTCACCTCTACCTTGTCTAGGAGTACAACCCCTTCTGATGGTTTGCTACTGGAGGACCATCATTCTACTGATGGGTCATTTGACGACAGTAGCAACAGTACAGGGAATCTATCAAATCAGGACAAAGAAGTTGATTTCTTTGTCGGTGAAACACATCATTGACTGAGACATGATGAACTACGGCTGTCATGCCGACTTCATTGAGTGTGCATTTGACTTCATCCAGAACAACAAAATTACATTTGAAGCCGCGTATCCATATAACGCCAAAAAAGGAAAATGCGTCGTCAATGTATAATTATCTAATTTCAAAAGTTATATGGTTGTTTTTATAAAATATATTTTTATAAAAATCATAACATACTTGAACCATTAAATTAACAGGAAAATAGTTCATTGGTATTTATTGATGGCTATAAAAAGATGCCAGTAAAAAATGAGGATTCTCTACTTAAAGCGGTAGAAAATCAGTTTGTATTCGTCTGCATTGAAGCGCATTGTCTCGATTTTAAGTGCTACTACGGAGTATCTCAAAACAATCTTTTTGTTCACTTTTACTGGTTAATTAAGATTCCCTCGTCGGAACTCCGTTAAAGCTATATTTTTTTTGTTTTTTGCTCAGAGAGTGTTCGTCGGAAACTACGACACAGAGCTGAATTATGCAGTAACGGTGGTGGAATACGGACAGACGTTAGATGGTATCAAGTATTGAATTGTGAAAACATGCGGGGTTCGAAGTAGGGGGAGGGAGGCAACAGAAGGATGCTTCATGACGCCTACATTCCAGAGAGATGGTGTGGAAAAGCAATGGAGGCATACTACCCCATTATATATTATGAAGACTGAAATTTATTCTTCTTCAGCCAGAACAATGAAGAAACTTAAAAAAAATGGGCTCCACGGCTCACCAATTAATAATTCGCAGTAAGCTCGCACTGTCCCCATTAATCTTCTACTACGTACAACAAGCTCGTATGTGCGTCCACTTAAAACTGAACCCACAATCACCACGACTACCCCATCGATAGTGTTGAAGCCGGGAAAATCACTACTCCAAAATTTGGATCAAGGCAGCCTAAGTTTACATATCCTGTGATTGAACTCCACGGCTCGGACAACAAAAACAGAAGAGAGAAAATTACTAAGCACGCCCCAAGTGCTCCAGCAGAGAGGTCTCACCACATACTCGAAATTTTAGGAGAAACTTCCCCTTCGCTGCTCCGCAACCAAAAACTGGGCGAGGTACAACGGAGCGTGCGGCTGCGCAAAGATCACGGGCGCCACGCGTGCGCGAGTGGAGCGCGCGCATATTACCGTTCGCGCGCTAGCGCTTGCGGGGCTCGGTCGCACGCACGCTGGCTCGTGCATTTGTGGGTCGTGCATGCAGTAATGTGCGTGTGTATTCGCGCTTAGCTCAGACCCCTCTTTCAGGGTGGTTTTGGTCCCTTCGGACTTGCGCAATTCGTGTGTTCGGCTTGCTCGGTCGGGTCAAATTGCTTGAGCATTTTGGTCAAATTCTTTCTGATTTAACTCGAAAATCTTTAGGGGGAACCCCGTCAAAGTTGTTTGAATCCCATGACTCGAGCAAATGATTGATGGAATTAGACTAATCAGGAAATAATAAGTAGAAAAAACATATATATAAAAAGTATTTATAACAGTTGATATTTTATACATAAAGAGTTCATTACAAGCATATAAATCAAAGAGTTCATTACAAGCATATAAATCAAAGAGTTCATTACAAGATTAAATCAAAGGTTTAATGAGGAGTCCAGGGGCAAGAAATCACTAGTTCTGCAATTGTGAGAATGCAAGCTTCAAGCTGAAATTCCACTAGCAGTCATTTATATATAAAGTTTATGACAGAATAAAGTGTCTTAATTTATATGATGTGCATTCTAGGGAAATGTCTCATTTCACCAAAGTCTGTCATTTCAAACTATTTCTCTAACCATTGCTTTAGTTCTTTTATCAGCTAAAGAGGAGTCCCTATGATAACTAAGTAATCAATATATAAACAAAGAAACAAAGAAGAACTATACTTGCACTTCCTTGCAATTTGTATAACGAAGGATCAACAAAACATTTCAAAAAACCAAGATTCTGCAGATAAGTACTGATCTTTTGTATTTCAGGACCATGGATCCTATTTAATGTCATATAGAGTCATTTTTAACATCATTACATTATTTTCTTCTCCTTTGATATATCCTTCAGGCTCTTGAAAGAAAACAACATCTTTTATTTAGGCAGCCCCTCTTACCATGTCGCGGTAAGTTCTACCGCAAAGTGTTAGCATTATCTCCTCTGCGCCGTGAGATCTCCTTCCCCATATACTCTTCAATTAGTTGTGGAACGACGGACCATCCATAAGTTAACGCAGAGTGTTAGCTGTTACTATGTCACAATAAGACCTTTTATGGAGGAAGACGTTGAAAGGATCAAGCAACCGATAGATATAACGATTTTTTTAAAAAAAAGTTTGCTCGATCGTTTTGACTAGCTGAAGAAGAAAAAATCGCAGTCTTCATAATATATAATGAGGTAGGATACCTTCATTGCTATTCCATACAATCCCTCTGGAATGGAGGCGTCACGGAGCATCCTTATGTAGCCTCTCTCCCCCAATTTCGGCCTCCACGTGTTCCTCGTAGTTCAATACTTGATACCACCGACCGTTTGCTCGTATTCCACCACCGTCACTACATGATCATGCTCTGTATCGCAGTTTCCGTCAAACACTCCCTCAAAAAGAAACAAAAAAGATAGTTTTAACGAAATTTCGGCAAAAGAGTCATAATCAATCACAAAAAGTGAACAAAGAGATTGCTTCAAATACTCTAGAGTAGCACTGAAAATCAAGACAATGTGCGTCAATGCGGGCAGATACAAACTGATTTGCTACCGTTTTAAGTAGAGAATCATCATCGTTTGTCGGAGCCTTTTGATAGCCATCAATGAACACCAAAAAACTATTTTCTTGTTAAACCAACGACCCAAGTATGTCAAGATTTTTAGAAGAATATATTGGACGAAAACAACCTTCTTTTGTAATTAAAATAAATTATACCTTGACCACGCATTTTTCTTTCTGCGTAATATAGATATGCGACTTCAAATGTTATTTTGTTGTTATGGATGAAGTCAAAGTCACAGTCAAAGAAGTCATCATGACAGTTATAGTTCATCAAGTCGCAGTCAATGAGCTATTGCACCGACAAAGAAATAAGTTTCTTTGTCTTGATTTTATAGATTCCCTCCACTGTTGTCACTGCCCACTTTCATTGAAAGTCGCAAAAACGGCTTACCCTATCAAAAACCAAGGCAATGCAATATGATAACACATATATTTCCTTCTCTTAATCATTTTTAAAAATTTTATCAATTGCTCTTTTTTTATACATGAACATCCAGAGAGTTGTTGGCGTTCACGGCGGTAGCAACAGTGCAGGGAATCTATCAAATCAGGACAAAGAAGTTGATTTCTTTGTCGGTGCAACACCTCATTGACTGAGACATGATGAACTATGGTTGTCATGCCAACTTTATTGAGTGTGCATTTGACTTCTTCCAGAACAACGAATTTACATTTGAAGTCACGTATCCATATAACGCCGAAAAAGGAAAATGGGTCTTTAATGTATAATTAATCTAATTTCAAAAGTTACATGGTTGCTTTTATAAAATATATTTTTCTAAAAATCATAACATATTTGGATCATTAAATTAACAAGAAAATAGTTCATTGGTATTCATTGATGGCGATAAAAAGATGCCAACAAAAAATGAAGATTCTCTACTTAAAGCGATAGAAAATCAGTCTGTATTCGTCTGCATTGAAGGGCATTGTCTTGATTTCCAGTGCTACTACAGAGTATCTCAAAATAATCTTTTTGTTCATTTTTACTGGTTGAATAAGATTTCCTCGTTGGAACTCCGTTAGAGCTATCTTTTTTTTTTTTTTTTGCTCAGAGAGTGTTCGTCGCAAACTACGACACAAAGCTGAATTATGCATTAACGATGGTGGGATACGGACAGACGTTAGATGGTATACAGTATTGAATTATGAAAACATGTGGGGGTCGATGTAGGGGGAGGGAGGCTATATAAGGATGCTCTGTGACGCCTTCAATCCAAAGGGCTGGTGTGGAAAAGCAATGGAGGCATATACTACCCCATTATATATTATGAAGACTGAAATTTATTCTTCTTCAGCCAGAACAATGAAGAAAACGTAAAAAAATGGGCTACACGGCTCACCGATTAATAATTCGCAGTAAGCTCGCACTGTCCCCATTAATCTTCCACTACGTACAACAAGCTCGTATGTGCGTCCACTTAAAACTGAACCCACAATCACCACGACTACCTCATCAATAGTGTTGAAGCCGGGAAAATCATTACTCCAAAATTTAGATCAAGGCAGCCTAAGTTTACATATCCTGTAATCGAACTCCACGGCTAGGACAGTAAAAACAGAAAAGAGAAAATGACTATAAGCACACCCCAAGTGCTCCAGCAGAGAGGTCTCACCGCATACTCGAAAGTTTAGGGGAAACTTCCCCTGCGCTGCTCCGCAACCAAAAACTGAGCGAGGTACAACGGAGCGTGCGGCTGCGCAAAGGTCACGGGCGCTACGCGTGCACGAGTGGAGCACACGCATGTTACCGTTAGCGTGCGAGCGCTTGCGGGCGCGAGGCTCGACCGCACGCACGCTGGCTCGTGCATGTGTGGGTCGTGCATGAGGTAATGTGCGTGTGTATTCGCGCTTAGCTCAGACCCCTCTTTCAGGGTGGTTTTGGTCCCTTCGGACTTGCGCGATTCGTGTGTTCGGCTTGCTCGGTCGGGTCAAATTGCTTGAGCATTTTGGTCGAATTCTTTCTGATTTAACTCGAAAATCTTTAGGGGGAACCCCATCAAAGTTGTTCGAATCCCATGACTCGAGCAAATGATTGATGGAATTAGACTAATCAGGAAACAATAAGTAGAAAAAACATATATAAAAAAATATTCATAACTGTTGAAATTTTAAGCATAAAGAGTTCATTACAAGCATATAAATCTGATTGGTTTAATGAGGAGTCCAAGGGCAAGAAATCACTAGTTCCGCAATTGTGAGATTGCGAGCTTCAAGCTGAAATTCCACTAGCAGTCATTTATATATAAAGTTTATGGCATAATAAAGTGTCTTACTTTATATGATGTGCATTCTAGGGAAATGTCGCATTTCACCAAAGTCTGGCATTTCAAATAATTTCTCTAACCATTATTTTAGTTCTTTTATCAGCTAAACCATTATTTTAGTTCTTTTAGTTCTCTAACAAAGTAATCAATATATAAACAAAGAAACAAAGAAGAACTATTCTTGCACCTCCTTACAGTTTGTATAACGAAGGATCAACAAAACATTTCAAAAAACTAAGATTCTGCAGATAAGTACTGATCTTTTGTATTTCAGGAAATTGGATCATGTTTAATGTCATATAGAGTCATTTTCAACTTCATTACATTATTTTCTTCTCCTTTGATATATCCTTCAGGCTGTTGAAAGAAAATGACATCTTTTATTTAGGCAAACCCTCTTACCGTGTCGCGATAAGTTCTACCGCACAGTGTTAGCATTATCTCCTCTGCACCGTCAAATCTCCTTCCCAATATACTCTTCAATCAGTTGTGGAACGATGGACCATCCATAAGTTAGCGCAGAGTGTTAGCTGCTACTGTGTCACAATAAGACCTTTTATGGAGAAAGACGTTGGAAGGATCGAGAACCCGATAGATATAACGAATTTTTTTTTAATTTTGCTCGATCGTTCTGACTAGTTGAATAAGAAAAAATCGTAGTCTTCATAATATATAATAGGATAGGATACCTTCATTGCTATTTCATACAATCCCTCTGGATTGGAGGCGTCACGAAGCATCCATATGTAGCATCTCTCCACCAATTTCAGCCTCCACGTGTTCCTCGCAGTTCAAAACTTGATACCTAAGAACATTTGCTCATATCCCACCACCGTCAATACAGGATCATGCTTTGTATCGCAGTTTCCGTCAAACACTCTCAGAAAAAACAAAAAAAATAGTTTTAACGAAATTTCGGCGAGAGAATCATAATCAATCACAAAAAGTGACCAAAGAGATTGCTTCAGATACTCTAGAGTAGCACTGAAAATCAAGACAATGCGCGTCAATGCGGGCAGATACAGACTGATTTGCTACCGCTTTAAGTAGAGAATCATCATCGCTTGCCGGAGCCTTTTGATAGCCATCAATGAACACCAATGAACAATTTTCCTGTCGAACCAACGACCCAAGTATGTCAAGATTTTTAGAAGAATATATTTGACGAAAACAACCTTACTTTTTTTGTAATTAAAATAAATTATACTTTAACAACGCATTTTTCTTTTTCTGCGTTAAATAGATATGTGACTTGAAATATTATTCTGTTGTTATGGATGAAGCCAAAAACACAGTCAAAGAAATCATCATGACAGTCATAGTTCATCAAGTCGCGGTCAATGAGTTGTTGCACCGACAAAAAAACCAGCTTCTTTGTCTTGATTGTATAGATTCCCTCCACTGTTGTCACTGTCGATAACGCTCAATAACTCTCTAGATGTGCATGTATAAAAAAATGCAATTGATAAATTTTTCAAAGAGTAATAATAGAAAAAAATATGTGGGGTATCATACTTTATTAACCATGGTTTTTGATATGATTAACGATGTCGTTTTTGTGTCAGTCAATGGAGGTGAGCAGATTGTTGATGTCGAGTCTCTGATATGCGAAGGAGGTGTGGCCATCGTAGGCGGTGGTACGGAGGGCGCGATGGTGGTAAATGTCAGAGCCGGCGTAACTGAAGTAGAACTCAACGGAGATGGCAGACCGTGAGTGTTGAGGCTCTGATACACGAAGGAGAGCCATAAATGGCTAGCGGCGGCGTGGAGGGTGCGGTGGTGGAGAATGTCAGAGTCGGAGGTACGGAGGGCACGGTGGTTGTAAATGTCAGAGCCGACCACATTACTTATTTCTCAGCCCTGCACCTCTCCCTCCCTCTACTTATAGGCCAAGGCATGTCTTTTCTTTTTTGATTTGATACCATGTTGGCAAACCATGCATTTTGCCACACCTACGCCGACAATACCATTCAACACCGTCGTTTCCTCTGCATTGTCGCCCACGATGACCGTCCTTCCTTCTCGTATCAGAGTCTCGATAGTCACGGTCTGTCCGCATCAGCTGAGTTCTGCTACACCTACGCTTGCTCTGGCATCAATGTGCCCGCGGTGTCACTGGCTTTGGCATTCGCCACCATCGCGCCCTCCGCGCCGCCATTAACGATGGTCACCTCTCCTTCGTATATCAACAACTCAACATCAAGAGTCTACACACTTTCATTGACTGCCGCAAGAATGGCTTACCCTATCAAAAACCAAGGCAATGCAGTATGATACCACTTATATTTCCTTCTCATAATCATTTTTAAAAATTCATCTATTGCACTTTTTTATACATGCACATTCAGAGAGTTGTTGGCGTTCTCGGCGATGGCAACAGTGCAGGGAATCTATCAAATCAGGACAAAGAAATTGGTTTCTTTGTCGGTGCAGAACCTCATTGACTGAGACATGATGAACTACGGCTGTCATGTCGACTTCATTGAGTGTGCATTTGACTTCATCAAAAATTTCATGGTTGCTTTTGTTAAAGTCGTGTATTCATATAATGCCGAAAAAAGAAAATGCGTCGTCAATATATAATTAATCTAATTTCAAAAGTTTCATGGTTGCTTTTGTTAAATATATTTTTCTAAAAATCATAACATACTTGTACCATTAAATTAACAGGAAAATAGATCATTGGTATTCATTGATAGCTATAAGAAGATTCCAACAAAAGATGAGGATTCTCTACCTAAAGAGATAGAAAATCAGTTTGTATTGATGCGCATTGCCTCGATTTCCAGTCCTACTTCGCAGTATCTCAAACAATCTTTTTGTTCACTTTTATTGATTGATTAAGATACCCTCACCGGAACTCCGTTAAAACTATCTTTTTTTATTTTATGCTCGGAGAGTGTCCGTCGGAAACTACGACACAGAGCTGAATTATGCAGAAACAGTAGTGGCATACGGGCAGACGTTAGATGATATCAAGTATTGGATTGTGAAAACATGTGGGGGTCGAAGTAGGGGGAGGGAGGCTATATAAGAATGCTCTGTGACGCCTTCAATCCAGAGGGATGGTGTGGAATAACAATGGAGGAATCCTACCTCATTTTATATTATGAAGACTGAAATTTCTTCTTCTTCAGCCAGAACAATGAAGCAAACATAAAAAAACATTAATTATGTTCATCTTTTTTAAATGAAAATTAGAAGAAAGGAATATTAAATATTGATTATGATTTAAATACATTTGTATTTTTTTATTTCAAATAATTTACTATACATTAGGTTCCATTTGCGTATGTCGATCCATCAATTAATAATTCGCAGTAAGCTCGCACTGTCCCCATTAATCTTCCATTACGTACAATAAGCTTGTATTGGTGTACACTTAAAACTGAACCCACAATCACCACGACTACCCCAACAAAAGTGTTGAAGCCGGGAAAATCCCTAATCCAAAATTTGGATCGAAGCAGCCTAAGTTTACTGATCTTGCGATCGAACTCCACGGCTCGGACAGCTAAAACAGAAGAGAGAAAATGACTATAAGCACACCCCAAGTGCTCCAGCAGGGAGGTTTCACCACATACCTAAAAGTTTAGAAGAAACTTCCCCTCCGCAACCAAAAACTGGGCGAGGTACTAGGCAGGCATAGTCTTGGCGAGTATCCAGCTTGGGGGGACATAAACCTCTTCCAAAAGTGCTATTTCTAGTACCCCTAGGGGGCTATTTATAGAGAAATCTTGTGGGCTATAGGAGGGCATCCTGCCTATGCTAGCGAGTATCAAGGGCTACTCGCCCATACTCTAGAGGTACATGTTCATAATCGTCAAAGCTCGCCCATACTCGTCAAAGCTCGCCCATACTCGTCAAAGCTCGCCCATACTCGTCAAAGCTCGCCCATACTCGTCCAAGCTCGTCGATACTCGCCCAAGCTCGCCCCAACTCTCCCAAGCTCCCCCGAGCTCGTCCCTGCTCCCCCGAGCTCGTCCCTGCTCCCCCGAGCTCGTCCCTGCTCCCCCGAGCTCGTCCCTGCTCCCCCGAGCTCGTCCCTGCTCCCCCGAGCTCGGCCCTGCTCCCCCGAGCTCGGCCCTGCTCCCCCGAGCTCGGCCCTGCTCCCCCGAGCTCGGCCCTGCTCCCCCGAGCTCGGCCCTGCTCCCCCGAGCTCGGCCAAGCTCCCCCGAGCTCGGCCAAGCTCGCCCGAGCTCGGCCAAGCTCGCCCGAGCTCGGCCAAGCTCGCCCGAGCTCGGCCAAGCTCGCCCGAGCTCGGCCAAGCTCGTTCGAGCTCGCCCAAGCTCGCCTCTGCTCGCCCAAGCTCGCCTCTGCTCGCCTCTGCTCGCCCAAGCTCGTCTCTGCTCGCCCAAGCTCGCCTCTGCTCGCCCAAGCTCGCCTCTGCTCGCCCAAGCTCGCCCAAGCTCACCCAAGCTCACCCAAGCTCGCCCAAGCTCGCCCAAGCTCGCCCAAGATCGTCTCTGCTCGCCCAAGCTCGCCTCTGCTTGCCCAAGCTTGCCTCTGCTTGTCTGGTCGCATCTGCTCGCCCAAACTTGGCTCTGCTTGTCTCTGCTCGCTTTTGCTCGCCTAAGCTCGTGGCTAGGTCTGCAAAAATGAGTTTCCTTAAGCATTTTTGATCTTGATGAATTACGGATTATGCAAACATTACCTCGAGCTTCCTCGCTGGCAAGGTGTCTATATATGTTTTCACTATAGGTTCAATGTCCTAACTAGTAAAACATTGTGCATGCTCATAAACAACACAGACAAATATAAATATATATATTATCATGATTGACTTATAAACATACTTATTGTTGCAGTAGAACTGAAATCTGCAACTAGCTAGCACAATTGGGTCGGGCAACAGACCAGTTGGAGGGAATGAGACATGTTGAAGGTGTTTTTAGTTAAAAGGAAAATGGTATGTTAACTCTTACGTGGATTGACCACAATGATCTTGGTTGTTAAAGAAGCATAGTATATATTACTCTCTTGAAATAGAAGAACATGAATTTCATATAATTTATCAATAAATTGAATTTTATATAAGTACCTGCCTCCGTTAGGTTTGCATCCTTCATTAACAATTCAGAGTAACTGTTTAATCCCCAAAACATTGGTCAAACAACACATTTTTTAAGGTTTCTTGGGGACTTGCTTCCATGTGAGCAATTTTTGGGGGAAATTGGAAAGACTCACACAATTTCCAAACCTAAATTTAGTCAAACCTCATATGATTTAAAATCCTTTATGAAACATAAATCAAATCAGTACAACTAAAATATATGGTTTATAATTCCAGACTGAAATCTAATATTATGCAACTTTAATTTAGTATTCATCGTTAGGAAATGCAATAGTAGTATGAACATCTACCATATATTTCTCATTTGCATCTTATGCACTACATTAGAGCTTTCATTCTAATAGCTATATTCTGGAATAAAATTCATTAAAAAATCTTTATATTCCTAAGATGCTCAAAATTTAATTTACACCACACGATGAATCCGGTGCACTTATGTAGATTCTTATGCATTCTTTTGTGGTTTTAATTCAAATACAATTTTTTCTGGATAATAAAAAAATAGAATTTTTTTTATGTACAGAACATGCTCAGAACAAAATGTTCACTACACAGAGAATCATTAGTGCTTATGTATATGGATTTGGTAACAAAAATGGTTAGATCCGTGAAGTTTTCTAGCAGCAATGTGAACAACAATTTATTCTAAATTTTAACGTAAATTGAGATCAAAAACAGGATGTGAAACGATACTAAAAATGAAATCACTAAAACAGGAACGCAAATTCAAACACGAAATCCAAAACATTTTAGTGCATTACCGCAAAGAAGCATTCACCGCAAAGAACAATCCCCATTTAATGCATCAAAACCACACCAATGAAGTTGTAATTTGTATGCATGAATCAGATAGCTATGTGGAGTCAGGTAATATACCACTTATAAGGCTATATGTGTAGTAATTAACAAAATCAGATAACCCAACTATTGACTGCCCAATTAATTTCAATTTCTATTGATCAGAGTTAATTGTCTATTTGAACCAAAAGTAATGTTGCATCACCAATAACCACAAACATCATAAATTGGAAAATTTTGACTCATAAGAGATTTGTTGAAGGTATAATGCAGTCTAGCTTGATAGATAGATAGTTTAGGATTCAACAAATATGTTGTGGAGTTCTATGAACATTCAGTAACTTTGGAATGTTAGTCACTAAAACAAAGTAGGCACGTCCTCAGTGAATCCTTAGGCCGCATAATACACCATCAAACATGTAAATGTTATGCTTTTTTTAATTTTTTTGTGGTGGACACCTAATGAACACATGTTATAATATCATATGGTTCCAAAAAAGACTAATGACAAGTATACCAAACGAGAGAGATATGAATAGCACCTCAATACAGCTGTCTCCTGTGAAAACCGCGAGGATGAGGTAGAAAGGATAGGGCAGACTCTCAGACTACAGATCTCCTGGTAGTCTCTGTAAGAAGCTGCATCACGGCAAAGAAGCAGAAGAACAAAATGTTAAATGTAATCAATAATTTAATGATAAATTGATATTCGTAAATGTAAATGTAGAAAGAAATTGAAAACGGGAAGTAAAAAAAAATCACGAAGAAAATCTGAAACGAAAAATAGTAAACAAAATATTCCTTGTTCGTTTCGCAGGTTTTGATACGCGGGTTTTGGTTTTACTTAAATGAAAACTAAAAATCATGTTCGTTTAGGCATTTTGAACCCAGTTTTTGGTTTTATAAGAAAACCGATCGGTTTTGAAGGTGTATAAAAACTCACTATCCTAAAACTTACCTCCATAGGTCAGTTTTCAGTCTGCGATTGTTTTCTTCCTCTCTCCCAATCGATCTGTTTCCTCCTCTCCCAGCCTCCTCGCCAGCGCCGCGAGCCCTTCCTCTCCCAGCCTCCTTGCGACGCCAACGCCTCCTCTCCCACGCCTCCTCTCCCAAGCTTCCACGACGGAGGAGATCTCGGGTTTGGGCGGTATGATTCGATCTGGACGATCTTTGGGCTGCCGGGGTTGCCGATGATGCCGGAGGAGAGGCGGCGGCCGTGAAGCTGTTCTTATTAGAAGAGAGGAAAGCTTTGCATTTCTGGGCTCTAATGGTGGCCTGGAGCTTCACCAATGCTCTCAGTGTTAGAGCAAAAGAGGCAAAACAGGGGCAATGATCTTACTGTTATGTTCTTACAGCCAATACACGATATTACAGGGGCAATGATTTGTTTAAATACTGCTTAGTGTTTAACCATCTCAATTTTACTCTAGTATAATGTTTTTATTAATTTAAAAATCAATTCTTATGCCCAAAAATCTTCCTACAGACGAACAAAAAATTTGGCATTTATCAATTTCTAGGCCTGAAAACCTTGTTGCAAACGAACAGCAGAATTGGTTTTGACAGAAAACTAAAACCTTCAAGTTTTTAGTTTTCAAACAAAACCAATTCCTGCGAAACAAAACCTGCAAAACGAACGGAGCCTAATAGTAAATCAAAAACAAACGGGGAAATCAAAATCAGAATGAAAATCGGAAAACAAAATCTACGATGGATAGTTGAAATGAATTTGAAGAAGAAAACCGAAATGGAATTTGAAAGCGAAATTTAAAAAGGTTAATAAACCTAGATCTGAAGAAGGAAGTAGAAGTCGAGAGAGAACACATAAGAGATCGAGGGAGAGAAGAAGAAGGCATTCTCACAGGCGATGTGAATGCCTTTCTCCTGAGCGGCGATTGGTGGAAAAAGAAGGCGGCCGTGGAGGTCGGCGGCGGCGTCAAGGCGGGCAGTGGAGATCGTCGGCGGCAGTTGGATGAAGTGCGCGGCGGCCGGGGGGAAGTTGCGAGAGAATGCCCGCGCCGCGAGGGAGGATTTTTTTTGCGTTCAGGGTAGAGTGCGGGATTAGGGTTGTGGTATGCCGTAGTTATAGGAGATGCGAGGGAGATCGGACGGTGGCTGAAATTTTGAGATGTCGGACGCATCTTATAAATTATTTGATTTTTAAACTCATTTTATCTGCAGACCATTCGCAATACTAACCGGTTGGTTCTTTAAATCAACACAAATAAATCATCCTCTGCTTGTCAGAAACATAAATAAGTAGGTTGTGTCATATTTTCTGAAAATATGCACTAATAAGCAAAAATATGGGAATTTTAAAAGTACTCATGTTGAAATCGAGAATCAACTTCTGTGAAGTTCGGACCCTTTGAAAAAGGCGGATCCTTTGAAATGGGTGACCGCACACTTACTTCTCCATAACAAACTTAAACGACCAAAGACTTAGAACCAGAAACTAACTCAAGGCTCCAGCACGGAGGTCTCACCACACACACGGAAGATCTTAGAACATTTCCCCTCCTTAGCCAGTACCGAACAAAAAATACCTCAGAAAGCGCAAGAAATCAGAGAATAAGAAAACATGCCTTCTGAGGTACCATCTTGGGTCTATTTATAGTTTTCTGAAATTGGTCTGCCAACAGTCTACCTTCGTTATTCTAAATAATTATATACAGCCATACTGGGTCTGACAACAGCGTAACTCCGCTGTTCTGAGGAGCTAAATGCAGACCTCTGAGGGCATCCAAGTAATTCTACCTTTGGATCCCAACTGGGCGAGTGGTCCATGGAGGCACCACTCGCATGAAGGAGCGAGTGTCGGGAGAACAACACACTCCCCTCCTTAATTTTCTCTGAAAGCGCGAGATCTGGGCGAGTGCCTGATGAAGATTGCACTCGCCTGAGGGCCTAAATGCCTCCTCCCTGGTTTATGTGAATGCCCCCTTTAGGGGCTGGGCGAGTGCAGGTTAGCCTGCCTCACTCGCCTATCTGGTATTCATGGGTCTTTACCCCGCAAAGCCCTGAACCTGCCTGGGAGGGCCCACTCAGCGAATACGATGTTGTACACAATCTCTGCTCTTTGCGAGCTTTCGCAAAGCTCGGAAAGAATCATCCAACCATACGTATTTGATGAGTGAATGCTGACCTGGAAGAGAATCTTTCGTGGGCCCCTCCATAGCTCTATAAATATCCAAACATGGGCAGGTGGTTCTTTCCCTACTCAACTTTTTGTGGTTCTCGCCTCCAATGAGATGTCGCTCTCGAAGGAAGCTCAAGATCGCATCAACGTTGTCCAAGCAAGGAACAAAGCCTCGATGGGCTCATTCGCCCCTTGGCTGGCCTGAAAAACCTCGGTCTTGTCCCCAAAAATGAAGAAGGCCAAAATGGTCTGGCGCGACCCGACCAGGGACGAATCCATCTCGCAGACTTCATCCCACTCCGAGATCCCTCAGGTATCCTCACTCGCTTTTCATTCCTTGCTGGGATAAAAGTAGATGACGACACACTCGCATGCAGGTCCCGCCAAAGGGGAAAGGAGCTGGGGAGGCGAGTGTTGAACCGCACTCGCTCGAGACAGGGGGCGGCGAGACGTCCCCCGAGATCACTTCCCCTCATAGACCAGATGTTCCCCTGCGAGACAAATGTAAGTACTCTTCTGTCCATTCGCCTTTCACCAATTTTGCTTACTTATGTTCTTTTTTACATCTCCCGCCTTCGGGACCACGGGACTGGGTGCCACAATGCCCAAATCCCCTGCTCGCCAGGAATCCATAGATCCCTCCTCGAGCCTTCCACCCTCGGTGGATGTTATTCCCAACCTTCTTCCTCAAGACAACGCTCCTGCTGTCGAACCGGCAACTTTTCACCCCGGGCTCGGGAAGGTGAGTATTAACCTTCAACACTCCCTTCGAAGGACGGCCCAACACTTCTCGCCGACAATCCGGCAAGGACGCGAGTACTGGACCAGGTAACAAATCACACTTGCCTTCTAAAAAGGAGCGAGATCAAGCACTTCTAACACCATTCGCCGCACGCTACCGCGAGGCCTCGTCAACTGACATTGATATTGACGAGGAGAAAATCTCGCCTCTCCCATCTCGTAATTTGACTGTCGAGTACCTATGCGACCTGAAGGATGCCGAGGGGTTGAAGCGGCAGATGGCCGAGATACTCTGAAAGCAATCCCTGCTGCTACGCGAGATCGTCAACCGGGTGCAAGAGAACTAAGATTCTGCCAAGGAGCGACTTCTCGCCTTGGAGAATAATTACAATCAGCTGTGTTGAAACCGAGAAATCGGTCTCTGTGGAGTTCGGAGTCCCAAAAAAGGGGTGACCTCACACTTACTGTACTCAGGCAAATGTCACAGACCAAAGGCTCAGGAAACTAGGAACAGACCCGCAGCACTAGCGAGAAGGTCCCACCAAACACCCAGAAGGTCACGAGAGCACTTCCTCTCCCTCACCAATGACTGAGCTAGGTACCTTGGAGAGCTCTCAAACTCTACCAAGAAGAAACCAAAGGAGGAGGAAGCCAAACCCTTCTCTCCAAAGATACCCAAGAGGGTCTATTTATAGTTTTCCCAAACCTAGGGGACCGAAAGATCTGAAATACCCCTAAGACAAATAAGTCTGGGGCCAATGGAAAACATCCACACTGGGGAGTAAAGATGTAATTCCACCCCCGGAGGCACAATGGTACAAGCATGGACAAAAGAGGTCCGGGGGTGAACGGAGGCTAAACCATCCCCCTCACCTTCCTTGGACACCTGAGGAGAGTGGGGGTTAAACCACTCCACTCCCCTTCACCTTGGGACCGGGAGAGCGGGCGAGCCCCGCAGAAGAACCAGGAGCTGGGGGTGAGACCCTGGCTCGCCCTGCAAGACTGGGTGCCTAGGCGACCTGGGCGAGACCTTGGCCACCAGCCGGTCTCGCCCCGCAAGGTCGGGCGCCTGGGCGAGACCCTAGCCGCCAGCCGGTCTCGCCCCGCTAGGCTGGGCACCTGGGCGAGACCCTGGCCGTCGGGCGGTCTCGCCCCGCAAGGCTGGGCACCTGGGCGAGACCCTGGCCGCCGGCCGGTCTCGCCCCGCAAGGTTGGGCACCTGGGCGAGACCCTGGCCGCCGGCCGGTCTCGCCCCGCAAGGCATGGCACCTGGGCGAGACCCTGGCCGTCGTCCGGTCTCGCCCCGCAAGGCTAGGTGCCTGGGCGATACCCTGGCTGCCAGCCGGTCTCGCCCAGCAAGGCTAGGATGCAGGGGGCGAGACCTTGGCCGCCGGCCGGTCTCGCCCCGCACAGGGCTAGGGTGCAGGGGGCGAGACCCTGGCCGACGGCCAGTCTCGCCCAGCAAGGCTAGGATGTAGGGGGCGAGACCCTGGCCGCTGGCCGGTCTCCCCCCGCACAGGGCTAGGGTGCAGGGGCGAGACCCTGGCCGCCGGCCGGTCTCCCCCCGCACAGGGCTAGGGTGCAGGGGCGAGACCCTGGCCGCTGGCCGGTCTCCCCCCGCACAGGGCTAGGGTGCAGGGGCGAGACCCTGGCCGCCGGCCGGTCTCCCCCCGCACAGGGCTAGGGTGCAGGGGTCTCCCCCCGTAATTAAGGTCCGATTCATACGGGCGCAACCGCTTGATCGATGAAAATAAGTCCCCCCAAACGGAGCCTAAGCAAAGATGTTGTGAATGCTTATGCTCATGTCGTAGAATCCTTTTTGGATGATAATTCTCCTGATCCTTTTGAATCTCGTCCCACACTGCTATTCTTTCGGGGAAGAACAGTGAGGAAAGATGTGAGTGCCATTTTGTACCTTGAGTTTACTTTTTAATTTTTGTTTGTTCTACTAAACACTTGCAGATAATTATTTTTAAGATCTCTGTATCATAATTCAAAATTTGGCTGTTTTGATTTGCTTTCTTTCCCAGACATTATTTTATATCACCCCGGAGGAAAAAAAAATTCACTATAACAACGAATTCCATTGCCCCTGCTTCAAGACTATTCGCTCATCAAATTCGCATATCTATTTTCTCCCGGAGTCCAGTCCCGAGATACATGTGTTTTGATCCACTATGGGCTCCGTTTGGCATGGCGGTGGCGGTCTTGAACACGATGTTATGAACCGTCGTTCGCGAACATCCGACCTCACCTGAGGAAATTCAACTGCTTTTATGTTTAAAACTTGTTCTCTTTGCTTGGTGGTGGTCATAACCATTGTCTAGTCAAACATGCATTCTATGAAGGTGGCATTTTTGGCCAAACTCATCACATCAAAAACGCCGTCCCAAACAAAGCCTATATATATATGAGCATAAATCTCTCTTTACATTTCATAATATCCACAAACATACCCTCTTTGAGTAAATTTTGAGAGGGTCTTTTTGTGCAGGGATGTTATTAAAATGTCAATTTACTGGGGAGATTTTTGTAGTTTCAAAATTAAGAGGGGTGGAACCTGTAATTTAACAAACTTAAGAGGGGTGGAACCTGTAATTTAACAAACTTAGAAGGGAGGTCCCCATAAATGCCCATATGTGTGTGTGTGTGTCTAACCCATTTATACCATCCAATACTAAAGCTGATGAGCTTCTTTGGCACCATTATGAGTTTCAATATCCTCCAAGGAGAGACGACGCCATCAACATGCTCTGGCGGCAGGTGCGGCATAAACTCCCGGCTGCCAAGCTCGAAAAGCACCGGAGACGGCGGCTGAAGATACCCGATTGGTGGAAGCGGGGGTGTGCTGCACTGCACCGTGCAGTGCAGCACATCGAGCGGTTGCGAGTGCTGATGCACTCGCAGCCGCTCGATGCTGCACTGCACCGTGCAGTACAGCATCCCCCCTTATCCCCGACTGATGGAAGTGATCGGCTATGATTTCTAGGCACGCAGGTGATTGCATGCTGATCGTGCTCTCAATTCTGACAGGCTTTTGATTGCCTTGGAGGACTGTGGGAGTGTACATAGTGGGCTAACGGCCCCTAACCGCTGCAGCCATTGAGTGAATTTTGTGATTATGGATATGTTTAATTTTTTTTTGTAGGTATTTATTTATTTCCATTTGTAACACTGCATTCTTGAAGCAAAAATTCTTCTACTGAAAGCTCTACACATTGTTAATACAGACTGTTTGCATTTCTCTTACAACGAAGATATTATTTCACCCGAGCATGGTCTTAAAAACTAGGACCGACGTTTTAGGCTCCGTTTGGCACGGTGGTGGCGGTCGTAAACGCATGGGTTAAACCGTCATTTGTTAAAGATCACCTAACAAACATTATCCGCTTGAATATAAAAGTGGATGAAGTTCCTTAGGTGGGCCGAATGACAATTTAATCCTCATGGACCTGCAGTTAGGTATCCTCTCCTTCGCCCCTCTCATATCTGATTCTTTCATCTACTCCACCGACCACCTTCCTCCTCGCTCCAGATGGCTACACTGAAGAGCGACATTACTAATTTCTACTTCGATCTCGCTCAGTTAGGACATCTTCCAAACTGCAGTTTTGCGATTTCATCCTACATCGACTTCCTTTCAGATTTCAGGTTTCGTTTTGCATTTTGTCCTACATTATCGTCTTCCTTTCAGATTTTGGGTTTCGTTTTTCATTTCTTTTTTGTTTTTGGATTTCGTCTACGTTTTGCTTTTCAGTCCGGATCCAAAAATCTGTTATTAAAAAAAGGTGGAAATGATGCGATGAGATCTAAATTTGATTCTCATTAAGCAGTGTCGTAGATTTTCTTATGATAGAATATGGTCGAAGGTAATTTACCTTTAGGGTCTGTTCTTTACGTCGGAATTCGGGGGTTGGATCTCAGAATTGACATTTAATTATCAATTTCAATTGTTGGTGTTCGGTAGCCTAAAATAGGACTAATTTCTTTATATGGTGAACATATATGGGGAACCCTGCATAAAATCAATTTTTTTCATTTTTGTTTTAATTTTCAAAAAACAAATCATGAAATATAAATCCTTGTATTTTTCTGATCAATTTAAGTAATTATATATTTTGAGTTGAAAATACATTTAAAATGAACTGTATTTTGCGATTGTATTTTACATTGAAAATACAGTCCATTTGCAACTGTATTTTACGTTACGGTTGTATTTCACACTCAAAATACAGCCTGGATGGATCTTTTATATACTATGCACGTACAAAATTATCTAGCCTAAATGGAATTCATTACAGGTCTAACAGGCGAGTCTGAAATAAGACCTCGCGAGATATGATTTCCCAATTCAGAGCGGCGTCCTCTTTCCCGTGAATCCCCGACGCAGTCTTCCTCCTACCAAGCTTCCCCGACCCACTCTCCCCCGACACAGTCTTCCCCGGCGCATCTCCCTCCTGCGAAACTTTCCCAACAGTAGCTCTCTCCCTCGCGCCTTCTCTGGACGCCATCTCTTCTCCGGCGAGTCCCCCCACAGTCGGCGTGAGCTTTCTTCGACGAAACCCCACCCTCCCCGCAGCAGGTATATATATTTTTTGTTTCGATTTTAGCTTTAGAACTTGCGATTTTGGAAGATCTAGGATTTAATTCCTCATGCTCTGTATTCTGATGCAGATCTACGTTTTTTAGGCGGATCTAGTTTTTTTGGCTGCATGTGAGTTTTTTAGTGCGTATATATGTGTGTGTTGTTTGTTGGTGATTGTGTATGTGTATTTTTGTGTGTTTGTATGTTTGTGTGTTTTTTTGTATTTGTGTAATTATGTGTGTATGTTTGTGTGTGTGTTTGTGTTTTTGATCTGGGTTTGAGATTGCGTGTGCTATTTGTGGATGTGTGTGTGTTATTTGTTGGTGTTTGTGTATGTGCATGTATGTGTGTTTGTTTGTGTGCCTTTTTTTGTATTTGTGTAATTATGTGTGTATGTTTGTGTGTGTGTTTGTGTTTTTGATTTGGATTTGGGATTGTGTGTGTTATTTGTGGATGTGTGTATGTATGTGTATGTGTTATTTGTTGGTGTTTGTGTTTGTGTATGTACGTATGTAGTGCTCGTTTTGTTGTATTTGTGCAGTTATGTCTGTATGTGTTTGTATGTGTATGTATGTGTTTGTATGTGTGTATGTTTGTGTGTTTGTTTGTGTATGTATGTATGTGTATTTGTGTAATTCCTATGACAGAATTTTTTCATTCAGTCGAACAACAAAATTGTAATTGACTTCAAACACATCTCAATTCCTGCAAAACGAACGGAGTCTTATGTATTATTTTTTATTTTGACTGTGGGAATTGGAATTGAAGTCAATTCCAATTCCCGCATCTCAATTCTTATGAAATGAACGGAGCCTTATGTATTATTTTTTATTTTGATTCAGAACTGATTAACCTACATGTTGATACATCATAAAAGTGGAATACATTAACTAACATTGCTTCTCTATTAGTACACACATACTTTACCTTAAATCCTCAAACTCTTTTTGTTGTTTTACATAATAACCTACGCTATATCGCCCTAATCGGCTCTAACTATCCCTCCGTGTTTTCCTCTTCCTTGAGCAGGTGAAGTACTCCAGGAACCTTCAAACCCTACCAATTGTAAGCCTTCATCTCCATATCCAGATCTAACGTGTTTTCTTTCTTGCATATCGTTTCTTCATGAATCGATCTGATCTGATTTGTGATTCTCTTTTGCAGTTGCAAAGGCGATGGGGCGGGATCTGAGGGTTCATTTCAAGGTAATTGACAAATTTCTTTTCATGGTGATTGTTTGCTCGGTTATATATTTATATTGTAAGCATTGCACTATAGAAGTTATATGGAGATTATTCTTTCTGCTTAATTTGTTATCATGGGTAATGAAGTGTTTTCTTGCAGTGAATGTATAATTTTTGAAGTTATAAGAAAATAATTTCATTTTCTGTAGGAAAATACAAGGTTGGCAAGATAATGGATCAAAACTCAAATGATTGTTCTCTTTCTGCAGGAAAATACTATGATTTAGTGTTTAAAAGGGCGATTTTTTTTAGAATAAAAAAATAAGTTAATGTTTTGTTGCCAAATTCAAGGGTTTAAAGGGTGCAAAGTGCCAAAACTAAAAGTTAAGAGTGCAAAGTGCCAAACCCCCCTATTTGGGGTGCAAAGTGCCAAAAATCCAATTTTTACTCGGAGTTAGGGTTTCGCTTAATATATAAAAGCTCTGTTTGGCGGCCTCTGGTTCACGCAGCGCAAAGCGAGTGGTTGCTTGGCCAACTCTGCTGTCTGTCGGTGATCGTCGACAACCGGCCATCATGGTTGAGCTTGCTCCTCTTGTTTCATCGTTCTCTTTTCATCCTAATCGGCTTTAACTATCCCTCCGTGTTTTCCTCTTCCTTGAGCAGGTGAAGTACTCTAGGGAACCTTCAAACCCTACCAAATGTAAGCCTTCATCTACATATCTAGATCTAACGTGTTTTCTTTCTTTCTTATCGTTTCTTCATGAATCAATCTGATCTGATTTGTGATTCTCTTTTGCAACTCCTAAGGCGATGGGGCGGGATCTGAGGGTTCATTTCAAGGTAATTGACAAATTTCTTTTCATGGTGATTGTTCGCTCGGTTCTATATTTATATTGTAAACATTGCACTATAGAAGTTATATGGAGATTATTCTTTCTGCTTAATTTGTTATCATGGGTAACAAAGTGTCTTCTTGCTGTGAATGAGTAATTTTTGAAGCTGTAAGAAAAGAATGTTGATTTTCTGCAGGAAAATACATGGTGACGACGCGCTACGACCGGCATGCGTATATTCCCGCAGGAGGCGGTGATACGCTGCCCGGACGGTCGATCGGAGCCCGTAGTCGCGTCTGGATGATCGTTTCGAGCCTCTTTTGTATTTTATGTTTTTTATTCTGAGATATATTTAACCCCCGATCGGCCCAAACAATCCTAGTCATCCGATCGGGGTGATTTTATTTCTAGTGTACAATGCAGTTGATGGGCGGTTTTCACATAGGGTTATATAACCCAACGGTTGGGGTAGATGAGGCATCGAGAGTTTGGAGCAAAATCCCGAACCGTCGGTCACAGGTTGGTTCGACGCCAACCCCTCTCCTCTCCCCTTTCCGGTGCGACGCCGGCGACGCATCCTCCGCCTCCCTCTCCGGTAAACCCCTCCGCCTCCTCTGCATCCCTCTTTCTCTTCCTTCCCAGTGCTTCCCCACCGAGCCCGATAACCACCAAACCCGCCTCCTACTTCCACGAAGTAACACCCCGTCCGCCTCTGTCTTCCTCCTAGTCAAGATCGTCGCCCCTACAACAGTCCCCTCTCCCTCTCCCGTCAACCTCTGTCCAGTCCGCGACTTTCCAACACCACAACATCCTCTCCTCCCCTATCTTCTAACCTCCCGTGGAGCCACCTTCCCCTTCCTCCGCCCGTAGCCCAACCTCGATGAACACCTGTGCGGGTTTTAATGTGGAATACTGTTCAACATTTTAATAACACTGTTCACTCATCTCACTCCCTCCTTAAACCCACCCAACCGTGAATCAAACACCCCCGCTTACTGATTCTACCTTTCCTCCCACATCCCCGACACACTCCCTTCGTGAAACTACACCCAGTTTCCCTCCACTGCCAAGACCCCGGATGCCCGCCCACAATTACCACCGTCGCCGCCTGCATTTGTGAATTGTGGCAATGGTTTTTGCTTTATTGTTGTTAAATTTGGCACTATATCTATTAGATATTTATATATATATTTGTATGTGTGTTAGGCCGACTCAGAATAGGTTTACAGATTCATGCCATATTAGGGTCTTGTTCACGCTGGAAGTACTATAAATACTCATTCCATACATAGATGAGGCATTCGTAGAATACTTTGAGTAGAGCACCCTTCTACATTCTCAAAGTAACTCCTCTGCTAGGGTTTCGTAACTCCCGATTTCGCCGCTCGTTCGCTCCCTGATTTCCCGAATTCGCCGTTCGTTCTCTCCCCGATTTCCCGAATTCTCCGCTCGCTGCTTCGTATCGTCGCTGTTTTCACAAATCGCTCACCACCACAGCAGATCGAGAAGGAAAGCTTCACTTTCGTCACAGATCTGATTGGGAAGAAGCTGTTATTTGTGGAAAATCACGGATCTCGCTTAGTTCGGTGCTCCCGCCCAGTCCCATTCGCTCGCTCGTTCTCCTGAGTTCTTCCGTCGCCGTCAAGAAATTGCGATAGAAAGGTTTTTTCTGTCGCTCGCGCTTCGCTTTCGGTGGATCAAGATAGAGCCCGTCGTGCTCTGTTTGTTTCTTGCGTTGTTTTGTTGTCGCTGATCGGGAAGAAGGGACGATCGCTGGAAGGAATTCAAAACCGTTTCGGTGCAGATCTAGGTCACCGTCGTGAATCACAGATCCCCGGATCTCGTTCTGACTTCGCCGGATCTAGTTCCCGTTTATGTCGGCGGATCCGGATCTAGATTATTTCTGTGATCCTCCGCCTGCAATCAAGAAGGATAAGGGCTGCAAATCCAGATCCGCTGATCTCTGTCTGGATTTCGCCGCCTACAGATCTGTTGTGATCTTGTCCAAATCTGTTGTAGTAGCTATTTGTCGCTGCTGTAGTCCTATCAAGGTGGATTTTCTTCCAAGAGGAGCATAAGCAATTGATTAATTTTTGTGAAGTTGCTGTTTCTCTTGGACTCTCCTGGTCTCCTGCAGCAAAAGGAAGAAAGGCCTAGTTGATCAAGATCCAGTTGATTCCATCCTGCTGTTGAGAGCATAGATTCAGATTATTCGAGAAGAGCAAATTATCTCTTGATTGGATCTGAATACCTGCGTTTCGTCTCAGTGTGATTCAGGTGACTTCTTTCTAGTTGTTACTGTTCTAGCTTTAGCGAGATGTCGAAGGTTACCTCCTATGACATCATCAAGCTACAGTCGTTCGACCTCTCCGACTTCCACGCTTGGAAGCTACACGTCCAACTTGGTATGAAGGAACGTGAGATTTTTTACGCGGTCCTTAGTGACTTTGCCGCTACCGAAGAAGACATGAATGAATTTCAGTAGAGAAAGGACGAAGATTTCTGCAGGGACTACCTCCTTAATTCACTGAACCCTAGGCTCGCCCTAACCTATAACAATCATAAGACTGCAAAGGAGATTTGGGATCGCTTGAATGCGCACTTCCATAAGGAAGAGGGGTTGTCGAGGACTCTCCTTGGTAGGGGTGTGCACGGTGCGGTTTGGTGCGGTTTTGGCCCAACCGCAACCGCACCGTAAGGGCTCGGTTTTTGCCCGAGCAAAACCGCACCGCACCGAAATTATGCGGTGCAGTTTCGGTTCGGTGCGGTTTTTTGCGGTGCGGTTGCGGTTTCGGTGCGGTTTTTACATGTATTTTACATAAACTACAGTCTACAGGTAAGCATTGTCCCCAGTAGCATCAAATTGAGCATTCTATTTATAGAGAAACAGATTTTCTACTACTACAGATGCACCTTTTTAAAACGGTCATGCTATTTTAGTATTTTATCTCAGATTCCATTGAGTTCATTGAAGGTCATTCCTTTGATTGCTTTTGATGAAGATTTTTCTTTTTCTACATTATTCTCTCTAGCCTTGATGTCGAACAACACAATTAATTCCACAACACCCATCGAATTTTCTCTTGTGAGTTTATCTCGGTCAAACAGTTCTTTGATCAAGTCACTGTTACTACTGTGACTCTTGACGAATTCTCAACTCTCATGACAATATCAAAGTAACCTATTATGATTTGTACTTGTTGTATAAAAATCGAGGATAATTATCCACATTACCCACCTCCACCAAGTGTTGATACTGTTGATTCTCCACCTCCATTTCTTGGCATGATAATATCCTATATGATCTTAATCTTGCTCTAAGAAAGGGTAAGTGCACATGCATCACTCTTTCTATTTCTCAATTTATCTCTTTTACTTAATATACTTAAATGTGACGTCACATAATTATAAAAAATTAAATACACAAAATATTCGATGCGGTGCGGTTTTTGCGGTTTTCAAAATCCAAAAACCGCACCGCACCGAACCGTGCTCGGTTTGTAAAAGTTCAAAACCGCACAACATCTAAACTACGCGGTGCGGTTTAAAAATCGGTGTTATTTTTGCGGTGCAGACGGTTTTTGCGATTTGCAGTTTTTCATGCTCACCCCTACTCCTTGGGGAGAGACTCTTCAATATAAAATTTAATTTAAACTCGTCAATCACCTCTCAAATAATTGAACTTGAGTGTCTGCGTCTCAAGTTGGCGAACGATGAGTCCGACATCTTGGATAATCTCTTTATGTGTCTAATTCTTAGCAAGCTACCTCCTGAGTGGTTGACCTTCAAAACTGAAATGCACAGGCTGAAGGAAAAGATCGCATTGGATGAACACAAATTGTTCATTCATATCAAAGATCAAAATATTGCGGGCAAGAGCTTGGAACAAGTTTGTCAGTCCTCATAAGCTGTCAACTTCGTTTCTCGACCCAGCAAGCCTTGCAGGAAGCCACCAGCACCCAAAGGTGAAGCCTCTGCACAGTTGACGCCTAAAAAACCCTCTTTCAAAAAGAAGAGTGGCAAGTGCCACAACTGCGGTAAGTGGGGACACTGAGCGGCTGATTGTAAGGCTCCTAAGAAGAAGAAGGAGGAAGCCCCACAAAATGTGGTGAACATGATGACATATGCCTCAGATCCTAAGTCCTTTGTAGCTATGATCGGGAGTAGTCACCGCAGTTCGTCCTCTGAGTGGTGGCTAGACAGCGGTGCTACCTGTCATGTGACGAATGACATAAGTTTACTCGCTGAGCTCAAGGCGGTCCAGGAGAAGGTGGAGAACTACAATGGAGGAGAGACCGAGGTGACCCATGATGGGACACCCGAGCTGGTCCTCTCATCACGTAAAATTCTTTTTCTGAATAATGTTAAAATAGTGTCTTCTATAACTAAAAATCTGATTTCAATGAGTCTGTTAGATAAGGCTAAGATGTCCTTCACAACTCAAAACGGTAGAATGACCTTAATGGTAAATTCACATTATTTTGGATGTGCGTACCTGATCAAGGGAATTTATAGACTCAGCTTAAATAATGATAGCATTAACACATGTCATTGTTCAACGACAAAGAGCATTGAGAGGCCCAAGATAGGTTGTTAAGATACCTGAGAGGTACTAAAGATCGTTCTTTGTGCTACACTGGTTACCCACCTTCTATGGAGGGACATTCTGACGCGTCGTAGTGTTCAGAAGTCGTGAACAACAAGTCCACCAGTGGATATATATTCACTTTGGGTGGAGCTACTATCACTTGAAAATCTAAAAGACAGACCTTTATAACATTGTCGTCTATGGAAGCCGAGTTGTTTGTCTTAGCTTTGGCTGGTGAAGAGGCAGATTGGATCAAGAACTTGATTTTAGACATTCCATTATCTAAGTTACAAGTCAACTCGTTGAGCTTGTATTGTGATAATCAAACAGCAGTTCAAGTCGTTAAGAATACCCTCTATAATACTAAAAGGAGACTTGTATGTTAACTCTAATTTTTGGAGTTATTTTACTATCGTTTTCTAGGCTTGTTGTTAGCTTTATGCATGATTTTGCCTCCCCTTTATCAAAAAAAATCTATAATAATTGAATATATGATTTATAAGTGTAGCTATGGGTAGTTTTGCATCTATACTGTATAAATAGTCAAATTGTATTTGCTACTCAATGGTTGACCAGTCTTGTTAGTTGAGTCGTGGCCTGAAATTTTATGGTTAAACATGTCATGACTTGTTACTGTTCAATTTCCCGAATTATTATATTAAAGTGTTAGCACACTTGTGGTTTGCTGTCACAACTTTGAGGATATTCGGCGGGGAATTTTATATATATATATATATAACTTTTATTTAGCAAATGTTGACTTGCCTTCACACCTATATAGTTAAACATTAAAATATCCAATCTTTGGTGGTGATCTTGACAGGTGATGGAGGAAGGGATGAGCAAGATGTGGCTCTACACACAAGGAGGAGCAGGAATTAAAGAAGAGATAATAATAATAAAAAAAGAAAACCTGGAGTAAAAAAGAAAGAAAGAGAAGCAGGGCCTTTATTGGGTAGAGCTGGGCGGAGAAAAAGAGCTTCATCCGAGAGAAAAAAAAACAGGGCCTTCATCGGAGAGAGTTAGGGGTGAAGAATGGTGAACCGGACTTGAAGAAGAAGCGCGTCGCGGACGGTGGAGCTCGAGAGAGATAACCGGCCACCTTGGCTAGAACATTTTAGAAGGGGTTTCCTTTCTCTTTTCATTTCGGTTCTTAAACTTTGTTTGTGTTAAACTTTATTGTTATGAGCTAATTAACTTAGGTTGTGGATTGTGCTTGCTATCTAGTTTATGATGTGTTATTTGTTATTTTACAAGTCCATTTTACTTTGTGTTGTTTAATGTGATTTGTGCTTATCATATGCGATGCTTGGCCAACTTCTTACATAAATTTGTAATTCCTAATCTTGCTCGAGAGAGATAGATTAGGATTTGGTCATGATAACATTAGGGAGTGTTGTGTGCAAGTTTAGAGATAAGTTGTACCCACTTTTTCCCCATTGAAATCAATGTCTAATGCTTCACTTTGAGTATCTTAGTCATAGAGATATACCGAGGACTCTTATTAGTGACATGGTTTATTATTGCTCGAGAGATAATAATAAAGAATTGTGTATTTCGGGCAACAATCCATCCTAAAAAAAAACTTATACAGAGCACTTAGACATCTATAATTAAATAGTATAGCCAATCCAAGACCTCACTTTAATCTCGATTTAATCACCCCTCTAGCTAAGTTTGTGTTTAATTTGTTTTCAAGCACTTGTTTTATTTTATCTACTGTTTTCTCTCTTTAGTTTTTAATCCACTGTAATCACCCTTTTAATTTTCGATTTGCTTGGATTAAACGAATATAAAAATCTAGTACTCGGCGTGCTTAGCCTAATCCTCGTGGGAATGATCTCACCACCCACTCTTTTATTACTTGTGCGACACGTGCGCTTGTGTGCTATAAAAAAATATCGCAACAAGTTTTTGGCGCCGTTGCCGGGGATTCAAGGTGTCTAAGTTTCTATTGCGTTGATATTAGTATTTTTATTTGTAGTTTGAGCTCAAGCATTTAGATTTCTTATCTGTATCTTTTATTATTATTGTGTTTGTCTGTGTTTGTTTGTTGCATGAGTAGATATCGGAACGTAGAAATCCTTCCCTTAAATTACGAGATTGAAAGAGCGTGTCGGCAAAATCGTAGGATTGTTAGAGAAAACAACACTTAACCCTTAGTCATGGATAATCCAAATCATAATCCGGGGAACACTGGGGGGCAAATTCTCGATGATGTTCACGATCACATACAAGAGCCAAGGATGAGATGTAGAGACTACTACATGCTGTTGCATGAGGGTTTACAATCAAGTATCGCTCACCCCACTATCGAGGCAAATAATTTCAAAATCGATTCAAGTAATATGCAATTGGTGCAAAATAACAAATTTCATTGGTTGGCCAATGAAGATCCTAATGCACACTTGAGGACCTTTGCTGAAATTTGTGATACCTTCAAGGTAAATGGAGCCTCGGTGGAAGCTATTAAGCTTCGCCTTTTTCCATTTTCCTTGGATGGTAGAGCACGAGATTGGCTAAATTCTTTGCCCAATGCATCTATCACCACTTGGAATCAATTAGTAGAGAAGTTTTTGTTTAAGTATTTCCCACCCGCTAAAACCGCTAAACTCCTTAGGGAAATTCAAACTTTTTATCAAGGAGAGAGAGACATTGTACGATGCATGGGAAAGGTTTAAAGAATTGCTTAGGAGGTGCCCACACCATGGTCTGCAATTACATCAGCAAATCCTGACTTTTTACAATGGGTTGAAGATTTTAACCATGATTTTAGTTGATGGGGCGGCCGGGGGTTCACTCATAAATAAATATCTGGATGAGGCTTTTGATATTCTTGAAGAATTGACTTCAAACAAGTATGATGTTGTAGAAAGGCAAGTCATACCCAAACCGGTAGGAGTGCACCAAGTGGACCAATTCACTTCATTCACAACACAAGTTACCGGCCAGCTGAATGCACTTAACAAGAGACTTTGATAATCTCTCCTTAATGCAAGGACAACCAAGTCAGCCTAATACTTGTGTGGCTAACACCATTGACCCATGTTTCACCGTGTCTCAACCATTATTGCATCCATGTATAGCTTCTGATGAAGTTAATTTCATTAGTGGGCACTCTATACCACAACACAACACATACTCCAACTTCTATAATCCGGAGTGGACAAATCATCCAAACATTTCTTGTAAGAACAATCATTGTTAAGGTGCGCCACCGGGTTTTAATTATAATACAATCCGCCCACCAGAAGGACCACCCAAGAAGAACACATAAGAGATTCTTTTGGAATATATTCAAAAGAATGAAGCTAGAGCTGCTGGCCAAGACGCTACGTTAAGATTGTTAGAAAATAAAATCGGGCAAATAGCCAATGCCCTTAATATAAGGTCCAACGGGACGGCCGATACTCAACAAAATCCTAGAGGCGAATCCTTTGGAGGGCAATGCAAAGCCATAAAGCTTAGAAGTGGGAAGAGCATCCCGGGGAACACAAAAGTAGTCACAAGCACCATAGAGCCCATGGTGAGTGAGAGTAGTGATCATCATAAGGAGGTAGGACATCATGACTCATTAGGGAGCCCCCATTCGTTATTAACAAAAGAAAAAAAATGCACAAAGCTTAAGGGCATGAATGAAGATAGATCAAAACTTGATCGACCTCCACCACCATTTCCACAAAGATTAAGAAAGAGCAAATTAAATAGTCAATTTCAAAAATTCCTTGATATTTTCAAGAAATTGACCATAAACATCCCTTTTGCGGAGGCGCTTGAGCAAATGCCGGGCTATGTTAAGTTTATGAAAGATGTGCTTTCAAAGAAAAGGAAGTTTGGGGAGTATGAGACTGTTGCACTCACTGAGGAGTGTAGTGTCATACTACAAAATAAACTCCCTCCTAAACTCGAGGATCCAGGTAGTTTTACTATCCCTTATTCTATTGGAATTCAGTTTTTGGGAAAGGCACTCTGTGACTTAGAGGTTAGCATAAACCTTATGCCATTATCAATTTATAACAAGCTAGGCTTGGGAGAAGTCAACCCTACATCATTAGCACTTCAGCTTGCTGACAGAACATATGCTTTTCTTAGGGGGGGGGGGGGTAGTAGAAGATGTCTTAGTAAAGGTGGAGAAGTTTATATTCCAAGCTGACTTTGTCGTGTTAGATATGGAGGAGGACCAAGAGGTCCCAATAATTTTAGGTAGATCATTCCTTGATGTATAACCCCGTATTCGCGGAATGGGGCCCCCAAGCAAGGCGTAAGACTTGCTACACATTTTTAAGCTTTTGGGGGGTTTTGCACTCCTGGCGGCCAATTTATTGTTAATTTGCATGATATACTAGTAGGGGGATGAAGAATTTGCCTCCCCCAGCCCTTTTTAGGGGGTGTGTGCGGCGAGAGGCCGGCACCCACCCCGACCTGCTTTAAGGGGGCGAGTGCGGCGGGAGCCCGACACTCGCCCCGGCCCCTTTCAGGGGGAGGGTGCGGCGAAAGGCCGACACCCGCCCCGACCTGTTTCAAGGGGGCGAGTTAGGCGGGAGGCCGACACTCGCCCCGGCCCCTTTCAGGGGGCGGGTGCGGCGAGAGGCCGACACCTGCCCCGACTTGCTTCAAGGGGGGAGAGTGCGGTGGGAGGCCGACACTTGCCCCGGCCCCTTTCAGGGGGCGGGTGCGGCGAGAGGTCGGCACCCGCCTCGTCCTGTTTCAAGGAGGCGAGTGTGGCGGGAGGCCGACACTCGCCCCGACCCCTTTCAGAGGGGGTGGGGGGTGGTGGTGGTGCGGCGGGAGGCCGGCATTTGCCCCAGCTTTTTTCAGGGTGTTTCCTGGCGAAATCATTGTCGCCTGGCGACACCATGGAGCTCGCCCGGCTTGAGCAGCTCGCCCAGCTTGAGGGTCTGCTATTTTGCCCCTGGTGGGCTGCGAGTAGCTGTTCATAACATCGGAGTTTGGCTGTTGACAGACCAACCTCAGGGTATTTCGGTAATTTTAGAGCAGCGAGATTGCGCAGAAACCAAAAATAGACCCTTGTGGTGCCTTGGAGAGGGATCCGTTTTTCACCATTCTTCATCATCTTCCTTCTTCCTCCAAAGCACCTAACTTAGCATTGGCTAGGGAGGGGGAGTTTTCAAAGGTCTTCTTGGTGTGAGGCGGGATCTCCACGCTTGAGCCAAATGTCATTTTCCAGTTTTAGGTCTCTCTCCAAGGGACGTCATGGGAGAAGTAGGTGTGAGCTGCATCCTAGGTCTGAACTCTAGGTGGAACCGAATTTCGGATCCAACATTCATGTGCGGTGAGCGTGGACCGCGGCTCATACAGAAGTTCCCGAGCAGGTTCCATGGCGGGAGATCATGGAGGTGGTGATGAATCCAATGAGCTCCCCAACCCAACACCCTTTGTAGGGAGGGAAGAGTTCATGCCATCCATCCAAGACATCATGGAGATGCTGCAAAGTATTGCTCCTCGGGGTGACTGCTCAACTCCTACCCCCCAGGTACTAGCTCTCAGGGGTCTCGACTAGACAGCTTCCAGGGGTCTTGGCGAGACAGCTTCCAGGGGACTCGGCGAGTTGGCTCCCAGAGAACTAGGCGAGGTGACCCCAGGAGAGGGAGAAGAAAGTGCACCGGGAAGACGACCCGAGAAGGAAAGGATGGGAGAGGGGGTCGAGCGAGACCTCACCGGCCAGGAGTTATTCCCCAGCCTGGCGAGTACTAGCCTCCCAGGCGAGCAGGTCGCGCGAGTAAAACATGCGAGACCGCCGAGTAGGGGGTCCCCCTTCAGCGAGCTGATTGTCTCAGCTCCTGTTCTCGAGGGGTTCAAGGAACCTGACATGACCTACTATACCGGGAAGGACGGCCCCATCCAGCACCTTCACTAGTTCGAAGACACGTTCTCTATCAGGACAATGTAGGATGAATTCAAGTGTCGCCTCTTCGCGATCACGTTGAAAGACAATACAAGCCTCCATGTCTGAAGTTGGGGGGTATAGGGGTGATCCACGGTTGAGTGGGGATCGTGGCCACTCGAAAGGAAAGCCTCCATGTCGTATACCGTCGGAGCGTCGCTTCGACATCCCAGACCCCACCCCCGGAGGAGAAGATCACCTTCTTAGTGAAGGACATGCCGAGTCATGAGGATCCGTTCTGCGATGCGCAGGTCATCCAGACGGTCATCGAGGGCTACACCATCTCCCGGATCTTGGTTGACAACGACAGCTCCGTCAACGTCATTTTCAAGAAGGCATTTGACAAGATGAAGGTGGAACCAAGGAGGGTGGTGGCCTCAAACGGACCCTTGTTCGGATTTTTAGGGGAAAGGAAGGAGGTAGAAGGTGGAGTGGACTCCATGTGAAGTGGGGGGGGGACCTAAGAAACTGCTGGTTCGTCATTATTGACGCTCCGAGCAGTTACAACGGTATCTTCGGAAGCCCCCTCATGAGTGCCTTCCATTGTGTGCCATCGTCTTTCCACCAGTGCCTCAAGTTTAACACGGGAGAGATCCAAGTCAGGGTCATGGGAGACACAAGGATGGCAAGGCAGCGATACATCACGACTGTCAACACCATCTCCTGGCTAGCCAGGGCAGAGGAGATGGAGAAGATCATAAAAAGTTTGAGTAGGATAGAGGTATCAGAGGAGGAGGCGAATGACGACCATCATGCCCAAGTATCCTGAAGAAACCTTGCCTTGGTGAAGTCTTTTTCCTTTGTTTTTACAATGAGTCTACCCCTAACTGAAATAGTCAGGAGGTAATGTATCTTAAAAATTTTCCCCGTTTAATGATGTTGAACTTAATATGGTTTGAATGATATGTTTAATCTAACCCCCGAGAGGATCTCCTCACCCAGACTCTCACTAGCTAGATGGGTCGAATGTGCCTCGAGGAGAGCAAGTCCCACCCCCGAGAGGATCTCCTCACCCAGGCTCTCACTAGCTGGATGGGTCGAATGTGCCTCGGGGAGAGCAAGTTCCAACCCCCGAGAGTATCTCCTAACCCAGGCTCTCACTAGCTGGATGTGTCGAATGTGCCTCAGGGAGAGCAGGTTCCGACCCTCGAGAGGATCTCCTCACACAGGCTCTAACTAGCTGGATAGGTCGAATGTGCCTCGGGGAGAGAAAGTTCCAACCCCCGAGAGGATCTCCTCACCCAGGCTCTCACTAGCTGGATGGGTAAAATGTGCCTTGGGGAGAACAAGTTCCAACCCCCGAGAGGATCTCCTCACCTAAGCTCTCACTAGCTGGATGAGTCAAATGTGCCTCGGGGAGCAGGTTCCAACCCCCGAGAGGATCTCCTCACCCAGACTCTCACTAGCTGGATGAGTCGAATGTGCCTCAGGGAGAGCAAGTCCCACCCCCGAGAGAATCTCCTCACCCAGACTCTCACTAACTGGATGGGTCGAATGCGCCTTGGGGAGAGCAAGTCCCACTCCCAAGAGGAACTCCTCACCCAGACTCTCACTAGCTGGATGGGTCGAATGTGCCTCGGGGAGAGCAAGTCCCATACCCGAGAGGATCTCCTCACCCAGGCTCTCACTAGCTGGATGTGTCGAATGTGCCTCGAAGAGAGCAGGTTCCAACCCCCGAGATGATCTCCTCACTCAGGCTCTCAATAACTGGATGAGTCGGATGTGCCTTAGGGAAAGTAAGTCCCACCCCCGAGAGGATCTCCTCACCCAAGATCTCACTAGCTAGATGGGTCGAATGTTCCTCGGGGAGAGCAAGTTCCAACCCCCGAGAGAATCTCCTCACCCAGGCTCTCACTAGCTGGATGAGTCAAATGTGCCTCGGGGAGAGCAAGTCCCACCCCGAGAGGATCTCCTCACCCGGGCTCTCACTAGCTGGATGGGTCAAATGTGCCTCGGGGAGAGCAAGTTCCAACCCCCGAGAGTATCTCCTCACCCAGGCCCTCACTAGTTGGATGAGACGAATGTGTCTCGGGGAGAGCAAGTCCCACCCCCGAGAGAATCTCCTCACCCAGGCTCTCACTAGCTGGATGGGTCGAATGTGCCTCGGGGAGACCAGTTCTAACCCCCGAGAGGATCTCCTCACCCAGGCTCTCACTAGCTGGATGGGTCGAATGTACCTCCGGGAGAGTAGGTTCTAACCCCCCGAGAGGATCTCCTCACCCAGGCTCTAACTAGCTGGATGGGTCGAATGTGCCTCGGGGAGAGCAAGTTACACCTTCGAGAGGATCTCCTCACCCAAGCTCTCACTAGTTGGATGGGTTGAATGTTCCTCGGGGAGAGCAGGTTCCAACCCCCGAGAGGATCTCCTCACCCAGGCTCTCACTAGCTGGATGGGTCAAATGTGCCTCAGGGAGAGTAAGTCCCACCCCCGAGAGGATCTCCTCACCCAGGCTCTCACTAGCTGGATAGGTCGAATGTGCCTCGGTGGAGAGTAAGTTCCACCCCTGAGAGGATCTCCTCACACAGGCTCTCACTAGCTGGATGGGTAGAATGTGCCTCAGTGGAGAGAAAGTTCCTACCCGGAGGGGATCTCGTCACCCAGGATCCCATTAGCTGACATGACAGGTTGACCCCTCGGAGAGGCCAAGTATTTTCGGCACCAAGAGCGCTACACTAAGCGAATAAGTTTGGTTGGATGTTTCTTTCCGAGCGTGGAACTCGCTCGAAAAGAGCGGGGATTGTGTACAACCCCGTATTCGCGGAATGGGGCCCCCAAGCAAGGCGTAAGACTTAATATACATTTTTAAGCTTTGGGGGGTTTTTGCACTCCTGGATGCCAATTTATTGTTAATTTCCATGATATACTAGTATGGGATGAAGAATTTGCCTCCCCCCAGCACCCTTCAGGGGGTAGGTGTGCCGAGAGGCCGACACCCGCCCCAGCCTGCTTTAAGGGGGCGAGTGCTGCGGAGGCCGACACTCGCCCCGGCCCCTTTTAGGGGGCGGGTGCAGCGAGAGGCCGACACCCGCCCCGACCAATTTCAAGGGGGCGAGTGCGGCGGGAGGCCGACACTCGCCCCGACCCCTTTCAGGGGGCGGGTGCGGCGAGAGGTCGTCACCCGCCCCGACTTGCTTCAAGGGGGAGTGTTGAGGGAGTCCGGCACTCGCCCCGGCCCCTTTTAGGGGGCGGGTGCGGTGAGAGGACGGCACCCGCCCCGACCTGTTTCAAGGGTGCGAGTGCGGCGAGAGGCGACACTCGCCCCCCCCCCCCTTCGGGGGGGGGGGGGGGGGAGGGGGGGTGGGGGGTTGCGGCGGGAGGCCGACATCCGCCCCAGCCTTTTTTAGGGTATCGCCTGATGACATCACTGTCGCCTGGCGACACCATGGAGCTCGCCCGACCTTGAGTGGGGTGTGACAGGAGGCCGACATCCACCCCGGCCTTTTTTAGGGTGTCGCCTGGCGACATCACTATCGCCTAGCGACACCATGGAGCTCGCCCGGCTTGAGCAGCTCGCCCGACTTGAGCAGCTCGCCCGGCTTGAGGGCCTGCTATTTTGCCCCTGGTGGGCTGCGAGTAGCTGTTCAGAATAGCGGATTTTTGTTGTTGGCAGACCATGCTCTGGGTATTTCGGTAATTTTAGAGCAGCGTGATTGCGCTATTGGCAGGCCATCCCCAAAAATCTATAAATAGACCCTTGGGGTGCCTTGGAGAGGGATCCGTTTTTCACCAATCTTCATCCTCCTCCTTCTTCCTCCAAGGCACCTAGCTCAGCATTGGCTAGGGAGGGGGAGATTTCAAAGGTCTTCTGGGTGTGAGGCGGGACCTCCACGCTAAAGCCAAGGATCATTTTCAAGTTTCAGGTCTCTCACCAAGGGACGGCTTGGGAGAAGTAGGTGTGAGCTGCACCCTAGGTCCGAACTCTAGGTGGAACCGAATTTCGGTTCCAACACTTGCCACCGGGAGAACGTTGATTGATGTACAAAAAGGATAGTTGACAATGCGTGTTAATGACAAACAAATCACTTTTAATGTCATGAAAGCTATTAAATTTCCTTTTGATGTTGATGAATGCAATTCGATTAGTTTTATTGAACCTATAGCTATGGGGATGGGGGATACAAACAATTATGAGAAAATACTTTTGTTTATTTTACATCATAACATTGATGAGGATGATGGTGAAGCATTAAAATGTATGCATTTACTTTATTCTTTTCGTACTTTACAATCTCCTCGTGACTATGAAATTATTGATATGCCAGAAAATTTTGGTTTGTTAAAGCTATCAATCATAGACCCTCCTCAACTTGAGTTGAGACCTCTACCATCACATTTGAAGTATGTTTTTCTTGAGGAAAATAGATCGCTACCTGTCATTATTTCAACTTTGTTGTCGCCTACATATGAAGAAAAATTGTTGAGAATATTGAGAGAGTATAAGAGGGCCATAGGTTGGTCTATTGCTGATTTGAAAGGTATAGGTCCATCTTATTGTATGCACAAGATCAATTTTGAAGGTGACCAAAGAGGGTCAATCGAGCCTCAAAGAAGATTGAATCCACCCATGAAGGAGGTGGTGAAGAAAGAAATTATAAAATGGCTTGACGCGGGGATAATTTATCTCATTTGCGATAGTGCTTGGGTAAGCCCAATTCAATGCGTACTAAAAAAGGAGGGTTGATAGTAGTTGAAAACAAAAAGAATGAGGTAATCCGTACGAGAACCGTCACAGGGTGGCGTGTTTGTATGGATTATAGAAAACTTAATAAGACCACTAGGAAAGATCACTTTCCTCTACCCTTCCTTGATCAAGTACTAGATAGACTAGCGGGAAATGAGTTTTATTGTTTTCTTGATGGGTATTCGGGATACACTCAGATCACCGTTGCTCCTGAGGATCAGGAGAAGACCACATTTACATGTCCTTTTGACACATTTGCTTTTAGGCGTATGCCCTTTGGGCTATGCAATGCGCCAACCACTTTCCAAAGGTGTATGATTGCTATTTTTTCTGATCTTTTAGATTATGGGATTGAGATCTTCATGGATGATTTTTTTGTATTTGACGTTACTTTTGATGTATGTTTAAAAAACCTTGAAAAAGTATTGAAGCGTTGTAAAGAAACTAATCTCATTTTGAATTGGGAAAAATGTTAGTTCATGGTTAAAGAAGGGATAGTCCTAGGACACATGGTGTCCAAGAAAGGTTTAGAGGTGGATAGGGCTAAGATAGAAGTAATAGAGAAATTACCTCCACCTAGGAATGTAAAGGGAGTTCGAAGTTTCCTAGGTCATGCCGGGTTTTATAGGCGTTTCATCAAAGATTTTTCAAAAATTTCAAAACCTTTGAGCCGTCTTCTTGAGAAAGATAACACTTTTATTGTTGATGATGTCTGTTTAACAACTTTTCAAGAATTAAAGTACCGGCTGATCACTTCACCAATTAGCACTGCACCCAATTGGGACCTTCCTTTTATCATTATGTGTGATGCTAGCGACTTTGTTGTTGGAGCAGTGTTAGGACAATCACAAAAGAGAAGCTTTCACTTTATTTACTATGCTAGCAAAACTCTCAATGATGCTCAAATAAATTACATCACTATAGAGAAGGAGTTGTTGGCAATAGTGTTTGCAATTGAAAAGTTTCGTTCCTATTTATTATGTAACAAAGTCGTTGTTTTTACTGATCATGCAGCTATCAGATTTTTAGTGGACAAGAAAGATGCCAAATCGAGACTTATTCGTTGGGTATTATTGCTGCAAGAGTTTGACATGGAGATTAAGGATAGGAAAGGTTCGAAGAACCCTGTAGCCAATCACTTGTCGCGAATTGAAGATAATATGATGGAAGATAGAACTATAGAAATCAATGATTCATTTCCGGATGAGCAACTATTACGGTCCGTTCGGCCCCCTGGAATTGGAATTGCAGAATTGGAATTCATCTAATTCCAATTCCCGTGAGACCACGGGAATTGGAATTGGTCTGAATTCCAATGCAGTTGTTCGGCTGCAGGATGAATTTCTAGAATTGGAATTGGAATTGGTTTAGAATTTCTTTTTTCTCATGCATGTAGGATCGGGCGACATGATAATTTGAAGTTGGAGTCTTGTGTCACTCGGAACGAAGTTATTGCAACAAAACCAAGTGGTTGAGGGAATTATTCCTTTACAATCTCTAAGAAAATATAGAAGTTGACAAAAAATGAACACAACACCAGAGAAATCAACTTCAAGTAGTGTACCGACAATTAATTATGATCGGGCGGCTGTAGCGAGATCGGGCGGTGGCGGCGAGATCGGGCGAGATCGAGCGGTGATGACGAGATCGGGTGACGGCGACGAGATCGGTCGACGATGGCGAGATCGGGCGATGACGACGAGATCGGTGGCGTGATCAGGCGGCGACAACGAGATCGGGCAGTGGCGGCGGCAAGATCGGGCGGCTGCAGCGAGATCGGGCGGTGGCAGCGAGATCGGGTGCTGGCGGTGAGATCGGGAGGCGGCGGCGGCGATATCGGGCGGCGACGGCGAGATCGGGCGGCGGCGGCGAGATCGGGCGGCGGCGGCAGCGAGATCGGGCGGCGGCGGCGAGATCGGGCGGCGGCGACGGCGAGATCGGGCGGCGGCAGTCAGATCGGTCGTCGGCGGCGAGATCAGGCGGGGCGGCGATATCGGGCGACAGCAGTGAGCGGCGGAGAGATCGGGCGGTGGCGGCGAGATCGGGCGGCGATAGGGAGATCGGGCGGTGGCGGCGAGATTGGGCGGCGGCGGCGAGATCGGACGACGACGGCGAGATCAAGCGGCGACGGCGAGATCGGGCGACGACGATGAGATCGGGCGACGACGATGAGATCGGGCGACGACGATGAGATCGGGCGACGACGATGAGATCGGGCGACGACGATGAGATCGGGCGACGACGATGAGATCGGGCAACGACGGCCATAATAAAAAATTGAATTCCATGAAATATCTGTCTTTAACCCTAAGAATTGGTCATAGTACAAAATTGAATTCCATGGAATTGGACCAATTCCAATTCCGAGGGAATTCCTAACATCCGAACACTGGAATTGGAATTCGGTTGCCCCAATTCCAATTCTCAATTCCAATTCCAAGGGGCTGAACGGATCGTTAGTGGTTTCCTCTAGCTTTGCTCCTTGGTATGCCGACTATGTGAATTACATAGTTAGTGACATTATTCCTTCAGGTTTAACCTATCAACAGAAGAAACGTTTTATCTATTTAGTTAAATTTTATCTGTGGGATAGTCCATATCCGTTTAAGATCTGCCCTGATCATATAATTAGGAGGTGCATACCTGAGCTTGAGTATGAATCTATTTTAGAAAAATGACATGTTGTACTATATGAAGGCCATTTTGGTGGAGATAGGACAACAGTCAAGGTATTGCAATCAGGTTTTTATTGGCCTACTTTATTTTATGATGCTCAAAAGTTTGTAAAATAATGCGATAAATGTCAAAGAGCAATGAACATTCCTAGAAATAATGAAATGCCCTTAAATAGTATTCTAGAAGTCGAATTATTCGATGTTTGGGGCATTGATTTCATGGGGCCATTTGTTAATTCTTGTGGGAAGTTGTATATTTTGTTAGCTATTGGCTACGTCTCCAAATGGATTGAGGCCATTGCCACTAGCACTAATGATTCCAAACAAGTAATCAAGTTTATTAAAACTAATATTTTTTGTAGGTTTGGTACTCCAAGAGCCATGATCAGTGATGAGGGAACACACTTTTGCAATAAAAAATTTTCTAATCTTTTGGCCAAGTATGGAGTGAAACACAAGATTGCATTGGCATACCACCCACAAACTAATGGGCAAACGGAGATTTCAAATAGAGAGATCAAACAAATTTTAGAGAAGACTGTAAGTTACAATAGAAAGGATTGGGCATTCAAGCTTGAGGATACTCTATGGGCTTATCGAACAGCTTTTAAAACACTCATTGGTTTGTCTCCATATCAACTTGTATATGGAAAATCATGTCATTTACCTGTAGAACTTGAACATAGGGCTTATTGGGTAGTGAGGAAATTGAACCTTGATCTAGAGGCATCAGGTAATAAAAGATTGTTGCAATTGAATGAACTTGATGAGTTTAGACTGAGAGCTTATGAGAGTGCTAGAATCTACAAAGAAAGGAGTAAGCAATGACATGATAGGAAATTGAGGAATAGGGAATTTCATCCCGGGCAAGTAGTGTTGTTGTATAACTCTAGATTGAAGTTTTTTCCAGGGAAGCTGAAATCTAGATGGTCTAACCCCTTTGTTGTTAGAAAAGTATATCCCTATGGAGTTGTAGAAGTAAGCAAGGAGAATGAAGATGCCTCATTCAAGGTGAATGGAGAAAGGCTTAAACATTATCTATGAGCAGGGGTGCAACGAGACGTGGCCACAATATATTTGTGTGAACCCAAGGGTTGATAAGTATGACTAACCTGGATGAAAATTTAGGCATTTGTTGATAAGTATTTTTACTTCTGTTTTATGTGATTTTATATATGTTTTATGCAATAATTTAGGAGGATAGCTTAGTTGTAGTTTTAAAGTTTGTCTCCTCTAGTATGTTGAATGATATTTTACATAGAATTTTTGCTGAGCAAACACTCAAATGTTTCTGGAAGAAAACACTCTTAGATCCGCTGCTCTAGCCCGTGAAGCCAAACTTTGGCAGCATTTTGTATGTTCCATTGCCATTCCTACTTTCCATACTAGTGACGTGTCCATTGAGCGGGCTACTTTGATTTACCGCATGTTATAAGGTCTTGATATTAACTTTGGTGTGTGGACACGTGCACACACAATATTTGTGTATTATCGTGAGCCTAGCATCATTTCACCCGAGTATTTGTGTGGCTGCACTTTTGAGGAGGAGCCATCTTACTCTAGCAAGCAAGAGGAAGATGAGGAGTCTAGCAGATAGTTTTGCATTAATTCCCTCCTCACTTTTGGGGATAGTGATGGTTCGTACTTTCACTATTTCTGCTTTTATTATAGTTTGATTTTCTGTCCATATGTTTTATGCCAGCCTCTTGTCCACTTCTGCATGAGAATTGAGTAATTATGAAAGCTTTCATGCCCTATGTAGTTAGTCTGAATTATAGCTTGATGCCTTTTGTTAATATTCACTATTGTTTCTCTCATCATTATTGGATCACTAATTTCTTATTACCATTGGTGATAAATATCCTTTTAAGTTTTTGATGTTGTTCTTGTTCCTGAATACTTGATTAGATACTTTAAAGAAAAATGATTTCTATGCATGTCTTAAGGAAGGAGATAGAAGGAGGAGTATTTAGAGTAAAAAAATCTGACAAGTGCCTACTCATGCATTGAGAGTTCCGTACAATTGTCGATAGTGTTCATTTTCTGAAATTGATATACATGCTACCTCCAGCACTTCACATCCATTAATCATCCTCCTGCTCATTCAATTTCAATATGTAACCTAGTGATCACCTCAATGATTTAGATTTTGTGGACATGTATAGTTTGTCTTTGCTTGTTATGGTAGTGATATGTGGCCTAAACATGTTCATACATGTTTGGAATGATCCCTACTACAAAAAATTGAAAAAAAAGAGAAAGAGAAGTCTAGCTCTTACATATTGTGTACAAAGTTTTATCTTTATGTTTGAAAAGGAGTTAAGTTGACATCTAGTGTTAAATGTTGTTTTGAATGAGCTAATTCCCAAGTATCATCTGTCATTCCTCATCCCAAATTGCCTAATTGTTGAAGACTTTTTTGACGACTGAATGCAAGTCTCATGCATGAGTAGTGAATCAATTGTTAAATGATGCTCTAGATTCTAGTTCCTTTATTCTCAGATTTTAGAATGTATAAGAATTGAATTGCTTAAAGTGCATAATCAAGGTGTTTCATGGATATATAGTTCCATTTATGACTTTAACATTTTTTTTATCACATGCTACTAAGGATTTGTGATGTGACCATGATTATTGAGTTATGAAACCTTAATGTTCTATCTTTGTTATTAAGTTATAAAGGCAGACGACTAGATGGCGGCATTATTATGTTTCATTATTATTCTTGTTGTCATGCATGCCATTTTATTAGCATCTTTGGATGGATAATTCAAATTTATGTTATATATTTAAGTTGTACGGGATCATGATCTCTTGCTAGGGACTAGCAATTATTCAAGTTGGGGGGGGGGGGTGTCAACTCTAATTTTTGGAGTTATTTTACTATCGTTTTCTAGGCTTGTTGTTAGCTTTATGCATGATTTTGCCTCCCCTTTATCAAAAAAAAAATGTATAATCATTGAATATGTGATTTATAAGTGTAGCTATGGGTATTTCTACATCTATACTGCATAAATAGTCAAATTATATTTGCTACTCAATGGTTGACCAGTCTTGTTAGTTGAGTCATGGCCTGAAATTTTATGGTTAAACATGTCGTGACTTGTTACTGTTCAATTTCTCGAATTATTATAATAAATTGTTAGCACACTTGTGGTTTGCTGTCACAACTTTGAGGATATTCTGCAGGCTAATAATGGGTATGGTGGTGGAGTTTTTTTATATATATATAACTTTTATTGAGCAAATGTTGACTTTGCCTTCACACCTATATAGTTAAACATTAAAACATCCAATCTTTAGTGGTGATCTTGACAGGTGATGGAGGAAGGGATGGGCAAGATGTGGCTCTACACACAAGGAGGAGCAGGAATTAAAGAGGAGATAATAATAATAATAAAAGAAAACCTGGAGTAAAAAAGAAAGAAAGAGAAGAAGGGCCTAAGGATTCACTAAGGACATGTCTACTTTGTTTTAGTGGCTAACATTCCAAAGTTACTGAATGTTCATAGAACTTTACAACATATTTGTTGAATCCTAAACTATCTATCAAGCTAGACTACATTATACCTTCAACAAATCTCTTATGAGTCAAAATTTTCCTATTTACAAAGTGTCAAAATGAAGGTGGTGCCCATACCTAAATACCCTTAAATTTCAGCCTTAGGATGCAAAGTGCCAAAAACTGTAATTAGGAGGTGCAAAATGTCAATTTTAAAAATTCGGGATGCAAAGTCCCAAAATAGGATAATTCGGGATACAAAGTGCCAAAAGCTTACTTAATAGAAAAATTATGCATCCTAGTTTTTTATTATTGTTTCCCTCTTAATTTCCTTTTAAGATCTTATATATAATAAATAAATATAAATAATAGACAAATATTAATATAACAATCATTATTTATGATAACACTCATTTGTTAAAGAAGCAAATACAAATGATTTTTATATTTACTTTTTTATTTACTAAATCTTCACAAAGTAGTATTATTGAATAAAAAAAACAAGAGCTTAACATCTAAAATCCGCATTTCGGGTCAATTTTTCGCTTGCAGTTAGGGTTTCGCTTCATCTTATAAAAGCTCTTTTTAGCGTCTCTGGTTCTCACAGCGTCGAGCGAGTGGTTGCTTCGCCATCTCTTTTGTCTGTCGGAGATCCTCGGCAATCGGCCATCATGGTTGAGCTCGCTCCTCTTGTTTTATCGTTCTCTTTTCGCCCTAATCGGCTCTAATTATCCATCCGTGTTTTCCTCTTCCTCGAGCAGGTGAAGTACTCTAGGGAACCTTCAAACCCTACCAAATGTAAGCTTTCATCTCCAAATCCAAATCTGACGTGTTTTCTTTCCTTCAACGAAACGATCTGATCTGATTTGTGATTCTCTTTTGCAGCTGCTAAGGCGATGGGGCGGGATCTTAGGGTTCATTTCAAGGTAATTGACAAATTTGTTTTCATGGTGATTGTTCGCTTGGTTCTATATTTATATTTTAAGCATTGCCCTATAGAAGTTATATGGAGATTATTCTTTTTGCAAAATTTGTTATCATGGGTAACGAAGTGTCTTATTGCAGTGAATGAGTAATCTTTAAAGCTGTAAGAAAAAAATGTTCATTTTCTGCAGGAAAATACATGGTTTGCAAGATAATGGACCAAAACTCAAATGTTTGTTCTCTTTCTGGAGAAATACTAAGATTTAAGGTTTAAAGGGCGAATTTTTTTAGAATAAAAAAATAAGTTAATGCTTTGTTGCGCAATAATCCCATTAATTAGTAGCCTTATATAAGCCATTTGGGGAAGAGTGGTGTTACAAGCATGCTGATATAGTCTATTAGGGCTCCTAAAAATTTCCAAATAAACAAAAAACTCTACCTTTTTTAATTCTTAAACCTAAAGTGAAAAGCAGGGGCCTGATGCCTTTGTGATTTGGCCCCTCGTAAACTTTAGGGAAATTAATTCTATTGTTTTTGGGTGAACCTTTGTCAAAGTTCTGTGATATATGGTTCAGTAAATGATGATACATATTATTTGATGTATTTTCTTTTCATAATCAAAATTATATTTTGATGAATTTACGGAAATGTAAACTTATTATTATCATGCTGTAATATTCAAAGTGTTACAGAAAATTCCTACAAATACTCTTAACATCATGCATTCTCTTCATTAGGTGAGGTTTATTTGGCCTGTTAAATGGTTTACAGTTCTGAATATATCTTTTTACATTGAATTTGTTGTCTTAATTTGTTCGGCCTGGCTCTTTGCAAAATAATAAACTCACCCAGTGTCAAGTTCTTGATTTAAAACTTTTTTGTTCTTTACTAATTACAGATTTCTTGAAATCTCGTTTTCCTTTGTTTTGAACTATATATAAAATATAATATAATTTTAATATTATTAGTATGGGGTTCCACGAAGACAAATTTTCTCGAACAGTTAAATTTAAAATGTGATACACAACAACAACATTCAATTATCCCACTATACTACTATAGTGAGGTCAGCTATATGGATCTTTTGTCGCCATTGTCCCCTATCTTTTGTCATAATCTCACTAATGCCTAAGTACATCATGTCTTTCCTTACAGTTTCATTCCAAGTCTTTATTGGTCTACCCCTCCCTCGTTTAACATGCCTAGTGACTAGACTCTCACAATGCCTAACAAGTGCCTCTAATGGTCTCCTTTGTATGTGTTCAAACCATCTTAGACGAGCTTCTCGCATCTTCTCTGCAATTGGTGCTACTCCTGTCTTATCCCTGATACTTTCATTCCTAATTTTATCCAATCTCGTGTGTCCACACATCCACCTAAGCATTCTCATCTCCGCAACTCCCATTTTTAGTAGAATAGGATGAGATCGGAGAAAAATCAATTAGGGTTGGCCCGGAAACGGGCATATATAGGTACAATGAAAAACATAAAACGTAAATAAAACAATACAATATTTAACTCTCCCCCTCAAGTTGGGAATATATATTGATTATTCCCAACTTGTTTGTGTTGTCATTGAAGGTGTCGCTGCATAAACCCTTGGTGAAGACATCCGCAAGTTGATCAAATGAGTTCACAAAAGGGGTGCAAATGTTCCCTTTGTTAAGGTGATCCTTGATGAAATGTCTGTCAACCTCCACATGTTTGGTTCTATCATGTTGCACTGGATTGTGCGCAATACTGATGGCCGCTTTGTTGTCACAATAGATCATAATAGGATTGTTCGGCTGAAGGCCAATATCCAGAAGGAGGGTCCTCAACCATAACCCCTCACAAACACCTTGTGCCATTGCCCTATACTCAGCCTCTGCACTTGATCGAGCCACCACATTCTGTTTCTTGCTCCTCCACAAAACGAGGTTGCCTCCCACAAAGGTGCAGTACCCTGTGGTAGATTTTCTATCGTCTAGGCTACCAGCCCAATCCGCATCAGTGAACACTTCAACTTCTAAAGATTTGCCATTCTTGAAAAGGATCCCACGACCTGGTGCCTTTTTGAGATACCGGAGCACTCTAAAGACCGCCTGCTGATGACGAACAGAAGGAGAGTGCATATACCTACTTAGGACTTCCACAGCATAAGTAATGTCAGGGCGAGTATGGGATAAGTATATGAGACGCCCAACCAGACATTGGTATTTTGAGGCATCCACCTTTTCTCTACTAGTATCTGCATCAATTTTGTGATTAGCCTCAATAGGTGTGTCCACGGGAGCACACCCAAGCATCCCAGTCTCTTCAAGAAGATCCAAAGTATACTTTCTTTGGGAGATGAAAATCCCTTGTTGAGATCTCGCCACTTCAATTCCCAAGAAATATTTCAGCTTTCCTAGGTCTTTAACTTCAAACTCTTTACTCAGTTGCTCCTTCAAGTGAATAATCTCCTCCGAGTAGTCCCCGGTAATGATGATGTCGTCCACATAAACAATGAGAATAGAAACCTGGTCACCCTTTCTCTTAGTAAAGAGAGTGTGGTCAGCATGACTTTGGGTGTATCCAAGTTGAAGTAGGAACTTGTAGAAACGACCAAACCAAGCTCTCGGAGACTGCTTCAAGCCGTATAGGGATTTTAGAACACGACACACCTTTCCCTTGGACCCTTTGATAACAGAGCCCGGTGGAATATCCATGTATACCTCCTCCTCCAAATCACCATTCAGAAAGGCATTCTTGATATCAAGCTGAAGTAGTTCCCATCCTTGTCTCGCGGCAATAGAGAAAAGCACGCGGATAGAGTTCATTTTTGCAACAGGAGCAAAAGTCTCCTGGTAGTCAATACCCTGAGCCTGGGTATATCCCTGTGCCACCAAACGAGCTTTGTACCGCTCCACTACACCATCTTGATTTTGTTTAACTGTGAAGACCCAACGGGATCCGACCGTCCGCTTCCCTGGAGGAAGGCTCACCAGCCTCCATGTTTTATTCTTGTCCAAGGCACGCAGTTCCTCTTCCATTGCCGTTTTCCATTCAGGTATCTGATCAGCCTCCTGCCATGTCTTAGGGATAACAATAGATGAAAGTGAAGAAATAAAGGCTTGATGTGCCTTAGAAAGGTGATCATAATGAATGTAGTTGGCAATGGGATGTTTAGTACTACCTTTCTTACCAATAAGACGGGCAAGGGGAATATGGAGTTCATCCTCAGGATCTGGGTCAGAAACAGTCACCGGTACTGGTACAGCATCGACAGCTTGTACTTGCCCAACGGTCGTAGGACGACGGGAGTATGTGTGTAGAATCGGAGGAGCGGAGGTGAGAGGGACGGGGGCCGGAGGAGGAATAGGAGCAGGTGGAGGAATGGTAGGATAAGCAACAATAGGAAGCGGGGAGTCGATCAGCTCGGCATCAATGCTAGTCATCTCCCCCTGGCGAGAGTCAAAGTACGACTCCCCCTCACGAAAGGTGACATCCATTGTACAATAGTACCGACGTGTTAGAGGGTGATAACATCGATACCCTTTGGTGGTAAAGGAATAACCCACGAAAACACACTGAATAGACCGCGCATCAAGTTTGTCACGATGCGGGCTATGGACATGAACAAAGCACAAGGAGCCAAAGATACGAGGAGGAAGGTGAGATGTATGGACAATATGTTTTTTTTCGAGACAGGAGATGGGCGTATCGAAGGAGAGAGCGCGAGACGGAAGACGGTTAATGAGGTGCGCGGCAGTAAGAACTGCATCCCCCCAGTAGGATTTAGGAAGGTGCATAGAAAGAAGTAAACACCGAGCCACCTCCAGTAACTGCCTATTTTTTCGTTCGGCCACCCCATTTTGAGTAGAGGTGTGGACACATGTAGTTTGGTGGATAATGCCATGGTCCGCAAGATAGGCCCCAAAGACACCGCGATCATCGTATTCTCCACCATTATCACTCCGTAATACACGTATTTTCCCACCGAATTGTTGAATCACCATTTTATGAAATTTTATGAAGCAAGAAAGGACGTCACTTTTCTTATGAAGCATATAAAGCCAGGTTGTACGGGAGTAGCAATCAATAAACGTTACAAACCATTTATAGCCGGATAAAGAGAGAACACGGGATGGGCCCCAAACATCAGAGTGAATAACATCAAATGGATACAGACTAGGAACAGATAAATGAGTAGAACGGCGACGAACATGTTTAGATTGTTCACACGCATCACATGAAAAAGACTGAAATAACGGATGAAAAACAGGAAACAATTTAGTAAGATATAAAGGAGACGGGTGGCCAAGGCGCTGATGCCATCATCGAAGATCATCAAGCGTCGGAGATCTGGTGGAGGATAGGGCACGGGGAGAAGACTGGTTCAGCAAATACAGGCCGCCAACATTCCTACCACTGCCAAGTGTCCGCTTCGTAGCCAGATCCTGAAAAATACAAACATCAGGAAAGAATGTCACAGAACAGTGTAAAGAGGTTGTCAAGTGACTAATAGAGAGTAAATTTCTAGGAAAAGAAGGGACATGCAAAACAGAGGAAAGTGATAGGTCAGGGGAACAGGGAACCGTCCCTTTACCAGCAATGGCAGAGAGAGAGCCATTTGCAGCAATAACCTTATCACGACCAGAAAGAGGAGAGTAGGAGGTAAAACCTGAGGCAGAGCCAGTCATGTGGTCGGTCGCACCTGAGTCGATAATCCACTCGGAAGGTGTGGAAGACACGGCATGAGCAGTAGACAGGCCTGAAGTGGCAACAGCAGCGTGAGAGGAAGCAGGAGCAGAGTCAGTGCGGGAGCGCAACATGTGTCGGAAGGCCTCTAGCTCGGCAACAGACAAACCACCAGTGGTGTCCCCCAGAACCTCAGTAGAGTGAGCAGAAGACTGAGGACGGTCACCAGAAGATCGGCCACCGCCACGATAGCCACCTCTACCACGAGTACTAGAACCCCGACCAGGAGGTGCAAGGTGCGGATGCAGGCGAAAGCAGGAATCTTTGATATGGCCCGTTTTCCCACAATGACTGCAAACAGGAGGGGAACGGCGGGAGAAACCAGCGAGAGCAGAGTGTTCAGTCGAAGGATTGAGAGTGCGGCGACGGTTCTCATCACTGAGGAGCATGCTGAAGGCCTCCCGAAGGGAGGGAAGAGGCTCACGATGGAGAACATGTAGGCGAACAGCATCAAACTCCATGTTAAGGCCCATAAGAAAGACATGAACACGGAACCGGTCTTTATCCTTCTGAAGAGCCACAGCATCAGGTGTACAAGCTGCAGTAAAGGTGCTGAAGAAGTCCAACTCCTGATAAAGGCGCTAAAACTCAGAATAGTAGGAAGCAACAGGCAGAGTTCCTTGTCGTAGTTCCAGAACACGGCGAGTGAGCTCATATATCTGCATCGAACTACCTGCCTGGGAGTAAGTATCACGGGCTCGCGTCCAAATGTCGTAAGCGGAGTCCAACAACATATAACTCAGGTACACCTGAGGAGACATGGAATGGAGAAGCCACGAGACGACCAACGAATTGTCCGCATCCCATTTACGCCAAGAGGGATCGGTACGAGATGGCTCAACGAGAGTACCATCAATAAGGCCATATAACTGGTGGCTGCGGATCGCATGTTGAGCCGCCCGAGACCATTCCAGGTAATTTGTGCCATCCAAGGCAACAATAGTAATCTTCAAAGACTGGCCATGACTCCGAGGAGGATCACCCGAGGGACTGTGCAAAGTATCGGGTCGGAGGGCCGTGGAACCGGGAAGAGCACCGGAATGAGACGCAGAGGAAAGATCGTCCATAGTAGAGGACAAGGAGCTCAAATAGAGAAGAAGGACATCCTACGAGTGTGGGCTAGATCTGAAAGCCGAGGAACACACCCGAGGATGGAAGAGAGGCGCCCCCGGCAGCCCCCATGAGAGACAAAACACCACCCCCAGCCGCTGTTTACGCCAGAGGGCTGAGGGTAGCGGAGATGAGAGCTGGGGGGGGGGGGGGCGGAGCGGCGCTGGCGGACCGCGGGAGCAGTGGCGACGCGCGCTGAGGCGGAGGCGCAGGCTGCGACGCGCGCTGTCTGCGACGCGGGCTGCGGAGGCGGAGGCGGAGCGACGCGCGCGGCGGAGGTGAGGAAGAACACGGAGGCGGAGGCGAGGAAGAACGCGGAGGCGAGGAAGAGCGAGTCGGCGCGGCTTTCTCTCGTTCCCTCTGATACCAAGTAGAATAGGATGAGATCGGAGAAAAATCAATTAGGGTTGGCCCGGAAACGGGCATATATAGGTACAATGAAAAACATAAAACGTAAATAAAACAATACAATATTTAACTTTTTTTGCTCATGTACACAATTCACTGCCCAACACTCAAAACCATAGAGCATCGCGGGTCTAATTGCAGTACGGTAAAACTTGCCCTTAAGTTTTAATGGTACTTTACGGTCACATAAGATCCCTGATGCGTCTCTCCACTTCAACCAACCCGCTTGGATTCTGTGTGTCACATCTTTATCAATACCTCCGTCTTTTAGAACTATTGATCCAAGATATTCAAGACAAATGTGATACACAACAAGCATTAAAAAAATGTACCTTTTAACACAAGTTTTAAAACTCTATTTTTAAAAAAATCAATTGATGCATCATTATTAGTAGCATTATTGAAAACATACTCATAATTCGAGAATACATTTTGTAATCAATTGATAAATTCCTTGATCTGCATGCGGAATTTCAAAATTTTCTAATCAAATAATGTCTGGATTGTCCCATGAAATAATATTGATCTAATGACAAGTTATGTAAATATAGGAATTCCCTAAAGTTTGGTTGTTAGGCCATCCATCACTGCTTAACTTGCTCGTTTTTTGTTTGGTATTTATTCTTCTTCTAGTATGTTAGTTATTGCAGTTTTTAGTACAACAACACTCAAGCCTTTATCCCACTATTGTGGGGTCGGCTATATTGATTTTTTGTTGCGATTGCGTTCTATCTTTAGTCATAATCTCACTAATGGCTAAGTACGTCACGTCTTTCCTTATAGTTTCATTTCATCTCTTTATTGTTGTTTTTATTATTGCAAGAAAAATTAATTATGTTAAACAATGCATCTCATAGGAGATAGTTTTGTTGTAATGGAACCCAATTTTTCAAAGTATTATAGATAAATGCCCTCTATACTTTCATGTGTAGTTGCCGTGATTCCCTTTATTAGGTGTAGAAAATTTTCTTGGAAGATGTTAATAAAAATCATTGTTTACATATAGATTTTTGGATTATGAAATTTTAAGTATTTTAAATTAAATTCTATTTTTACATTTTTTTTGTAATTACTATTATGAAATATTTGGTTCACTTTTATAAATTTCTATAATTATGTTAATTTAAATTTTGGATGACTTAAAAAATACTATTTATGAAGTTTCATCAAAAATGAAATTCACGAACTAATGCTTTAAATGAATTGGGATTATAAAATAAGATTTCATTTCTGATGGAAGAAAATTTTAGTTTTTTATAATGATGGAAAAGCAAGCTTCATAGGTACCCTACTTCAGTTGAAATACTAGTTATCAAAGCTAGTATCATAGCTTAAATTTCTTCATATTCTTTAAGAAACTGAGCTTTGAATGAGCGGCGTAGTTGACCAAACGACAAATCGTTGGTGATCTGCATTGTTATTAAGATTATTTTGATGGAATGAATAGAGTTCATCGAAGAAGATTGTTTGTCGGAAGTTGAAGAACTGAGTTCATTGAATGATGGGTACTGATTTGCAAATTTGTTATTGAAAATTTTAAGAGAATTATATTATATTTTGGGTTCAAAAGTATAAGGTATCATGATGCATGTGACATGTATATTTTGAAAATTTGAATACAACAACAACAACACTCATGCCTTTATCCCACTGTAGTGGGGTCGGCTATATGGATCCTTTGTCTCCATTGTGCCCTATCTTTTGTTATAATCTCACTAATGCATAAGTACATCATGTCTTTCGTTATAGCTTCATTCCAAGTCTTTATTGGTCTACCCCTCCCTCGTTTAACATGCCTAGTGACTAGACTCTCACAACGCCTAACAAGTGCCTCTAATGGTCTCTTTTGTACGTGTCCAAACCATCTTAGTCGAGCTTCTCGCATCTTCTTTGCAATTGGTGCTACTCCTGTCTTATACCTGATACATTCATTCATAATTTTATCCAGTCTCATGTGTCCACAAATCAACCTAAGCATTCTCATCTCCGCAACTCCCATTTTTTGCTCCTGTCCACAATTCACCGCCCAACACTCAGAACCATAGAGCATCACGAGTCTAATTGCAGTGCAGTAAAACTCTCTTAAGTTTCAGCGATAATTTACGATCACATAAGATCCCTGACGCGCCTCTCCACTTCAACCAACCCGCTTGGATTCTATGTGTCACCTCTTTATCAATACCTCCGTCTTTTTGAACTATCGATTCAAGATATTTAAAACACTCACTATGGGAGATATCTTGATCACCCAACTTTATAATAAAGTCATCTGTCCTTATCGTACTGCTAAATTTAAGCTCCATGTACTCTGTCTTTGCCCTGCTCAATCTAAAACTCTTCTTTTCTAAAGTATTTCACCAATATTCAGATTTTGCGTTTACACCCTCACGTGTCTCTTCAACCAAAACGATATCATCCGCAAACAATAACACCAAGGTATTGCTTGTTGGATATGTCTGGTGAGCTCATCTAAGATAAGTGTAAAGAGATAAGGGCTTACAGCTGAACCTTGATGTAAGCCAACCGGGATAGGGAATTGCTGTGTTAATCCTCCAGATGTTCTCACCCTTATCACTGATTTTGTATACATATCTTTGATTATGTCAATATATGATACATTTACACCTTTCTTTTCAAAGACTCACCATAAGATCTATCTTGGAACTCTATCATAAGCCTTCTCAAAATCAATAAACAACATATCCAAATCTTGTTTTCTTTCTCGATAGTTGTCAATGAGTCTCCTCAAGAGATGTATAGCTTCCGTGGTCGATCGCCCTGACATGAATCCAAATTGATTCTTCGAGATGTTTGTCTCCCGTGTTACTCTTTTTTCTATTACTCGTTCTCATAGTTTCATGGTTTGACTCATCAATTTAATTTCTCTGTAATTAACACAATTTTGTATATCTCCTTTATTCTTATATAAAGGTACCAAGATACTTTCTATCCATTTGTCTGTCATCCTCTTTGATTTCAGTATCTTATTGAAAAAATATGTAAGCCACAAAATTTCTGAAGACATCCTCTTGGTCTGACATCCTCTTTGACTTCAGTATCTTATTGAAAAATCATGTAAGTCATAAAATTTGAATAACTTAAATAAAATTTTTATTATTAAAAGAATAATTTGAAATGTAATGTAAGTTATACAATAATAATACCCTGAAGGCCTAAATCTATATATTAAAAAATTACTAAAAAAATTTCTCAGGCTGGGCTCTGCCTGGTTGGCCTTGCCAAAATCCATGCCCAGGTCTGGGCTAAGGGATTAAAAAGCTTGTGCCTGCAAAGCGGGCCGCGGGTGTCTAGCTTCTTCCCTTCAGGCCTTAAGAGCACCCTTCCTGTAAACCTTATAAATACTAAAAGATAAAAAGACGACGGATAAGTAATGAATAAATATAGAGCATTGTTACGAGCACACCAAGTTTGGGTTGGGACACACATTTAAGATGGTCACACCACGGAATTTTATTTGCAACTCATTTTTTAGTGCACTCCACGAAAAGAGGAGGAAGACGACGAAATTGGTGGCCATCTTCGGCCTCTCGGCTTGGAAACCCATCAGGTCGTCGACTCTCGCTGTCTAGAGGCTGGTGACGGAGATGTCGACTTTCTCGCCATCAGAAATATTTGGGTCACACAAGAAGTGCCAAAGTTGAGCTTTTCTAACAGCTCCAGAAAGTGTTAGAGCAAGAATTTTTTGTGGATGGACGTGCAGAAAGCCGGGATGTCCTTGGTGGCATTCCAATCTGACAGAGGAAGACCGTCGGGGATGAATTTAAAATTGCAATCAGGTAGGTCGGTGAGTGCAACGGAGCCGTGCGACCAAAGTAGTCGGTGCTGATTGAGCAAGTTGTTGACAAAGGTTATGTGGAACTGTGGAAGCCATTGAAATCAGGCACGCCGTCAGCCACATCGCCGCCTACATCTCCTTCTCCAAGATCCTCCCCATCGTCGCAAGCTGCAGCCACACCGGCTGCAATGGAGGTCGCTCGGCGAGATAAAAGAGCCCCGACTTTGGCGTCGTCGAGAGGTCTTCGGCGTCCGGCTTGGAGGAAGAAAAAGAGCGGCGAACAGTGTGTGCCTAAACAAATTAGTCTGGAGAAAATAATAAGATTTTAGTTTCCTTTTTGATGTGCATATAACCAAATCGGGGTGCCTTTAACAACGCTTAACTATAAAGTTTCATGTAAATTTTTCTGGTTATTATGAAACTTGTTTTTGATATCTCCAGTTTTTGAATTGTTTTCATTGAGGGTGGCAATCTTTTGCCAGATTTTATTTGAATGAATGGCTAGCTTAGAAAAACGTAAGAGTCTCCTGTATCTATGATCTGATTTGTATTATAAGGGAGATTGATTTAGTTGTTACTAGGTAAACTGTGGTTAATAACCCATGTCATTCTGTGCAGTAAATAGTTTATCACATTCTTTATGGTGCTGTTTTTATCATAGGTTCACCATCTTATATTTGAGAATGCCTAAAGAAAAAGCAGGGATCTTCTGTCTCTATGACCTGACCCCTCCTAAACTTTAGGGATATTAATTTCATTGTTATTGGGTGAACCTCTGTTAATGATTAGTGGCATATGGTTCAATAAATGATGGTATATTTTTTGAACCTCTGTTAATGATCAGTGGCATATGGTTCAAGATATGAAAAAGATTGTTGAGAAATTAATAAAATCTTTGAGTTTTTTTTCTCTTTTGGCCTCTTTTCCACAGATATACTTATATAATAATAGTATTCTTAATATGATCAACTGTTCTTCTACTTTTGTCAACTTAAATGTGCTGTACATTTAAGCTGACAAATTCTTAATATGATCAAATGCTTAACATCATATGCTTGAGAATTCCTAAATGAAAAAGCAGGGCTCTTCAGTCTCTATGACCTAAGGTCTGTTTGGCGCAGCTCTGGCGGCTGGAAAATCTCTATTCCAGCCGCCAGAGCTGCTTTCAGTCTGTTTGGGACAGCTCTCTGTGAAGAGATTTTCAAAAATCTGGAGCTGTTTTGCAGCTTTTCAGAAATCTCTCCGCCCCCAGCTTCTGCTCCCGCAAAATAGCTTTCTCTCTCACATGTTTTGGAAATCTAATGGTTTCTTCAGTTGGAACATGCTCAGAGGTTGGACGGCCTTCCTCCGGCGATTCCGAGACCCAGACGGCTTTCCTCCGGCGATTACGAGCCCCCGACGTCCTTCCTCCGGCGATTCCGAGCGCACTTCTGCACAGAACACCCAAACAGTCTGCAACTTTTCAAAACTGCTCCCCAGAGATCTATTTTAAAACAGCTCTATCCGAACAGCAGTTTTTCAATCCTTCAGAGCTGTCCCAAACAAACCCCTAGCCGCTCGTAAACTTTAGGTAGATTAAGGCTCTGTTTGGGGTAACTTATTTTCAGCGGTCAAGCGGTGACGACCGCATGTAACTGACCTTAATTAAGGTCCGGTACATGCGGTCGTAACTCCTTGACCGCTGAAAATAAGTCCCCCCAAACGGAGCCTAAATTGGTTGTTATTTGGGTGAGGCTTTGTTAATAATCAATGGCATTTGGTACCGTAAATAAACTATGATACAAATTTGTTGTCCTGCTTTCTTATTTTAATTTCATCAAGTCTGATAAAATTAGGTGGTTGTTAACCGCAACCCGTTATTGGCTAGTCGCACCCCAAATTCTCCTAATTTTTCGCGCCTTTTCGAAATACGCCTTATACATGCAATTTCAGGAAAAGTGTTCAACACGAAAGTTGTAGATCTCGACTAGATCTACAACTTTTGTGTTGAACACTTTTCCTGAAATTACATGTACAAGACGTATTTCTGAAAGGAGCAAAACCTAAACATATTTCCAAAGTACGCCTTGTACATGCATTTTTAGGAAAAATGCTCAACACTAAAGTTGTAGATCTCGACGAAATCTACAACTTTCGTGTTGAGCACTTTTCCTAAAATTACATGTACAAGAGAAACGCGAAAAAATTATGAAATTTTGGGGTGCGACTAGCAAATAGCGGGTTTGCGGTTAACAATCACCTAAAATTATTGTAGGATAAGTCAAATTAATATACTACATAATCATTATCTGTGCTTAGCATCATGTTTGAGAATTCCTAAAGAAAAAGCAGGGCTCTTCTGTCTCTATGACCTTGCCCTTCAAACTTTAGGGAGATTAATTTCATTATTATTGGGTGAACCTCTGTTAATAATCAATGGCACATGGTTCAGTAAAGGATGATACAACTCATTTGTTGCAGTATTTTATGGTAAGTTCCACATGACTGATTAAATTATTGTAGTATAAATCATATTAATAATACTACCCAGTCATCATAATCTGTGTTATTTATATGAAAGCAGACTGTAGAATAATTGAACTAATTCATTCTAGGCAAGGTTCTGCATTTTATGCTTTATCAGTATAGATTCTTTTGTTAAGTATTAATTTGACTTGATTATACAAATAATTGATGTGTGGCTCAAATTGGTTTGTGCCTATTTGGCCCGACAGAGGCACAATGACTTTGATAAGGCTTCAGGTTCAATACGATGTTCCTATTTTTAGACCATAGTCAAGTCAAGTTTTCTTGTTTCTTTTAAAATATTATATAGATTATACAGTGTAGTCATTTAATCAAATTGCTCTACCATCTACTAATCTTGATATATTCGTGCAGAACACGCGAGAAACAGCGCACGCTCTCCGAAAGTTGCCTTTGGCTAAGGCCAAGCGGTATCTCGAGGACGTCATGGCCCACAAACAAGCGGTACCTTTCCGAAGGTTTTGTCGCGGTGTGGGACGCACAGCCCAAGCCAAGGCCCGCCATTCCAACGGGCAGGGTCGCTGGGCCGTGAAATCTGCCAAATTCATCCTGGATTTGCTCAAAAATGCTGAGAGCAATGCTGATGTAAGGCAGAATAAACCCTAGCCCTTCAGACCCATTAACTTTTAGTCAAAATGGAATCTCTAGTATAAGAGAGCATTAATCATTCTCTCAGGTCAAAGGCTTTGATGTGGATGCCCTCTATATTTCTCACATTCAGGTGAACCAAGCCCAGGCGCAGGACCTACCATGCCCATGGCCGAATCAACCGTGCCCACTCCCTATTCCTTTCATATTTTTTTTCCTGTTGGATATTTTTTGGGTTCTACATAAAAACGATGTTTGCTTAACTGATTGCAGCTTACATGTCATCTCCATGCAAAATTGAGCTGACTTTGTCTGAGAAAGAAGAATCAGTCAAGAAAGAAGTGTTTTTTTTCCTTAAAACAAAAAAATTGACTCTCATCATACAGTAGATAGTATAATATGTGTTCAATTTATGGTGTTTTGATATCTCCATATTTTTGCCTCAGCCCGAGACCCAGATTGCCCAAAGAAAGCCGAAGAAAGCACAGGTTTTGCGCAGCGGCGCATCTTCCCGATCCTTTGAGAAATAGCTTTTGACGATCTTTGTATCAGAGGATAGTGCAAATTGGGTGCTAAGGTCAGAGAACTAGTTGCTTGTGAGATGTATCAGAGGATAGTTGGGCAGTTTAGGAGGCAAAATAGTCATATATGCAAAAATGACAATCTTTGTGCTCCAGATCGAGGAACATAATTCGTCCGTTCGGGAGTGGTTACAACGACGCAATTACCAAACCACCTATGTCAAAAGCTCAAAGCCCTAATTTGAGGATACCTTGTCTTTAGCACAAGAGAGAGCTCCTTCGAAAATTCTTCAAATTTCTACTTCAATGTTCGAAGATTCGTTCAAGATCTCCTTCCCCTTCGACGATCTCCTTCGAAGGCGACTCAAAGATCTAATTTCGAACTTTGAAGATTTTCTTCCCCTTCAAAGGCGACTCAAAGTTCTCACTTGCACATTCTACTAAACTCATCGTAATGAGCACTGGCCTATTACCCTCGAGAATTCTACTCTTTGTAACACTTACAACTTGCACCAAAAAGTGTGCTGAGGAAAATCCACTGATCCAAACTAGTTGATTCCAATTTTGTATTAAATTAGACATCATGCGCTAAGTTTTCTTTGTTGGTCACATTAAAAAAAAACAATCTATTTTTAATAATTAAAACCAAGTGATTGAAATAATTGACTAAAATGAAATGTTTATATATATTAAAATCACGGCCTGCGTATATCAGATCAGGCCGATTCAACGACTCTTGGTCATCATCCCCGATGAGCCTAGGGCCAATATTGCTTCTTCCTGGAGCCATTCCAACTCATTTTTCCGGCCAACCGGCCACCTCCCTGGCCAGCCACCGCTACTACCACCTCCGTTGAGGTGGTGGTATAGCCTGGCGACGGCACAACCGCCAGAAGGGCTGTTTCCAGCGAACCCGAGGGGTTGGTTTTTCCATGAAAAATTCGCATTTTCTCCTCAGTGATCGGGCTCAATTGAGCCTGATTTCTCCACAACGATTTACAGATCTAGCACTGAGGAAGAGTAAAAGTTTGGAGCCCCCCCCCCCCCCCCCCCCCCAAGAACTGTGTGATGCTGAAATGTGGATGCAGCAAGATGTTTCTCTTGTGAATAATATCAAGATCTGGAATGCTACTTCAGGCATGGCTGGTTCATGCACACAGGTGTTTGATAAAATGTCAAGCAGAATTTTGATTGATGTACATTTCATAACAGGGTGAGGCAAGCCAAATATTGGATTGCGTTTAACATTTCGGGTTACAGTTAACATTTGGATGCGATAAGCCAAATACAGATTGCGGTTAACAATCACCTATTTTTAACGCATAAACAGTCAAAATTTATTATTTCAACAAAAGAAATCCAAATCCACTATCCATTTTGTAAAATTCTTTGAAGGCCTGAGCCACAGCACACACTGGCCATAAGCTTTTCTAGGGCAAATTCAGATTAAATCCAATGCCGAATGGGGTAATGATTAGAATCCAAGAAAAGACGGCAACACAAGTGCATAAGCCACACGCTTACAAGAGCGCCCAGCAAAAGAAAACTCTAGGGTAGGAATGGACAGCCAAAACGAGAGCATCAGAAGTAAAATTATCTAAACAAAAATATTCATATTACAAGAAAAACATTATTTAAACAAAAATGTTCAAAATGACAACGTTGAATGATGAAGTAGAATGTTAAACATTATTTAAATTAAAAAAAATGTCCAAATTATAAATAAAAAAGGTAACTTAAAATTACATGGAAAAAAATGAATTCGCACAATATCATCAAATGTTAATATCTTCTTTAGATTCTTTAATAAATCAGCTGTAAATTTATTTTTTGAAGGGTTTAGGCTTACATACATGACATGAGTATAAAACACTATAATTAAATAAATATAATTTAAAAGCCAAATATAAACAAATACAAAAAACTTTAGTGGTACGCATGTAAATATATAGGTACAAAACATGAATATACAACACTATAAAGTAAATAAATATAATTTAGAAGTCAAATATAAACAAATACAAAAAAACTTTATGTACTGGTACGCATGTAAATATTTAAATACAAAAGCCCATTCATAACATTGAAATACGAATCGGGCACAGTGCATATACAAAATAGCAGGGATGGAAAAAATTTAAGCCAGTTGACGAGAACTGAAATTAGTTTATGAATAAAATTCACTGCAAACTCAATACTCGGGTTGGAAGGTAATAATAGAATTGAAACAGTTGCGGCACTGCTGAGAAAACCAAACAGGAATGTTCAAAAGCTACTTCTCAAAGGATCAGGAAGATGAGCCGCTGCGCAAAACCTGAGCTTTCTTCGGCTTTCTTTGGGCAATCTGGGTCTCGGGCTGAGGCAAAAATATGAAGAGATATCAAAACACCATAAATTGAGCACTTATTATACTATCTACTGTATGATGAGAAAGTCAATTTTTTGTTTTAAGGACAAAAAAACACCTCTTTCTTGACTGATTCTTCTTTCTCAGACAAAGTCAGCTCAATATGGCATGGAGATGACATGTAAGCTGCAATCAGTTAAGCAAACATGGTTTTTATATAGAAGCCCAAAAAATATCCAACAGGAAAAAAAAAGTATGAAAGGAATAGGGAGTGCGCACGGTTGATTCGGCCATGGGCACGGTAGGTCCTGCGCCTCTGCTTCTGGGCTTGGTTCACCTGAATGTGAGAAATATAAAGGGCATCCACATCCAAGCCTTTAACCTGAGAGAATGATTAATGCTCTCTTATACTAGAGATTCCATTTTGACTAAAAGTTAATGGGTCTGAAGGGCTAGGGTTTATTCTGCCTTACATCAGCATTGCTCTCAGCATTTTTGAGCAAATCCAGGATGAATTTGGCAGATTTCACGGGCCAGCGACCCTGCCCGTTGGAATGGCGGGCCTTGGCTTGGGCTGTGCGTCCCACACCGCGACAAAACCTTCGGAAAGGTATCGCTTGTTTGTGGGCCATGACGTCCTCGAGATACCGCTTGGCCTTAGCCAAAGGCAACTTTCGGAGAGCGTGCGCTGTTTCTCGTGTGTTCTGCACGAATATATCAAGATTAGTAGATGGTAGAGCAATTTGATTAAATGACTACACTGTATAATCTATATACTATTTTAAAAGAAACAAGAAAACTTGACTTGACTATGGTCTAAAAATAGGACCATCGTATTGAACCTGAAGCCTTATCAAAGTCATTGTGCCTCTATCGGGCCAAATAGGCACAAATCAATTTGAGCCACACATCAATTAATTGTATAATCAAGACAAATTAATACTTAACAAAAGAATCTATACTGATAAAGCATAAAATGCAGAACCTTGCCTAGAATGAATTAGTTCAATTATTCTACAGTCTGCTTTCATATAAATAACACAGATTATGATGACGGGGTAGTATTATTAATATGATTTATACTACAATAATTTAATCAGTCATGTGGAACTTACCATAAAATACTGCAACAAATGAGTTGTATTATCGTTTACTGAACCATGTGCCATTGATTATTGTAGAGAAAAACTCAACCTTGTATATACTTTTCAATAATCAAACACAATGTATGAATACACATTTATAGGAGGGAGAAAGAGGGAAGAGAGTCTTATACAAGATGTGGGACTAAGGGAGAGAAGTAGAAAACCAAAAATGGGCTTAATTACATGGGCTTTTTCAACACTCCCCCGCAAGCTGAAGCGTACAAGTCGTATGCACCAAGCTTGGACAGGCACTGGTAGAATAGGGTGCAAGGTGGAGCCTTTGTGAGGATATCCGCCACCTGTTCAGTACCAGGAACATGCTTGTTTCTTACTGATGATCGAGCAACCACTGCTTGTTTCTTACTTCGCCAGATAACAAGATGACCACCAAAATAGGTGCAAAAATCATTGGTTGACCGGCGATCATCCAAGGAACCGACATAATCAGCATCAGAGTATGTTACCAATGTTGGAGTAGAGGATGAGGTTTTGCATACCAATCCCTGACCCGGGGCTATTTTCAGGTAGCGAAGGATGTGCTCAACAGCTAGAAGGTGAGATGTTCGCGGAGCATGCATAAACCTGCTGACTACCCTAACAGCGAAGGAAATATTTGGTCTTGTGACTGTTAGATAGATTAATTTTCCAACCAGTCGTCGATAATATTCCGGATTTTGAAGAGGGAGGTCCATATCAAAGGAATGTGCACATAACTTATGATTAACATCCATTGAAGTAGTAGTAGGCTTGCATCCTGAGTAGTCAGCATCTTGAAGGAGATCCAGAAAATACTTCCTTTGGGAGATGACGAGTCCATCCGGACGTCTTGCGACCTCAAGACCAAGGAAGTAATGAAGATGTCCCAGATCCTTTGTTTGAAAGACTCTCAAACCAGGTAAGCTCAGAGACAACCGATGTCATCGATCGGTATTCTGCTTCAGCTGATGATCGAGCAACCACTGCTTGTTTCTTACTTCGCCAGATAACAAGATGACCATTAAAATAGGTGCAAAAATCACTGGTTGACCGGCGATCATCCAAGGAACCGACATAGTCAGCATCAGAGTATGCTACCAATGTTGGAGTAGAGGATGAGGTTTTGTATACCAATCCCTGACCCGGGGCTGTTTTCAGGTAGCGAAGGATGTACTCAACGGCTAGAAGGTGAGATGTTCGCGGAGCATGCATAAACCTGCTGACTACCCTAACAGCGAAGGAAATATTTGGTCTTGTGACTGTTAGATAGATTAATTTTCCAACCAGTCGTCGATAATATTCCGGATTTTGAAGAGGGAGGTCCGTATCAAAGGAATGTGCACATAACTTATGATTAGCATCCATTGTAGTAGTAGTAGGCTTGCATCCTGAGTAGCCAGCATCTTGAAGGAGATCCAGGCAATACTTCCTTTGGGAGATGACGAGTCCATCCGGACGTCTTGCGACCTCAAGACCAAGGAAGTAACGAAGATGTCCCAGATCCTTTGTTTGAAAGACGGAACTGAGATGCTGTTTGACTGCTTGGATGCCCTTTGAATCATCTCCAGTGATTAATATATCATTAACATAAACTAACAGAAGAATAGTTCATGTTGCCTGATGACAAGTGAACAGTGAGAAGTCAGCAGAGCTCCGAGTAAAGCCGACTTGCCAGACGGCCTTACTGAACTTGTCAAACCATGCCCGAGGTGATTGTTTGAGACCATAGATGGACTTTTTAAGATTACATACTTGGGACTCCCCCGTGGTCTCAAACACGGGCGATTAATGCATGAATACCGTTTCCTGGAGATTGCCGTTGAGAAAGGCATTTTTGATGTCCAGTTGGTGTAATAGCCATTGGCGATGCACAGCCACCGAGAGAAGAACACGAACGGTGTTCAACTTGGCCAAAGGGGAGAATGTTTCCCTATCACTTCTAACCTTCCACATCTCCTTCCCATGCCCATCCCACTAAACCCAACTCTCATTCCCACGCCAATCCCACCAAAACCACCTCTGATTCGTGTGTATACTCACCATCCTCCTTTGTAGACAACTCTACGGGAGATGCCCTCCACTGATGATATTTTATGGCCTGCAGATCCGACAACCGTCTCTACAGCTCACACGATGGCGAATTATGTCTCCTTACACCGCCTCTCTTCGGAACTCGGAAACGTTGTCCTTTCTTTATCCTCTATTACCATCCCAATCTCTGTGCAGGAGGCTCTCCAACATCTGGGGTGGTGGGCGGTCATGAACGAGGAAATGTCTACTCTTTGGGCAAACCACACTTGGGATCTTGTCCCTCTTCCTCCTAGACAGACTTGCATGGGTTGTAAGTGGGTGTTTGCCATCAAACATCGTTTGGATGGTCCTGCACAGCGACTGAACACCTTGTGACTCGGGGTTTTACTAAACAACAAGGTCTAGATTATGATGAAACCTTTTCTCCAATCGCCAAACTCAATATTGTTTGCGTTTTGATATCCCTAGCTGTTCATCGAAACTGGACATTGCATTAATTGGATGTCAAAAATGTCTTTCTTAATGGCGATTTGCAGGAGATCGTCTATACGCAACAACCTCCCGAGTTTGAGACCACGAGGGAGTCTCTTGTATGTCGTCTGAAGAAATCTCTTTATGGTTTCAAACAGTCTCCTTGGGCATTGTTTGATAAGTTCAGTCAGACTGTTAGTGTTGTTGAGTTCACTCAGAGTTCAGTTGACTTCTCATTCACACGTCATCGTCCAACCGGCATAGTGATTCTCTTAGTGTATGTTGATGATATTTTGATTATGGGAGATGATCTCATAGGAATACACATGATCAAACAACCTCTGACATCTGTGATTCAAAAAAAAGAACTGGGGAATCTTCGATATTTTCTTGGTCTCTAGGTGGCTCGACGACCTGATGGGCTTATTTTACCTCAACGAAAGTATTGTCTTGACTTGCTTCATGATGCGGCTAGTCTGGATGCAAGCCTGCCAACATTTCTATGGATATCAATCACAAGCTCTGCGCTCATGCCTCAGACTCTGATCTTCTCTTTCCGAACCCAGAGTATTATCGACATCTTGTGAGAAAGCTAATATATCTCATTGTTACAAGACTTGATATATAACTTGTTGTTGAAGTTGTCAGTCAATTCATGCATGAGCCACGAATCTCTCATCTCCCGGCAGTTGAGCGTATTCTTTGATATTCGAAGACTGCACCTGGACAATGACTTGTATACAAACCCTCTTCGTCTCTCTTACCTCTGATTGCATATTCTGACGCTGATTATGTTGGTTCATTGGATGATTGTCGTTCCACAAGTGGATACTGTAGTTATTTTGGAGGGCATCTCATTACCTGACACAGCAAGAAACAGTCGATTGTTGCTCGCTCATCTGCTGAAGCCAAGTATCGTTCAATGATACTCTCATGTCTTAAAGTCTAGGAAGCACCGACACTTCAAAACGCCCAGCGTGTCGGTGTCGGACTCTCCGACACTCGTCCGACACGCGTGTCAAAAGTCTAACACGCTGGCTCACGCGGGACTCGCGTGTCCGACTCAATCGGACGCGCGTATCACTAAGCTAGCTACTAATTTTTGTGAAAAATATTTTATAAGTTTATATGCAAGAGTGAGAACACATTTGCTAATGATTGGTGAAATGGAAAGTGTGTAAGTCTCAAATGAGTGATCTATTTGAGATGAAAAAACTAGAAGAAGATGTGAATGATAGAATAGTGAGTCTTGTTCCTAAAAAAGTGTCTTTGCCCCTTCTAGCATTTCAAAGTAGTGAAGGTGATCTACTAGTGGGGTGTATATTTTCTCTAGAAAAAGGATGATTGAAAGTAGGAGAAAAAGTTTGCTTGAGAATCCATTATTTTTAATAATGATATATAATGATAATGTGTTAATGTTCTATTATTTTTTGACATTTTGTTAAGTTTTGCATTTGAATATTTGATGAGTAATTTTTAAACATGACGTAGTTTATTTGAATATTTGTTAATTGTTAATTTTTTTATTTTTTGTTAAATATTTTAGGATTTTTATAATTATAAAAATAAATATTTAATATACGTGTCCCAGCGTGTCAGAATATGATATTTTTTGAGAATTGGCGTGTCGTGTCGTGTCACGTGTCGTGTCGTGTCACGTGTCTGTGTCGGTGCAACTTAGCTTAAATGTCTCCTATTTGATATAAGAGTCAAACTTTTCTCACCAGCCACTCTATTTTGCGAGAATCAAGCTGCCTCTTTAGAATTTAGGCTCCATTTGTTTGGGCGTTTCGTTGCTCCGTTTTGAGCAAACGCCGCCGGAAGGAGGAAAAACAAATGAACCTCCGGCGGCGTTTGCTCCGTTTCCACCCGCCCCCCTTGAGAAACGCCCTCAAAAAGCTCCGTTTGGAGGAGCCACCTCCCCCCTCCGGTTCGAAGACTCCGTTTCCACCCGCCGGATCGACCCGCCACCGCCGAACCAAATGAAGCCTTAATCTCACATCTTAAATTGGGACTCCAGCTCCACTCTCTTTTCCTATATAAATGTATAATTGTACAAATTCATGTAACAAGGAGTGAAGTATTTGATTGAGAGATTAATAAAATTATTTCATTTCTCAATTTGTCCCGCATTTTCTACAGATTCCACAGAGCAGTTCATATTAAATACAATCTAGTATTAACACCGAATGTATTACTAACACTGGGAGTGATAGTAAGCCTAATCAATAATAGTAAAGCATAAGAAACGTAAATCATAATGCACTGCTTATAAATTTTTATAGTGCAGAACTCATGACAAGTTGGTTGTTCCAAGGAGAAAAAGATTACAACGCACCAGGTCATTGTTTTATACAAAAGTATGTGTTTTTATCTAAAAAGAACACGGGGATTATGTTACTCGGGTCATTGTGCAATAACTTGCATTATGGTGCTACAATAATTTTATCAGACATGATGTTGAACACAAAAAGGTGTATCTTTATTTACAGAACCATATACCATTGCTTATTAGCAGTGGTTCAACCAATAACATCAAAATTAATCTACTAAAGTTTATAAGGGGCCAGATCATCCCTAAAAATTTGCACAAAATTCATGACAAGTTCGTTGTTCCAAGGAGAATAAACGACTAGAATGCAATGGCTCATTGCTTTACAATAAAGGAGACTTGGTTTTACTATAATAATGCAGAGATTATGTTACCTGGGGTAAAAAAATATGAAAAACATTAACTAGAATGCAATGCCTCATTGTTTTAATCTAAAGAAGACTTGTTTTTACCATAAGAATGCAGAGATTATGTTACCTGGGGTCAACAAATATGTCAAATAATGTGTATTATGATTCTATAATAACTTTATTAGATATGATGTTGGCTACAAAAAACTGTATCATCATTTATTGAACCATATGCCACTGATCATTAACAGAGGTTCACCCAATAACAATGAAATTAATATCCCTAAAGTTTACGATGGGTCAGGTCATAGAGACAGAAGATCCCTGCTTTTTCTTTAGGCATTCTCAAATATAAGATGGTGAACCTATGATAAAAACAGCACCATAAAGAATGTGATAGACTGTTTAGGTTTACTGCACAAAATGACATGGGTTATTAACCACAGTTTACCTAGTAACAACTAAATCAATCTCCCATATAATACAAATCAGTTCATAGATAGAGGAGACTCTTATGTTTTTCTAAGCCAGCCATTCATTCACATAAAATATGGATTGCCACCCTCAATGAAAACAATTCTAGAACTGGAGATATCAAAAACAAGTTTTGTAATAACCAGAAAAATTTACATGAAACTTTGTAGTTAAGCGTTGTTAAAGGCACACCCGATTTGGTTATGTGCACATCAAAAAGGAAACTAAAATCTTATTATTTTCTCCAAACTAATTTGGTTAGGCACACAAGGTTCACCGCTCGTTTTCTTCCTCCCAGCCGGACGCTGAAGACCTCTCGACGACGCCAAAGTCGGGCCCCTAATGGTCTCCTTTGTACGTGTCCAAACCATCTTAGTCGAGCTTCTCGCATCTTCTTTGCAATTGGTGCTACTCCTGTCCTATACCTAATACATTCATTCCTAATTTTATCCAGTCTCATGTGTCCACACATCAACCTAAGCATTCTCATCTCCGCAACTCCCATTTTTTGCTCATGTACACAATTCACCGCCCAACACTCAGAACCATAGAGCATCATGGGTCTAATTGCAGTGCGATAAAACTTTCCCTTAAGTTTTAGTGGTACTTTACGATCACATAAGATCCCTGACGTGTCCAAACCATCTTATGCATTAGTGAGATTATGACAAAAGATAGGTCACAATGGCAACAAAGGATCCATATAGCCGAACCCACTACAGTGGGATAAGGGCATGAGTGTTGTTGTTTTTGTATTCAAATTTTCAAAATATACACGTCACATGAATCATGATACCTTATACTTTTGAACCCAAAATATAATATAATTCTCTAAAAATTTTCAACAACAAATTTACAAATCAGTACCCGTCATTCAATGAACTCAATTCTTCTTCAACTTCCGACAAACAATCTTCTTCGATGCACTCTATTCATTCCATCAAAATAATCTTAATAACAATGCAGATCTCCAACAATTTGTGGTTTGGTCAACTACGCTGCCCATTAAAAACTCAGTTCCTTAAAGAATATGAAGAAATTTAAGCTATGATACAAGCTTTGATAACTAGTATTTCAACTGAAGTAGGGTACCTATGAAGCTTGCTTTTCCATCATTATAAAAAACTAAAATTTTCTGCCATCAGAAATGAAATCTTATTTTATAATCCCAATTCATTTAAAGTATTAGTTCATGAATTTCATTTTTGATGAAACTTCATAAATTGTATTTTTTAAGTCATCGAAAATTTAAACAACATAATTATAGAAATTTATAAAAGTGAACCAAATATTTCATAATAGTAATTACAAAAAAATGTAAAAATAGAATTTAATTTAAAATACTTAAAATTTCATAATTCAAAAATCTATATGTAAGCAATGATTTTTATTAACATCTTCCAAGAGAATTTTGTACACCTAATAAAGGGAATCACAGCCACTACATATGAAAATATAGAGGGCATTTATCCATAATATTTTGAAAAATTGGCTTCCATTACAAACATAAATAATTTTTCTTGCAATAATAAAAACAACAATAAAGAATTGGAATGAAACTATAAGGAAAGACGTGACGTACTTAGCCATTAGTGAGATTATGACTAAAGATAGAACGCAATGGCAACAAAAGATCAATATAGCCGACCCCACAATAGTGGGAGAAAGGCTTAAGTGTTGTTGTACTAAAAACTGCAATAACTAACATACTAGCTGAATAATAAATACTGAACAAAAAACAACTGATCCATAAAAAATTCTAATAAACCCAAATAAGTTTCAATTATTTCTCAATCAATATCAATTAAATCATGAATTGCAAAAATTGAATAAAATTTCATAAATAGTGACTTAAGAAAGACAAATATAAATAATTAAAATGTGACAAACACTAGTATAAGAAAATATATTGTTTAAAATAGATTCGATGTCTCTTTTTAAAAATCAACTGTTAGAGTACTATTATTAGCATTATCAAATAATTACTCATTATTTCATCATTAATTTAAATTCCAATATTTGTAATCAATTAATTGTTCGGTATGTGAAATTTTAAAACTTTCAAACAAAATTATAAATGGATAACACCCATGAAATATGATCAATCCAATGAAAAGTTATGAAAATTTAAGAAATCCCTAAATTTTGGCCACTTGTCCAAACGTAAACTAATTGAACTTTTCTTCCATAAAATTTTTCTTGCATAATACTTAAAAATCTTTTAACTTTAATACAAGATTTAACTGCACATCACCTAAGCCTACTTCTACTTAATTGGTGATATTTGGATTGTAGTGCATTGTGGATGTATGTTATTTCGTACGTATTGTTAAATGAACTTTGTGCTTGATTAGATTTTAGAGCTTGTTTACTTAACAAGATTTGATGTGCCACCCAAGTATAGAGTTTCCATTCATTGTGAGAAGCATCACACAATGCTCACACGTCGGTTGAAGTCTTTGCTAACATGCACTTTGTTATCAGGCTCCAAAAATGGAGCATTTTGCCTTTACTCAACAACTTCATGAAGTGAGGCTAAATTTTGGGAAGAGGAAGAATTTGAACCAATACGCAAAGGTGAGAAAAAAATCGACAAAAAAATATGGATTAAATCTCGGAGAAAGTGTGAGAAATGAGGCCACAATAATCTCCATTTATAAAATTTTTACAACAGTTCTTATATAATTAAATTTTATTAAAAAAATAACTTCTTTAATAACACAGCAAGTGCGGCTTATCTAAGGCAGTATGTCCTATTCTGTAAGGCAGGCTAGGCAGGGGGGCAGAGCAGGTCGAAGTCCAAACAACTTTAAGAGCAATTTGGGTTCAAGCGTCCAATGGCTCTTAGAGCCTTTGAAAGATATGGCTGGCCTGGAAAAGCAGGCGTTCAAGACAACAAGTTGTTGCGTTAAATAAGGTAACAACTCGCTGCCTTATTAAAAAATGTTAATTTCTTAATAAAAGTAAACTAAATTAATTAAAAAGTAAAAACTGTTTAAAAAACTATAAAAAGATGTTATTGTGGTCTCATATGACATATCCCACACTATCTAAGAGAATAGAACCATATTATCTTGTCAAAATTTGTCTCTTATCATTCACACTCACAATCAAATTAAAGACTTTTCAATGATCTTTGAATATTGGTTTGAATTCTTCTACTCACCAAAATGCAGTATCGCATTACGAAATTGTTGAGCGAAAACATATTGCTCTAGTTTGCGAGCAATTTGTCAAAGCGAGTATTAACAAAAAAATTCAAAGCGAAGTTTGGGAATAGTGTGAAGTTGTTCACAGCAAACGGAAACTCCGCCATGCATGAGGAATCAAATCTTGTTTAAGTAAACAAGCTCTCGAATCGAGCCAAGTGCAAATTTCATCTTAGAGACAAATCTATATGCGCGACTAAACACAGTAAAGTTGCAAATGAAAAACATCATAAAACGTGATTTGTCGTTCAGTCACTAAGACAATGGGTAAAAAACAACATACCTCTACAACGTGCTACAACAAAAATATCACCAAATAAATAAAAGTACAATCAAACATGTGCATTTAAATGGTATATTAAAAATAAAAATATTTGATTTGTTATTTCTAAGAATTTGACAAACGAACAAGTTAAGCAATGATGGATGGCCTAACGACCAAACTTTAGGGAATTCCTATACTTACATAACTTGTCATTGGATCAATATTATTTCATGGGACAATCCAAACATATTATTTGATTAGAAAATTTTGAAATTTCGCATGCAGGTCAAGGAATTTATCAATTGATTACAAAATGTATTCTGGAATTATGAGTATGTTTTCAATAATGCTACTAATAATAATGCATCAATTGATTTTTTTTAAAAATAGAGTTTTAAAACTTGTGTTAAAAGGTATATTTTTTTAATGCTTGTTGTGTATCACATTTGTCTTAAATATCTTGGATCAATAGTTCAAAAAGACAGAGGTATTGATAAATATGTGACACATAGAATCCAAGCGGGTTGGTTGAAGTGGAGAGACGCATCAGGGATCTTATGTGATCGTAAAGTACCACTAAAATTTAAGGGCAAGTTTTACCGTACCGCAATTAGACCCGCGATGCTCTATGGTTTGAGTGTTGGGCAGTGAATTGTGTACATGAGCAAAAAATGGGAGTTGCGGAGATGAGAATACTTAGGTGGATGTGTGGACACACGAGATTGGATAAAATTAGGCATGAAAGTATCAGGGATAAGACAGGAGTAGCACCAATTGCAGAGAAGATGCGAGAAGTTCGTCTAAGATGGTTTGGACACATACAAAGGAGGCCATTAGAGGCACCTGTTAGCCATTGTGAGAGTCTAGTCACTAGGCATGTTAAACAAGGGAGGGGTAGACCAATAAAGACTTGAAATGAAACTGTAAGGAAAGACATGATGTACTTAGGCATTAGTGAGATTATGACAAAAGATAGGGCACAATGGCGACAAAAGATCCATATAACCGACCCCACTATTGTAGTATAGTGGGATAAATGCTTGAATGTTGTTGTGTATCACATTTTAAATTTAACTGTTCGAGATAATCTGTCTTCGTGGAATCCCATACTATAATACTAGAATTATGTTACATTTTATATATGGTTCAAAACAAAGGAAAATAAGATTTCAAGAAATCTGTATTTAGTAAAGAACAAAAAAGTTTTAAAGCAAGAACTTGACACTGGGTGAGTTTATTATTTTGCAAAGAGCCAGGCAGAACAAATTAAGACAACAAATTCAATGTAAAAAAATTATTCAGAACTGTAAACCATTTAACAGGCCAAATAAACATCACCTAATGAAGAGAATGCATGATGTTAAAAGTATTTGTAGGAATTTTCTGTAACACTTTGAATATTACAGCATGATAATAATAAGCTTACATTTCCGTAAATTCATCAAAATATGATTTTGATTATGAAAAGAAAATACATCAAATAATATGTATCATCATTTACTGAACCATATATCACAGAACATTGACAAAGGTTCACCCAAAAACAATAGAATTAATTTCCCTAAAGTTTACGAGGGGCCGAATCACAAAGACATCAGGCCCCTGCTTTTCACTTTAGGTTTAAGAATTAAAAAAGGTAGAGTTTGTGTTTATTTGGAAATTTTTAGGAGCCCTAATAGACTATATCAGCATGCTTGTAACACCACTCTTCTCCAAATGGCTTAGATAAGGCTACTAATTAATGGGATTATTGTGCAACAAAGCATTAACTTATTTTTTTTATTCTAAAAAAATCGCCCTTTTAAACCTTAAATCTTAGTATTCCTGTAGAAAGAGAACAAACATTTGAGTTTGGATCCATTATCTTGCAAACCATGTATTTTCCTGCAGAAAATGAACATTCCTTTTCTTACAACTTCAAAAATTACGCATTCACTGCGAGAAGACACTTCGTTACCTGTTGGGTCTTGTTTCCACAATGACCTTAATTTGAAGAAGTCCTCCTAAAACTAAGGTGAATTGCAGTTGTATTTGATTTTGTGTTTGAGTTATGTATGCAGGACTATATTGCCAAGTGTAGACCAATGTCAGTCAACAATGGGTCACCTAACACAGGACCATACAATGTAATCCCTCATTGTGTGATCCATGGTGTTGACCCATGTGTAGCCTCTCTATTGAGATGCACTTCATTTCACAAGCACATGGACAAATGGAACCTTGAAGTGTTGCTGATCTTTAGTAGGAGAAATGAGTTCTCAAGGAAGAAATTTTTCTAAGTCTACATACTCGAGTAGATAGCTTCATATACTCGAGTAAGTAACTTAGTACTCGAGTAATCCAAAGAACATACTCGAGTCTTCAGATTCTTCCTCTTACTCGAGTAGTCCAGCCAAGTACTCGAGTAGCTCATGTATATACTCGAGTAGTCCAGCCAAGTACTCGAGTATATCCTTTACATGAGTAAGTTAGTTTGCAGACTCGAGTAGTTCCCTGATATGCTCGAGTGAATGACTTTGTACTCGAGTAGCTTGATTCTCTTACTCGAGTAGGTTTGTGTTTACCCGAGTAGTTTCCAATATACTCGAGTATGTGAGTTTGATATACTCGAGTAGACCAATGTCTCGTACTCGAGTAGATCAGCTCATACTCGAGTAGCTCACTTATACTCGAGTAGGTTAATCTTTCCTTCAGAATGTTTCTAAGTCCTAGACTCGTGCTTACTCGAGTATGTCTTTCTCTCCTGATACTCGAGTAGTTAATTGATATACTCGTGTATGTCAATCTTTCTGTTTCGAAATCTTTCTAAGTCCAGATTTAAGGATTATTTCAAATCCTTCATTTCTGATTGGTCCACGTGTCAATCTCAATTAAGATTATGACCGTTGGAAATCACCTATAATTAGGTCCTTTCTGATTTGACCTTATATATAAGTTATTACAGAGGTTATCATAACAAGAAGTAAGAAAGAGAAAGTTCCCGAAAACCCTAATCTTTCACGCCGCCATTGTTGTTTTCGGAAGAGCACTGGATCGTCGTTCTCGCGCCGCTGCTATCTATCTCTGATTCTCCAGCGATCCAGACAAAAGAAAAGAAATAAGATTTCTGAATCTATTTTAATCGCCGACATCGGGAAGCCGCCAAGTTCACGCCGACAACACTGTTCATCTTCTTCGTCGTCGTTCTTCTCCGATACAGCTATTCAGACAAGAAGTTTCAGAAGATCAAGTGATTCTTAATCGATAGATCCCATACTTGATCACGCTGATTCCAGGTTTCCAGATCCAAGAGATTTCATCTCTATCTTCCTCGATTTATTTCTGCTGAGCCTTAAAAGCTGAAGAAGGAAGAAAGACTTGAAGATCCAGATCTGTGCAATTTCTGTTTGTATATTTCCTTATACAACTCTTTATTCTTGTAAGAGTCTTGACTCCGAGTTCTGTAGGAGATTTATCTCCGAGAGGTAGGAAGGTTTCTTTCGAGTGTAGATCCGTTGGGATCGAGATTTGTAGGAACGTTGTTCCGAGTTGTAGGATCGTTTTGATCTGAGATAGTGGAGTAGCCAAGTCTAGTGGTTTACTAGATTGGTGAGGTGAAAGTGGATGTACCCAAGGTTGGGGAACCACTATAAATCCTGTGTTCTCTGTGTGATTTCTTGATCTGTGCTGTGTTAATTTTTATTCCGCAAAAGTTAGCAGTCCTCACCTATTCACCCCCCTCTAGGTGATTTAGGTTGACAACTCAGTACTCTCATTACCCATGATAACAAATTAAGCAGAAAGAATAATCTTCATATAACTTCCATAGGGCAATGTTTACAATATAAAAACAGAACCAAGCGAACAATCACCATGAAAACAAATTTGTCAATTACCTTGAAATGAACCCTCAGATCCCGCCCCATCGCCTTAGTAGCTGCAAAAGAAAATCACAAATCAGATCAGATCATTTCATTGAAGGAAAGAAAACACATGATTTGGAGATGAAAGCTTACATTTTGTAGGGTTTGAAGGTTCCCTGGAGTACTTCACCTGCTCGAGGAAGAGAAAAACACGGACGGATAGTTAGAGCCAATTAGGGACAAAAGAGAACGATAAAACAAGAGGAGCGAGCTCAACCATGATGGCCGGTTGCCGAGGATCTCCGACAGACGAAAGAGATGGCGAAGCAACCACTCGCTCGGCGCTGTGAGAACCAGAGCCGCTAAAAAGAGCCTTTTATAAGATGAAGCGAAACCCTAACTGCAAGCGAAAAATTGACACAAAATGCGAATTTTAGATGTTAAGCTCTTGTTTTCTTATTCAATAATACTACTTTGTGAAGATTAGAAAATAATACACCATCAAACATGTAAATGTTATGCTTTTTTTAATTTTTTTGTGGTGGACACCTAATGAACACATGTTATAATATCATATGGTTCCAAAAAAGACTAATGACAAGTATACCAAAGGAGAGAGATATGAATAGCACCTCAATACAGCTGTCTCCTGTGAAAACCGCGAGGATGAGGTAGAAAGGATAGGGCAGACTCTCAGACTACAGATCTCCTGGTAGTCTCTGTAAGAAGCTGCATCACGGCAAAGAAGCAGAAGAACAAAATGTTAAATGTAATCAATAATTTAATGATAAATTGATATTCGTAAATGTAAATGTAGAAAGAAATTGAAAACGGGAAGTAAAAAAAAATCACGAAGAAAATCTGAAACGAAAAATAGTAAACAAAATATAATAGTAAATCAAAAACAAACGGGGAAATCAAAATCAGAATGAAAATCGGAAAACAAAATCTAAGATGGATAGTTGAAATGAATTTGAAGAAGAAAACCGAAATGGAATTTGAAAGCGAAATTTAAAAAGGTTAATAAACCTAGATCTGAAGAAGGAAGTAGAAGTCGAGAGAGAACACATAAGAGATCGAGGGAGAGAAGAAGAAGGCATTCTCACAGGCGATGTGAATGCCTTTCTCCTGAGCGGCGATTGGTGGAAAAAGAAGGCGGCCGTGGAGGTCGGCGGCGGCGTCAGGCGGGCAGTGGAGATCGTCGGCGGCAGTTGGATGAAGTGCGCGGCGGCCGGGGGGAAGTTGCGAGAGAATGCCCGCGCCGCGAGGGAGGATTTTTTTTGCGTTCGGGGTAGAGTGCGGGATTAGGGTTGTGGTATGCCGTAGTTATAGGAGATGCGAGGGAGATCGGACGGTGGCTGAAATTTTGAGATGTCGGTCGCATCTTATAAATTATTTGATTTTTAAATTCATGACCATTCGCAATACTAACAGGTTTGTTCTTTAAATCAAAACAGATAAATCATCCTCTATTTATTAGAAACACAAATAGTAGGTTGTGTCATATTTTCCGAAAATATGCACTAATAAGCAAAAATATGGGAATTTTAAAAGTACTCATGTTGAAATCGAGAATCAACTTCTGTAAAGTTCGGACCCTTTGAAAAGGGCGGATCCTTTGAAATGGGTGACCACACACTTCTCCATATCAAACTTAAACGATCAAAGACTTAGAACCAGAAACTAACTCAAGGCTCCAGCACGGAGGTCTCACCATACACACAGAAGATCTTAGAGCATTTCCCCTCCTTAGTCAGTACCGAACTAAAAATACCTCAGAAAGCGCAAGAAATCGGAGAATAAGAAATCATGCCTTCTGAGGTACCATCTTGGGTCTATTTATAGTTTTCTGAAATTGGTCTGTCAACAGTCTACCTTCGTTATTCTAAACAATTATATACAGCCCAAATGGGTCTGACAACAGCGTAACTCCGCTGTTCTGAGAAGCTAAATGCAGACCTCTGAGGGCATCCAAGTAATTCTACCTTTGGATCCCAACTGGGCGAGTGATCCATGGAGGCACCACTCGCATGAAGGAGCGAGTGTCGGGAGAACAACACACTCCCCTTCTTAATTTTCTCTGAAAGGGCGAGTGCCCACATGGGCAACCATTTGTCTGGCTAGGCGAGAACTTGTCATGCATGCGCACTGAGGCGCGAGATCTGGGCGAGTGCCTGATGAAGATTGCACTCGCTTGAGGGCCTAAATGCCTCCTCCCTGGTTTATGTGAATGCCCCCTTTAGGGGCTAGGCGAGTGCAGGTTAGCCTGCCTCACTCGCCTATCTGGTATTCATGGGTCTTTGCCCCGCAAAGCCCTGAACCTGCCTGGGAGGGCCCACTCAGCGAATACGGGGTTGTACACAATCTCTGCTCTTTGCGAGCTTTCGCAAAGCTCGGAAAGAATCATCTAACCATACGTATTTGAAGAGTGGATGCTGACCTGGAAGAGAATCTTTCGTGGGCCCCTCCATGGCTCTATAAATATCCAAACATGTGCAGGTGGTTCTTTCCCTACTCAACTTTTCGTGGTTCTCGCCTCCAATGAGATGTCGCTCTCGAAGGAAGCTCAAGATCGCATCAACGTTTTCCAAGCAAGGAACAAAGCCTCGATGGGCTCATTCGCCCCTTGGCTGGCCCGAAAAACCTCGGTCTTGTCCCCAAAAATGAAGAAGGCCAAAATGGTCCGGCGCGACCCGACCAGGGACGAATCCATCTCGCAGACTTCATCCCACTCCGAGATCCCTCAGGTATCCTCACTCGCTTTTCATTCCTTGCTGGGATAAAAGTAGATGACGACGCACTCGCATGCAGGTCCCGCCAAAGGGGAAAGGAGCTGGGGAGGCGAGTGCTGAACCGCACTCGCTCGAGACAGGGGGCGGCGAGACGGCCCCCGAGATCACTTCCCCTCATAGACCAGATGTTCCCCTGCGAGACAAATGTAAGTACTCTTCTGTCCATTCGCCTTTCACCAATTTTGCTTACTTATGTTATTTTTTACAGCTCCCGCCTTCGGGACCACGGGACTAGGTGCCACAACGCCCAAATCCCCTGCTCGCCAGGCATCCATAGATCCCTCCTCGAGCCTTCCACCCTCGGTTGATGTTATTCCCAACCTTCTTCCTCAAGACAACGCTCCTGTTGTCGAACCGGAAACTTTCACCCCGGGCTCGGGAAGGTGAGTATTAACCTTCAACACTCCCTTCGAAGGACGGCCCAACACTTCTCGCCGATAATCCGGCAAGGACGCGAGTACTGGACCAGGTAACAAATCACACTTGCCTTCTAAAAAGGAGTGAGATCAAGCACTTCTAACACCATTCGCCGCACGCTACCGCGAGGCCTCGTCAACTGACATTGATATTGACGAGGAGGAAATCTCGCCTCTCCCATCTCGTAATTTGACTGTCGAGTACCTATGCAACCTAAAGGATGCCGAGGGGTTGAAGCAGCAGCTGGCAGAGATACTCTGAAAGCAATCCCTGCTGCTACGCGAGATCGCCAACCGGGTGCAAGAGAACTAAGATTCTGCTAAGGAGCGACTTCTCGCCTTGGAGAATAATTACAATCAGCTGTGTTGAAACCGAGAAATCGGTCTCTGTGGAGTTCGGAGTCCCAAAAAAGGGGTGACCTCACACTTACTGCACTCAGGCGAATGTCACGGACCAAAGGCTCAGGAAACTAGGAACAAACCCGCAGCACTAGCGTGGAGGTCCCACCACACACCCAGAAGGTCACGAGAGCACTTCCCCTCCCTCACCAATGACTGAGCTAGGTACCTTGGAGAGCTCTCAAACTCTACCAAGAAGAAACCAAAGGAGGAGGAAGCCAAACCCTTCTCTCCAAAGATACCCAAGGGGGTCTATTTATAGTTTTCCCAAACCTAGGGACCGAAAGGTCTGAAATACCCATAAGACAAATAGGTCTGGGGCCAATGAAAAACATCCACACTGGGGGGTAAAGATGTAATTCCACCCCCGGAGTCACAATGGTACAAGCATGGCCAAAAGAGGTCCGGGGGTGAACGGAGGCTAAACCATCCCCCTCACCTTCCCTGGACACCTGAGGAGAGTGGGGGTTAAACCACTCCACTCCCCCTTCACCTTGGGAACGGGAGAGCGTGCGAGCCCCATAGAAGAACCAGGAGCTAGGGGTGAGACCCGAGCTCGCCCTACAAGACTGGGCGCCTAGGCAACCTGGGCGAGACCTTGGCCACCAGCCGGTCTCTCCCCGCAAGGTCGGGCGCCTGGGCGAGACCCTAGCCGCCAGCCGGTCTCGCCCCGCTAGGCTGGGCGCCTGGGCGAGACCCTAGCCGCCAGCCGGTCTCGCCCCGCTAGGCTGGGCAGCAGGGCGAGACCCTGGCCGCCGGTCGGTCTCGCCCCGCAATGTTGGGCACCTGGGCGAGACCCTGACCGTCGGCCGGTCTCGCCCCGCAAGGCTGGGCACCTGGGCGAGACCCTGGTCGTCGGCCGGTCTCGCCCCGCAAGGCTGGGCACCTGGGCGAGACCCTGGCCGCCGGCCGGTCTCGCCCCGCAAGGCTAGGCGCCTGGGCGGTACCCTGGCTGCCAGCCGGTCTCGCCCAGCAAGGCTAGGATGCAGGGGGCGAGACCTAGCCGCCGGCCGGTCTCGCCCCGCATAGGGCTAGGGTGCAGGGGGCGAGACCCTGGCCGACTGCCAGTCTCGCCCAGCAAGGCTAGGATGTAGGGGGCGAGACCCTGGCCGCTAGCCGGTCTCCCCCCGCACAGGGCTAGGGTGCAGGGGCAAGACCCTGGCCGCCGGCCGGTCTCCCCCCACATAGGGCTAGGGTGCAGGGGCGAGACCCTGGCCGCCGGCCGGTCTCCCCCCACACAGGGCTAGGGTGCAGGGTTCTCCCCCCGTAATTAAGGTCCGATTCATGCGGGCGCAACCGCTTGATCGTTGAAAATAAGTCCCCCCAAACGGAGCCTAAGCAAAGATGTTGTGAATGCTTATTCTCATGTCGTAGAATCCTTTTTGGATGATAATTCTCCTGATCCTTTTGAATCTCGTCTCACACTGCTATTCTTTCGGGGAAGAACAGTGAGGAAAGATGTGAGTGCCATTTTGTACCTTGAGTTTATTTTTTAATTTTTGTTGGTTCTACTAAACACTTGTAGATAATAATTTTTAAGATCTCTGTATCATAATTCAAAATTTAGCTGTTTTGATTTGCTTTCTTTCCCAGAAATTATTTTATATCACCCTGGAGAAAAAAAAATTTCACTATAACAACGAATTCCATTGCCCCTGCTTCAAGACTATTCGCTCATCAAATTCTCATATCTATTTTCTCCCAGAGTCCAGTCCGGAGATACATGTGTTTTGATCCACTATGGGCTCCGTTTGGCATGGCGGTGGCGGTCTTGAACACGATGTTATGAACCGTCGTTCGCAAACATCCGACCTCACCTGAGGAAATTCAACCGCTTTTATGTTTAAAACTTGTTCTCTTTGCTTGGTGGTGGTCATAACCACTGTCTAGTCAAACATGCATTCTATGAAGGTGACATTTTTGGCCAAACTCATCACATCAAAAACGTCGCCCCAAACAAAGCCTATATATGAGCATAAATCTCTCTTTACATTTCATAATATCCACAAACATACCCTCTTTGAGTAAATTTTGAGAGGGTCTTTTTGTGCAGGGATGTTATTAAAATGTCAATTTACTGGGGAGGTTTTTGTAGTTTCAAAATTAAGAGGGGTGGAACCTGTAATTTAACAAACTTAAGAGGGGTGGAACCTGTAATTTAACAAACTTAGAAGGGAGGTCCCCATAAATGCCCATATGTGTGTGTGTGTGTCTAACCCATTTATACCATCCAATACTAAAGCTGATGAGCTTCTTTGGCACCATTATGAGTTTCAATATCCTCCAAGGAGAGACGACGCCATCAACATGCTCTGGCGGTAGGTGCAGCATAAACTCCCGGCTGCCAAGCTCGAAGAGCACCGGAGACGGCGGCTGAAGATACCCAATTGGTGGAAGCGGGGGTGTGCTGCACTGCACCGTGCAGTACAGCATCCACCCTTATCCCCGACTGATGGAAGTGATCGGCTATGATTTCTAGGGACGCAGGTGATTGCAGGCTGATCGTGCTCTCAATTCTGACAGGCTTTTGATTGCCTTGGAGGACTGTGGGAGTGTACATAGTGGGCTAACGACCCCTAACCTCTGCAGCCATTGAGTGAATTTTGTGATTATGGATATGTTTAATATTTTTTTGTAGTTATTTATTTATTTCCATTTGTAACACTGCATTCTTGAAGCAAAAATTCTTCTACTGAAAGCTCTACACATTGTTAATACATACTGTTTGTATTTCTCTTACAACGAAGATATTATTTCACCCGAGCATGGTCTTAAAAACTAGGACCGACGTTTTAGGCTCCGTTTGGCACGGTGGTGGCGGTCGTAAACGCATGGGTTAAACCGTCATTTGTTAAAGATCACCTAACAAACATTATCCGCTTGAATATAAAAGTGGATGAAGTTCTTTAGGTGGGCCGAATGACAATTTAATCCTCATGGACCTACAGTTAGGTATCCTCTCCTTCGCCCCTCTCATATCTGATTCCTTCATCTACTCCACCGACCACCTTCCTCCTCGCTCCAGATGGCTACACTGAAGAGCGACATTACTAATTTCTACTTCGATCTCGCTCAGTTAGGACATCTTCCAAACTGCAGTTTTGCGATTTCATCCTACATCGACTTCCTTTCAGATTTCAGATTTTGTTTTGCATTTTGTCCTACATTATCGTCTTCCTTTCAGATTTTGGATTTCGTTTTTCATTTCTTTTTTGTTTTTGGATTTCGTCTACGTTTTGCTTTTCAGTTCAGATCCAAAAATCTGTTATTAAAAAAAAGGTGGAAAGGATGCGATGAGATCTAAATTTGATTCTCATTATGCAGTGTCGTAGATTTTCTTATGATAGAATATGGTCGAAGGTAATTTATCTTTAGGGTCTGTTCTTTACGTCGGAATTCGGGGGTTGGAACTCAGAATTGACTTAATTATCAATTCCAATTGTTGGTGTTCAGTAGCCTAAAATAGGACTAATTTCTTTATATGGTGAACATATATGAGGAACCTTGTATAAAATCAATTTTTTTCATTTTTGTTTTAATTTTCAAAAAACAAATCATGAAATATAAATCCTTGTATTTTTCTGATCAATTTAAGTAATTATATATTTTGAGTTGAAAATACATTTAAAATGAACTGTATTTTGCAATTGTATTTTACATTGAAAATACAGTCAATTTGCAACTGTATTTTACGTTACGGTTGTATTTCACACTCAAAATACAGTCTGGATGGATCTTTTATATACTATGCACGTACAAAATTATCTAGCCTAAATGGAATTCATTACAGGTCTAACAGGCGAGTCTGAAATCAGACCTCACGAGATATGATTTCCCAATTCAGAGCGGCGTCCTCTTTCCCGTGAATCCTCGACGCAGTCTTCCTCCTACCAAGCTTCCCCGACCCACTCTCCCCCGACACAGTCTTCCTCGGCGCATCTCCCTCCTGCGCAAAGCGAGTGGTTGCTTGGCCAACTCTGCTGTCTGTCGGTGATCGTCGACAACCGGCCATCATGGTTGAGCTTGCTCCTCTTGTTTCATCGTTCTCTTTTCATCCTAATCGGCTTTAACTATGTAAGACCCCCCTTTTTTTTTTCTTTTTCAACCACCGGGGTCTTATGCCCAGAACCGCCGCTTTGCGGTGACACCTTCGCACCCGGGAAGGTTGCCACTACAACGCGCCGATTCTGCCGGCCTTTTCGATCGCAATATGTAGCAAGCAAGAGAGAAGCAAGTCCACTAAAAGAGAATATCACATAAAATAAACTCCACGAAGGGAGTGTCCACAGAAAATCATCAGAGTATAAATAGTCTGGAAATAAAAGGGCTCATGCCCGGTACATCAAGTCCTCACTACAAGACGCTCATCGCGGAAGATAAGAAAATGCTAATCACTCACGGAGCTGGTCGCAGGTGCACCGGTGCTAGACTGTCCCACCTCCATGCGCACCGTACTCCGCTGGTGCTGGTCCCTGTCTCCCATCCGGAGATCCTGTAATGTTTGGTTCGAAAACCATTAGTCATAAAGACTAAGCCCTATCATCCCCTACCCCTCCCACCACGGCTCCTAAGCACCGGGCGGAGAGGAGGAAAGGGAAGCTACAAAAGTGGAGAATAGTCAAGCAAGTGACGGTGGACCTAATTAGCAAGGTATATCAGGTGAACAATATAAATGTTGTAATAGGTAGAACAATTAATAAATAGCAAATTGCATTAAAGACTGCTAGAGAATAGAAAGTAAGCAACGAGTAAGTAAGTATGTAAGTAACCTTAACTTATATGAATGCCCATACAAACTTATAAGTTAAGGGATCTTCTGCAAGGCTCCCATCGTATAAAAAGTCCCATACCGATTTATACGTTGGGGTGTCGGTTGTATGCAAATATGAGTGTAGTGATATGCTATGCCATGATTCATGCAAGTGCAACCCACGCACACGACTCTATGCGCACAGACCTTTAGTTCCCCCTGTTCGGGAGGCTAGCTTCACCCCCAGGAACCTCCGTAGTGGCAAACGGAGACAGTGGGTCGGGCCCCCCACTCCTAGGCGGGTAACCACACTACCAGGCCTAGCCCTTCCGTACGCCCCTAGAAGAACACAACCTAGAGTATCCGCGTACTGCTGCTGGATGTACCCTCCAGACTTTTCTCCGAGTCATCGTACCGCTGTCGGTGTGATCGATCGCCTAGTACCGATGACCCACCACCTTTCTCCGTACTCCAACCCTCGAGCCCGCGGCCCCCCGGACAGTACTGTCCGTGCATCTACCTTCAGAGCTACTGTCTGATGGCAAGTAATCCTATAATTCTACTTTCCTAACTACCGGGGAGTGAGTGTGTGCAACCCTAGTTATACTAGTTGCTCTTTTAATTTTATTACTCCTATGGTTTACGTTAGCCCAGGACTGCCCCCGGTATACCCCGTGAAGGGCTCTCAAGGGGCACTAGGAACCAAGACGGTGCATTACGGCCCGAAGTTCCCTTTCGCAAGGCACTTATTATTATTGGTTGTCTACCCTTTACCCAATCCCCTTTTAGTTGCTTTAGTACTAACCCTAGAGTATTAAGACTCTTCCTCTTCTTCCCGGGACGGACGATCTTTCGTCGTCCCCGTACTCTCTTACCCTAACCAGTCCCACATTCTACTTATCCTGACTTCTAATAATGAACTCAACCTTAACTTGCCCTACCAACCATCAATTATCAGAATTCCGTGGTTTTACTAAATGCAGACCATCCTAAACTATATGAGGTACATAAGGGGAGGTACTCCAAATTATCTTCCGAATCTCCTATAAATTTTACTGGAGATCTATCATGACTTAATTAGCTCAAATCCAGAAATTTATAATTTTCCTAATTAATCTGATATTTATTTTATTTTTCTCAAAGATTGGCCATGGGTAATTTTTAACATGAAGTACATGATATTCTTAAGTTATGGCCACCCGAAAATTGTGATCACTAAATAACTGTAAGGTATCATCAAATACTAATTTGCAGGATTTTACAAAAGATATTTAGCCTCTAATTAATTTATCCATTACAATCTCATTATTCTCTTTTAAAGAAGGAAGTACTGAAATTACTCATCATAAAATTATAGAAAAATTACTGACTAATAGTATGATACAGAAAAGACCATTGTGTAAAGAATCATAATTTTACCAGCTTGATAAGCACTACAATAGATTTAATCCAATATCCACGATAAATAATACTTAATGAAACAAGCCTTAGAATTAAGCTTCTAAAAATCCCATAAAAATTCACAGAGTTTTAAAATCATAATAACGGTTCTCTGCCTAAATTTCATCAATTTCCAGGAAGTTTGTACTCCATAATAATTTTCTCTAAGCAAATCATACAACTACAAAATCATTAAGGAAGTACCCAAAATAGTGATCATAAAATTCATAGAAAAATATCCAGAGCTTGTACTACCCCTATAACCAACTCTACCCATTTCTCATCACTTTTTAATGTGATTTGGTGTCATTTCCTATCTCTACAAGTTTTGCGCCCTAAACTAGGGTTAGATTTTTAGATATTCCAACGATCTCTAAATCTACTAAGATTTCATCCAGAGAACAATATTAGCCCTATGGTTCTCATCACCCAATCTCGGGTCAATCCGAGGTCATTTGACCACATGACCTTCACAAACCACCAAGACCCATCCTTAGGGTTTGGCCTTGGTCCTTAGGGTAAACTTACCCCGATCCACCTCCAACTCCATGAGGGGGTGCTAGAGAATATTACTAGCCAGTGGTAAAAATCTCAGCCTCTGTTGAGGTGATTTGACCACTCAAACTTCAAAAGTGCACTTTTAACCTAAGACCCCTTATTAGGGCAAAACTTAGGGTTGATCAATTCTAAACCAAACCATCTCCAAATGAGATGAAAAATTATACAGAACCTTATGGTGAACCCAGGGACCACTCACCAAAATTTGGGAGGGTTTGGAAATTATTTAACCACTTAATTAAATTCGGTTAGGATTATTGAATTTTTCTAAAAACTATAGAAAAATATTCTCCAAAAATTCTCATTTTTGGATAGCACCTAGATATATGTAAGGTTAGACCACATCCCAAATTTCAAGTCGTTTGGACGACTGGATTGGAGTGGGGAATTTTTCTAAGGTCAAGGCAGCCCTCTGGATAGACCTCACCAAAAAGGGTGCTGTGGTCTAACCAGGAATCCAAATTGAATGAAATTAATTTTGAATAAAACTAGACTTCAAGGGCTACAGTTTCTATGTTGACCACTTTTCCTGTAGGAGCCTCTAAGTATTTTTCCCAAATTATTTAACATGACAGAAATCTCATTCAGAAATTGATTTTACAAATAAAATCTAATTAAAGGCACTGTTCATCTTCTTCTACAGCCCGAACCAGAGACTGTAAACCTAATTTTCCTGTAGCCTTTCCAAGCTATTTCCCGGCCACCCAGCCATCTCCCTGGCCGGCCACCACCACCACCACCTCCGTTGAGGCGAGGGCTAACGTCGGGCGGCGGCACGGCCGCCGGAGAGGCGGTTTCCGGCGAACCCGCCACCATGATATTTTCGGAAAACCACCAATACGCTCACCCGATCTGGCTCTTTTGAGCCCGATATCTCTCCTAACGATTCCTAAGATCTATCCGCAGAAGAAGGGGGAGGGGAGGACCTTGTTCGCGGGTTGAAGGCGTGCAGAGCGTCGGGAAGCCATTTGCGCGGTGGTGGCGTCGCCGGAAATTCTTCAACAGCAAGGAGGAAGTCTGAACAGTTGAGGGAGTGTAACCTTTTCCTCTCGCTCTCAGGAATCTTTTATAGATGAGCAAATGGGGAGGGGAAAGGGTGAAACGTTGGAGATGAAACGTTGGCGGCCATTAATAACTCCCCTATGACGTTTCGGTTATGACGATTGGCAGTTGAAAAGTTGGGAATGAAGAGGTGCTTGCCAGGTGGCAATTTCCTACTGGACCCACTTTTCCTTAATTATTAACATAATTAAAGTAGGGAACGACCCATAAATACTCTTGATTTTTCATCCCCACAGCCAGAATTTATTAAGGCGTCGGTTACCGAAACTTCCAGTCTGGCTGACGTTTCGGCCTTGGTCACGGGCGTGACACATAGATCACGGGCGTGACAGGCCCGGTTAGCAGTTCTGGGTTCGACGATCGTCGAACTGAGATCGACGATCGTCGAAGGGTGGTCACGGGCGTGACACCCGGGTCACGGGCGTGACTGGTCCGTGGCAAATTCTGGATCGACGACCGTCGAACTGGAATCGACGATCGTCGAGCGTGTCACGCCCTATGTCACGGGCGTGACATAGCGGGTCACGGGCGTGACTGGCCCATGTGGACAATTCCGGGTTGACGAGCGTCGAACTGGGGTCGACGATCGTCGAGCGTGGTCACGCCCTATGTCACGGGCGTGACATGGCGGGTCACGGGCGTGACTGGCCCGTGGGCCCATTTTGGGTCGGTGACCGTCGACCTGGAACCGACGATCATGGTCACGCCCTATGTCACGGGCGTGACATAGCGGGTCATGGGCGTGACATGCCCGTGGGTCCATTTTGGGTCGGCGACCGTCGACCTGGAACCGACGATCATGGTCACGCCCTATGTCACGGGCGTGACATAGCGGGTCACGGGCGTGACTGGCCCGTGACCCGATTTCTTGGTCGATTTATTTCAAGTTTTAGGCTCCCTGGGATTCTACCACAACCATGCGACTCCTAGGGGTCTAGCCGGAAATGGGATGTTACAAATCCCAATAAACAAAACAAAGATTTCGTCCCCGAAATCAAGGTTAAGCCTACGGGACTTAAATCGGGAAAAATAAACTTGTAACATCCCATGAGAACCGAATGATTACCTCCCTACGTTACGTTTGCTTGTGCGGTTTCGAATCTAATGTTAATTCGCCCACCTAACTAGGTATATACACCCCAATAAACAAAAGATTAGCCCCTATTCTTGAAATTTCAATTCCATTGGTTTAAAACAGGAAGGCAATTTGATTGTCCAGAGGGGTTTGAGGTATACCTGACGGAAAAGTTCCGGATATTTTTGCCGCATCAAGTCCTGTGGCTCCCATGTATGCTCCTCCTGCCCATGATTGTTCCACAGAACCTTGACTAACGGGACCTTCTTTCTCCGCAAGACCCGCACTGCCGTATCGTCAATCCTGATAGGCTCCACGTTGACTGACCGATCCGAGGCCACCGGGCCATCTGCCGAGGGAATCAGCTGCTCAGGGCGTAGCAGAGCCCTCCGAAGTGAGGAGACGTGGAAGACGTCATGCAATCCCGCTAACTCCGGCGGTAGTTCCAGTCTATAGGCTAAGGGGCCGATCCGCTCCAGGATCCTGTAGGGCCCCATATATCTTGGACTGAGCTTCCTCCGCCCGCGAACCCGCGAGACTCCGTGCATCGGCCGTATCTTCAAGAAAACTCGGTCCCCCACCTGGAACTCCACTTGACGATGCCTCACATCGTAGTATTTCGCCTGTCTGCTCTGGGCTTCCAACATCCTGTCTCGGATCAATCTAATCTGAGCATCTGTATCTCCCACAAACTCCGAGCCCAGTGCCTGCGGATCCTCATCCTGAACCCATGATAGTGGGGTTCTGCACCTCCTTCCGTACAACGCTTCGTATGGAGCCATGCCTATGCTGGACTGATGAGCGTTGTTGTACGAAAACTCGACCAGTGGCAGCAATCTCTCCCAAGGCTCGCCACGGTCCAAAATACACAGTCGTAGCAGATCCTCCAGTGTACGGTTTGTGCGCTCTGTCTGTCCGTCGGTCTGAGGGTGGAAAGCTGTGCTGAAAGTCAACCGAGAACCCAGATGGGCCTGGACTGACCTCCATTCCCTGGATGTAAACCGCCCATCCCGATCCGAAACGATAGTCTTGGGCACCCCATGATAACGCACAAACTGCTCGATGAACCTCCGTACCAATACTCTGACCGGTGTGTCCTTCGCCACTGGGATGAATCTGGCTACCTTTGTCAGCCTGTCCACTATCACCCAGATCGAGTCGTTCCCCGCACGGGATCTAGGTAGCCCATGTATAAAGTCCATGGCTATATCCTCAAACTTCCACTCCGGCACTGGAAGCGGCTGCAGCAATCCTGCCGGGTTCCTACACTCCGCCTTCACGAGCTGGCAGGCCTCACAATGCGTCACAAAATATGTAATATCTTTCTTCATACCCGGCCAGTACATCGTCCTCTTTAAATCCTTTACCATCTTGGTGATCCCCGGGTGTACCGAATACCAGCTGCAGTGAGCTTCCGTCAAAATGTCCTCCCGGATCCGTCCTCCTGCTGGTATGTAGACTCTGCCCCGGAAACACAGAAGCCCATCCCTCAAAGTGTAATCTCCTGTCGTGCCTTCCTCCAAGGCCCTGAATATCGGCTCAGCTCTCTCGTCCAGCATCTGCCCATCTCTGATGCGGTCTCGGATGTCATCTGTAGTAGCCATCGACCCCAGGTACTCCATGTACAGCTCCGGGTCATCCTCAGATACCAGCAAAATCTGCATCTCCTCGAATGATCTAATCAACTCCAAGGCCATCAGCTGCGCGCCTACTCCAGTCGTACTCGCTTTCCGGCTCAGAGCATCCGCAACCACGTTCGCCTTCCCCGGGTGGTAGTGCATGGTATACTGGTAGTCCGAAAGAAACTCCACCCAGCGTCTCTGCCTGATGTTTAACTCCTTCTGGGTGTCGACGTATTTCAGATTCTTGTGGTCGGAGAAGATATCACAATGTACCCCGTAGAGATAGTGCCGCCAGATCTTAAGGGCAAAAATGACTGCCCCCATCTCCAAGTCGTGCACGGGGTAGTTCTGCTCGTGCTGCTTCAACTGACGGGAGGCATAGGCGATTACGTGCCCATTCTGCATAAGGACGGCGCCCATCCCCTGATAGGAAGCATCTGCATATACCTGGAATCCCTCCCTCCCTGATGGGAGAGCAAGGATGGGGGCCGAGGTGAGATGATCCTTCAGCTCCTGGAAGGCAGATTCGCACTGCGGCGTCCAAATAAAAGGGGACTCCTTCTTCGTCAGAGACGTAAGAGGAAGGGCAATCTGAGAGAACCCCTTTACGAACTTCCGGTAGTAACCGGCAAGTCCCAAGAAACTCCGAACATCCGTGGCCGACTTTAGTGGTGGCCAATCCCGTACTGCCTGGATCTTTGCCGGATCCACTGCCAGACCTGCTCCACTGATGACATGGCCCAGAAAGGCCACCTCCTTTAGCCAGAACTGGCACTTGCTGTACTTGGCATACATCTCGTGCTCACGCAACTTCTCCAAGGTCAAGGCCAGATGTCTCGCGTGCTCCTCCTCCGTCCTTGAATAGATGAGGATGTCGTCGATGAATACAATGACGAAGACGTCCAGATACTCCTCGAACACCTGATTCATCAAAGTCATGAATGCGGAGGGTGCATTCGTGAGCCCGAACGGCATCACGGTAAACTCGTACAATCCGTATCTACTGCTGAACGCCGTCTTCGGGATGTCCTCCTCCCGAATGCGAAGCTGGTAGTATCCTGACCTCAGATCCAGCTTTGAGAACCAATGGGCTCCTTCCAGTTGGTCAAAAAGCTCATCTATCCGTGGTAAGGGATAAGTGTTCCGGACCGTCAACCTGTTCAGAGCCCGGTAATCTATGCACAGTCGAAGGGTCCCGTCTTTCTTCTTAACGAACAGCACCGGAGCTCCCCATGGTGAAGAGCTAGGTCGGACGAACCCGGCCTCCACTAACTCCTGAAGCTGACTCCGGAATTCCACCAACTCCTTTGGGGCCATTCGATAGGGAGCTCTGGATACCGGCTTAGCCCCCGGTACGAGCTGAATCTGAAAGTCCCTCTCTCTGTGCGGGGGTAGCCCTGGTAGCTTCTCTGGAAACACGTCGGCGAAGTCCCGCACTACCGGAATATCTGCAATGGAATCCTTGGCTATGACCGCCTCAAAGAGGACCTGATAAACCTCTTCCCCCTGCAGGTGGGCCTTAACGGCCTGCACAGACGATAGCAAGGTACGGGGTGCTGGTATAATACCTTCGATAACAATGAAGGAGTTGCCGTGCCTCACGGTGATCCTCTTCGCCACGCAATCGATCTGGGCATGGTTCCAATAGAGCCAAGTCATGCCCAGGATCAGATCATAATCTGGCATCTTCAGAACCGTCGCTGGTGCCTCAAACGCCTTTCCGCCGATTCTTGCTTCCATATTACAATGAGCAGAGGTCAATATCTCTGACCCGTCGGGTAGGCGCACCCTCATCATCTTCCCGGTGAATGGCTCCACTCCTGCCAGTCCTTTCACGAAATCCTCCGACACGAAGGATTGCGACGCACCAGTGTCGAAGAGGGTGTGAGCGGGCTTGCCGCTCACGAACACTATGCCTGGGGTAATTAAATGTCTTAGTATTCTTATTGTAGTTTATCTTCTCTTAATTTCTAACCAGGTTATGTTTAAAATAGTAGTTTATATAAAGAAAAATCTGAAAAGTACTGCCATACCTGTGATAACCTGCTCCGGGTCCCGAGGCTGTGTCAGGTCTAGAGCATACACCTGCTCTCTCTCTGGCCTACGACCTCGATCCTGGAATCCCCGTCCTCGGTCCTGTCCTTGTCCGCCAAACTGTCGGGGAGGTGGAGCGCCCTGATGTGCTGGTGGGGGTGCTCGCCCCACAGGACAGTTCCGCTTGATATGCCCCGGCTGGTTGCACTGATAGCATACCGGTGGCTGCCCTGCCGTCCTTGGCATTTCCAGCATTTGTATAGGCTGGGGAGCCAATACCCCCTGAGTCCTCTGCTCCTGCCCAAACTCCTGACGGGGCTGATCCCCGTTCCTTCTCTCTCCGATAACCTGGCCCCGAGGACGGTCTCTACGACCTCCAATCACTGAATCATCAGCCGGTCTCTTCCGATTCTTCACTGTGAGCTGATCCGCCTCTCTCTTCTTAGCAATCTCCAGAATCCTGGCCAGACTCCCCTCTGAAACAAAAAGGAGGGCCTGCCTCATGTCATCCTGCAGCCCCTTATAAAACCTCCGGGCGTAGCCAGCATCGTCTAACTGATAAGCGTCCGCATAACGGGCCAGGTGAGTGAACTCCTGATAGTACTCCACCACAGTCCTGTTCCCCTGCCTCAACCGTAGGAACCTATCCTCCAGGTCATCTCTCGCCGACCGAGGCACAAAATGTCCCAAGAGCGCTGCCCTAAACTCCTCCCAAGCAATATCAGCACAGTCCATCCCCGCAAAGGTGGTGTCCAGCTGAGATTTCCACCATCTCTTTCCGTGTGATTCTAAGCAGGAGACTGTCAAAGCGACTGCCTCCTCCGTGGGGCATCGAATCCCTGCCAACATCTCATAAATGGTGTCCAACCACTCCTCCGTACGTACTGCGGACTCCGTCCCCTGGTAGGATGGAGGGGAAAGTCCTCGGAAGACCGTCATCCAATTGGCCCCGGGGTTTGGCTGTGGGGCCGGGGCTTGCTGAGCTCTGAAGGCCTCTAGGATGGCCGTCAGTGTTTGCCCCATCTCCGTCTGCTGGAACGGAACGGGTGCTGGCGGAGTCGGGACCACATCCGGAGCCTGAGGTGTCCCCTGCTGCGATGTAGGGTTCGTCGCAAGCTACAAGCAAAATTTCCATTTGTTAGCGAGCGAAATGAATGGAATTTAAGAAGAGTTATGATGGACTTTCACATGTGATTCCCCTTATGGGCCCACCACTGCTTCCGCTGCTAGTTTGTCCGCAAACTAAGCTCGCACGGGGGTGGCCCAAGGTTTTTGTGGACTACTTCTCTTTTGATCGAGGTTTCCTCTGATACCACTTGTAAGACCCCCTTTTTTTTTTCTTTTTCAACCACCGGGGTCTTATGCCCAGAACCGCCGCTTTGCGGTGACACCTTCGCACCCGGGAAGGTTGCCACTACAACGCGCCGATTCTGCCGGCCTTTTCGATCGCAATATGTAGCAAGCAAGAGAGAAGCAAGTCCACTAAAAGAGAATATCACATAAAATAAACTCCACGAAGGGAGTGTCCACAGAAAATCATCAGAGTATAAATAGTCTGGAAATAAAAGGGCTCATGCCCGGTACATCAAGTCCTCACTACAAGACGCTCATCGCGGAAGATAAGAAAATGCTAATCACTCACGGAGCTGGTCGCAGGTGCACCGGTGCTAGACTGTCCCACCTCCATGCGCACCGTACTCCGCTGGTGCTGGTCCCTGTCTCCCATCCGGAGATCCTGTAATGTTTGGTTCGAAAACCATTAGTCATAAAGACTAAGCCCTATCATCCCCTACCCCTCCCACCACGGCTCCTAAGCACCGGGCGGAGAGGAGGAAAGGGAAGCTACAAAAGTGGAGAATAGTCAAGCAAGTGACGGTGGACCTAATTAGCAAGGTATATCAGGTGAACAATATAAATGTTGTAATAGGTAGAACAATTAATAAATAGCAAATTGCATTAAAGACTGCTAGAGAATAGAAAGTAAGCAACGAGTAAGTAAGTATGTAAGTAACCTTAACTTATATGAATGCCCATACAAACTTATAAGTTAAGGGATCTTCTGCAAGGCTCCCATCGTATAAAAAGTCCCATACCGATTTATACGTTGGGGTGTCGGTTGTATGCAAATATGAGTGTAGTGATATGCTATGCCATGATTCATGCAAGTGCAACCCACGCACACGACTCTATGCGCACAGACCTTTAGTTCCCCCTGTTCGGGAGGCTAGCTTCACCCCCAGGAACCTCCGTAGTGGCAAACGGAGACAGTGGGTCGGGCCCCCCACTCCTAGGCGGGTAACCACACTACCAGGCCTAGCCCTTCCGTACGCCCCTAGAAGAACACAACCTAGAGTATCCGCGTACTGCTGCTGGATGTACCCTCCAGACTTTTCTCCGAGTCATCGTACCGCTGTCGGTGTGATCGATCGCCTAGTACCGATGACCCACCACCTTTCTCCGTACTCCAACCCTCGAGCCCGCGGCCCCCCGGACAGTACTGTCCGTGCATCTACCTTCAGAGCTACTGTCTGATGGCAAGTAATCCTATAATTCTACTTTCCTAACTACCGGGGAGTGAGTGTGTGCAACCCTAGTTATACTAGTTGCTCTTTTAATTTTATTACTCCTATGGTTTACGTTAGCCCAGGACTGCCCCCGGTATACCCCGTGAAGGGCTCTCAAGGGGCACTAGGAACCAAGACGGTGCATTACGGCCCGAAGTTCCCTTTCGCAAGGCACTTATTATTATTGGTTGTCTACCCTTTACCCAATCCCCTTTTAGTTGCTTTAGTACTAACCCTAGAGTATTAAGACTCTTCCTCTTCTTCCCGGGACGGACGATCTTTCGTCGTCCCCGTACTCTCTTACCCTAACCAGTCCCACATTCTACTTATCCTGACTTCTAATAATGAACTCAACCTTAACTTGCCCTACCAACCATCAATTATCAGAATTCCGTGGTTTTACTAAATGCAGACCATCCTAAACTATATGAGGTACATAAGGGGAGGTACTCCAAATTATCTTCCGAATCTCCTATAAATTTTACTGGAGATCTATCATGACTTAATTAGCTCAAATCCAGAAATTTATAATTTTCCTAATTAATCTGATATTTATTTTATTTTTCTCAAAGATTGGCCATGGGTAATTTTTAACATGAAGTACATGATATTCTTAAGTTATGGCCACCCGAAAATTGTGATCACTAAATAACTGTAAGGTATCATCAAATACTAATTTGCAGGATTTTACAAAAGATATTTAGCCTCTAATTAATTTATCCATTACAATCTCATTATTCTCTTTTAAAGAAGGAAGTACTGAAATTACTCATCATAAAATTATAGAAAAATTACTGACTAATAGTATGATATAGAAAAGACCATTGTGTAAAGAATCATAATTTTACCAGCTTGATAAGCACTACAATAGATTTAATCCAATATCCACGATAAATAATACTTAATGAAACAAGCCTTAGAATTAAGCTTCTAAAAATCCCATAAAAATTCACAGAGTTTTAAAATCATAATAACGGTTCTCTGCCTAAATTTCATCAATTTCCAGGAAGTTTGTACTCCATAATAATTTTCTCTAAGCAAATCATACAACTACAAAATCATTAAGGAAGTACCCAAAATAGTGATCATAAAATTCATAGAAAAATATCCAGAGCTTGTACTACCCCTATAACCAACTCTACCCATTTCTCATCACTTTTTAATGTGATTTGGTGTCATTTCCTATCTCTACAAGTTTTGCGCCCTAAACTAGGGTTAGATTTTTAGATATTCCAACGATCTCTAAATCTACTAAGATTTCATCCAGAGAACAATATTAGCCCTATGGTTCTCATCACCCAATCTCGGGTCAATCCGAGGTCATTTGACCACATGACCTTCACAAACCACCAAGACCCATCCTTAGGGTTTGGCCTTGGTCCTTAGGGTAAACTTACCCCGATCCACCTCCAACTCCATGAGGGGGTGCTAGAGAATATTACTAGCCAGTGGTAAAAATCTCAGCCTCTGTTGAGGTGATTTGACCACTCAAACTTCAAAAGTGCACTTTTAACCTAAGACCCCTTATTAGGGCAAAACTTAGGGTTGATCAATTCTAAACCAAACCATCTCCAAATGAGATGAAAAATTATACAGAACCTTATGGTGAACCCAGGGACCACTCACCAAAATTTGGGAGGGTTTGGAAATTATTTAACCACTTAATTAAATTCGGTTAGGATTATTGAATTTTTCTAAAAACTATAGAAAAATATTCTCCAAAAATTCTCATTTTTGGATAGCACCTAGATATATGTAAGGTTAGACCACATCCCAAATTTCAAGTCGTTTGGACGACTGGATTGGAGTGGGGAATTTTTCTAAGGTCAAGGCAGCCCTCTGGATAGACCTCACCAAAAAGGGTGCTGTGGTCTAACAGGAATCCAAATTGAATGAAATTAATTTTGAATAAAACTAGACTTCAAGGGCTACAGTTTCTATGTTGACCACTTTTCCTGTAGGAGCCTCTAAGTATTTTTCCCAAATTATTTAACATGACAGAAATCTCATTCAGAAATTGATTTTACAAATAAAATCTAATTAAAGGCACTGTTCATCTTCTTCTACAGCCCGAACCAGAGACTGTAAACCTAATTTTCCTGTAGCCTTTCCAAGCTATTTCCCGGCCACCCAGCCATCTCCCTGGCCGGCCACCACCACCACCACCTCCGTTGAGGCGAGGGCTAACGTCGGGCGGCGGCACGGCCGCCGGAGAGGCGGTTTCCGGCGAACCCGCCACCATGATATTTTCGGAAAACCACCAATACGCTCACCCGATCTGGCTCTTTTGAGCCCGATATCTCTCCTAACGATTCCTAAGATCTATCCGCAGAAGAAGGGGGAGGGGAGGACCTTGTTCGCGGGTTGAAGGCGTGCAGAGCGTCGGGAAGCCATTTGCGCGGTGGTGGCGTCGCCGGAAATTCTTCAACAGCAAGGAGGAAGTCTGAACAGTTGAGGGAGTGTAACCTTTTCCTCTCGCTCTCAGGAATCTTTTATAGATGAGCAAATGGGGAGGGGAAAGGGTGAAACGTTGGAGATGAAACGTTGGCGGCCATTAATAACTCCCCTATGACGTTTCGGTTATGACGATTGGCAGTTGAAAAGTTGGGAATGAAGAGGTGCTTGCCAGGTGGCAATTTCCTACTGGACCCACTTTTCCTTAATTATTAACATAATTAAAGTAGGGAACGACCCATAAATACTCTTGATTTTTCATCCCCACAGCCAGAATTTATTAAGGCGTCGGTTACCGAAACTTCCAGTCTGGCTGACGTTTCGGCCTTGGTCACGGGCGTGACACATAGGTCACGGGCGTGACAGGCCCGGTTAGCAGTTCTGGGTTCGACGATCGTCGAACTGAGATCGACGATCGTCGAAGGGTGGTCACGGGCGTGACACCCGGGTCACGGGCGTGACTGGTCCGTGGCAAATTCTGGATCGACGACCGTCGAACTGGAATCGACGATCGTCGAGCGTGTCACGCCCTATGTCACGGGCGTGACATAGCGGGTCACGGGCGTGACTGGCCCATGTGGACAATTCCGGGTTGACGAGCGTCGAACTGGGGTCGACGATCGTCGAGCGTGGTCACGCCCTATGTCACGGGCGTGACATGGCGGGTCACGGGCGTGACTGGCCCGTGGGCCCATTTTGGGTCAGTGACCGTCGACCTGGAACCGACGATCATGGTCACGCCCTATGTCACGGGCGTGACATAGCGGGTCACGGGCGTGACATGCCCGTGGGTCCATTTTGGGTCGGCGACCGTCGACCTGGAACCGACGATCATGGTCACGCCCTATGTCACGGGCGTGACATAGCGGGTCACGGGCGTGACTGGCCCGTGACCCGATTTCTTGGTCGATTTATTTCAAGTTTTAGGCTCCCTGGGATTCTACCATAACCATGCGACTCCTAGGGGTCTAGCCGGAAATGGGATGTTACAAACTATCCCTCCGTGTTTTCCTCTTCCTTGAGCAGGTGAAGTACTCTAGGGAACCTTCAAACCCTACCAAATGTAAGCCTTCATCTCCATATCTAGATCTAACATATTTTCTTTCTTTCTTATCGTTTCTTCATGAATCAATCTGATCTGATTTGTGATTCTCTTTTGCAACTCCTAAGGCGATGGGGCGGGATCTGAGGGTTCATTTCAAGGTAATTGACAAATTTCTTTTCATGGTGATTGTTCGCTCGGTTCTATATTTATATTGTAAGCATTGCACTATAAAAGTTATATGGAGATTATTCTTTCTGCTTAATTTGTTATCATGGGTAACAAAGTGTCTTCTTGCTGTGAATGAATAATTTTTGAAGCTGTAAGAAAAGAATGTTGATTTTCTGCAGGAAAATACATGGTGACGACGCGCTACGACCGACACGCGTATATTCCCGCAGGAGGCGGTGATACGCTGCCCGGACGGTCGATCGGAGCCCGTAGTCGCGTCTGGATGATCGTTTCGAGCCTCTTTTGTATTTTATGTTTTTTATATTGAGATATATTTAACCCCCGATCGGCCCAAACAATCCTAGTCATCCGCCTGTATTCGTGGAATGGGGCCCCCAAGCAAGGCGTAAGACTTGCTACACATTTATAAGCTTTTAAGGGGTTTTGCACTCCTAGAGGCCAATTTATTGTTGATCTACATGATATTCTAGTAGGGGGATAAAAAATTTTGTTTAGCTTACTAGTGCTTGGTGTACTCTCAAGGGGGAGAGTATGGTGAGAGGCTGGTACTCTCCCCAGCCAGTTCCAAGGGGAGGGTGCGGCGGGAGGCCGGCACCCACCCCGGCCCCTTCTCTAGGGGCGAGTACGGCGGGAGGCCGGTACTCGCACGACCAGTTCTAGGGGGTGGGTGCAGTGGGAGTCCGGCACCCGCCCCAGCCCCTTCTCCAGGGGGCGAGTACAGCGGGAGGCCGGTACTAGCCCTAATTAGTTCCAGGGGGTGGGTGCGGCGGGAGGCCGACACCCACCCCTGCCCCTTCTCCATAGGGCGAGTACGGTGGGAGGTCGGTACTAGCCCGGCTATTTCAATGGGGCGGGTGGGCGGGAGGCCGACACCCGCCCCAGCCCCTTCTCTAGGGGGCGAGTACGGTGGGAGGCCGGTACTCACCCGGCCAGTTCCAGGGGGCGGGTGCGGCGGGAGGCTGGCACCCGCCCCGACCCCTTCTCTAGGGGGCGAGTACGGCAGGAGGCCGGTACTCTCCCTGACCAGTTCCAAGGGGCGGGTGCGGCGGGAGGCCAGCACCTGCCCTGGCTTCATTTCTAAGGGGGGAGGGTGCGGCGGGAGGCCGACATCCGCTCGGAGTCATCACCCGACTTGGAGATCTTGCCGGACCTAGTTCTCACCCGGCTTGAGGGTTCTCGCCCGGCTTGAGCAGCTCGCCCGACTTGAGGGTTCTCGCCCGGTTTGAGGGTCTGCTATGTTGCCCCCGGTGGGATGCAAATAGCTGTTTAAAACAACGGAGTTTGGCTATTTGCAGGCTACCACACGGTATTTCATTAATTTTAGAACTGTGGAATTATGCTATTGGCATGCCATCCCCAAAAAATCTATAAATATACCCTTAGGGGTGCCTTGGGAAGGGATCGTGTTTTCACCAATCTTCATCTCCTTACTCCATCCTCCAAGGCACCTAACTCAACATTGGCTAGGGAGGGGGAGATCTCAAAGGTCTTCCGGGTGTGAGGTGGGACCTCCATCCTAGAGCCAAGGGTCATTTTCCAAATTCAGGTCTCTCACCAAGGGACGGCTTGGGAGAAGTAGGTGTGAGCTATACCCTAGGTCCGAACTCTAGGTGGAACCGAATTTTAGTTTTAACAATTACTTTTATTAGTGGCTACCTATTAGTAATTACCCACTCTCATTGTTACTCTTAAGCTATCTGAATGTCTTATGATACTTATGGGGAAGTGACGATCTTTCGTCGGACTTCCAGACTAATACTTCCCCTTAGTGTCCATGTTCACTAACACTCGTCACCCCTTGGTGACTTGCCCTGAGACTTCAACCAAAATTCTATAGTTTTTTATTTACCACTAAAATAATCCAGATTAACTCATATAATCACATTCCATGGTTTACCTTTAATCAAACATTCTCTTGAATGATGTTCAACCCTTAAGACCTCAGATACACTATGAGTGGTACAAATCTTATATATTTAACTACATGCCTCCAAACTCACACTAATAATGCACCATAATTATAATATCCTCCTGAATAATTTTCATAATTTTCTAAGATGGTTAAGGCCCCATTTATTCCTTTATTTAGAAGTGTGACATGATTCTAAATTAATTTCAAAACTACAGTACGAAAGTTCTCCAAAAATTCTACAATTTCTAGGGACTGATATAAATGATGTATTACAGCTATATTCCAAATTTCATTAATTTTCTAAGTGATATTGCTGATCTAACCAATACATCGATTTTCTACTATTGTAGACCGGAATGAAATTGAACTAGTTTTATTCTCTAAATGCAACCTTCACTATATCATGTACAATTGAGTTAAAATTCATACCATAGGTTCATCATGACTAAATTAAGGAATGAACAGTATTTCATAACATTTCAAATTAATTTGTCCATAAATAAAAATTCATTAAATTCTTGACTTGTAATAATTTTCAAAGGAAGTACCATATACAGAACTCCAAATGCTCTAATAAAATTATTAGTGGTACTAAGTGATGAAATATAATGATTTACGGAGTTTCAAAATTTTCCATAAAAATTATAACTACAATTTCCATATATGATTAAAAATGTAATTGTGTCACTTTGCACAGTAAGTACTAAAATAATCAATTCAAAAATTTTGAGAAAATTACCAAGGATTTATAATGACCTGAAAATAACCTAGATAAAATTTCATAATTTTCCAGATAATATTGACCATAAATATTCTATTAATACAAAAGCGTGACAATTTAAATTCTTGGGAATTACTCAAGCATATGACTTCAAAAAATCCTACCAAAATTTCCAGATGTTTAAAAAACAAATTCTAATCATGTGACAAAATTTTGGATTTTTACTAAGTAATTAAGTTACATTTATTTCATTAATACTTCTTATTTGCAAAAAGAAATATAATTAATTTCCTAGGATTTTTGACACCAAAAATCCTAATTTTTATAAGGATGACTCATTTCATCATAATAGATGTTTAACCAAAATTTTATTGCCGTGCATTATGGACTTTGTGCTAAATACACAAAATACACATTGACTAAGACACATTTAATTTCATATATGCCCTAGGTCATGCATGTGGAATCCACCAACATTCAGAGGTCCAAGTGGACTCAAAATTTTACCAGTGACCTATTATACCTAAAATAGTATGCCAACCAAAATTTTGGTTAGTTGGAGTTGATTTGGACACATATTTAATTATTATATGAAACATCACATTTCCCCAAAACTATAGAAAAATGTTGTCCCCAAATTTTCATTTTTGGACAGTGTGTGTGTATAAAATATATAATGGCATGACAAAAATATTAGGCCCATGCAATGTGTTATCTGACATGTACACCCATTTTAGTGTCTGTCCCTTTCTAAGGACACACCTCAGTAAAACAGCCCTATAGGGGGATGTTGGACTCCAAATGGTCTGATTTAAATATCTAATTAAAGTAGACACCCATGGCTACCTTTTTATGTTGATCATTTTCTTTGTAAATGCCTCTAAGTTCCCTTAATTAATTATTCTAAGTACTGTATAATATGTGACTAATTTAATAAAACTATATAAATGATTCTGCATTGATCTTAAAGCAAAAACGGATGGAATCTATTCATCTTCTTCCTCTAGCCAAGGGCTAAGATTGCCTCAACTTGGAGCCACTTCCAACTCAATTTCCCAACCACCCCTTGGCCTCTATAGCTGGCTACCACCACCACCACCTCCATTGAGGTGGTAACCATCGTTTGGCGGTGAAATGGCGGCCATAAACCGCCTCTCTGACGATCCCGAGCAAGCTGAAAAGCATGTGATTGTCTCCCACACCTCACATGGATCCAAGCTCAATTGAGCTCGAAATATCTCCTAAATGATCTAGGAAGCCAGCATAGGGGGAGAAGAGGAGAAACAGACCATTAATGGAGCTTGGCGGCGGCAATGCCGGTGGTTGGCCATGGATATTCTCCTCTCCGATGATCTTGCCCGATCTCTCAATTCTCTACCATTTTCTTCGATCCAAGGCACTAATTCGACTCCCTTCCACATTCTTAAGCTAATGGTGAGGTCAAAAGAAGCTGAAGTGGACTGTATAAGGAGATACCATTAAGGGGATTTCAGCCATGAGCTTTGGATGCTCCTCCTTGGCTCCAAGTGGCATGGAGCTTGCTAGGAAGTAATGTGAGAGGTCAGAAGAAGGCTTGGGGAGAAGTATTGAAGACCATGTGATATCCAATAAACCATTTCCTCCTTATCTTTGTATGGAAATTTGGAGGAAATGACCAAAATGGCCCCATACATGTCATCTCTCTCCAAAATTGGAGGGCATGGATTGTCATTGGGCATATAAGCTGCTAGATAGGTCATGGGTCATGGAATTCTCAATTTCCTCTTATAGGCTTTATGTTGACCATGGTTGACTTGGTCAACTGATGTGTGGACTGGTCCCATGTATTGGTCTTGAGTCTAGTGATACCACCCAATGTGGATTATGTCTGGTGATGTCCTAATTGGGCTAATTTAGCCAATATGCGTGATTTTGACCAAAATTGGGGGAAGTTTGACTTTGGTCAAATTGGACCAATTGATGACCCCATGATGGGGCTTTTGGGTCAATTGGGTCACTTATGATGTCCTAAGACTAGGGGTGACATGTTTTGCGGGTCAATTGAACCTATTGGTGAAGAATTTACCTATGTTGACCTAAAAGGTACCTTTGTCAATTTGGCCAATTTGATGACCCTATGATAGGGCTTTTAGGCCACTTGGGTTTCTTTTAGGGTTAAGGACATAATGGTGAGGTCAATTTGCACTTGTGAGTTCAATTTGAGCTAGTTTGACCTAAGTTGGCTTATACACTATAGTAGGCCTCATGTGAGTTCACCCTAACTCATTGGGTCCTAAGGTCACTACCTAGCCTAACTCATCACACTCACCACATGTCCTATCCTAATTTGTGTTAAGGGGGTCTAGAAGGAAATGAGTTGTTACATGCCACATAGAGTTTGGAACACAGTTGACATAAATTCACCTCCTCAATCACACCTAAATGCCTTGATTGGAAGTTCAATCATATTTTCCACATAAGCTTTAAATTTCTGAAAGATTTGAATGGTTGGAGCTTTAGATTTAAGAAAGTAGATCCACATGTAGAGACTATAGTCATCCACTAATAAGATATATTATTTATTACTTCCAATAGAAGTTACAATTACTGGACCCCATGAATCACCATGAATTAGTTCAAGTGGTTGAGAACTTCTTTGAATTGATACTTTCGGAAAAGATAATTTATGTACTTTAGCATACACGCATTTTTCACATAATTGATTGTTGAATGTAATCCGAGGAAGGCCATTTACAAGATATTTGCTTTTCATAGCTTGTATTACATCCCAGTTTATATACCCAAGCTTATGATGCCATAAGGATGCAAGAGAACTGTAACCTTATTTTGAACAAGTGAGGGCATTCATGTTTACATTTGAAATGTCTAAGGTAAAGACCATATTTGAAGACATTGATGATGAGGCTATTATTTTTTTGAATCTCTCATTCTTATTTCACAACTATTATCTTCAAATGTTACTACATATCCTTTTTGAACAATATGCCCTACACTTAATAGATTTTGTGCTAAGTTTGGAACAAAGTGTACTTCAGGAATAGTTTTTATATTACCTACCATAGATAGAATTTACATTGTCCTTTTACCTTCAATGTTCTATGTTTGTCGACCTCCAAGATACATGTTGCTTTATAAGTTTCATTTAGTGAGATGATCCTTGTTTGACATATGAGAGAAAAAACCACTATCAATCACCCAAATATTTTCTACTGATTGAATAGGTTTTCGATTTAAATAAAACATTTCTTCTATTTTATTTTTAGTTGTATTAGCATCCTCCCTTTTATTGTGCCAACAATCCTGAGAAGAATGATTAGGGATTCTACATCTTTACAACGAAAAATAGCTTTGTGAACCATGGTTAGCCTTTTTGCAAAAAAGTAAGGACCAAAATTAAAATTGAAAGACTTTAATTTTAAGGATAGCTAAACACCTAGGGGGGAATAGGTTTTTCAGTCTCTTTAATTCTTTTTATGTTTTGGGTATGTAGTGATCTAGTTACTTTAGCTTTCAAAACAATCACACACATAACACATGAATTTTATAGTAGTTCCCTAGATTATGGGTACGTCCACTGTCCCTCCCACCTTTCTAACAGTGTGTTGGCTAAGGCACTTCTCCAAACACGGCTCCTAAGAGCTTACAACACAAATCCCACAGGATCTCTCAGTCTTCTCCAAGACCTACAGCTTGGGCACAAGGCCCTGCAACTTAGTGATTAAAAGATCACCTACGTCAGGCCAAAGGCCCTACAACTCAGGCTAGGAGGATAACCCTACCACTCAGAGAGGATGACTCTCCTATAGCTCAGGCACAAGGCCCAACCTCATATCCAAATCTGGATCCTACAACTCAGGCACAAAGTCTCTACCTCAGAGAGAATGACTCTCCTACCTCAGGAAAACAGCCTTACCTCAAACACACAGGACCTACACTCAGATCCATACAGGGATCCTACCTCAGATCAACAAATCATCCTACACTCAGCCTTTATAAATCAGGCCTACAACTCAGATCCAAAAGCATCCTATAGAAATGGAAAGGTTGTTGATGATGATTAGACACCAGAGAAATGATCTCTGTGTCTTCCTCCTTCTGTCCTAAGAAAACTCAGTCCAGTTTCCTTCTTCATAACTCTAGAAAATGATCTTTAGGAATTGCTCTACTTGAACTGTAAAGTAATTGCAACTAGGTTTTTTTTCTTGGATGCTCCTTCTTTCTCAGAGAAATATCTCTGAACTTTCTATTGACAGTGTTGATTACAACAGCTAACTTGATGAACTTTCAGATCAGTTGATTTGAACTTGTTCTTCAAAGCTCTGCAACAATGACGAGGAAGAAGACGAAGTTTAGTGCCTTTTCAAAATAATCCAAAAAGTTAATTTACTAGAACTGATTTGAATCCATCTTATTCCCGATGTCCAACGACTCCTAGAGTAGTGGAATCGACTGTTGGGGTTGGTTGCAACTTGCTTTAGCAGTAAATGTCGTACAGTTGGCGTGCGGCGCCATTTGTCATGTACTGTAGACCTCCCACAATGATTTGGAATTTTGCTGACTTTTGCTGATGTCAGCATCTGTGGACTTAGCCAATTTCACAATTTCATCCCAAGCATTGAGTGTGTTAAGTGAATGGCCTTCACTCAGCGCAACAACCCTTAGTCCGATAATCAACAGTGCCAGGCATTGAGTGCATCTTCATCACTCAACACATTTGGAATTAGCCAATACTTCTGCACTGTTAGGCATTGAGTGCGTTGAGTGAGCCTTCCTTACTCAACGCAAAAGTACTTAGCCAAATTCTTGACTTCTGTAGTCTAATTGCTTAGGCATTGAGTGAGACTTCATCACTCAACGCATTTGAACTTGACCAATCTTTCTGTACCATTAGGCGTTGAGTGCGTTGAGTGAGCCTTTATCACTCAACACATTTGGACTTAGCCAATCTTTCATCTGTATGAAGGCATTGAGTGAGCTAACTTCACTCAACGTTTTCTTCCTTTGCATGTCTTCTTGATTAGGCGTTGAGTGAACTGGCTTCACTCAACGTTTTTGTACTTAGCAGATTTCTCTGTTGAGTTGGCGTTGAGTGAACTGCCTTCACTCAATGCCTCTGGACTTAGACTGATTTTTTTGTCTGCTTCTTCAGTGTCTTTGACTGATCTTTATTCTATCGACGCTTTCTTGTCTTAGCGTTGAGTGAACTGGCTTCACTCAACGCTTCTAGACTTAGCCAGATTTCTTGACAAAATCTCTATGGCTTTGACAGTGTTAGCTCCACTCAATACTTTAGCTCTTCTGGCATCGAGTGAGCTGTCCTCACTCGACGCTTCTGGACTTAACCAGATTTTCTGCTTGCCAATGCTGTAGCTTTGACTGTCTTGTATTTACTCAAAGCTTCTTATTGTATGCCGTTGAGTGAACTGCCTTCACTCAATACCCGTGGACTTAGAATTTTTTTTGTCTTTCCAGCTTTCTTCCTTGACATCTGACGTTGAGTAAACTTGCTTCACTCAACGTCTGTGGACTTAGACAGATTTATGTCTTTCCAGCTATTGGGTCTTGTTTCCACAATGACCTTAATTTGAAGAAGTCCTCCTAAGACTAAGGTGAATTGCAGTTGTATTTGATGCCTTGTTTAAGTTGTGTTTACAAGACTATATTGCCAAGTGTAGACCAATGACAGTCTACAATGGGTCACCTAACACAGGACCATACAATGTAATCCCTCATTGTGTGATCCATGGTGTTGACTCATGTGTAGCCTCTCTATTGGGATGCACTTCATTTCACAAGCACATGGACAAATGGAACCTTGAAGTGTTGCTGATCTTTAGTAGGAGAAATGAGTTCTCAAGGAAGAAATTTTTCTAAGTCTACATACTCGAGTAGATAGCTTCATATACTCGAGTAAGTAACTTAGTACTCGAGTAATCCAAAGGACATACTCGAGTCTTCAGATTCTTCCTCATACTCGAGTAGGCACTATGATACTCGAGTAGCTCATGTATATACTCGAGTAGTACAGCAAAGTACTCGAGTATATCCTTTACATGAGTATGTTAGTTTGCAGACTCGAGTAGACCAAAGTCAAGTACTCGAGTAGATCTGTAAATACTCGAGTAGTTAAGTTTCTATACTCGAGTAGCTCATACATATACTCGAGTAGTCCAGCCAAGTACTCGAGTAGTCCAGCCAAGTACTCGAGTATATCCTTTCTTCCAGCTCAGAATTATTTTCTAACTACTGGACTCGAGTATGTCCTCATGTACTCGAGTAGTTACTTCTCTTACTCGAGTAACTATTCTGTCACTCGTGTATATCTGTGTTTTTCCCAGAATATTTTCTAAGTCCAGAGTTTACGAGATTTTCAAATACTCTGTTATGACTGGTCCACGTGTACGTGATTAAGAATAGATTTGACCGTTGCTAAGACCTTATAAATAGGTCTTGTCAAACGTCAAACTCTAAGAAGTTTTCTGAATCTGATATATCGTCCATATCGGGAAGCTGACAAGATCTCGCCGACAAAACTCTGTTCATCTTCTTCGTCGCCGGTCTTCTCCGATCCAGAGATTCAGACAAGAAGTTTCAGAAGATCAAATGACTCTCAATCGATAGATCCAGTACTTGATCTTGCTGATTCTAGTTTTTCAGATCCAAGAGATTTCGCCTCGTCTTCCTCGACTAATTTTCTGCCGAGCCCTAAAATCTGGAGGAGGAAGAAAAGGTTGAAGATCCAGATCTGAATATTTCTGGTTGTACTTCTATATACACCTTTTATTCTTGTAAGAGTCTTGACTCTGAGTTTTGTATGAGTTTTTCTCCGAGTTTGTAGGAAGGTTTTCTTCCGAGTGTAGATCCGTTTGGATCGAGATTTGTAGGAACGTTGTTCCGAGTTGTAGGATCATTTTGATCCGAGATAGTGGGGTAGCCAAGTCTAGTGATTTACTATATTGGTGAGGTGAGAGTGGATGTACCCAAGGTTGGGGAACCACTATAAATCCTGTATACTCTGTGGCTTACTTGGTTACTTTCTGCGCATCGATCTTACAATTTTTTATTCCGCAAAATTACGCAGACCTCACCTATTCACCCCCCTCTAGGTGATTTAGGTTGACAACTTAGTTCTCTCAATTGGTATCAAAGGGAGGTTGATCGTTAAAAGGTTAACACCTTGATCTAATCCTTACCAAGTTGTCTTAAGAGAAGTATCAAGCATGAGTAAGACCAAGGATTTTTCTAAGCTCCCAGTGTGCAATAAGGCAAACTTTCCCATGTGGAAAGAGAGAATAAAGCTTTTCATGGAAGCTGTTGACCCCCGCATATTCATGATAGTGGAGGAAGGTCCTTATATCCCTATGATTGCCTCCACTAGTGATCCTACAAAGGAGGTGCCAAAGAAGTTAATGGATTTGGATAAGGATGAGATTGTACTTGTCTCTCTGGACAAGAAAGCTAAAAATATTATAGCAAATGCAGTCGATGACTCGATGCTGCAAAATCTGATTCATTGCCAGTCTGCCAAGGAGATGTGGCAATCCCTGGTGACTCTGATGGAAGGCACTGAAGAAGTTAGGGATGATCGGAGATCCCTTCTAAATCAGAAGTATGAAGCCTTCAGGCAAGGTCACAAGGAAGCCATAGTTGACACCTTTGAGAACTTTTTCAAAATAGTCAACGGCCTAAGAGTTTATGGCCGAGTCTTCACCAACGGGGAGCTAAATGACAAATTCTTAAGATCCTTGACCAAGGAATGGGACAATAAGGTTTGCGCCATTCAGGAGTTCGGATGGTTAGCCGAGACGGACCCGCAGAATCTGTTCGGAAAGCTTATGTCTTACGAGCTTCAAATCAACTCAAGAAAAGCTGAAGAAGAGATGAGCAGGTCTGCATCCAATGATAAGCCGGTTGCACTAAGGGCAGACAGCTCAAGAAAGGCCAAATCTACTTCTCCTGCTTCCACTCAAGGAGACTATGAAGAAGAAGACTCTGTGCCAAGCACCTCAGGCTCAGATTTATCTGATAAAGAGTTTCATCTTCTCTCCCGACAATTCAAGAAGTTTCTTAGCAATAAGAAACAAATGAGAGAAAATGATTCCTCGACCAGAAGATTACGTCTTGATGGTGATCGTCACAGCAGCCATGACAGGTATAAATCTAAACCGAACGAACATGTTTCATCTTACGTTGTTTGTTATTATTGTAGTAAGCCAGGGCATATAAGCACTGAGTGCCCTCTGAAGAAGAAAGAAGGAAGAGGCATAGAAAAGAAGTCCCATCAAGGGAAAAGGAAGAAAGAAAGAAGCTTCATTGCCAAAAAGTCAAAAACCCTCAGTGACTCTGACTCATCTGAGTCAAGTGAGGATGAAGAAGCTTACTTCGGGCTTATGGGTCTTTCAGACTAAGAGGATAAAGACAACGGTAACTCCTCATATACCGGGAAGGTAAATTCTCACACACCTCTCTCTGCCTCAGATGTTGACTCAAATGGTCATGATGGCTATTCTTCTGGGGAGGATGATTCTGAATTGGTAAATCAGTATCAAGTCTTATTGATTGCATTTGACAAATGCTGGAAGGTAGTCAAATCGCAATCAAAAGAGATTTCATCCCTCAAAGAGGTGGAATCAAATCTGAGGGAGGAGATTGACCAATTGACCCCTCTCAGAGATGAAGTTCAATCTTTGAAGGAGGAAATTAAAGACTTCACTGAATTAGTAAATCATAAGGAATCCCTCCTGGATGAACTGGAAGCAAAGCTAGTCATCGAAAGAAAGCTGGTTGAAACTCTCACCATGTCTACAACTTTGCTTCCAAACACTAATGGAGAAGCCTCCTTCGTGAAAAATAGCAGTTTAGGACATAAATCTGCCAAAGGTAAAGGCAAGGCTTTCCCAAGCCAAACTGTTACCTTACTGAAGTATGATCCTTACACTCATGGGACAAATGAGAAGGAAACACCAAAAGCTAAAACTTGTGTAACTAAGGCCAAGGAGACAAGGAAGCCATGTACTTGTTGTAATAACGAGGCTTCCTCCTTCGAGTCAATTTCTCTTGCTAGACCCCCCGTCCATAAGACAAAGCAAGAGACCAAGAGAAGGTACAACAGGTTTAACTGTTGGTGTTGCGACAAGATTGGTCACTTCGCCATAGATTGCTGGTTTAATCCAAGATATTGTTTAACTCCTCAAGTTAATAATGCGAGAAAGACCACTCACAATGTTAACTCTTGTAGGGGGAGAATACTAACAAGAGACCTAGGACCCAATCCTGTTTGGGCTCCTAAGGGATTCTAATCTTGTGGATGCAGGTATGTCCATTGGCCAACAAAATTCTTATCTGGCAATTGGACAAGAAGAAGTTCCAGGAAAATTCTTGGAACTAGAAGATTTAGGTTCCACTGATGGAAAGCTTGATGGTTCAGCAACTAAAGAAGAATTTCCTTATGCATTAGTTAAGGGGGAGTTTCTAACTGATCACCCTATCCAAAAGAACCTCAGAGGTGTTTGAGCTTTCAGTAAGGATGGAGACATGATTGACATCCCCTGCCATGTCCCCTATTTAAAGAGGTCAGAAAGGGGGAGAGCAAAAGGAAATGGAATTACAAATCCAAATTAAGATTTCAGGAAGGGGGATAAATGCAAAGCAATTCTAGTTATGAAATGTAAGTCAATGCATCCTCTTTCACGTCAATATTATTTTAATATCTCTAGCAATTCAACTTAGTAGATGGAGTTCTAACTTCTTCAAATAGGGGGAGATTGTTGGGTCTTGTTTCCACAATGACCTTAATTTGAAGAAGTCCTCCTAAGACTAAGGTGAATTACAATTGTATTTGATGCCTTATTTAAGTTGTGTTTACAGGACTATATTGCCAAGTGTAGACCAATGTCAGTCTACAATGGGTCACCTAATATAGGACCATACAATGTAATCCCTCATTGTGTGATCCATGGTGTTGACTCATGTGTAGCCTCTCTATTGGGATGCACTTCATTTCACAAGCACATGGACAAATGGAACCTTGAAGTGTTGCTGATCTTTAGTAGGAGAAATGAGTTCTCAAGGAAGAAATTTTTCTAAGTCTACATACTCGAGTAGATAGCTTCATATACTCGAGTAAGTAACTTAGTACTCGAGTAATCCAAAGGACATACTCGAGTCTTCAGATTCTTCCTCATACTTGAGTAGGCACTATGATACTCGAGTAGCTCATGTATATACTTGAGTAGTCCAGCCAAGTACTCGAGTATATCCTTTACACGAGTATGTTAGTTTGCAGACTCGAGTAGACCAAAGTCAAGTACTCGAGTAGATCTGTAAATACTCGAGTAGTTAAGTTTCTATACTCGAGTAGCTCATACATATACTCGAGTAGTCCAGCCAAGTACTCGAGTATATCCTTTCTTCCAGCTCAGAATTATTTTCTAACTACTGGACTCGAGTATGTCCTCATGTACTCGAGTAGTTACTTCTCTTACTCGAGTAACTATTCTGTCACTCGTGTATATCTGTTTTTTTCCCAGAATATTTTCTAAGTCTAGAGTTTACGAGATTTTCAAATACTCTGTTATGACTGGTCCACGTGTATGTGATTAAGAATGGATTTGACCGTTGCTAAGACCTTATAAATAGGTCATGTCAAACGTCAAACCCTAAGAAGTTTTCTGAATCTGATATATCGTCCATATCGGGAAGCCGACAAGATCTCGCCGACAAAACTCTGTTCATCTTCTTCGTCACCGGTCTTCTCCGATCTAGAGATTCAGACAAGAAGTTTCAGAAGATCAAGCGACTCTCAATCGATAGATCCAGTACTTGATCTTGCTGATTCTAGTTTTTCAGATCCAAGAGATTTCGCCTCGTCTTCCTCGACTAATTTTCTGCCGAGCCCTAAAATCTGGAGGAGGAAGAAAAGGTTGAAGATCCAGATCTGAATATTTCTGGTTGTACTTCTGTATACACCTTTTATTCTTGTAGGAGTCTTGACTCCGAGTTCTGTAGGAGTTTTTCTCCGAGTTTGTAGGAAGGTTTTCTTCCGAGTGTAGATCCATTTGGATCGAGATTTGTAGGAACGTTGTTCCGAGTTGTAGGATCGTTTTGATCCGAGATAGTGGGGTAGCCAAGTCTAGTGATTTACTAGATTGGTGAGGTGAGAGTGAATGTACCCAAGGTTGGGGAACCACTATAAATCCTATGTACTCTGTGGCTTGCTTGGTTACTTTCTGCGCATCGATCTTACAATTTTTTATTCCGCAAAATTACGCAGACCTCACCTATTCACCCCCCTCTAGGTGATTTAGGTTGACAACTTAGTTCTCTCACCAGCATTCTTCCTTGTGTCCACCTATCATGGTCACTTGGAACACATGTCCAATCAATGTGACAAATAACAACCTGCATGCATGAACTTGAACATACATCAAATACAACTATATGTATACCATTTACTTGTTTGACTTCTACAAATCTGGGACATTGTGATCAATGGACCCAATAATCTCCTCGTATTTGAAGAAGTCAAAACTCTCAAACAAAATTCTTAGTCAATGATATACACCAACATATGAAACAGATAAAACAATAAATTAGAAAAAGTTTAACAAGTGTAACAAGTTATAAGTTACCACATTTTCCTTGCCTGCAAGGTGACCATCACTTCCTGCTCCCCCTCTTTTGCTGTCTAGACTTCATCATTTCCTTCTTCCCCTTTTTGACTTCTATATAATAGTCAGGGAGGTGCTGGCCTTCTTTATTTTCCTGATCATCTTTCTCTGATTATTATGCACAAATTTGTCTTCTCAGTGGTAACTTTCCATCTCAGACTCAGAGAATTTTATGACAATACCATAAAAAATCTCTGGAGCAGGGATTTCAGAGAATCTCCTCCTCAGTCTGTGCATTATCCTTAGGACATACAAATCAGTAGTGTTGATCTTAGACTTCCACTTTTGTAGCTACTTGCTCCTTTTAAATAAGGAGCTGAATCTATCCCTGTAAGTGCTGGACTTGCTCCCCCTCAATTGGAGCATCTTCTACCATTCTTTCTGATAGACACTTTAGTCTATTCCAGTCTTATTAACACTTGAACCACTTGAAAATCTTGATACCACTGAAGGTCTTTTCAACCTACAAGAAATAGTACAACATATAACAAAAACAACATAAGGAGCAACTGAAGTTATACCAAGTTCAACATACCCAACTCAAACTTGAAGGTGTTGAACTTCGCTTCATCTAGTGGATTAGTGAAGATGTTAGCCACTTGCTTGTCTGTAGGGACAAAATCAAGACTGATATCTTCACATTCCACATGCTCTCAAATAAAATGATACCTAATCTCTATATGCTTAGTCCTGTTGTGAGAGACAAGATTCCTAGTAATAGAGATTGTACTAGTAGAATCATAATACAAAGGACTTCTACTTATTTGGAGGTTATAGTCTTGGAGCTAATGCTGGATCCACAGCAACTGTGCACAGCAGCTCCCAACAGATATATATTCTGACTCTGCAGTTGAGATTGCAACTCTGGTTTGCTTCTTGCCACTCCAAGACACAAGTCTTCCTCCCAAGAATTGATAGGTGTCTGATGTGCTTTTACTGTCCACTCAGCAGCCTGGAAAATCTGCATCTGAATAGCCTGTTAGTTCATAATTCCTATTCCTAGGGCACCATAGGCCAAGATCTGGTGTGCCCTTAAGATATCTTAAAATTCTCTTAGCAGTAGAGTAGTGAGACTCTTTAGGGCTAGCCTGATATCTAGCACAAACACATGTAGCATATATGATGTTTGTCCTACTTACAGTAAGATATAGAAGGGAGCCAATTATCCCTCTATACAAAGTTTCATCAACAGGTTTCCCTGCCTCATATTTGTCTATATACATATTTGACCCCATGGGAGTTTTCATTATGGAGGAACTCTCCATTCCAAATTTCCTAACTAACTCCCTAGTGAACTTAGACTGGGATATGAATAATCCATCTTCAGTTTGTCTTACTTGGAGGCCCAAGAAGAACTTACGTTCACCCATACTGCTCATCTCAAACTTCCCTTGCATAAGTTTGACAAACTTCATGCAAAGGTTGTCATCAGTAGATCCAAAGATTATATCATCTACATAAATCTGGACTAGGATGATCTTGTCCTTAGATTCTCTTAGGAATGGGGTCTTGTCTATCTTCCCCTTGAGAATTTATTCTCAAAGAGAAAGCTAGATAATATCTCATACCATGCCCTAGGGGCTTGCTTCAACCCATATAAGGCTTTCCTAAGTCTATAAATAGAATCAGGTAAGTTAGGAATAACAAAACCTAGAGGCTGCTTAACATAGACTTCTTCCTTTAAGTCACCATTCAGGAAGGGTGACTTCACATCCATCTGGTAGACTTTGAATCCCTTATGTGTAGCATATGCAAGGAACAGACTGATGGCTTCCAATCTGGCTACTAGGGCAAAAGTTTGATCAAAGTCAATCCCTTCTTCTTGTCTGTATCCCTTAGCCACCAACCTAGCCTTGTTCTTGATTATAATGTCATTTTCATCAAGCTTGTTTCTATATATCCACTTGGTTCCGATAACATTATGTACTTGTGGTTTGGGAACCAGCTTCCAGACCTTATACCTCTTGAACTGGTTTAGTTATTCTTGTATAACCATAATCTAGAATTGGTCTATGTTGGCCTCTTCAAATCTTTTGGGCTCTACTTGTGATAGGAAGCTTGAGTATTGTGCTGTGTTGATACTTCTTCTTCTAGTCATTAATCCTTGGTATGCATCACCAATTATTTGGTGTCTAGGGTGATCCTTTAGATGCCTGAAAGTTGGAGGCAATCTTACTTCAGCATCCTGTGCTTCGATGTCTGCATCTTGCTGACCTTTATCCACATCATTAGTGCCTAGTACTTCCTCGGGAATGCTTATCCCTTCAACTTTATCTTATACTATTGGAGCAGCTTCCTTGATAGTTAGCTTGTCCATTATCTACTCTATACTTGTAGGTCTAGAAGAAGAGCTAGGCAGCTCATTGTTAATTACAGTTGATTCATCAAAAACTACATTAAAAGATTCTTCTACAACTTGATTTTTCAAGTTGTAGATCATATAGGCTTTGCTATGATTATTGTACCCAACAAATATCCCTTCATAGGACTTGGCAACAAACTTAGTCACATATGACTTTCCATTGTTTAGCGTATATCACTCACTAACAAAGATCCTGAGATAGACCAGGTTTGGTTTTCTGCCCTTCAAGATCTCATAGGGAGTCTTTTTGTGGCTCTTGGTGATAGATGCCCTGTTAAGGACATGATATGCAGTATTTACTGCCTCAGCCCAAAAATATTCTGGGAGAGATGTATAACTTAGTAGGGTCCTACCAGCCTCTATGAGAGTCCTATTTAGCAATCCTATTTTACTAGGGGTGTTCTTGGAGAAGAAAATTCTTGATGAATCCCTTGCTCTTCACAGAACCTTGTTATGCTATCAGACTGAAATTCAGTCCCATGGTCACTTTTAATTTTGACTACAGTACTGTCCAATTCATTCTGAATTTGCTTGGCAAATGTCTTGAAGACATCAAGGGTTTTAGACTTTTTCTTAAGAAAGAAAACCCAAGCAAATCTGGAAAATTCATCAACAACCACAAGGGTGTAGACTTTACTACCTAGACTATGAACAAGCATAGGACCAAACAAGTCCATATGCAGGAGGTATAAACACCACATAGAGTCTTTGGTCCCAATACTCTTGAAGAAAGTCTTGGTCTGCTTGCCCTTTTGGTATGCAGAGCAGATACCCTCCTTAGTACATTTCATCTTAGGACCATTCCTAACTAGCTCTTCACTAAAGAGCTTACTAATGGTCTTATAATTCAAATGAGCTAATCTCTTGTGTCATTGGACACAGTACGAGACTTTCTCATTTACAACTAGATATATAGGAGAGTCTATATCTAAACATAGAAAATTCAAGCAATAGACATTCCCACTCCTAGTGCCTGTCAAGATGACCTCTTGGTCACTTGACCTCTTAATAAGACACTCATCCTTGTGGAAAGTAATGACATAGCCTAGATCACATAGCTGGTTTATGCTTATTAGGTTATATTGTAACCCTTCCACATAAGCCACTTTTATGATAGTGACTATTCCATTAGTGTTCATACGATAGCCTTTGGTGACTCCTCTATCAGAACCACCAAAGATCACTTTAGGTCCATCCTTCACTGGAGTGTACTCCTTCAGATTGCTCCTTGTTCCAGTCATGTGCCTGGAACAAATACTGTCCAAGTACCATATAGGGGTATGGGAACTTGGACTAACCTGCAAAACATATTTATTTTACCTTAGGACCCCAATATTTATTGGGTCCTTGGTGCAGGTTAGTCTGAAAATGGACTTGTCTACAAACAAACTTTTCTGACTAGTAGAGTAACAGTTGCTCTGGCCACTCTAAGATTATGAAAACAATCTATGATATAATGATCCACTTTGCCATAGCACCAACACTCATAAATGTTGTACCTTCTTTTTTTGAGCTAGTCTGGTAGCTGTACTAACAATAGCTCTCTATCTAGAAGGAAGAGCAGTAGTCTTCTTCATGTTGCTTTCAGCAAGGATCTGACTGAAAGTCAGTCTTCCAATAGACTTATTTTACTTGCTCTGAATGCTAACAATAATAGTATTCTTTGCAGAAGACAGGCTCTTGATAACATCAGAAATAGCCAAATCAGGCTTACTGATAGACTGACCTTTTGTCTGGGTCTTTGCTGGATGGACCTGAGAATTGGCTGTAGCCACATTCTTGAGAGTGGGGGCTAGAGCACCAAATAAAAATGGTCCATGATGGACCATTTGAATTTCTTCATGGGAAGCCTTAAAGGCACTCATTCCCATTCCTTTTCTCCTTCCATTAGAAAGTACACTTGTATTCTTTTAGGAAGAATTCCCATTCTTCCAGTGACCATACATGTTGTCTCGGTCATACCTGTTGGAAGAGAGTATTAACTTTTCAAAGGTAATGGGTGGCTGAATCAGAGCTTTTCCATTTCCTTTGAAAGGGGCAGCTCTTGTGTTTCCCTTAAAACCTAAGCCTCTCTTATTTCTCTGAGAGGAGAAGGAGTTAATTATGGGCAATACAGAATTGGGCTTAAAATAACTAGCCACAATCCTTTTCTCCCTCTGGAGTTTATCTTCAAGGTCTCTAATGAGGCTATCCTTGTATCTAATGGTGCCAATCTGAATGATTGTGATATTTTTTCTGTTGGCTAACTTACCTAATTTTCAGATCCAGCAAGGATGCTGAATCTGACTGTTGGGAAGCAACTAGCTGTAGGGAGATAATCTCCTTAGCCTGCTTCTTGGCCAGCTGCTTGCTTCTATTCAAGGCATTCAGAATTTCACCATACTTGTCAATCAATTGATTGACATCTATCTCAGATTCAGAGTCATCTTCATCACTGGATGAAGATGCTTCTGAATTAGGACTAGTCTCATATTCTGACTCAGATGATGAGCTGGATAGAGAGTGTTCCTTAGCTGGACCAGGCTGATCCTGGCAGGATTCTTCATCTAACATTGCCATCAGCCCATAACATCTAATAGAATCTTCATCCTCATCATACTCCTCTGTGTCACTGTCTGAATGTGATAGAGGGTCCCTGATGCCTATCCTTACTGTAGGATAGTCTTCATCATCATCTGCCACAGTAGCAACCAACCCAATATATGCTTCTTCTTCTTCAGATTCTGATGAAGATGAGTCAGTCCAGTTCTTTTCTATCTTAGTAAGGAAGTTCTTTTCCTTCTTGCCCTTGTGATGGTGAACCTTATTCTCACCAGCCTCCTTTCTCTTGACTAGGCAGTCAGCATTTACATGCCTAGGTTTGTCACAGCAATAAAAGACATATTTAGTAGAAACATGTTTACTAGGTTTTTATTCATACCTGCCTCCCTTGGAGTGTTTATTCTCTGTCCTGTAGTAGTCCTCCTTGTGATGAGAGGAGGAAGGTCTTCTCCTCCACTGCTTCCTCTTCATCGACTACTGAAACTGCCTTAAGAAGGCAGCAAAATCTTCATCAGACATGTTGCTGTCTGATGTACTTAGCTCTGAGCTGTCTGAATCAGCAGGCCTCCTTGGAGGAGAGCCAATCCTCTCCTTGTTCTTCTTGGAGCTTTCAGCTCTGAAGGCCACAGTCTTCTCTTTGTCCTGGGATTTGCTGATGGTCTCCTCCTCCTTCCTGGCAATCAGTTGCATTTCATTTGAGAGCAGCTTCCCAAACAGAGTGTGAGGTAGAGTATCAGCCAGCTTTGCCACCTCTCTGATGGCATAGATCTTTGTATCCCAGTCTCTAGTTAGAGATCTTAGGAACTTGTCATTTAGCTCATAATTGTTGAAGGCCCTCCCATAGGTCCTCAACTCATTTACAATCCTAAAGAATTTCTCATAACACTCTGCTATACTATTCTTATTGCACTGTCTGAAGGCCTCATACTCTTGGTTGAGTTGGGATTTTATGTCATCCCTGACCTCCTCAGTTCCTTCCATGTAGACAACCAAAGTGTCCTATATTTCTTTCGAAGTTCTGTAGTGAAACAGATTCTGAAAGGTAGAGTTATCAATAACACTAACTATGATGTTCTGAGCTCTCTTGTCCATGTTGGCAAGTATGACCTCAACTTTGGTTATTTTAGAATAAGTTTTAGGTATCCTGTCATTTGCATTCAGGACAGAAATCTTCATAGGGATGTAGGGTCCCTCTTGAACTGTTATGAAGATTCTTGGGTCAGAAGCCTCCATAAACAATATGCCAGATTCAAAATTTTTCCTTCCTGCAGATTGAAAGCTTCATGGAATCTAGCTCATTATGGTTCTCTCATGAACCCATAAGTATAACTTTTTATCTACCCTTAGAGATCTACTCAGACTATTAAGTCCTTTTTGAGTAACCTGGCTCTGATACCACTTGAAAGTCTTTAATTTCAAGGATAGCTAAACACCTAGAGGGGGGGGGGGTGAATAGGTTTTTTAGTATTTTTAATTCTTTTTCTGTTTTGGGTATGTAGTGATTTAGTTACTTTAGCTTTCAAGATAATCACACACACAACACATAAATTTTATAGTGGTTCCCTAGATTATGTGTACGTTCACTATCCCTCCCACCTTTCTAACAGTGTGTTAGATAAGGCACTTCTCCAAACTCATCTCCTAAGAGCTTACAACACAGATCCCGCAGGATCTCTCAGTCTCCTCCAAGATCTACAGCTCGGGCACAAGGCCCTACAACTCAATGATGAATAGATCACCTAACTCAGGCCAAAGGTCCTACAACTCAGGCTAAGAGGATAACCCTACCACTCAGAGAGGATGACTCTCCTACAGCTCAGGCACAAGGCCCTACCTCAGATCCAAATATGGATCCTACAACTCAGGCATAAAGGCCCTACCTCAGAGAGAATGACTCTCCTATCTCAGACAAATAGCCCTACCTCAGGCACACAATCCCTACACTCAGATCCACACAGGTATCCTACCTCAGATCAACAAATGATCCTACACTCAACATTTATAAATCAGGCCTATAAATCAAATCCAAAAGGATCCTATAGAAATGGAAAGGTTGTTGATGATGATTAGACACCAGAGAAATGATCTTTGTGTCTTCCTCCTTCTGTCCTGAGAAAACTCAGTCTAGTTTCCTTCTTCACAACTCCAGAAAATTATCTTCAGGAATTGCTCTGCTTGAACTGTGAAGTAACTACAGCTAGGTTTCTTTTTTCTTGGCTGCTCCTTCTTTCTCAAAGAAATATCTCTGAACTTGCTATTGACGGTGTTGGTCACAACAACTAACTTGATGAACATTCAGATCAGTTGATTTGAACTTGTTCTTCAAAGCTCAGCAATAATGGTGAGGATGAAGGCGAAGTTTAGTGCCTTTTCAAAATAATCCTGAGAGTTAATTTACTAGAACTGATTTGAATCCCTCTTATTCCCGATGTCCAATGGCTTCTTGTGCAGTGGAATCGACTGTTGGGGTTGGCTGCAACTTGCTTTAGCAGTAAATGTCATACAGTTGGCATGTGACGCCATTTGTTATGTACTGTAGACTTCCCATAATAATTTGGAATTCTGCTGACTTTTGCTGACATCAGCATCTGTGGACTAAACCAATTTCACAGTTTCATCCCAGGCGTTGAGTACGTTGAGTGAATGACCTTCACTCAGCGCAACAACCCTTAGTCAGATAATCTGCACTGCCAAGCGTAGAGTGAATCTTCATCACTCAACACACTTGGACTTAGCCAATACTTCTGCACTGCTAGGCGTTGAGTGCGATGAGTGAGCCTTCCTCTCTCAACGCAAAAGTACTTAGCCAAATTATTGACTTTTGTAGTCTAACTGCTTAGGCATTGAGTGAGCTTTCATCACTCAATGTATTTGAACTTGGCCAATCTTTCTGTACCATTAGGCATTGAGTGCGTTGAGTGAGCCTTCATCACTCAAAGCATTTGGACTTAGCCAATCTTTCATCTGCATGAAGGCATTGAGTGAGCTGACTTCACTCAATGCTTTATGCCTTTTCCTGTCTTCTTGATTAGACATTGAGTGAACTGACTTCACTCAATGCTTCTGTACTTAACAGATTTCTCTATTGAATTGGCATTGAGTGAACTGCCTTCACTCAACGCCTCTAGACTTAGACAGATTTTTTTGTCTGCTTCTTCAGTGGTTTTGACTGATCTTTGTTCTGTCGACGCTTTATTGTCTTAACGTTGAGTGAACTAGCTTCACTCAACACTTCTGGACTTGGCTAGATTTCTTGACATAATCTCTATGGTTTTGACAGTATTAGCTCCACTCAACGCTTTAGCTCTTCTGGTGTCGAGTGAGCTGTCCTCACTCAACTCTTCTAGAATTAACCAAATTTTCTGCCTGCCAATGCCGAAGCTTTGACTATCTTGTCTTTACTCAATGCTTCTTATTGTATAACGTTGAGTGAACTGCCTTCACTCAATGCCTGTGGACTTAGACGAATTTCTGTCTTTTTATCTTTCTTCCTTGACATCTGGTGTTGAGTGAACTAGCTTCACTCAATGCTTGTGGACTTAGAAAGATTTCTGTCTTTCCAGCATTCTTCCTTGTGTCCACCTGTCATTGTCACTTGGAACACCTGTCCAATCAATATGACAAAGAACAACCTGCATGCATGAGATTGAATATACATCAAATACAACTATGTGTATGCCATTGAATTGTTTGACTTCTACAAATCTGGGACATTGTGATCAATGGACCCAACAAAAATCACCTTGTTTGAACTTTTCTGAGGTGGTTTTTGAAGAGAACTGCTATTATTTCTCCTTACCTTTCATATTACTTTTCCATGCTGGAAATAATTTACTGCTATTAATGTATTTTACCTTCTTAGCTTTGTTAAAGTATATCTTGGCTTGGAAAGCATGATCAGTAGCAGGTTGAGTAGCTCTTTTTATTCTATCATCATGTGTCTTTAATGAGAACACATGTTTTCCTCCCCTCAAAAGAGATGTTAAAGGATTTTCCAGCTCTAGACATGATCCCTCCATTCATCACCTTTCTATTTATGGGGATTAAATTGCTCCGAAGGTACGAGCAGAGTAGGGAAGGGGAATATCATCGCCAACTGGGAGCAGATCGAGCTTGGAGTCGCAGATCAAGATAACATGCCAAAAAGTTTCTACTTTGACGTAAAGATTAGTCTGTATTGTACAACCCCATATCCGACGAGTGGGATTGATAGGAGACAGACCATCCAGATCATGTGGTCCAAATCTCAGGCGTGTCGGCAGGGAGGCGAGTGCTTTGGAGCTCCCTGACTCGCCCGGGCTGGGGGTAGATCAGATGTGGGGTGAGTGGAGTAAGCAGGCTCGCACTCGCCCCTGGCCTTTGGTAGATAACAGGCGAGTGGGATGGTCAGGTACACACTCGCCTTGGGCCCTATGGAGGCGGAGAGTGTCAGTCTCATCGGGCACTCACCACCCCAGGTGAGTGGTAATTCTGGGACCACTCGCTAAGTGATGCTTTTACCTCCCCCCCGCAGGTCTGTCAGTAACTATTCCAAACAACAGAGTTGCGTTGTTGGCAGACTGATTTGGGCTGCGTATATCCGTCAAGAACATCGGAGTTGAGCTATTGGAAGACCATTTTCAGAAATCTATAAATAGACCCAAGAGGGTACCTCATAAGGCAAGCTTTTCCAATTTTCTCACTCTCTGATCTTCTTACACTTTCTGAGATAATTTTGGCTCAGCACTGGCTAAGGAGGTGAAGCACTCTAAGATCTTCTAAGTGTATGGCGGGACCTCCGTGCTGGATCCTTGGGTCAGTCTCGAGTCCTAAGTTCTCAGTCAGGAAAGATTACTAGGAGAAGTAAGTGTGCGGTCACCCCTTTCTAAGGGTCGGAACTCCACATAAGCTGGTTTCCGATTTCAACATGTATCTATGCTTCCAACATCTACTTTATAACAAGAAAATTTAGTGGAGTTCAAGATCCTTTATAGCTAAAAGAGAGATCCATTTAAAATGGAGAATGAAGCTCCAAGTTCTAGCATTAAAGGATGCTAAAACTCAGGTGGCTACCAGAACCAGAGAAAAATTATTTCCCAAACATAACCTAAAACATCAGTGGAAAATGTTAAACTACCGCACCCATTTGTCATTTCAAAATCCAGGTAAAATATAGGAGAGGAGGGAACAATTATAAGTACGAGTGGACCGTCTGGGTAGGTAGTGTGAGACTAATCTTGGCATGTCTTTTTTGGTTCATGCTAGACCGTCCAACATGCCCCCTCAACATACATGAACCTTCCATTTATACCATGTTAAACCACCACACCCATTTTCCACTCTAAAACCCGAGTCAAAGATAGGAAAGGTGGGGCCTATTATAAGCACTAGTGGATCGTTTGGGTAGGCGAGGCCAATTATAAGCACTAGTGGACCATATGGGTAGGCGGTAATGCAACTCACTCGAGGCTCCCTATAGACCGATCTAGATTGCACTATCTTAGCCTGAGAGCGGTTCAGTGCGCAATCAGTCACAGAGAAATGAGGCGGCTGACAGGGCCATTTTCTTAACATGGAAAACCCGGAAAGGGGTGGAAAACCACATAGTTGGGATTGTGCTGACTAAACTATCACTATTTTTTTGGTATTGTACAAGGTGTTTTTAAGATAATACGAGGGTGATAGGCTGCTCCTCATTACAACTTACAAGGAGAGAGATGAATTTAGAAGGTGACATGCCACCACTCTCGAAGATAAGTATTCTTTCTTAACCGCGGTAGAAAACACCACACTCTAGAAGCTTAGTGGTCTTCTGCTTGTGCTCAGAGGTTTATGACGCGCATCTTTGTGTTTGCGGATTGTCACTTGCCGTTTGCGGTGGAGTCTAGAGCGGGGAGCTTATTGTGGACTTGAGGGCGCTGAGCATTGAGTAGGATGCTTGTTGTGATAGGAAGAGAGCACTTGGGGAGGATGATATGCAAGGATGAATAAAGATGGATGAAGATTTTTGAAGGACGAAGGAGATCCCTGATGGAGCTCTCATGCGTGCAGGAAGAGAAGTGGGAGGAGGAAAAGATGGAAAGGAAGGAGAGATAGGGGTTCTATTTATAGGCCCTAGGTGTGGTTATGGTGGTTACATGGTTATCCGCAGACCATAACTGCCCTATTTAATATTTGCAGGCCAATTTTATATAGTTTTAAGATGCGTATTATTTAAGTATTTACTACCTACACACCGATTATCATTTCGGCTATGCGCATCCACTCATAAATGAGTGATTATAGAAGGTAGTTATGCGTGGATCAGATGGTGGAGTGGCATGAAAAAGATTCGATGATGGAGGAGGGCCGACCGACGTCCAAAATATTGATCAGGGGAGGACCGACCGGCGGTGGTGGAGGGGCCGACCAACGGTGATACTTGAGCGTTGAGGGCTTGCTAGGCATACTGGAGGCTGGCTGAGCGCTCGACTAGGTGTGACCATGCAACCGGCTGGAAGGCCATTCATACGATCACGCACGGAAGTCTGGTCGGGGACCTCTGTAACGGCCCGGCCTAAAGCACGGACCGCCGGCCTACCATCAGCCGGGTTTAGAGCTCAGAGGCCCACCAATAGTGCGGCTTGTCTCGCCCCACTAGTAGTTAGCCTAACACATCAAGGCCTCCAGGCCCATTGCACCCCAACCCAATCTCCGCGCCTGTTTATCAGCAGCGGTAGGTTGTTCCCATGGGGTCTCGAACCCGCAACCTTTATAAGAGAGTCTCATTACCACTCCTCATCACCAACTAGCTACAGCTCAGTTGGTGATGAGGAGTGATAATAAGACTCTCTTATCAAGGTTGCGGGTTCGAGACCCCGTGGGAACAACCTACCGCTACTGATAAATAGGCGTGGAGATTGGGTTAGGGTGCAATGGGCCTACAGGCCTTGATGTGTTAGGCTGATTACCAGTGGGGCGAGACAAGCCGCACTTTTGGTGGGCCTCTGAGCTCTAAACCCGGCTGCTGGTAGGCCGGCGGTCCGTGCTTCGGGCCGGGCCGTTACAACCTCGCAGCCGCACGTGGGTGTCGACTGCGGCCTTTACTGACAAATACTAGGGGGGGGGGGGGCTCGCTGCTGCACCCGGAGTGTTGGGAGCGGGCCTTGCAGCCATGTATAGAGGGGACTATCGTGGGCACCATAGCCATACGTGGAGGGCCAACCATACCCCTCTCGGCCGTGACCCTTGTTGCAGTGCGTGGGTATGCGTACGGCTGGCCGACCATGGGAGACACTACGACCATGCGATATGTCACTATATTAAGCAGTAGGCATGTGTCCTGGCGTATGCAAGGTGCGTGAGGCGCGTGACCTTACGTGCGAGAGGCAAATGGCCTTTCACACGCGAGGCGTGATCAACCTTGTGCGTGTGAGGTGAGTGGTTATGCACGTGAGGTGAGTAGTTGTGAGTGTATAAGGGCGCATGTGCACGTGGCCATGAGTTCATACAACGTGATGTGCACATATGTGGCCATGCGTTCATGGATCATCTTTAGGTAATGCAATTGGGCATATGCGTGTGTGCTGTCCAGTGATGGAGACGATTGCGGCATTAGCAGGGCTGACTTTGGTCAACCCCTCGAAGACCCCATTTTCCCCACCAAGTTCGTAGGGGGAGATTAGGATTTTGGCTATCCCAACCTATTTTGCGATAAAGATTTTCTGTTCGTTCGAACGTCTCTTGGGATCCCTATCAAATGCTTCCAATTTTTGGAGGATGTGTTTTATTGTACCTTGCACGGTTATAAGCTTGTCGTTCTATGTATGCACTGGGAGTTGTCATTCGGTGTTAGTGACGAAGAACTTTGTTTGGTTGGTTTAATCTTATTGTGAAGCACAACTACCAAAGATGTTACTTGGCATTAACGTCAAAGGTAGTTGCTATTAGGGGTAGGACCCTTTGTATGGTGGAGCAAAAACTCAGTTGCGACGTTGCTGGGCCGGTCATTGAAGAACTTTTAGAGTACGAGTGCTCTGATATATGTTAACATCAAAGGGCGGTATGTGTATCTTTATACCTTTGTACCTGCATACAACATGCATTTTCATATTTGTATTGTATTGCTCTTCGAACCATCTTATTTGGATGTTGCATAGTTACTTGTGGAATTTTCCTACTTACACATTACTTGGTCATGACTTTGCGTTTATGGTGCCGACATTATTCCTTATACGCAGCTCTAATTAACACCTACTGCACAGGGGCAAGGCCCCAAATCTCCAGTGAAGGGTTGTTGTTTCGAACCATGGGCAATTGTAAAGGGGGCAGGCCTTGGCGTTGTCGTGATCCACTATAAGGGAGAAGGGCAGACCTTTGATCTGTAGTTGTAGGAGGTCACTAGGGGAGGAGAGCAGGCCCTCTCTCTGTCTGGTGGATGTTGGGTCCTTTGGAAAGGCTAGAGTCTCCTTTTGGGATATTCGAACACTCTATTTGGGAGAGACCGAAGTCTCCGCTTGGGATATCTAAACACTATGTTTGGGAGAGGCCGGAGTCTTCGTTGGGATATCCTAACACTCTGTTTGAGCGAGGCCAAAGTATTCATCTGGGATATTCGAACACTGTTTGTGAGAGGTTGGACTCTCCACTTAGGATATCCAAACACTCTTTTTGGAAGAGGCCGGAGTATCTACTTAGGATATCCAAACACTCATTTTGGGTGAGACTGGAGTCGCCACTTGGAATATCCAAACACTCTATTTGGGAGAGGCTAAAGTCTCCACTTAGGATATCCGAACACTCTGTTTAGGAGTGGTCGGAGTCTCCCCTTGGGATATCCGAACACTCTATTATGGAGAGGCCAGGGGATCCACTTAGGAAATCCAAACAATTTGTTTGGGAGATGTCAGAGTATCTACTTGGCTAGAGTCTCCACTTGGGATATCCGAAAACTCTATTTAGGTGAGGTTGGAGTCTCCACTTGGGATATCTGAAAACTCTATTTGGGTGAGGTCGGAGTCTTTGCTTGGGATATCTGAACACTCTATTTGGGAGAGGCCAAACTCTTCGCTTATGATCTCCAAACACTGTTTGGGTGAGGCCAGAGTCTCCGCTTGTGATATCCGAACACTCTATTTAAGAAAGACTGAAGTCTCCACTTAGGATATCTGAATAGCCTATTTGCGAGAGGTCAGAGTCTCTTCTTGGGATATTTGAACACTTTATTGTGAGGTATATAGTAAAATTGAAAATGACATTGGTTTCTTGTGTACATGACAAGAAACTCGTGACTTGTTTACATGGATGATGAAAATATGAGATACTGTAAAGATGTCAGATGCCCTAGACATTCTACTAGCAGAGAATAAGATATTCTTTGGGACAGTAGTCCTGGGGATTGCCCCCTGTTGTATCATTCATTGCCTATTGATTTATGGTCCTTGGTTTGGAGAAAATTTCCAAGAAGCCCCGGATGAATGAATCGTTTGATTTCTGCCATAAGCCGTGAAAAATCTTCTGTTTTATGCTTGTGACCTCTAATGAGAGGGATGCTCATAGATAGCGAGCAATACTTCTGTTTACAAGGTATTGAGTGGGGTGAAGGTTTGATGGTGGTGGTGCTCCCCGACTTGGCAGGAGTCGTCACGAAGCCTGTCATTCTTCTTAAGTATCACTAGTGGGTCTTGATCTCTACTTCTTTTTAGAACACCTTTAAATTATTGTCGATGAGCTTTTATTGCTTTATCCATAACTATTTGGGCATTGATGGGGTGAATAAGGTTGGGGTAGCAGGAAGCTATTTTTCGCATCAGTATTGAATAGATGATACACTCAAAATATATGTATATAATATACGCATGTGCACCTGTCCGATCCAGTAATAAAATGAGATTGAAGATCGTTCCCATGAGGAAGTGACTAAACTAACACTTGTAAATAGTAATTTAAACTTTTCTTTAAATTCAAGCAAATTCTATAGAGTGGGTTTTTGAAAATAGATTTAATTCTATTGAAACTAAATGATAATTTCCTAGAAATTTTTTTTAATCAATTTGGAAGAGTAGTCTTGTATTTCGATTTACTCTTAGTTAAGTCGGCAGCAGGTACCCGCAGAGCACCGATTTGTTCGAACATGTCTTTTATGAGTCGTAGCGTGTTTCTTTCAGTACAACACAAAACCAAATAAAGAAAAATTAATTATTATGCAATTTCCTAAAATTTTAATAACTAAACTAGCGTTGGGTTGCCTCCCAATAGGTGCCTACTTTCTAGTCCCGACAGGACTTACTAAATTTAATCAACTAATTAAGATTAATGATCATCTTTTCATGATTATCATTGCTTTTATAATTCTCTTTTAATCTTTGTTTGTTTACCTTAAACGCAGACCCATCGCTCTCATTGCAAATGGTTATCACTCCATTAAGATGCACTTCTCACACCCTAAAATGCCCTGACCATATAATCTTTAATTTACCTAGAGATAATCTTAGTCTTGAGTTAAATAAAAGGACTAACTGTCCCTTCTTGAATTCCTTTTTAATTAGTCCAGAGTCGTGTCATTTCTTTGTTTTTTCCTTATATATAGCCTAACACTCTCATATACATTTGATCTATTTTCTTCCAATTCATTAATCGAAAGAAGTCTTTTCTGACCTGCTTCTTGAAAATCAAAATTGATTTTTTTTTATTGCCCAGTATGCTTTATGCTTCAACTGAATGGGTAAATGACCCATTTCCATAAATAATCTTGTAAGGGGTCAATCCTATATGAGTTTTAAATGTCGTTCTATATGCCCATCATGCATCATTTAGCTTTTGTAACCAATCCCTATGGGTCATGCTTATTATTTTCTCTAATATAAACTTAATTTCTCGATTTGAAACTTCAGCTAAGCCATTGGTTTATGAGTGGTAAGTAAAGACAACTTTATGTGTTACTCCATACTTCTTTAAAAGTGATTTAAATTGTAGATTGCAAAAGGTGGCCCCTTCGTCACTAATTATAGCTCTAGATGTACCAGTGAAGATGTTTGACTTAAAATTTTTAGTACAACCTTTGCATCATTTCTCTGCATGGCTATGCCTTCCACCCATTTTGAGATATAATCCACGACTAGTAAAATATATAAATTTCCATTTGAATTTACAAATGGACCCATGAAATCAATCCCCTACACATAGAACACTTCTACCTCTAGGATAGTAGTCATAAGCATACATGCCCCTCGATGAATGTTATCGGTCTCTTAACATCGATCATATTGCCTCACAAAAATATGAGCATCTTTAAATAATTTCGGCCAATAAATGACCACTTCTAATATCTTCACAATAGTTCTTTCTCCCACAAAATGTCCTCCATATGAAGATGCATGACACTTTTCTAAAAAACATTGAACTTCCATTTCGGGTATACATCAATGGATAACTTGATCTGCATAAATTTTGAACAAATATGAGGCATCCCAAAGGTAGAATTTCACATGATGGAGAAATCATTTCCTTTTTTAATAGTTCAAATCTGGGGGAAATACTTTACTAATTATATAGTTAACGAAATCAACATACCAAGGAACTTTACTTTCAGAGATTACTAATAATCTTTAATCGGGAAAATTTTCTCTAATCTCAACATGTATATTTTTCTCACTTATTATCTAATCATGATAAATGGTCAACAATTGGGTACTTTGCTCACTTACGAGCTTTAATCTTATGATCAAACTCCTGTAAAAGAACCATCTAATAATTCTAGGTTTTGCATCCTTTTTATCTACTAAATATCGAATCGCCGAATGTCCAGTATAAACTACAACTTTTGAATTTATTAAATAAGAATGGAATTTGTTGAAAGCAAAGACAACTGCTAATAGTTCCTTTTTCATGGCTGTGTAGTTTATTTGAGCATCCATAAGTGTTTTGCTTGTGCAGTAGATAGTATGAAAAACTTTGTTATGCATTTATCCCAATACTGCTCCTACCGCATAATTGCTAGCACCACACATTAAAGTAAATGATAGTGACCAATCAGGAGCTATAATAACAGGAGATGAAATTAGACTTTATTGTAGGGTTTAGAATGCTTCCAAACAACTATCATCAAAAATAAAGGGGCTATCTTTTTCAAGAAGATGATTTAAGGGTTTAGATATTTTTGAAAAGTTCCTATTAAATTGCCAGTAAAATCCTGCATGACCTAGGAAACTACAAATTCCTTTTACATTTATTGGCGGAGGAAGCTTTTCAATGACTTTTATTTTTTCTCAGTCCACTTCTAATCCCTTATTAGAAACCTTGTAACAAAGCACAATACATTCTCGTACCATGACGTGTTACTTCTCTTAATTTAGAACCAAATTAGATTGCACACATCTATCTAAATCTTTCCTTAATACTTCCAAACAAACATAAAAATATTTCCCAAATATAGAAAAATCTTCCAAACAAATTTCAATACGTTCATCCATCATGTCTGTGAAAATAGAGATCATACGTCGCTAAAATATAGCAGTGGCATTACATAATCCGAATGACATTTTACAAAATGCAAACGTTCCAAAAGGGCATATAAAAGTCGTCTTTTCCGGATCTTCTTGTTTTACCGTAATCTGGTTATAACCAGAATATCCATCCAAAAAACAAAAATACTCGTTCCCTGCCAATCTATCTAGTATTTGATCGATGAATGATAATGGAAAATGACCCTTCATAGTTGATTTATTTAACTTCCTATAATTCATACATATTCTCCAACCCGTTACAGTTCCAGTGGGTATTAATTCATTATTTTAATTTTTCAAAACTGTCATACCCTCTTTCTTTGGTACACATTGGACATGACTTACCCACCACTATCTGATATAGGATAGATGATACCTGCGTCTAGCCACTTAATTATCTCCTTCATGACTACTTCTTTCATTGGAGGACTAAGTATTCACTGAGGTTTAATAGATTCTTTAGAATCATTTTCTAATAAAATTTTAAGCAAACAAATAGAGCGGCTAATTCCTCGAATATTAGCAATAGTCCATCCTATCTCTCCCTTAAATTCATGAAGTACCATAAGCAATTTTTTTTCATTTTCTTGTTCTAAAGATGCGTCAATGATGACCGAAAAAGTATTTCTTTCTGCAAGAAAATATATTTCAGTTTTTCAGGCAAAGGTTTTAACTCTAATATTGGAGGTTCTAGAATAGAAGGTTTCATAATTTTGTATTCACTTGGCCTATTTAATGCCTCAAATTTCTTAAAGGTCGGTAATCCCTCATATGTATCAATATATTTCACACACACTTCTATATCAAAATATTATTTGCACTCTTCATTAGTTACAATTGTTAAAAGTTTTTGCTCTATGCCATCATTATTGCGCATTATTTGGGTAGGTGTTTCTATTTCCTTAATGGGATGACATTCTTTTTTGTCGTTTGGAAATTTAATGGCTTTGAGGATATTTAATATCACTTCTTCATCATTCACTTGCATTGTTAGTTCACCTTTTTGTTAGTCAATAAGTGTCCTCCCCATAGCTAAAAATTGCCAACCAAGAATAATGGGTACATCCTTATCTTCTTCCATATCTAACACAACAAAGTCGGTAGGAAAGATGAATTTGTCTACTTTCATTAATACATCTTTGACAATAGCCTTATGAAATACTAAGGTTATAACGGCTAATTGAAAGTAAGTGACGTTGGTGCAATCTCTCATAGTCCTAAATTATTATAGATAGACAGTGACATTAAATTAATGGTAGCACCTAAGTCACATAATTCTCTCTCAAAAAATTTGACCCATATAGAACAAGGTATCGTAAAGCTTCCTAGATCATTTAGTTTATAAGGTGGTAATTTATTTTGTAAAATAGCACTGCATTCTTCAGTTAAGACCACTATTTTCTTATCTACAAATCTCATCTTCTTTGATAGAATATCCTTCATAAACTTAACATAATAGGCTTCTGCTCTAGTGCCTTGGCAAATTGAATGTTTATGATTAATTTTGTAAAGATATCCATAAATTTCTAAAATTGTTATCTAGTTTGGTTTTTTCAAATCTAGATGGAAATGGTGGTGGATGATATACATGCTCTTTTTAAGGCATTTTTGTTCTACCTCGACTACCTTAGCTTCCTTCTTTTCTAATAAATTTTTCTTTTTCAGTTTCATTTATTTTTGTTGCTTTCGTATTCTTCTCTCACTTTTTCTAACAACTCATCCTCACTTGAGATTTCAACTCCACTCCTTAAAGTAATCGACTTGTATTTTTTTGTTTGTTCATCTCTTGTAGGATTATGATTAGTATCTGATGGCATTGATCCAACCAGCCTTAAATTTAAAGCATTTGCTAGTTATCCTACTATGGTTTCTAAGGACCAGATAGAAGATTTCAGGCCAACCATTCTAACAGCACTTTTTGAAATATTTCTATTATGAATTCATCTGTTAATTTTCTAGAATTACCTTGGTTGTTTGGATGATGGTTTTGATAAGGATTTTGATTATGATTGAATCCCAGTGGTGGATTCATGCACGAATTATTTTTCCCCAAAAAATTAGGGTGACTGTGCCAATTAGGATGGTGGTTTTTGGGTCCATTGATCACAATGTCCTAGATTTGAAGAAAGCCCACAGTTCAATGGTATACACATGAACGTATCTAATATATGCTCAAAGTTCATTGTATGCAGGTTGTATTTTGTTGCACTGATTTGATAGGTTGTTAGGGTTATAATGACAGTTGTACTCTAAGACAGGTTGCTGAACAAGAAAAAAATAGGCTAAGCCCAGAAGCATTGAGTGAACTCCCTTCACTCAATGCTAGAAGGGTAAAAGCGTTGACAGAATACCATGCAGTTAAAGCCGTATTGTTGCTAACTAGAAATCTGTCTAAGGATAGAAGCGTTGAGTGAAGACAGTTCACTCAACGCCTACTCAACAGGATTTCTGATTAAGTATAGAAGCGTTGAGTGAAGACAGACCACTTAACGCCTCATCAAGAAGTCAAGCAAAGTCTGGAAGCGTTGAGTGTAGAAGCTGCACTCGATGCCTTAATGCATAAAATTCTATCAAGTCTAGAAGCGTTGAGTGATGAAGGATCACTTAATGCCTTAACAATTAGACTGCAAATGTCAAATACATTGAGTGTTGAAGTTTCACTCAATGCCTCAAGATGCATAATTTCTGCTAAGTACTTCTATGTTGAGTGACAAGGCCTCACTCAACGCCTATGTAGATTGTCTGGAAATTGCCAAGTCTACAAGCACTGAGTCACGTTGACATCATCAATAATTCAAATGTTGCGGGAATTGCACGCTAGATGACAAAAGACATTGTATGCCTTTAGTACAACAATAAATGCAAAAGATATGTTGTAGTTACCAATTCCGGCTGGTCCATACTACACATAGAGCCGTTGGACGACGAGTAATAAAAGGAACTTTCCGAGAAATCAAAAGCAGCTTTTTGGTCATCTTCTTCCTCTCGACTAAGCAGAAGATTTCCAGTATTCATTCTAACAGGAATTCTGGGAATTATAGACAGAGGTTGGTTGTTGAAGAAATAAAGAACCGAAGAATCATTTTGTCTTCAACAGCAAGATCAGAAATCTCGCTTTTTGAATTAAAAGGTGAAACAGAGCAAACTTAAGTTGTTGTTCATCTTCAAGGCCACTGTACTCAACACCTCTACATCAAAGGCTTGAAGAAGTAGTGTTCTGCAGTTATCTTCTCAGCACAAGAAAAAATTTCCTGAAGATCTACCTTCTTGTTGCTGTGAAGAAGTTGGGCTGAGTTTACTCAGTTTAGAAAGAAGGCTCAGAGAATCATTTCTCTGGATTCAGTCATAATGAACTACTTACTCATTCTGTAGGATCTTTATTGATCTGAGTTGTAAGCCTAACATATAAAGGCTGAGTGGTAGGATTCTATTGAGAATCTGAGGTATGGCATGTGTGCTTAAGGTAGGATCTGAGACAGATCTGAGGTAGGAGATTTATAATCTCTGAGTGTAGGGCTATCCTTCTAGCCTGAGTTATAGGGCTTCTTGTTAAGCCTGAGGTCAGTGATCTTGAGGATCACTGAGCTATAGGAGTATAGTTTACTCTGAGTGGGTAGGTTTGTGGCCTGAGGTAGGACTTGAAGGAAGTATGAGAGTCTTGAGGGATCTGTGTTGTAAGCTCCTTGAGCCAAGTTTGGAGAAGATTGTCTTGTCTAACACACTGTTAGAAAGGTGGGAGGGAAAGTGGATGTACCCATACCTTGGGGAACCACTATAAATACTAGTGTGCTGATCTTTATTCTTGAAAGCTAACACAATAATCTAACACGCAACACACCAAAATAAAAATTAGTCATAAAGACTTGAAAACCTATTCACCCCCTCTAGGTGTATAACTACTTCTAAAACAAAGACTTTCAAGTGGTATTAGAGGCAGGTTGTTCAAAAAGGACTTAATAGCCTGAACAAATCTCCAAGAGTAGCTAAAGATTAACTCTATGGGTTCAGATGAGAACCACAAGGAGTTAAGCTCTATGAAGCTTCCCATCTGTAGAAAAGAGAACTTTGGAATTAGGAAAGAAAAGGGTAAGGCTTTTCATGGAAGCCTCAAACCCTAGAATATTCATCATAGTACAGGAGGTCCCCTTCATTCCCATGAAGGTCTCTGTCTTAGATGCCAATTTATAGACTCCAAAGAAGTACACTTAAATGACTAAGGATGAAGTCATCTTGGCAACCATAGATAAAAGGGCTCAAAACATCATTGTTAGTGTAATAGATGACTCCACTTTCCAGAACCTTGTCCACTGCAAAATAGTAAAATAGATGTGGGAATATCTCATTGTTTATATGGAAGGGACAAAGGAGGCGAGGGATGACAGGAAATCACTCCTGAATCCGCAATATGAAGCCTTCAAGCAAGGGAAGAAAGATTCTATAGCTGAATGCTATGAGAAGTTCTTCATAATAGTGAATAGTCTGATCACATATGGCAGACAATTCACAAATTATGAGCTGAATGACAAGTTCTTGAGATCCCTAAATAAGGAATGAGATATCAAGATCTGTGCCATCGGAGAGGTTGGTAACTTGGCCAACACATAGCCTCAAAATCTGTTTGGGAAGCTTCTATCCCATGAGATGAAGTTGAACTCCAGGAATACAGAAGAAGATGTTGCTAGATCTCTCAACAAAGAGAAGACTATGGCCTTCAGAGCTGAAGCCACAAGGAGTAGGGAAAAGACTCCCTCTCCACCAAGGAGAGCTATAAAGTCTGAGAGTTCAGATCCCAGCACCTCTGGGAATGAACTGTCTGATGGAGAACTGACACTACTCTCAAAACAGTTCAAGAAGATGCTGAGCAGAAGGAGACAATAGAAGAACAAAGGCTCTTCAAGCTCCACCTCAAAGAAGCTTTATTCCAGCAAGGACAAATCCAGAAATGATCCCTCTGGGGAAAGGTATGATTATGGGCAGAACAAACATGTTAAGACTAATGATATTTACTACTGTTGCAACAGGAGTGGACATGTCATTACTGACTGTCCAGTTAAGAGGAAGGAGCACATGAAGTCAGAAGGCAAAAAGCATCACAAGGATAAAAAGGGTGAAAAGAGCTTCTTGGCCAAGAAGAAAGTCAGCCTATCAGATAGTGATTCTAAGTCTTCAGAATCAGATGAAGAGAAGGCCAATTTTGGTCTTATGTCCATTGAAGAAGAGGCTGATAATCCAGCTGCCACATCTAGTATAAGGGCCCCACTATCCTCTGTTGATAGTGACTTTGAAGAGGATGAGGAGTTCAGTCTCATGGCCATATCAGAAGACAATCAGCACAATTCTAGTCCTGATAAGGTACACCATATCCCTAGATCTCCCTATGTCTATGAGTCTGGCTCAGAATCTGAAGCATCCAATTCCTCCAGTGGGGATGATGGATCAGATTCTGAAGATGATGTCAATCAATTGATTGACAAGTATGGTGCAATTCTGGATGCTCTGAAGAAGATCAAAAGACTTGTTAAGAGAAAAGCTAAGGAGATTGTCTCTCTTCAGCAAGCTACTTCCCTGCAGTCTGAGTCAGCACCCTTGCTAGCACAGATGAGGAGGGAAGTTAGCCAACTGAAGACAATCTCAATTATCCAAATTGGGACCATCAACCAGAAGAATAAGATCATAATAGATCTTGAAGAGAAGCTCCTCAAGGAGAGGAAGATTATGGCTGAATTCTCTAAGCCCAAAATTGTGTTGCCACTGATTGACTCCTTCACCTCTCAAAAGGATAAGAGAGGTTTGGGGTTCAGTTGGAACTCTAGAGCTGCCCATTCCAAAGGGAAAGGTAAAGCTCCTATAGTACCTCAGACCACCTTTCACAAGGTAATCCTCCCCTCTAATAGGTATGACCAGGACAACATGTATAGTCACTAGAAGAATGAGAGCTCTTCTTGTAAGAATACAAGAGTATCTTACAATGGAAGGAGAAATGGCATAGGTTTGAGTGCACTGAAGTCTCCCCATAAGGAAATCTAAATAGACTATTATGGACCATTTGTATTTGATGCTCCAGCCCCCACACTCAAGGATAAGGCAGTGACCTATTATCAAGCTCCTCCAGCAAAAACCTTGACCAAGGGTAAGTCAGTCAGTAAGCCTCACTTGGTTGTCTCTAATGCCATAAATAACATATCAACTACAAAGAAGACGATTGTTGATGAAACTCAGAGTAAGCCAAGTACATCTACTAGCAGACTTACCTTCAGTCAAATTCTTGCTGAAAGAAACAAGAAGAAGGTTGCTGCTCTCTCCTCTGAACAGACATCTATTGATAGCTTGCACTCTTCAAAGGCTGTTCAGAAGAGGAGATACAACATTCATGAGTGTTGGTGCTATGGTAAAGTGGGTCACTTTGCCATAGATTGTTGGCACAACCCTAGTGTGCCAAGGGCAAGGGTGAGTCTTCCTGTTAGGGCTGCTGCAGATAGACATGTGCATTTTCAAGATAACATGAACTAAGTCCCAATCCTTTTTGGGTTCCTAAGGTAAACTAATATGTGTTTGTAGGGTAGTCCAAGTACCCATACAATGCCAATATGATACTTGGACAGTGGATATTCCAGGCATATGACTGGAACAAGGAGCCACCTTAAGGGTTATACTCTAGTGAGAAATGGACCTAAGGTTATCTTTGGAGGTTCAGACAGAGGAGTTACCAAGGGCATGGTATGAAATCTTGTCTAGCTTTCTCATTGAGAACAAATTCTCAAGGGGAAAGATAGACAAGACATTATTCCTTAGGGAAGTCAAGGATAAGATCATTCTAGTACAAATTTATGTAGATGACATAATTTTTGGGTCTACTGATGATGGCCTCTGTAAGAAATTTGCTAAAATTATGTAAAGGCAATTTGAGATAAGTAGTATGGGTGATCTCAAGTACTTCTTGGGCCTCCAAGTTAGACAGTCTGAGGATGGACTATCCATCTCTCAGTCTAAGTTTACCAAGGAGTTAATTAAAAAGTTTGGAATAGAGAGTGCCTCTATAATGAAAACTCCTATGGGGTCAAATGTGCTAATAGACAAGAATGAGACTGGGAAACCTGTTGATGAAACCTTATATAGAGGCATAATTAGCTCCCTCCTCTACCAAACTACAAGTAGGCCAGACATCATGTACGCTACATGTATTTGTGCTAGATATCAGGTTAGCCCTAAGGAGTCTTATTATTCTGCAGTAAAAACAATTCTGAGATATCTTAAGGGCATACCTGATCTTGGACTATGGTACCCTAGAAATAATGATTTTGAACTAATTGGGTATTCAGATGGAGAATTTGTAGGTTATAGAGAAGACAGGAAAAGCACATCAGGCTCTTGTCAATTTCTAGGAAGAAGACTTGTATCTTGGAGTAGCAAGAAGCAAACAAGTGTTGCCATCTCGACAACTGAATCAAAATATATCTCTGCTAGAAGTTGCTGTGCACAACTACTTTGGTTCTAACAGCAGCTCCATGACTATAATCTCAAGCCAAGTAGAACTCTAAGGTTATGTGATTCTTCTAGTGCAATCTCTATTGCTAGGAATCTTGTGTCTCATAGCAGGACTAAGCATATAAAGATTAAATATCATTTTATTAGAGAGCATGTGGAAAGAGAGGACATCAGTCTTGAGTTTGTCCCCACAGACAAACAAGTGACTGATATCTTCATTAAGCCACTAGATGAAGCCAAGTTCAACACCTTCAAATTTGAATTGGGTATGTTGAACTTAGTATAGCTTCAATGTCTCTTCATGTATATATGTTGTAGGCAGTATTGATCCTTGCAGGATATCAAAGAAGATATGGACTGTGTCCAAGCGTCAAATGTGCTAAATCTAAGTGTTCAAGCATCGAGTGCGCTAAGAAAACATCAGACATCGAGTGCACTGAGACAACATCAGACATAGAGTGCGCAGAGTCCAAGTGTCCATGCATCGAGTGCGCTGAGACAACTTCAGGCATCGAGAGCGTCGATTGCGTCGAGTCCACTCAACAAATTCTCCCAAGGACTTCTGTTTGCGGTTATCTTACGGGATTAATCATAGATGTTGATCTCCTCGTGATTATCATGATAGGTACGCGCCTTTCCATATTCTCATATAAGAGGTAAGTATAAATAGAAGTGTGTGTGCTTAGAATAAAATACACTATTCCTAGACCTTCTTGACCTTCTGCCTCCTTGCGATGAAAGCTCGAGAAAACTTCAGAAATTCAAAGGATTCATGGTGTCGAAAGGAATTGATTTCCTGTTCGAAGGATCAGAATTGGTGTGAAACGGATTTAAGGACGCTCTAGTGGAAGTTCAACTGGTTATATACTTATTGCAGGTCACTGATCTAGATTTCTTCCTATCGGAGCCAAGCTCGATATGGAAGAGAGAAGTGCTTGAACTCTATTCGAATGCCACTGTAGACTCATCCTCCAATAAAATCAAATCATCTATCAGTGGGCATAAGATCAAAATCACTCAAAAAAGATTGAGCAAAGCATTGAATCTGCCCAAAGTCAAGTCGTTTGATGAAGAAGAAGAATTATATTAGGATGATGTGAAATCTTCCCTCAAGTGGTGTAGACTTTCAAAGAATACCACTGGATCAGTTTTAAGGAAGGAAATGAACCTAAAAGGAAAGTTTCTGGCTGATGTCGTTGGGAAAGCTTTGATCTGCAAGACAGGTTGCCATGATAAGATCTCAAGAGAGATGTTTGAGCTCATGATAAGAATAATTCTATCCAAGAAAATAGACTGGGGGAAGGTGCTGTTTGGTAGAATAGTGGAATGTGTCTCAGAACATAACTTGGGAAGGATTTTGTCTCTGTACTTGCACAGTTCTGTTCTAGGGATCCTCAACATGTGGCTAGGAACAAAGATCCATCACATGAGGAGGATGGACTCAAAGATGTTTGATAGGTGGGACAGAGTGTTGTTGCTACCTCAACAGATAAGTGAGAAGATGAAAAAGAAAGCTGTAATTATCTCAGAGGAAAGTACAAGAAGAAGTTCTTTTGAGAGCAGTGAGGAAGGGCCACATGATCCTCTATTGTTTGACTCTACTGAGGAAACAAGAAGATATATGAGTGCTCAGGTTTCATTATCCTCAGAACCTGCAGCAAGGATTCAACTTACTGGGTCTTAGTCTGAGGAAACTCCAGCAGAGACAGTTGAAAGACTGATTGGAGATATAGTAGAAAAGATCTGTGCAGACATTGAGGGGGAGACTACCCAGCTAGAAGCTCCTGTTGAGGGGGAGCAAGTTCAATCCATGCAAGACAAGCTTGACTCCTTCCTAGAGAATCTCCAGAATAGAATTTATCAGATTCTTGAAGTGCATCTATGCCAGGTATCTAATACTCCTGTTGAGGATAAGCAAGATACTGCAATAGTGGAAGAAGCTATTCAACACAAAACTGCAGAAGACCAGAATGTCCCTATGGATAGTGCTAAAGCTAAGGAGGAGATTCACTCCGAACTCCCTGCTCCAGATACAGTGTATAACATAGATTCCTCTTAATCTGACAAGTGTGCTGCTAATGCTCATTCCTTTAATTATATGAGGGCTGACTCAGAAGTGAGGGAAGATGGAATGGAGAAGTATGAGGATGTCTGTGATCAAGGTACATCTCATCAAGCTGATCAAATGTCTTAAACATTCCTGGCACAATTGAAAGGTATGTTGGATGACCATAAGAGACAACTTGAACATTTTGCTGATGATTAAATCAAAGAGCTGAGAAAAGATCTATCTACAAAGATAAAGTCCATCAGATTTGAAGTAAATCTTCTAAAGGCCAACACAGATTCTTTCTTCATGAGAGCTGCCCCAACAACTACCTACACTGAAAGAAAGCTTGAGGAAATCTAGAAGAAGTAGTTTGATATCATGGAAAATCAAAACATCACAACTAGCAACATGAAAATGGTCCATGAAATGCATAAAATCCTAATGAAAGATCATAAGACAACACTGGAGAGGAGATTGGATGCTTGCACTCAATACCTTGATGATCATCTGTTAGAGGTCAAAAATCATGTTACTACGGGAGTCAATTTTCTGGATGAAAGACTCTCTATGGCCAAGAACTCCCTGATTGCAATAGTTAGTGAAGAAGTTATAAAGGGGGAGAAGGAAATGATCAAAGACAACAATGAGAATGCTGTTTGGGTTACCAATATAATCAAAGATTCATTGGGGCTTGAGCAATATTCATATGATAACATTATTCCTGCTCCTAATCTAGATGGACTGTATGATGAACAGTATGGTGATCAGAGGGCATATCAATATGATGATCAGTGGGATAAACCATCTACTGCTGTTACTGACATTCCTACCTTCAGCCCCACTACTGATCAGATAGCAAGAGCCAAGGGAAAGTCTATTACTGAAGAAGCGGAAGAGATCATGCTCAGCAAAATGAGATACAAAGAAGAGATGGAGACTAGGACAGACTTTGAAAAATGGAGTCCTCAATCAATGACTATCATTCTGTCTGTCTAGGATCAAATCAAAGACCATAAGACTGATAGGGGAAAACTGTATAGCTCACTAGAATGAGCTAAGTTAGAAAGGAATGAAGAGGCCAGGAGGAAGTTTAGGAGAGACAAAAAGACAGGTGCAGTGCCACCAGATGCTCTTGAGCCCAACAAATACTTCCCAAAGCCTTACAGTTATTTTGAAAGACAAAAGCAAAAGAAGATTGAGGCTGATGAAAAGGCAGCAAAAAAACCCAGCAAGGGCATTGTGAATAGGGAACCTGAAACTTAAAATGTCTACGTATTCCTTGAATGGGCTTTAGGAATATGGATTTTGTCATAAAAACATTATCTACTTATGTTTATCTACTTAAATAGAAACCACAGTTTTGATTATGTGAAAATTATTACTCTTGTTTGCTGTGAATGTTTTTCTATTCATATGGTAGTGTATATCATTGACTAGGGTTCTGACTTCTTCAAATAGGGGATATTGTTGGGTCCATTGCTCACAATGTCCTATATTTAAAGAAGGCCCACAGGTCAATGGTATACATATGAACGTATCTAATATATGCTCAAAGTTCATTGTATGCTAGTTGTATTCTGTTGCACTAATTTGACAGGTTGTCAGGATCACAATGACAGTTGTACTCAAGACAGGCTGTTGAAAAAGCAAAAAATAGGCTTTGTCCAGAAGCGATGTGTGAACTCCCTTCACTCAATGCTAGAAGGGTAAAAGCATTGAGAGAACACCATGCAGTCAAAGCCATAGTGTTGCTGACTAGAAATTTGTCTAAGGATAGAAGCATTGAGTGAAGACAGTTCACTCAACGCCTACTCAACAGGATTTCTGATTAAGTATAGAAGCGTTGAGTAAAGACGGGCCACTCAACGCCTCATCAAGAAGTTGGGCAAAGTCTAGAAGCATTGAGTGAAGAAGCAGCACTCGGTGCCTTCATGTAGAAAAATTCTACCAAGTCTAGAAGCATTGAGTGATGAAGGATCACTCAATGCCTTAACAGTTAGACTACAAATGTCAAATGCGTTGAGTGTTGAAGTTTCACTCAACGCCTCAAGATGTAGAATTTCTGTTAAGTACTTCTACATTGAGTGGCAATGCCTCACTCAATGCCTATGCAGATTGTTTGGAAATTATATAGTATACAAGTGCTGAGTCATGCTGATGTCATCAATAATTCAAATATTACGAGAATTGCGTGCCCGATGACAAAAGGCTCTGTATGCCTTTAGTACAGCAATAAATGCAAAAGATATATTGCATTTACCAATTTCGGTTGGTCCATACTGCACACAGAGCCATTGGATGATGAGTAATAAAAAGAACTTTCTGAGAAATCAAAAGCAGCTTTTTGGTCATCTTCTTCCTTTCGACTAAGCAAAAGATTTACAGAACTCATTCTAACAGTAAGTCTGGGAATTACAGACAGAGGTTGGCTGTTGAAGAAATAAATAATTGAAGAATCATTTTGTCTTTAACATCAAGATCAGAAATCTTGCTTTCTGAATTAGAAGGTGAAATAGAGCAAACTTAAGTTACTGTTCATCTTCAAGGCCGCTGCACTCAACACCTCTACATCAAAGGCTTGAAGAAGTAGTGCTCTGTAGTTATCTTCTAAGTACAAGCCGAAACTTCCTGAAGATCTACCTTCTTATTGGTGTTAAGAAGTTGGGCTGAATTTACTCAGTTCAGAAAGAAGACTTAGAGAATCATTTCTCTGGAGTCAGTCATCATCAACTACTTACTCATTCTGTAGGATCTTTGATAACTTCTCAAATGAAGTTATCTAGTCCCTTATTTTCTACAATAATAGTTGTGATAATGAGAATAAATGGGTTTAATTAGTATAAATATTCATAAATTATTATTTATTTTATTCAGGCTTGATTTACCTATTTTATCTATGTTTTTCTCATTAGAAATGACGTGGAAATCGAACCGAAGAAACAAATGCTGGAATTATATTTTGGCTGTGCAGTTGTTACAGAAACCTGTTTTTAGTTGTTATAACAAGTCCTGGATGGATTTAAAATTAGAATTTCGAATTTTGCGCCAAAACCAAATATGGAAGGAGGCATCCATTGAGAAAGGGCTGCTCGTTTTTAAAGGAGGATTTTCATACCTAAAAGGAAAAAATTAGAGAGAGAGGGGAGAGACCTTAGAACCATCATCTTGGAGAAGAAGAAAGAGAAGAACGGCTAGGGTTTGGACGAAATTGGAGAGAAGAAGAAGCTTGGAATCAGATTTCAACCACCATTTCCTGCAGCTTTGGTTCTCTCTTAATCATGTCTAGTAAGGGTTATTTTGTTTTGTTCTCTTCTTCTTCTTCTTCTATGAACTAATTATATAAGTCTTGTATGTGAGAGTACCTTGTGATGTGGTGATGTTTTGCTATTAACTTTGCTTTTATGAATGTTTGAAATCTATTCTTCTTGAATCTATATTTATTTCATGGAATGTTTGGCGTTGTGTTCGTCTTCTGAATGATGTAACAAGATTCGAGAGAGGAGTTGCATTGTTTAGGGTTGAATCATCTATTTTGTACGGCGAGATTCGAGAGAGGAGTCGTACATATCCTTAACCAATTTTCCACTATCGTACCACGCCGCGAGATTCGAGAGAGGAGCGGTGGGAGTGCAATATAGAATGCGAGATAGTGTTGAAAAGAAAGAGATTTCATTCTTCACTAGCGGCCTTGATTGCATGTGTATGTTATTCTCAAGTCACTTAAGTTAGAGATAACTAAGGGATTTAGGATAAACGGGTTTTGGAGATCGAGAGATAAAGAAATCCATCTTCAATCGTCGTAGGATAGCAATTAAACATTCATGAGAGTTTGCCTTAAGACTCATCACCATATACAAGGGAAATCACATACGAGACTATTCCACCAATTTGGTAAAAGCCAATTTTAAGTATTCGCTTCAGTTTTAAGAGATTTCATAGTTAGTTTTTATTTCATTAACAAAAATTACTCTGTCTAAATTGCTTGAATTTAAAGAAAGGATAGCGCTAGTAGTTGCAAGCACTAGAGTCTTAACTTCCTCGAGGGAATGATCTTAACTCATCATTTTATTACTTGATTCAGCACGTACTCTTGCGTTATTTTATATATGCGTTTTGGCGTATCAAGTTTTGGCGCCATTGCCGGGGAAGGGACGGATTCAGTGTGTTATTTCTTGCAATATTAGCAAGATCTGAATATTTAGAGATCAAGTGTTTGTTCGTTCGTTTTCAATTTATAAATTTTGGTTCGGTGTATGTCCAGATATAGGCAAGTTGAATTATTGCCTTTAAACTCTGAAATCGAGTGATCTTGTAGACAGAACCGAAGAGACGTTAGAAGACGTAACATTATTCATCTTGCGATGGATAATAACGCGCATGATAATGCTAATCATAATGATGGTCATGTGGATCAAAATGGCCAACCTGCGGCCCCACGAATGACTTATCATGATTATAACACACCTCTACGAGGAGATTTGCATTTCAGCATTGCTTGTCCAGCAATTGCTGCTAATAACTTTAAGATGGATCCTCTAATTATGCAACAAGTGCAAAATAACAAGTTTGGAGGGTTTAATCATGAAGTCGCAAATTCTCATTTGAGAAACTTCTTAGCAATTTGCGATATATTTAAATTCAATGGAGCATCTGAAGATGCGATAATGTTAAGATTATTTCCATTCTCTTTAGAAGGGAGGGCGAAGGATTGGTTGGAGTCGTTGCCTAATGATTCGATTACGACATGGGAGCAGTTGGTAGAAAATTTTTTAAACAAATACTTCCCACCATCTAAGACTGCAAAACTAATTAGAGACATAACCACGTTTACACAAAATAGCGGGGAGACTCTCTACTACACTTGGGAGCGTTTTAAGGAGCTGTTAAGGAAATGTCCACATCATGGGTTAGCCCAACATCAACAAGTATCTACTTTTTATAATGGGCTACAGACGGCAACTGTGATCTTAGTTGACGGAGTGGCAGGGGGTTCTTTGATGAAGAAATATCCCAAGGATGCATATTCTATACTAGAAGATCTAACATCAAATAATTACCAATCGTATGAGAGACAAGGAAATAGCAACCCCGTTGGACTTCATCAAGTGGACCAATTCACATCCTTGGCCGCCCAAATGGCCGCACAATTTAGCTTGATTAACAAAAGATTAGATTCACTATCAAACACTACATCTAATGCCCCGCTTACGGTTGAACAATTAAATCAAATTACTAAAGAAGCAAAGTATGTGGGTGGGCCACAAAGGCAATTTCCATCGGGATTTGCAAATCATTACCACCCCGAGTGGCGTAATCATCCGAACTTCTCATGGAAGACTAATCAAGGGATGAATCAACCGGGGGACTTTAACCAAAATCCGAACCCACCTCCAAATATTGCTTCACATCAACAAGTAAATCCTAGGAGAATGACAGACGAAATCATCTTAGGATTGTTTCAGAAATAGGACTCTAAAATGTTAGGAATAGAATCTTCCCTAAGGTCTTTAGAGACAACGTTAGGCCAACTGACAAACTCACTAAGCCAAAGACCAATAGGATCTCTACCTTCCGACACCACACCTAACCCTATTCGAGATAACCATAATGACCATTGCAACGCTATAGCTTTAAGGAGTGGAGTAGAGATAGCAAGCGGTGACTGGTTGTTGGAAAGAGTAAGAGAGGAAGAGAAGAACGAGAGGGATGATAGGCCACCAAAATTAGAGAAGGAAAACTCTAGTGGAAGTAAGGAACCGGAGGAAAATCAAACTAATAATCCAAAAGTCAAAAAGAAGGACATCGTTTACCCTCTACCGCCCTTTCCGTCCAGGCTCGTTAAAAATAAGCTCGAAATGCAATTTCAAAAATTTATGGAAATGTTTAAGAAGTTGACTATAAACATCCCATTTGCGGAGGCACTTGAGCAAATGCCTAGCTATGTCAAGTTTATGAAGGACATTTTGTCTAAGAAGAGAAGATTTGCCGATAAGGAGATAGTGGCATTAACCGAAGAGTGCAGCGCGATTCTACAAAATAAGTTACCTAAAAAACTGAAGGATCCCGATAGTTTTACAATCCCATGTTCGATTGGAATGACATTTTCCGGAAGAGCGTTGTGCGACTTGGGAGCCAGCATCAACTTGATGCCGTTATCTATTTACACCAGGTTAGGCATCGGGGAGATTACACCATCATCTCTTACACTCCAATTGGCAGATAGATCTTTGGCATTCCATAAGGGAATAATGGAAGACGTACTAGTGAAGGTAGAAAATTTTATATTCCCAGCTGACTTTGCCGTGCTAAACATGGACGAAGATGAGGAGGTGCCTATTATTTTAGGACGACCTTTCCTAGCTACAGGGCGCACCCTCATCGATGTCCACAAAGGTGAATTAACAATGCGAGTCAACGACGAGGAAGTCACGTTTAATGTCCTTAAAGCGATGAAATTTCCTAATGATAACGAGGAGTGTTACGTAATAGAAGAAGTTTTTGTGCAACCAAGGTTGATACATGAGGGCGATGATTTTGAACAAGAGTTACTGAACATGCTGCCTAATGAAGAAGGAGAGGAAGACTTAGAAATGGAAGAAGTAGTCAACACATTAAACTCCTATGGCAGGTTACCAATCACTAGGAACTTTGACATTATAAATAGAACCAGCGAGCCTACATTGATGAAACCTTCCATTCTTGAACCACCAACCTTAGATTTAAAACCTCTACCCTTACATTTGAAATATGTATATCTTGGGAAAGATAACACCTTACCGGTAATCATTGATGCATCATTGGAGAGGGAGAATGAACTACAGCTGCTGGAAGTCTTGAGAGAGTTTAAGGGTGCCATCGGTTGGACTCTAGCTCATATCAAGGGAATCAGCCCGTCCATTTGTATGCATAAAATCTTATTGGAAGATGAGGAAAAAGGATCAATAGAGCATCAACGTCGGCTTAATCCGCCAATGAAGGAAGTGGTGATGAAAGAGATAATAAAGTGGCTCGACGCAGGCATCATTTACCCTATCTCAGATAGCAAGTGGGTGAGCCCAGTGCAATGTGTACCCAAGAAGGGTGGGATGACTATTGCTAAAAATGAGAATAATGAAATCATCCCTACAAGGGTTGTCACAGGGTGGAGAATATGTATGGACTATAGGCGATTGAACAAAATGACTAGGAAGGATCATTTTCCGCTTCCATTCATCGACTAAGTCCTAGATAGGTTGGCGTGTAGTGAGTACTTTTGTTTTCTAGATGGATATTCGGGGTACAATCAGATCATGGTTGCACCCGAAGATCAAGAAAAAATGACTTTTACATGTCTATTTGGAACTTTCGCATTCCGAAGAATGCCCTTCGGGTTATGCAATGCACCCGCGACCTTCCAACGATGTATTATCGCTCTCCTTGCTGAGTTAATGGAAGAGGGGGTTGAAATTTTCATGGATGATTTTTCTGTATCTGGTCAATCATTTAATGCATGTCTGAGAGTATTAAGCAAAGTTCTAAGAAGGTGTGTTGAAACCAATTTAGTTTTGAACTGGGAAAAGTGCTATTTCATGGTACGAGAAGGAATTGTCTTAGGCCACAAGGTGTGTAGTAAGGGGTTGGAAGTTGACCGAGCGAAGGTGGAGGTTATAGAAAAACTTGCGCCACCGATGAATGTCAAGGGCATTCGAAGCTTCTTAGGACATGCCGGTTTTAACCGACGGTTCATAAGAAACTTCTCAAAGATAACTAAGCCGTTATGTCAATTACTTGAAAAGGACACCGTCTTTGTGTTCGACGATAAGTGTTTAGAGGCTTTTGAAACATTGAAGAAAAGCTTAGTTTCTGCACCTATTGTTAGAGCACCGGATTGGACATCATCCTTCATTCTCATGTGCGACGCAAGCAATTATGCGGTAGGTGTCGTGCTAGGACAAATCCACGACAATATCTTTCATGTAATTTATTATGCAAGTAAAACCCTTATAAATGCGCAAATAAATTATACTACCACAGAAAAGGAACTCCTTGCTGTGGTTTTTGCATTTGAGAAGTTTCGATCATATTTAATACATTCTAAGGTTGTTGTCTATACGGACCACGCTGCGATACGATATCTAGTGGACAAAAAGGAGGCAAAACCTAGGCTTATCAGGTGGGTTCTGCTCCTCCAGGAGTTTGATTTTGAGATCAAGGATCGTAGGGGGGCAGAAAACCCGATAGCCGACCACTTATCGAGATTAGAGAATGGATGTGAGAAAGACGTACATCTTGAGATTAGAGAGAGTTTCCCGGATGAGAGTTTATTTGCGATCAAGGAAGAAAGCGTCCCCTGGTATGCTGATTTTGTTAACTATATAGTTAGCAAGGTTTTCTCACCAGATTTTAGCTCACAACAAAGGAAGCGATTCCTACATCAGGTGAAATATTACCTATGGGATGAGCCGTATCTATTTAAAATTTGCGCTGATCAAATTATTCGTAGATGTGTGCCCGAGGTGGAAGTTCATAGTATTCTAGAAAGGTGTCATGCATCACCCTATGGAGGACACTTCAAGGGAGACCGAACAGCTAGGAAGGTGTTAGAATCAGGATTCTATTGGCCGACCTTATTTAAGGATTCTCATCATTTTGTAAAACAGTGCGACCTTTGTCAACGTATTGGAAATCTCCAGCGGAGAGCGAGCATGCCCATGAATGGTATCCTTGAGGTAGAAGTCTTTGATGTCTGGGGAATTGATTTCATGGGCCCCTTCGTCAACTCTGATGGAAAGTTATACATTCTGCTAGCCGTAGACTATGTGTCAAAGTGGGTAGAGGTGATTGCCACACAGAGAAATGATGCCAAGGTGGTGCTAAAATTTCTGAAGGCTAACATCTTCACTAGATTTGGTACACCAAGGGCAATAATTAGTGATGGAGGGGCGCATTTTTGTAATCTACAATTTAAAACTCTATTAAGGAAATATGGTGTAACCCATAAAGTAGCCCTTGCCTACCATCCGCAAACCAATGGTTTAACCGAGGTATCAAATTGTGAAATTAAGACCATTCTAGAGAAAACAGTGAATACAACACGCAAAGATTGGTCCCAAAAGCTAAGTGATGCATTATGGGCTTATAGAACAGCATTCAAAACCCCGATAGGATTGACACCATACAAAATGATCTATGGAAAAGCGTGTCACCTACCGGTGGAGTTTGAACATAAGGCATATTGGGCGATAAAAAAATTAAACTTCGACTTCCAAGAGGCGGGCAATAAAAGGCTAATGCAATTGAATGAATTAGAAGAAATTCGGTCCAACGCATACAAGAGTGCCAAACTCTTTAAAGAGCGAACGAAAAAATGGCACGATGCGAGGTTAACAGTAAGAGAGTTCAAGACTGGGCAATTGGTATTGTTGTTTAACTCACGACTTAAATTATTCCCGGGAAAACTAAAATCAAGATGGTCAGGACCATTTATAGTGAAGAAGGTGCACCCATATGGGGTAATCACCATTGGTAACGAGAAAGATGGGTCTGAATTCAAGGTGAATGGTCAGAGGCTGAAGGAATATCATATTGATATGGATCGTCGAGAGTCGACGGTCATGAGGTTGCAATGAAGGGAGATGCAGAGGAACGTCCGACCAGGACGCTATAAACGAGGCGCTTGGTGGGAGGCAACCCATCGTATCATAATATATGTTTATATATAATAATAAATGAAAAAAAATCTTTGTTATTTTTGTTAGTATAAAATTGTTGGAGGGAGCAAGGCCATATGATCTTAGTTGGCTCCGCTCAATAAGTTTTAGGAAGGAAAATGCTGGAAGAGTGGAAAATCAGGACAAAAATCTGCAGAAATTTAAAGAAAAATCTCTTGCATAAAATAAACGGCAGTTGTTACAACGCTCTGAAACGTATGTATCGGGTTTTAAGTTTCTGTCTGGGAGCGGTTTAGCGACGGTTCGACTGAACCGGTTCACGTGCCGGTCTGAAATTTAAGAAAAATCGATTTTGCATAAAATAGAAGGCAGTTGTTATAACGCCCCGAAAACATACGTTACAGCTTTTGAGTTTCTGTCTCCTGGCCTTAGAATCGGCGCTGCGGCCGGTTTAGAGCCGGTCTGGCCGAACCGGGCGCGCAAATCATTATTACAGCAGTTCGGGTTTCTTTTAAGCCAAGTTAAATAATGATTTCGCATCATTATTTACATTAAAACCAGTTTATTATTCTTAAAACCTCTTAGCCCAACTAATTGAGTTTTCAAACGATATATAATAATTAGAAATTAGAAAAGGGCAGCTCATTTCCCCTCCCCCGAGCCGACACTTTAGGGCAACGAGAGGAGCGGCGAAATCGCTGCGTTTCGCGAACGGGAGGCGGCGGCGGCCGATCTTTGCCTCGGCGGTTTCGGGCCAGGCTGCGCCAACGCTGAAATTTCTAGAAGTGCTAGGGCAGCGGCTGATCCTTGCTTCGGCGGTGTCGAGCCCGGCGTGGCGTTGCGAGTTGAACGGGGGCCTATGCTGGGTGAGTTCTGAGAGAAGGGGCTCTAGAAATTTCTTGAAGGTAAACTCCTTAGCCCCTAGCATGGTAGAATCATTCCCCAAAGAAAAGTAATTTAGTTTTTCCGGTTTCGTGGCTAGGTCCAGTAGGTTGTGCTTTCTACGCCAGGCTGAAATTCCTCCCTCGTATGATCAGATTCCTGGGAGTGTGTTGTGGGCAGCGGGCACATGTGCACCATCTGAATCAAACTCATTCCTGAAGATTTTTTGAGGTATAACTCTTAACCTTGCACTCATGGAAAGGAGCACTTGGTGGAAAATTTATATATCTTTTTTCTTTCTCCTGTTCTGTGTATTGTGATTAGCTGGAATTATGTCATCTAAACGGAGATCTAGTAAGAAGAAGGGGAAGGAGGTTGTTAGAGAACAAACTGTAAAATTTTCGAGTGAGGCAGCAGAGTATTGGTTTCGCTCATTGAAAACACTCCCTTTCATCTTTGAAAGAGGATTTAAAATGGAGAAAAGGGCGTGGAGTGTAACTTATGCTGAGAGGATCAAGGCACTCCAGTGGGAGGCATTCTGCCATCCGAGGACTGAGGCTATTCTCCCCATGGTCTATGAATTTTATGCAAATGCTAAAAGCATAGAAGGAGAAGTAGTGACTGTTAGAGGGAAGGCGGTTGAGTTTTCTGCAGAGATGATTAGTGATATGTTCAATTTGGAGGATCATGGGTATGACGACTATGCTAAAATTCTTAATAAGGTATCTCTTCAGGAAATGACGGATACAGTGTGTTGCACACCGACACCAGAGTGGGCAAGTACAACACATAAAGTACTAAAGACATCTTGTCTAACTAGGGAAGCTAAGGCGTGGCTGCTATTTATTAATGCTAGTATCATGCCCACTCGGCACCCGAACACTATTACATTGGATAAGGTAGCGTTGATCTACGGTATTATAAAGGGACTGTACTTTGATTTAGGAAAGATTATTACATTGCAACTTTGGCAGAAAATTAGAGAGGAAAAACCTAGGCAGCTATGGTTTCCAACCCTCATAACTGAGTTGTGTCTGCAAGCTGGTGTGGAAAAGGATGAGGAGGACATGGTTACACCTGTAAAGCGACATATAACTGAAACGGTTGTCGAAGTCAATGTCAAGGTTGCTGCGGCAACATAGGGAAGGGGACGTAATTGGAGGATAGGGGGTGAAGCTCAGACTACACGGGCACCAAGAGTGAAACCAATTCGAATTGATATTCCAACGGTCGATCATGGAGCTGATACCGATCTATTGATGGAGCATATTGAGTACATCAAAGCTTATCAGCGATGTCAGCATCTTTTTGAGAAGGAGCAGTTTGATGATATCCGTGCCAACATCTGGAAAATCATGGAGAAAAGGAAGATTCCAGTGTCAGAGCCAAATTTCAGGATGTCCGGCCAATTTGATGACGAAGGCTACCTACTGACATCAGACCTGACGAGAGTTGATCCAGCAAAGGGTGCAGAGGAGGATTCAGGCGATGATGAGGACACAGAAGATGAGGAGGATGCGGAAGATGATGAGGACGTGGTAGACGATGCGGAGGAGTAGGAGTACCTCCTGCTCTCCTTTACTTTTGCATAGTTCTGATTACATTGTGTTGGGCTATATTTTGTTATACTTTGAAATGTGATATCTTTTGTTATCTTTTGCTATGCACCATATTTTGTTATGTATTGGTATGGACTATATTTTGGGGGTTGTATATTTTGTGGGGTAACACCTTGGAGGTTACATTTTGGGTACTTTACACCTGGTATGTTGCTAACATTTTTAGGATGCTACCTGTGCTGCACTAGCTATGTACTATGATGATCTATTCTGAGTTATGCATTTTGAATATCACAAGGCATGGATGTTAAATGTGCTCCTTGGAACTGTACTCTTTCCTGTTTAGTTGTTGTGTTGATAAACGTTGCTTTGATCATATCTTATGTCCTGATTTAAGTTGATATGACCATCTAAATAGAAAAGTACTATGATATGCAACATGTGTCTCGTTGCCTTGTCTTAATCTCATTATTTAATGCAATGTTTATAATTCTCGTACATGAACATATCTTCCGATTACACTTGCATTTTTAGTTTATCAATTGGACAGTTGATTGTGATAATTGTGTAGAAGGGGTTGTCTCCAGGTTTTGTACACACGTTAATCGTGCAGATCATTAGGACACGGGAAGTGAATCTCTATGCACGATGGTCCTACTACGAACATTTGGTCAAAGTATATTTGCGGGCACTCCTATTTCAGGGAAGTTGTTTAAAGTTCAATTATTTTCTTTTGTATGCCTCTATGCTCATTAGTAAAAACTGTTTCGAATTTTTCTTGTTAGAAATGTAGCTTTGCTAGGGACTAGCAAAGGACTTAAGTGTGGAGGTGGGAGTTATAGAACCTCTACCATTTGGATGAACTATACTTTATTTAACCATGGATCGAATGATCTCAATTCTTGTTTCATTTAATCAATAGACTATTCTAGATATATTCAATAATAATTAATTGGTATGGCTGAACAATCCAAAGAGTTCAATTAGTGAAATTGAGATTAGTAAGATTTTTTGTGATAGAGCTCAATTAAGCATTTTATTTTTATGCACCAAAATTTTTGATTACTTCCATGACAGTTTTTTTATATTGACCTCTACAAATAACGGGAGGGGCGAGCAAGAACTAAGTCAACGATGTACGTCAAGACATGAGCTTGGGTACTTATTCCATTTTGATCTTCACTAGAATTATTGAGCTTGAACTTTTTCATACTTATTATTTCATGCCTAAATTCTCTATATTTCTACTAGTTGTATCTTAGTAAACTAGCCATTTATGGATGTTTAATTTTTATAAGCAAATGATTGGATTTTATGGTGTCATGTGGCCTAAGTATATGCCCACATACTTGGAATGATCCCAACTATGATGATACGAAAAATATATATATAAAGAAATTTATGTCATAGTGATATGCGGCCTAGGTATATAAAAACATACTTGGAATGATCCCAACTATGAGTAAAGAAGAGAGGAACAAAAAAAAATGGTGGAACATCATAGTGATATGTGGCCTGGGTATGTGCGCATGTACTTGGAATGATCCCTACCATGAATTCATATATAATAAATAAAAGTATATGTTGATAAACGCCATAATATGGTGAATTACTAAGATTACTAACTAGAGAATGACATTCCACTATCAAAGTTTATCCATAATTCCTAATCAAGCCAAAGTCTATCCTATTTTCAATTACACTTCTAACTCATGTGGAGGCTAAATCGAAAGACTAGAATATTCTCTCCCTTTCCAATAATTGTGGAGGTTCAATGTGGAAATTGCATGAGAGTAAATCGTTTTTTTTAAAGAAAAGCACGCACCGCACTAAGATACTTATTTGAGCTTTATCTTCCATCTAACTAATGAATTTGTGAATTTTGAGCTCTTATTGATTTCTAAGCCTATCAGTTAAGTAAAATGAATTTCTTGAGTAAGCCTTGATTAAGTTATTTTACAAGAAGGATCATTCGAATTTTGAATCTTGATAGTATTTCTTCATCCAATCCATTGATATGATTTATCATTGCTAGGGACTAGCAAAAGTTCAAGTGTGGAGGTGTGATAACTTCTCAAATGAAGTTATCTAGTCCCTTATTTTCTACAATAATAGTTGTGATAATGAGAATAAATGGGTTAAATTAGTATAAATGTTCATAAATTATTATTTATTTTATTCAGGCTTGATTTACCTATTTTATCTATGTTTTTCTCATTAGAAATGACGTGGAAATCGAACCGGAGAAACAAATGCTGGAATTATATTTTGGCTGTGCAGTTGTTACAGAAACCTGTTTTCAGTTGTTATAACAAGTCTTGGACGGATTTAAAATTCGAATTTCGAATTTTGTGCCAAAACCAAATATGGAAGGAGGCATCCATTGGGAAAGGGCTGCTCGTTTTTAAAGGAGGATTTTCATACCTAAAAGGAAAAAATTAGAGAGAGAGGGGAGAGACCTTAGAACCATCATCTTGGAGAAGAAGAAAGAGAAGAATGGCTAGGGTTTGGACGAAATTGGAGAGAAGAAGAAGCTTGGAATCAGATTTCAACCACCATTTCCTGCAGCTTTGGTTCTCTCTTAATCATGTCTAGTAAGGGTTATTTTGTTTTGTTCTCTTCTTCTTCTTCTATGAACTAATTATATAAGTCTTGTATGTGAGAGTACCTTGTGATGTGGTGAAGTTTTGCTATTAACTATGCTTTTATGAATGTTTGAAATCTATTCTTCTTGAATCTATATTTATTTCATGGAATGTTTGACGTTGTGTTCTTCTTCTGAATGATATAACAAGATTCGAGAGAGGAGTTGCATTGTTTAGGGTTGAATCATCTATTTTGTACGGCGAGATTCGAGAGAGGAGTCGTACATATCCTTAACCAATTTTCCACTATCGTACCACGCCGCGAGATTCGAGAGAGGAGCGGTGGGAGTGCAATATAGAATGCGAGATAGTGTTGAAAAGAAAGAGATTTCATTCTTCACTAGTGGCCTTGATTGCGTGTGTATGTTATTCTCAAGTCACTTAAGTTAGAGATAACTAAAGGATTTAGGATAAACGGGTTTTGGAGATCGAAGATAAAGAAATCCATCTTCAATCGTCGCAGGATAGCAATTAAACATTCACGAGAGTTTGCCTTAAGACTCATCACCATATACAAGGGAAATCACATACGAGGCTATTCCTCCAATTTGGTAAAAGCCAATTTTAAGTATTCGCTTCAGTTTTAAGAGATTTCATAGTTAGTTTTTATTTCATTAACAAAAATTACTCTGTCTAAATTGCTTGAATTTAAAGAAAGGATAGCGCTAGTAGTTGCAAGCACTAGAGTCTTAACTTCCTCGAGGGAACGATCTTAACTCATCATTTTATTACTTGATTCAGCACGTACTCTTGCGTTATTTTATATATGCGTTTTGGCGTATCAAGTTTTGGCGCCGTTGCCGGGGAAGGGACGGATTCAATGTGTTATTTCTTGCAATATTAGCAAGATCTGAATATTTAGAGATCAAGTGTTTGTTCGTTCGTTTTCAATTTATAAATTTTGGTTCGGTGTATGTCCAGATATAGGCAAGTTGAATTATTGCCTTTAAACTCTGAAATCGAGTGATCTTGTAGACAAAACCGAAGAGACGTTAGAAGACGTAACATTATTCATCTTGCGATGGATAATAACGCGCATGATAATGTTAATCATAATGATGGTCATGTGGATCAAAATGGCCAACCTACGGCCCCACGAATGACTTGTCATGATTATAACACACCTCTACGAGGAGGTTTGCATTTCAGCATTGCTCGTCCAGCAATTGCTGCTAATAACTTTAAGATGGATCCTCTAATTATGCAACAAGTGCAAAATAACAAGTTTGGAGGGTTTAATCATGAAGATGCAAATTCTCATTTGAGAAACTTCCTAGCAATTTGCGATATATTTAAATTCAATGGAGCATCTGAAGATGAGATAATGTTAAGATTATTTCCATTCTCTTTAGAAGGGAGGGCGAAGGATTGGTTGGAGTCGTTGCCTAATTATTCGATTACGACATGGGAGCAGTTGGTAGAAATTTTTTTAAACAAATACTTCCCACCATCTAAGACTGCAAAACTGATTAGAGACATAACCACGTTTACACAAAATAGCGGGGAGACTCTCTACGACGCTTGAGAGCGTTTTAAGGAGCTATTAAGGAAATGTCCACATCATGGGTTAGCCCAACATCAACAAGTATCTACTTTTTATAATGGGCTACAGACGACAGCTATGATCTTAGTTGACGGAGCGGTAGGGGGTTCTTTGATGAAGAAATATCCCGAGGATGCATATTCTATACTAGAAGATCTAACATCAAATAATTACCAATCGTATGAGAGACAAGGAAATAGCAACCCCGTTGGACTTCATCAAGTGGACCAATTCACATCCTTGGCCACCCAAATGGCCGCACAATTTAGCTTGATTAACAAAAGATTAGATTCACTATCAAACACTACATCTAATGCCCCGCTTACGGTTGAACAATTAAATCAAATTACTGAAGAAGCAAAGTATGTGGGTGGGCCACAAAGGCAATTTCCACCGGGATTTGCAAATCATTACCACCCTGAGTGGCGTAATCATCCGAACTTCTCATGGAAGACTAATCAAGGGATGAATCAACCGGGGGACTTTAAGCAAAGTATGTGGGTAGGGCCTATGTTTTTGAGGTAGGATCTGAGACAGATCTAAGGTAGGAGATTTATAATCTCTACTTTTATGGCTATTCTTCTAGCCTGAGTTGTAGGGCTTCTTGTTAAGCCTAAAGTAGGTGATCTGGAGAATCATGAGCTGTAGGAGTATAGTTTACTCTGAGTGGGTAGGGCTGTGACCTGAGGTAGGACTTGAAGGAAGTTTGAGAGATCCTTAGGGATCTGTGTTATAAGCTCCTTGAGCCGAGTTTGGAGAAGATTGCCTTGTCTAACACACTGTTAGAAAGGTGAGAGGGAAAGTGGATGTACCCATACCTTGGGGAACTACTATAAATACTGGTGTGTTGATATTTGTTCTTGAAAGCTAACATAATAATCTAATACTCAGCACACCAAAATAAAAGGTAGTCATAAAGGCTTGAGAACCTATTCACCCCCTCCCTTTAGGTGTATAGATACTCTTGAAACAAAGACTTTCAGTACTGATTCGTAAAAGCATTTGAGTCTTGTCTTTATTGTCCACTAGTATAGTTCGCTTCTTTAGTGATTTGATTTAGTTTCTCTACCATGAGTGTTGCGTTAGGTGTAGGTGTAGATAAAAAATCTAACCTTTTATTAATCATATTAAAGTGTGATGCCATTTGAGCAGTTAAAGATGTGATTTGACCTACTTGATGGAGCAAATTCAACAGAGTGAGTTTTTAAAAAGAGATTTTATTCTAATAAAACTAAATAATAATTACATAGAAATATATTTTTAATCATTTTGGATGAGTAATCTTACATTCCGATTTCCTATGTCTATTGTGATGACTATTTAGAATGTTGCCTTACGAAAATGTTCAATTAATTTATCTTGCAACAATTTTAATGTGGAAATTCGTATTTCTCAATATCAAAAATCTGTAAATTTTTTCATTCCTTAGTCATCTCTAACTTAGGCAGAGCGGAGAAATATCATAAAAAATGAAAATCAAAGTTGTTAGCAAGAAGATGGAATTTTTCTCTCACTACTAAGCTATATTGAATTTATGATATACTTATGCATCTCCTCTCTTGAATCTCGATGTGTAATGAAAATATAGAAACTTTTGGTGAAATATTCACACTTCTGGTCTCTCTAATCTCAAAACATGATAAGAAAATGTCCACCCAAATATTTACGCTTCTCCTCTCTCGACTCTTAAAATGCAATAAAAAGATGAAGAACCAAAGTTTCACGATCTAGTTCATACATCCAAAAAAGATAAATTAACAAATATACACAAAGCTAAAAAAAAATCTTCATCACAACACACATAGTACTCTCATCATACAAGACATTGAGAGATTAGTTCATACTCGTAGAGAAATATCACGTAAAATGAAAGATCTTACTAAACATGATGATTGAAGATCAAACGCTGTAAGAATTCTCCTCCGAATTTTTGCCCAAGAGCCGATCCTTCTCTAAGATGTATGTTCTAGCCACTGGCCTTTTTCTCTCCTCCTCCAGCTGATCCCCCTCTCTTCTCCCTTCCAAAATTGATCTAAAGATCATCCCTCAAGTTGAGATCTATTCTTCTTTTAATGAAAATTCTCCCTTTTCTTCAAATGGAAATCCATTTGATTCCTTTCCTTGTAATATTTCTCCTCTTAATATGGTGGTTTACCCCTGTTAAATGTCTGGCATAGCTAAACCAATGCCTCCCTTTTTGGATTTATAGTTGGCGCAAAGATTTGAATTTCAAATAAAAAATTCGGATTTTATTGCAACAACTCTACAATAACTTTCCAGGAAATTAATTTCCTTGGCTTCTCTTCTTCGCGCCGAATTTTTTCAGCATTTTCTATAATAAAAACATAGGAAAAATGATGATAAAATCTAACTTAGACCAAATAGCAATTTAATCTTATTTTATTTAAATATATATATATTTATTGATTATAATTGCCAAAAAATAGGGAATAATGAGTTTAAATAACTTCATTTTAAGAAGTTATCAGTAGAAACTACTAGGGGGAGCCCTCATAGGAGGAAGCTACACATAAGTTTAGGGTTGATTCCTATAATCTGTCATGTTTCAAATGTGATGCGGCATAAAGGTCCTTAAGGGTTTCGCCCTCGCTCTGACTGATCCCCGAAAGTTGAGAGGGGTCCAATATAATCCCCCAGTCTGTGATAAATTTGTCGACAAAGAGTTGAGATAAATTTACAAAGTTATCAATCCCTCCTAATTCGTTCTAATAGTAAATCCAAGTGCGAGCATGTCCCTTTAGTGTTGTAGGAAATGCTTGGCATGATAATTGATTGGGGGCATTATTGATTCCCATGATGGTGACGAAATGGTTGACGTGCTCCAACGGATCATCCATTCCATCGAACGCCTTGATGTTCGAGAGCTTGAATCCATACAGGATTAGGTGTGCCAGAACATATGGCGCTAATGGTGAGCGGTGGTGATGAGGGTGGCGGGCCAAAGCGGCCCGTTGTTCAACTTGCTTGCATTCGTCATTGATTGTGTTTTGGATTTCTTCACGAGTGAGCCTTTCAATAGCTTGTCGGAAGCCTGCTTATTCCGAGGGATGATGGTGATGATATACTTCCGGCTCTCTGGTTGGATGAGCGACCCAGTACTGGCCAATCGAAATAAGGAGTTCTTCTTCAAGTATGTGGTGCTCACGAGTAAAGTGTTTGGACGGAGGGAAATTTAGAGTTGACAGGGGCGAATTGCCTTGCTTGAGGGTAGGGTTATGAACTCTTGGCGCTCCTTTGTTCCTTTGGAGTGAGAGGCACTCTTCTATCTAGTGCATACATTCCTCCACTATTGCGACAAGTGCTCTCTCGGTCTCTTCTGTGAGGGGTATACTGGCGAGTGAGTGGGGAGGAGCTGGATTGGCGCGTACTTAGCGGACTGCTACTTGGGTTGTGCAAGTGTTTTTTCTTTCCATGGTCTCTATTCATGAGTAGAATTAGTGAGATTATGACAAAAGATAGGGCACAATGGCGACAAAGGATCCATATATCCGACCCCACTATAGTGGGATAAAGGCTTGAATGTTGTTATTGTTGTTGTTGGACTCTAGTCATGAGTATTACTGTGTAGATGATACTATCTTTCGAATCTTTAGAACTTCAGGGAACTATTTCCCACAGGCAGTGCCAGACTATTGTGAGTCACTCGAGGCTCCATATAGACCAATCTAGATTGCACTGTCTTAGCATGGGAGTGGTCGAGCGCGCAATCAGTCACAAAGAATTGAGATGGTTGGCAAGGCAAATTTTTTTAATATGGAAAAACCCAGAAAGGGGTGAAAAATCACGTGGTTGGGACTATGCCATGGTATTGTATAAGAATTTTAAGAGAAGGTGAGGGAGACAGGCCACTTCTCATTACAACCTGTAGGGAGAGAGATGTATTCAGAGGGTGACAGGACATCGCTCCCGAAGCTAAGTATTCTTTCTTTTCTACTGTGGGGAGCACCGCGATCTAGAAGATCGGTGGTCTTATGTTTGTGCTCACAGGCTTAAGTTTCACATTCTGCATGTGTTTGTATTTGTGTCTTGTATCTTGCTGTTCCGGATGGAGTTTGGAGTGGGGAGCTTATCATGGACTTGAGGGCGTTGAGCACTGGGCGGGATGCTTGATGCAGCGGGAAGCGCGCGCACGGAGCGGAATGTATGCATGGTCACTCAAAGATGGATGCATATATTTAAAGGTCAGAGGAGATCTCTAATGGTGCTCTCACACACGTAGTAAGAGAAGCAGAATGAGGAAAAGATAGTAATAAAGGAGAGACAATTGCTGCTCAATGAAGGAGGTGAAGCGGTATCGAGCAACCCTTCCTCTTCCTTTAGCTAAAATATTTTTATAATCCTCTTTCAAATATTGTGAGAATAATAAAGTCGAATATTTGACTAGTGGAGCTCACAGACAGAGTAGAACGACAATGGAGAAATAAGGGAACAAGCAAGGCAACCACGTTTTAGGAAAAAAGAAGAAGGGTATTTGTGTAGTGATTAAAAAAAGACCAAATCAAGAGTTTAGACTAATTAAAACATTAATTAAGACAAATTTATTTTAAAATTATTGCGGGTCGCCCGATTTTCCTCTAGTTCGGAGAATCAGACCGCCTTAGCTTCGAGTCGGACCAGGCACACAAACTATCAAGTGAAAATCAAGCAACAATGACAAGATGTTTCTTTAATATTGTAAACCCGGAAAATGTGAAAAACTATAGGGTCAGATCAGTGCCGGACAAAAATCCACTATTTTCCCTTTGTTTACAGGTATTTGAGTTCTTTGGAGGGTGACATGCCACCTCTCCATTGCATGATTCAAGCAGATAGAAAGGTGAAATAAGCTAAGTCCACGGAGCTTCCACAAAGTGTCTATGAGAGCATCCACGAGAGTGTTCCTTTACGCCTTCTCCCGGGATCGCTAAAACGTCTAAGTGAGCGTTGAGCATTGAGCAGACTAGAGAGAGAGAGTAGAGTGATTCCGAGCAAAAGAACAATCTAAGTCCCGCATTCTCTTTGGAAATCCTCAGAGCTCTCTCTAGTATGTGAAGTAGCATGTCTTCAAATGAAGGCATGAGGCCTTTTTATAACTTTTTGAAGGGACATGTTGGTAATTGCCCTCAGCTGAATATTGAGTTGATGAATTATGTCGCTCCGTTCCTATCACCTATTTCACAAATTTTCCTGAAATAATGAACATTCCCCCCGAGCCCCCGGGTAGGTTTTCTGGTGACGACAACAGCCAAAGGCGATTTGAGGCGGTAAAGGCAATGATAGTCGGAGGCTCGCACGCGATGCCCTTGTGCGATGAGAGCGGAGTCATTCATGTGCCATTTTCTTGTGTGATTGGTTTCATCTCCCCTTCCAGGGTGAAATTTTGACCATTTGAGCGAGTGCAGTTCGCTCGGCTGGGTTATTTTGCTTGAGTGTTTTAGACGAAGTCCTACCGGTTTGGCACAAGAATCTTTAGGGGGAACCCTATCAAATGCCCCCAATTTTTTATGGGTTGTATTGATGCGGAAAATGGCACCACCGGATAACGGTGTTCGAAATCTCACCGGAGGATGAGGAGAAGAGGAGGAGAAGAGACTGCCGAGCAGCTGATGCGAAAAATGTCTCCGCACGCTCGAGAGTGGAGCATGTTCGATCCAGGTTGCAGGGATAATGGGAGGTTGATGAGGAACTGTCGACCAACCAGTTACTTTAACGGTTAGGGATCTGTGGTAGAGGCTGAGAGAAGGGTGAAGGGGAGAAGAGAAGCCGCTTACAACGGCAACAACAGAGTTTGCCCGCCGCATCTTAAATGCCACTCCTGCGACGAGCTTTCCTTTGATTATGAATCAATATTACAACTTGAGTTGAGTCCCTTTATATGGATAAGCAAATAAAAGGTATAAGGGGTAAGCTGGTGGCTAGAAGAAAGAAGTTGCCAGAGGCCGCGCAGTTTGACCAAACAGGTCGACAGACCTCGAGGACTGCTGATCCCGCAACTCGCTACACTAGGCCAAGCGGACTGTGCGATTAGGCCGGGAAGACCGCTGGGTCGCTGGAGCGAACCGGGAACAGGGCCACAAGGGTTAGCCGCGGAGGCCGCACGGATTAAGGATCAGCCCGCGTATAGTGCTTGCAGACAGAAAGTTGTATCCGGAGGGTCTGCTGCACTAGTTGTTCCTCGACTGTCATCCTCTACAAATGAGAGGTATGGGGAGATATTTATATGCTCGGGGAGGAATCTTCTAGAATTGGGCTTGATGACGTCACCCCGATGATACGAGCGAGCTGTGATAGAGTCCGTGACATGCTGCGGACTGCTGGGAGATGTCAGTGCTGGGAAGCTGATGCTTCTGGCAGATAGAAGGAGCAGGTCGCCCTTGTTGGTGGAGTGAGTTCGCCACCTTTTGGCGGACTGAAATTGAGTCCGCTGGATGCTGTGCGGGTTGACGGAGAGATGTAGGAGGAGCAAGTTCACCTCACTTAGGTGGACTGAGACCGAGTCCACCACCTTCTACCGAATAGAAGGAGCAGGTCCCACCTACTAGGCGGGCCGAGGAGACAGGTCTCCCTCTCTTGGGTGACTTGGAAGCTGTACGCCTTTTGCTGGGCGACCTGAAGATAGGTCGCCTACTGTTTGGCGACCTGGAGGCAGGTCGCCTACTGCTGGGCGACCTGGAGGCAGGTCACCTACTGCTGGGCGACCTGGTGGCAGGTTGTCTATTGCTAGCCGACTAAGGTGGAGTCCGCCCCATGCTTAGGCGGTCCACTTCAAAGTGGTCAAGGTTGTTGCATACAGGGATGAGAGGCCGCCTTACGCAGGTGGACTGAATAAGAGTGTCTTGGCTAGTTCCTGCTTGCGGCGACCTGAAGGAGAGTCCGCAAACTGGTGGCTGGCTGGAGAGGAGACCGCTACCCATCCGGCTAACCGCGCGACCTAATGGTGCAGACTGGGAAGCAGTCCGCGCCATCACAGAGCTGACGACTACCGGGAAACTAGCCTAACCGCGAGGACAGAGAAGTCTATCCGCGCAGTTAGATGGAAAATAGGCCGCGAACCCTCTGGATGGGACGGAGCAGTCCGCGGCTTGCAAGCTATCCATCTTAGAGAGGATTATCGATTTCTGGGTTAACATAATCCCCGTACTTTTTTAAGTTTATAGGAAACTTCGAAAAAGTAGAGGTAACCACTGAAATTGCAATATGCCCTGAGTAGGAAAATAAAAGACAGAGGGAGAGATATAGAACCTGATGTCTCTCCTCAGAGAAGTCTGTAAACTTATTTTTCTCCTGCAAAGGAAGATATTGTAAGTGAAAAAAGGCACATCTTGTGTGTACCTGAGTTTTTCTTGCAAAGTGAAGAAGATTTATGAATGTATTCTACTGAGCTCTGCAAAACAAAGGTGAGAGGAGGTATAGAAGAACAGTAGCTTGTAAATACCTGGAGTAAGCTTGCAAGCAGCTGCTAATCTCTACAATTAAGAAGGGTAAGAAGCAAATATGAAAGAAAAATGATTTGCAAGTACTTGAGGGGAACTTGCAAGTATCTGTTAATCTCTGCAAAAAGAAGAGTAAGAGGCAGATATGAAAGAAAAAATGATTTGCAAGTACCTGAGGGGAACTTGCAAGCATCTGCTAATCTCTGAAAAAAGAAGAGTAAGAAGCAGATATGAAAGAAAAATGTTTTGCAAGTACCTGAGGGGAACTTACAATCATCTGCTAGTCTCTACAAAAAGAAGAGTAAGAAGCAGATATGAAAGAAAAATGATTTGCAAGTACCTAAGGGGAACTTGCAAGCATCTGCTAATCTCTGCAAAAAGAAGAGTAAGAAGCAGATATGAAAGAAAAATGATTTGCAAGTACCTGAGGGGAACTTGCAAGCCTCTGCTAATCTCTACAAAAAGAAGAGTAAGAAGCAGATATGAAAGAAAAATGATTTGCAAGTACCTTAGGGGAACTTGCAAGCATCTGCTAATCTCTGCAAAAAGAAGAGTAAGAAGGAGATATGAAAGAAAAATGATTTGCAAGTACCTGAGGGGAACTTGCAAGCATCTGTTAATCTCTGCAAAAAGAAGAGTAAGAAGCAGATATGAAAGAAAAATGATTTGCAAGTACCTGAGGGGAACTTGCAGATATTGGTTCGGTAAGGTAGATATAATTAGGCAGGAGGAAAATCCAATAAACCCAACTATCAACCGAGTAAAAGAATGATCTTAGTCAAGTAGAGATCAAGCCATAACCATAATATTCTTGCGCAGTCAGATATGATATCCATAATATGAAATCTGAATTAGCTAGCTGAAAAACACTTTGACTAGATGGCACGGTTTGTAGACAAAGAGAAATAGATTCTTTGATTGAATAATCGGTGCCAAGAATATTAATAAGCTTAGTGGATGTACTGCCAGCAGCTAGAGCTTTATGGAGGCCAAGTATATAAGCGAGCATAAGCAAGAAATATAATGCCATAAATCCTTCAGAGAGATTGAATTTAACCTGTTAACCTGAAAGAAAGGCAGTTTGAAAGAGATCTACACCTGAAGATGATCAATTAGGCCAGGTGTGCCAAAAGGTCTAAAGCATTGCTTGCCCTAAAGGATCATCAAAAGTGTAGACCACCAAGGGCGGATTAACCGCACTCCCTCTAAAGGGCACAAAAGAGAAAATGCAAAACTCCTAAGAAGGAATGATGGATACACTGCTCTCATACCTTAGGGCTACAAGCTACGCTGATCAGTTAGGCCAATTGCGCCAAGTGGTCTATAACATTGCTCGCCCTAAAGGATCAGTGATGTTGTGGGTCCCGGGAAGGCATAGCTTGAGAGTACCTCGGAGTGTTCGATCATTATAGTTGTGAGATGATCATAGATATAAGGCTACACTTGAACGTCATTACTTGTCAAGCAACAATCATCTTAGCTGTAATGTATCCCTAACAGAGCACGGTAGAGCTAACACATGTGACCTCCCTTAATGCACGCTTTGTGTTAGATACCGTCTAGGATATGAAGCCTTGAAGTTCGCCTGCACAGATTGGATGGCTCCCACTGCACATATGCGAACACTCCCCGCTATATGTGGTCATGGTGGTATTACGCAAGGGACCAATCTATGGGGGGATCAAACAAGACTTGGTGATATCTTGTCGGTTCAATGATCCCTTTGGTAAAGAGAAAATAAAGGAGGATGCACTCCAAAAAGGGAAATGTGTCAGTACGGGATCTCTGACATAAAAATTTATTGAAATGAATGAAAGAGAACTTAGAAAATGTTCAGAACATATGTAAGGAAAATGTTCAATATGGAGAACAAAACCGATCAGGCATAATCACAAAGAGCTTTTGGAACTTTGTCATGTCCATATTCACCTCAGAATAGATTTCCAAGGGCGCCTACGTCATTCACATCAATGGTCTCACCGTCAATGAAATTTAGATTTTTGTTGATTTAGCTCACTCCCTTTGACTCGAAAGGAATGTCTGCTAATTCTTTGCCTTTTGAAGTAGATGGATCAGAATGGTCATTCTTCTGGAATAAGTCACGAAATTTGCCCTGCCTCAGCATCTTCTCCACCAGTTGACGAAGCGCTCAGTAGTTTTCAGTTGGATGCCCTTTCTCTTTATGGAATTCACAATAGGGGTCCGAGTCCTTGAATCTTTGATCAGCGGGTTGGTACGGTCTCTTATAACCGGTCTTGCCTTTCATCAGTTGGATTACTTCCTGCATAACTTGGTCAAGTTCAAGTTCTGGCAAGTTGCCACTCTGCTGCTGGTAAGCTGAAGCTGCTAGCGGAGCTGGTGTCGGATAAGTGGGAGGAACTGACGATTGTGATCATTGACCTTGGAAGCGATCTTGGCCTGGGAAGAGGCGCTGATGACATCGAAAATTTCTTCCCTTCCTTGTTTGCGATTGAAAATCCTTCCCAGGAGACTTAGGAGGTTGCTCGTATGAAGAAGAAGGATTTTTCTCTGTCACAAGCCTAGAGATGTAGTTGGGATTACTCTTTTAACCTCGTATGTAGAAGTTGGCGAGACTGATCATCTCCTGATATGTCCTCAGCACCCGGATGTTAGCCTCGAATTTTATTGGTCCTCTTAAACCACTTATCAGAGCGACTCGGTACATCTCTGGATCAAAATTTTCAATGTCAATAATTTCTCTTTGAAAGCGATCGACAAAATGAGCCCAAGTCTCATTCTCTCACCACCTAATCTCAAATAGGGCTTCCGGCCCGCTCTTCCTCTTGGTAGAAGTAAAACACCGGAGTAGAAGCTCTCTTCACAGATCAGCAAAGGAAGCGACGGATTGAGGGCGCAGTCCATAGAGCAATTTTCTTGCTTGTCCATTAAAGGACGTTACGAAGAGCTTGCATATGGTAGCATCAGTAAGAGTCTTGAGGGAGACGGCTGACTCAAAAGCTTGTAAGTGTGCAACTGGGTCAGACTCCACAGTGTAAGTTGGTAATCGCGGCTTTCTGAAGTGAGCTGGAGTTAGTTCTTGTCGGATGTTATCTGTAAACGGCGATGGCTCTCCCTGTTCTACTAGAACATAAAGAAAAGGAAAAAATGGAGCATGAGCTGCAATTGAAAAATGAGCGAGAGGATAAAAAGGAAAAGCTGCTGCGGGAGGCGCAACTGCGGGAGCTGAAGGGTATGAATAACTTCCTTGAAAATTCAAAAATCTTGCTGGACTTCCTAGGGCAACTTCCCAGAAGAAGTTTTGACGAGCTATGAACTCGTCATTTTGAGATTGCAAAGGAGCGACGACCTGTCGTAGAGGATAGGTTGGTGGGTAATTAGGATGATAGACTGACGGATATGCCGGAGGATGAGTTTTCGGATTCTACAATGCTGGTGTTGGATTGACTGGACGAACTGGTGCTGCTGCGGATTGCACATCTAATCACTGCGTGATAGCAGCTAGAGTACAATTGATTGACTGGAATTGCTGGGAAGTTTCCTAACGCGATCGATTTAAGGCTTCCTAGAGAGGATCTTCACTAGGACTTGAAGGTGCAAGGTTCTCGGTAGGTTGATGGTCTAACATGGGTAACTATTGATTTTCACCGTCTGTTCAAAATCTAAAGGTCATGTGTTAACTATTGATGCGGAAAATGGTACCACCAGATAACGGTGTTCGAAATCTCACGGAAGGATGAGGAGAAGAGGAGGAGAAGAGACTGACGAGCAGCTGATGAGGAAAATGTCTCCGCACGCTCGAGAGTGGAGCATGTTCGATCCAGGTTGCGAGGATAATGAGAGGTTGATGAGGAACTATCGAGTAGCCGGTTACTTTAATGGTTAGGGATCTGCGATAGAGGTTGGGGGAAGGCTGAAGAGGAGAAGAGAGGTCGCTTGTAGTGGCAACAATAGAGTTCGCCCGTCGTGGCTTAAATGCCACTCCTACGACAAACTTTCCTTTGATTATGGATCAATATTACAGCTTGAGTTAAGTCCCTTTACATGGAAAAGCAAATAAAAGGTACAAGGGGGAAGCTAGCGGTTAGAAGAAAGAAGTTGTTAGAGGCCGTGTGATTTGACCAAACAGGTCGACAGACTGCACAGACTGCTGATCCTGCAGCTCGCTACACTAGGCCGAGCGGACTGCGCGATCAGGCCGGGAAGACCGCTGAGGTTGTTGAAGCCAACCGGGAACAAGGCCACAAGGGTTAGCTACTGAGCCCGCGCGGACTAGGGATCAGTCTGCGAACAGTGCTTGCGGACAAAAAGTTATATCCGCAGGGTCTGCTGCTCTGGTTGGTCCTCGATTGTCATCCTCTACAAATGAGAGGTATGGGGGGCTATTTATAGGCCCGGGGAGGAATCTTACAGAACTGGGCTTGATGACATCAACCCGATGATACAAGCGAGTTGTGATCGAGTTCGCTACATGCTGCGGACTGCTGGGAGAAGCTGGTGCTGAGAAGCTGATGCTTCTGGAAGATAGAAGGAGCAGGTCTCCCCTGCTGGTGTAGCAAGTTTGCCATCTTCTGGCGGACTGAAATTGAGTCCTCTGGATGCTGTGCGGGTTGACAGAGAGGTGGAGGGAGGAGCAAGTTCACCTCCCTTAGGTGGACTGAGACCGAGTCCGCCACCTTCTACTGAATAGAAGGAGCAGGTCGCACCTGCTAGGCGGGCTGAGGAGGCAGGTCTCCCTCTTCTGGGCGACCTGGAAGATGGAAGCTTTCTACTGGGCGACCTAGAGACAGGTCGCATACTGCTGGGTGACATGGAGGCAGGTCTCCTACTGCTGGGCGATCTGGAGGCAGGTTGCTTACTGATGGGAGACCTGGAGGTAGGTTGCCTATTGCTAGCGGACTGAGGTGGAGTCCACCCCATGCTTAGGCAGTCCACTTTAAAGCGGTCAAGGTTGTTGCAGACTGGGATGCGAGGCCGCCTTTCCCAGGCAGACTGAAGAAGAGTTCCTAGGACAGTTACTGCTTGCGGAGAACTGAAGGAGAGTCCGTGAACTGGTGGCGGGCTGGAGAGGAGACCGATACCCGCCCGACTAACCGCGTGACCTGATGGTGCGGACTAGGAAGCAGACTACGCCATTGCAGAGCTGGCGACTACCGGGCGGCTAGTCTAGCCGCGTGGACAGAGAAGTCTATCCGCACGGTTAGCTGGAAAATAGGTCACGAACCCTTCGGATGAGATGGAGCAGTCCACGGCTTGCAAGCTAGCCACCTTGGAGAGGATTGCTGATTTCTGGGTTAACCGGTCGTGGTTCACGAAGCAACATACCTGATTTTTTTTAACCTTAACCACTTCATCTCGGGGTCATGGACTTATAATCATTTCGGCACATGTACGTCACAAATTACTTTTGTTTGTGGCATAAAATGTCCCTATGGTTAGGCCTGATTGTTCATATTGATGACTCGACATTACTTGGTGTCATCCTTACGAGGTGAAGATATTGCAATTGATATCATGCAGGGTATCTTGGCAGCTACTAACTTACGCCTTGCTTTTGTCCATGCAGTGGTAGGCATGACTTAGCATTGTAATGTGTTTTGGCATTTTTAGTAGCCCTTATAGTGTTTTACGGAGATGACCTCCTATTTTGATCTTTATGCGTGGCGGTGGTCCGGAAGTATCTACGCTTCACGTTCCTTGTGCGTCGTGCGCTATCTTAGGCAATTATTATCAAGGATTAATGTCGAGGACTTGTTAATTGAGCGTGATAATGGGAGATATTGGCTTCCTTCCCTTGGTGGCATGGATGGTCACGGAGTTTATTTTTACCAAATAATGTAGAAATATTCGGGGTCTGTTCTGGAGAGGGTTCCAGAGGAGGATTTGTGTCTCTCTCCTATCTTGAGGAGTGGAAGGAATAAAGGTCTATTTATTTCAGGAGGTAGCGAAGAACTTTTGTTCATTCAACCCTCAGAAGGACTCAAAGTGTGTTATATTGGAGTTGGCAAAGAACCTTTGTTTGCCCGTGCTTCAGAATGAGTCGTGGTCCATTCTATTTGGAGAGGCAAAGGACCTTTGCTCATCCATGCTTCAGTAGGACTCAACATATGTTTCATTGGGGGTGGCGATGAAATTTTGTTCATTCGTGCGTCAGAAGGACTCGGGGTCCATTCTATTGGAGGTTGTAAAGAGCTTTTGTTAGTTTGAGCTTCAGAAGAACTTAAGGTACATTTCATTGGGGGTGGCGATGAACCTTTGTTTATTCAGGCCTCGTAAGGACTCGACGTCCGCTCCATAAGATGTGGCGAAGAACCATTGTTTATTTGTGCCTCGGAAGGACACGAGGTCCATTCCATTGAAGGTGATGAAGAACCTTTGTTCGTTTGCGCCTCGGAAAGACTCAGGGTCCGTTCCATTGGAGGTGGTGAATAAACTTTATTTTTTCACTCCTCGAAAGTACTTGAGGTCCCTTTCATTGAAGGCAGTGAAGAACCTTTATTTATTTGCGCCTTAGAAGGACTCAAGCTCCATTACATTGGAGGTGTCAAAGAACCTTTATTCTTTCGCCCCTCGGAAAGAATCAGGGTCCATTCCATTGGAGGTGGTGAAAAAACTTTGTTTTTCACCTTTTTGGAGGACTCTGGGTTTGTTCAGTTGGAGGTGGTGAATGAACTTTGTCCGTTCGTGCCTCAGGAGGACTCGGGGTCCAACTAGTTTGGAGGTGTAGAAGGACCTTTGTCCATATCTCCTTGGTAGTAGAAGGAAACATGGGATGTTCTCTTTGGAGGTGCAGAAGAACTTTCGTCAATCTTGCCTTGACTATAGAAGGATGCAAGGTCCATTTGTTTCCCTCAGCGGGAGGAAAGAAGGTTGCATTATTTCTCAAAAGGAAGATACATGTGCCCACATGTTCTCCTCGCAGCTTATTCTTGAGAAAGTGGGGAAAGTAGTAGATTATGCAACATGCGTTCTTTCCTATCCCCCCCGAGTCTAATTCAAGTTCCACATGTGCCTTCATTGTCCAGATCCTGGTTGAACTTCATAGCTAGGTGTGAAATGGAAGGGATTTTATCAAAGTGTGTCTGGAGCGACCGTCCGAAGATCACGTTGTATGCCAAGCTGGAGTCGACAACTATAAATTGAACATCCTGGGTGACCTGCTTCGGGGACTCCACTAGGGTAATAAGAAGGTTGATTTTTCCCCTTACATCAGAACTATGTTGTTGACAAAATCGTACAACAGTCCTATTGCCAGCTCCAGACGATCCCGAGGATATTTATATTGTGTAGTGTGAATGCAAACAAGACGTCCACCGAGCTCCAGTTGTCGATTAATAATTCTCTAAACCTAAATCAAGGGTTGTCAATTTCGATGCTAATGACGAGGGGATCCTGATGTATTGTGCACACTAACTTCAGGTCCTCATCCCCACAGCTGATGACGGTGTCTGATAGAGGCTTTGGGTCTCTGGATCCTTTTCCAGTTGAACGATGGAGATGTCTTGTGCGATGGTGAAGGGAGAGTCAGTGATGTTTTTGACCTCCTCGACCATTTTTCTGCTCCCTTATGCATCCTCGCATGCGAGGGGGCTGGGTGGGTTGTTCTCAGCCATGCTGGTGCATCAGAGATCAATTTGGTATATGGTTCTGTAAGAACCTCCCTAGATATCCCTGGTGGATGAGGTATTCTATCTCCTCTTTCTGTCAGGTGTAGTCCTTCGTACAGTGTCCATTCCCATGATGAAACTCGATGTACTGCATTTGGTCTCCCTGGTTTGGGGGTAATGGATTAGCCTGATGGAGCACACCGGACTCCTGGATGGCCATGAGAACCAGCATCCGAGCATTGTTCAGAGGGATGAATTCTTAGGTCGGCGAGAGCCCTAGTCCCTACGAGGGTTATTGCGGCAATCATCATTTCTACGGTGTGCTAAAGGTGCAAACTCAGGCTCCCTCTTCTATTTGGTGGTTCCTTCAAACTACTGCTGACGAGCCTCGATGGCCTAGTCAGCCGCGATCTGCGCCTAGACTCGATGAACAAGGTCTGTATAGTTTGGTACCATTTACAACATTATAGTGGAGTATAACCCACTTGGGCAAAGCCCTCCGAGGAAGATATTACAAAGGAGTTCAAGGCCGACTCTCAGGATTTGTCGTGCCTCAGAAGTGAAGATGCAAAAGACCTCCTTGAGTGTTTCCCCTCATTCTGGAGGATGCTGGAGAGGTATGTGGGGGTATTTTACGATCCGACCGCTCTTTATGAATTAATCCACGAAGAGGCGCTTGAGCTCCTCAAAGTTGTTGATCTCCCCTTATCATAGAGAATGAAACAATGTGTACACTTTCCCTTAAGTGTTACGGGAAACACTTGATATAACAATTGATCTGGTGCATTGAAGAGGATCATGATTATCTCAAAGTGAATGATGTGCTCTAGGGGGTTGTCTGTCCCATCGAAGGCCTCAAAGTGTAGTAGCCTGAATTTGTGGTGTACAACCCTTATTCATTAAGGGGGGACCCAGTGACGCCACATAGGTAGGTGTCAAATTAAACATCGAAGAGCATGTCAACAGTCAGCAACAAGCCAAAGAGGTATTTTTTGATTACGGGTGAGTATCATACTCGGCCAGGATGGAAATCAGCCTGAAGCACGAGCGAGCATCAAGTATCAAATCATCCAAGCTCCCAGTCAACAGAAGGTTTTTGCAATCATCAACAAAGCTCGCTTTTTGGCGACTTCCATAAGCATCTCACCAGGCATGAGCGAGGTACTTCGATGGTCTCCAGAAGATAGTCGTCAGGTTGCAAGCCATGATATCAAAAAATCCAAGAAGGAAAGCTTGTAGGGCTGTGTCGTCTTGCCTAAAGACCCCCCTCCTAGGTTTTTGTCTATAAATAGGACCCTAGGGGTACCAGAAATGACACCTTGAAAACCTTATAATCTTACCCCCTCCCTTTTCTTTCAAGACCAACTACTATCTAGGTGGTGCCCTCCTCGTACCTTGCACAACCATTTGTGGTTATGGAGGGGAAGTTTTCTCTAAACTTCCTGGTACGTGATGGGACCTCCCCGCTGTAGTGCCTAAGGTCCTTTAGTTCCTTCTTTCTCTTTCTTGCTTCATCTTCAGGGACGGGTGAGCTGAACCACTGGGCTAGTAGCCTCGGGCTGTACTTAGATCCGAATTTTGTAGAAAGAATTTTACCGACTTCAACACTTTGGTGTGGTGAGCATGGATCACAGTCGGAGGAGGAAAGTTTAGTAAGGAGGCAGAATAGAGAATGAAGGTGAGAAGGAAGGAATGGTAAGAAACTCGAAGTTCACGAGCGAGTATGTTACCCGGCCCGAGTTTAGCGGGCTCGAGCAACATCTCAAGCATAATGTGTGCTCGCTGCTGGCTCCTCGCACAAAGTTCATGACAATGTTGCCCCGTCGTGATACCCTATCGGAGGACGTCATGCCATCCAGGAAGCTGGGCAAGGATCATGTGGTGGATGAATAGGAGCAATCGACGCATTCAATGTACTACCCGCTAAGTAACCAAGAGATCAGGATAAAGGAGAACGAGTATTAGGGGTAGAGTCGAGATACTCATGCTGGCGAGTTTGGTGCTACTCTCTAACTCGTAAGTTACCACCACGGAGGGAGGAGCCCGTTTTAGTGAGAAGATGCTGTCGGCTCCAGTACCTGAAGGTTTTAGGGATCCCACCCTAAGCTACAACTCAAGAAGAGATGACCCAGTCATGTATTTTTAGTGGTTCGAAGACGTGGTGTCAATCGGTAGTATGATAGGTGCTTTCAAGTACAAGTTTTTTGCGATCAATTTCGAGGGGAAGGCTAGGGACTGGTTCCACCAATTGACGGCAAATTCGATCAACTACTTCGAGGACCTTTGCCGAGGGATGATGGTGAGGTTTGCCATGTCAAAGAAGAGGAAGAAGGAGGAGGTTTCCCTCTTCCATCTGACACAGGGAGAGCATAAGACTCTGAGCCATTATATTGACTGCTTCCAGGAGAAGGTCTTGGGTATCTAGGAGGTGGATAGTGCTACCATACAGTTAGCTCTGACTTTCAGCCTTAAGCAAGGGCCCTTCAATCTAGAAATCAACATGGATCCCCCAGAGTTATATGGGGAGGTGATCAAGAGAGCCCACAAGTTTGTGTAGGGGGAGTCATCCAACCCCTGCTTTCTAAATTTGCTTGACAGTGCAACCCGAGAGGAGAATGAGGAGAAGATACTAGATATGAGGCCCAAGGAGGGGCAGAAGAAGGGAGAAATGAAGAAGCGGGAGGAGAGAAGGGAAGAGCCAAGGAGGGGGGAGGAGTAATGGAGATAGGAGGAGAAGAGGACTGGAGTGGCTCTTGATAACCGAGCAGAGGGGCGGAGGTTCCAGAACCTCGTGAATCGGCCCCTGTGGAGTCCAGATGGGAGGAGGTATTCCCTGGAGAGGAAGGACCATCAGTACTGGCCAGGAGTGCGTCAAGGAGGTAGAGACCAGAGGGAATCCATGACGGTTGCCATGCAGGGCAACTATTTCTAGAGGATGAACCGGAGGATGAGGAACATGCCTGCAAAGGTCCCCCTTTATTGTGCGCTCCATCAAGTCAAGGGGCATGGAACCATGATGTGCCCAGAATTTCTAGAAGCTAGGAGGAGGGCTAGAGAAGGAACAAGAGAAGGAGAAGTCCAGAGGTAAGGGCAGGAGGACCCATAGAGGCACCGGTCCCCAATATTGAGGAGGAATGAGTACTGAGTTGACCAGGGGACTCATGGAGGAGTCGATCAAGGAGGAGGAAGGGGGTTCAGAGTGATACATGAAGGAGTTGGGGTGGAGGCCTCCTGCAAGGGGACTCTCCACACTATTTACCAAAGCGGTGTTACCTCAACCTCCCAGGCTCCTCAACAGCTAAAAGAGATCACCTTCTCGGTGGAGGACCTACTGGGGAATGATAACCCCTTCCATGATGCTCTCATCATCCAGGCTGTCATCGAGGACTTCACAGCCAAATGGGTACTCATGGACAACAGGAGCTCCGTGAATGTCATCTTCAAGAAGACGTTCAATGGGTTGGAGGTAGAGGCAGAGAGGGTAATCGCCTCAGATGGTTCTCTATTTGGCTTCTTCAGAGAGAGAAAGGAGTCGAAAGGAAGAGCGGACATGCATGTGACCTTGGGGGGAGGGGGAGGACGACAATCAGGTGCAGATTCATCATCATGGATTCGCCGAGCTGCTATAGTGCCATTTTTGGAAGGACATTGATAACCTTCTTCAAGGCGGTCCCATACTCCTACCATCAATGTCTAAAGTACTGCCAGGGTGAGGTCAAGGTGAGGAGCAGAAGTGATCCAAGAGTTTACTGTGAGTGCTATCTGAATGTAGTGAGCACCATCAGCTTGATGGAGAAAGCAGAGGATTTGGAGAAGGTCCTGGATAGAAGAGCCAAGTTGGAAGCTGCGAAAGAGGTGGAAGAGTTGGAAGTGATGACTGAGGGTAGGAGTCCTGGAATGCTGAAGATAGGATGTGATCTGAAGGATAAAGGCAAGGTGGAGCTTGTGGCGTGCTTGTAGGGGAACACAAACATCTTTATATGGAGCATTGAAGACATGCCCAGGGTTGATGCTGAGGTGTACTGCCATCACCTCCACCTCAACCCGGAGGCCAAGCCTATCAGGTAGAAGTAGAGGTCGGTGGCCATAAAGTTGGTCGATCCAATCAAAGAGGAGATAGAGAAAATGTTAAAGGTAGGTATTGTATCAGAGATCTAGTACTTAGACTGGGTCTCCAATGTGGTGATCGTAAAAAGGCTTCAGGAGGCTAGATGATATTTGTTGATTTTTTTTTTCTATTAAATAAAGCACGCCTGAAGGATTATTATCTCTTGCCTTGAATCGATGCAATAGTTGATTAAGCTATCAGTTTCGCTGCGATGAGTTTCCTTGATTCTTTTTAGGTTACCAACAGATCTGAATACATCCACTGGGATGTCATGACGTCTCCTTCATCACCTATAATGGCAGCTATAGTTACAAAATGACACCATTTGTGCTAAAGAATGCTTAAGCCACCTACTTGCGGTCGATGACCTCTTGGTCAAGAGCAAGAGCATTTAGGGACTCATCCAAGATCTGATAGATACCTTTACGATGCTGCAAATACAAGATGAGGCTCAATCCAGCAAGATACAGAGAGAAGTACTCCAAAGAACTTCATGGAAGTCCAGAGGTTGACTGGAAGGTTGGCGGGCTTTAGTTACTTTTTGGTCAAAGATAGAGAGAAGCACTCACCCTTCTTTAAGATTCTCTGAGGCCATTAGTAATTCAAATGCACAGAGGAGTGCGGAAAGACCTTTGAATAGCTCATGGGGCAACTGACAGTTCCCCTACTCCAAGGACCGAAGTAAGGAGAAGACCTGCTACTCTATTTAAGAGTGGGAGGCGGTGAGCTCAGTGCTAGTTTAGGAAGAAGGTAAGAGGCAACTCCATATCTACTACATGAGCAGGGTATTCTAAAAGGCAAAGTTGAGGTACCCTATTCAAGAGAAGTTGGCCTTTGCCTTAGTGAACTCAATACGGAACCTCAGACCCTGTTTTCAAGTGCACTCCATCTGCGTGATGATAGATAATCCTCTTCGAGGTATCTTGAGTAGGGTAGAACATTCAGGGCGATTAACAAAGTTGTTGGTGGAACTCAGTGAGTTCGATATTTCTTTCCACCATAGGGTCACGATCAAAGCACAAGCGGTGGCCGATTTCCTAGCGTACTTCTCAACAGAGGAATGTGAGGGCATATAGCTCTTCAGAGCCATTCCCTGGAAAATTTTCATGGACATAGCTTCGAGCAAAAGATCCTTGGGTGTGGGCATCATACTTGTGAGTCTTCAGGGAACTAGGATCGAGCAGGCGGTTAAGATCCTTTTTTCCAGTCACAAATAATCAGGCAGAGTACAAATCCATAGTGGTAGGCTTGCGCCTTGCCAAAGAGTTGGGAATCAAGGATGTTAAGTCCTTCACCAACTCAATGTTGGTTGTGTCACAAATTAGAGGGGAGTTCAAAATACATGACCCCATCCTACAAAGATTCTTGGTAAAGGTGAAGAGCTTGATAAGAGGCTTCCAATAATTGTTTATCGAGCATGTGCCCCGAGAGGAGAACTCGGCGGAGGATTGTTTGGCCAAATATGGTCCGAAAATCGGTGGAACAATCACGAAGTTATTTCGGCCATTTATCAAAGAAGGGGAGATGATGGAGATCGAGCATCAAACTTCCTAGATGGATCCATTCATCACTTTTCTCACAACATATCAACTCCCGGCAGATGATGGGGATACGAGAAAGTTTCATTATAAAGTAGCCTACTACCTACTGCATGAAGGGGATTTGTACCGCAAGATTATCTTAGGCCCCCTGGCCAAGTGTGTATTAGAAGTTGAGGTTCTACGAGTACTGTAGGAAATTCATTCTAGAGAGTGTGGGAGTTGCTTAGGGACTCACACTCTGGAGCAAAGGATTCTACGACATGGCTACTTATGGTCAACGATCTGAAAGATGCTAAAACCTTCTTCACGAAGTGTCCGAAGTGTCAGCGTTACACTTCTCTCCAGCTTCAGCCTGCCTAACAATTCCGTTCAATCATGGCCCCTTGGTCGTTTTCCATCTGGGGGATAGACTTGATTGGCCCTTTCCTTCAAGCCCGCGGGAATTAGAAGTTCATTCTTATAATGATTGACTACTTCTCGAAATGGATTGAGGCCAAAGCTCTAACCAAGACCACTTCCCAGGTTGTAAAGAACTTCATCTGTGGGGAGATCACATGTAGGTTCTGGATTCCCCTCGCCATCATGAATAACTAACCATAGTTTGCCATCCTGGAGCTCACCGACTTCTGCTAGCAGTTGGGGACGGATCTCAGATTCGCTTCAATACATCATCACTAGAGAAACTGGCAGGTGGAAGCCACAAACAAGCTCTTCATCAATCTTCTGAAGAAAAAGGTTGCAAACCTGAAGAGAAATTGGGCAGAGCATCTCCCTTCAGTTTTGTGGGCATTGAGAACCACCCCTAATTAGGCCACAGGGGAGACGCCCTTCAAGCTATCTCATGGGTCTGAGTCCGTCATCCCGATAGAGTTCGAGGTTAGAAGCCCCAGGGTGGTTGAGACAGAAGGAGGGGATGAAGAATGGCACCTCGAGAATGAGGAAGCCCAAAAGCTCTCCCTTGACTACATTGAAAAGCTTCAAGATCTTGCATCAACCAGACAAGAGGAGGTCAAGAGAAGAATGCCAAGAAAATTCGACAAACACGTACACATAAAGCAATTCCAGGTGGGTGACATTGTCATGAAAAAGGTGGATGCCGTAGGAAGAGCAGCTGCCGTTGGGAAGCTCAACCCGAACTGGGAGGGACCTTTCATCATTCAATAAGAGCTCGAGACAAGAGGTTACTGCTTGCAGAATCATGAAGGGGAACAACTTGGTAACACTTGGAGTGGCGACGGTATGAAAAGATTCCACCCTTGAAAAGGGATGAGTTTATATGTTTGTTTGTAATCATGTTTCCTTAAATATATATACATGACCCTGAAAGATAAGGATTCTTTACCTTCTTGTTAATAAATTGTTCATAGTATAAATAAGCATGCATCATCATCCTCTCTGTCAGGTTGGGGAATGAGCCATCAATTATAATCCCATGAACTCCCAGGATGGGTGATAGGACAATGTGTCAGGTAATGTAATGAGTCTTCCTAAGTCCAAGCCCCATGCACTGACGACTGAGATTAGCTCCCCCCTTACATGCTGGTCGTTAATCCCCTGACTTCATTTCTCATCTGGCTATCAAGATTATTGGGAAGAGTACAAAATCATCACCCTAGCTTGACGGCAAGGGAAAGGTCCTCCGCCTCTAATGGCATTATTAAGGCTACAAGGAGCTATAAGCTTGGTGCGGGATCTGAAAAAATTCTAAAATTGATAAGGGCTCATTGTCGCTCAGGTAGCAATCTATCCCAAGTCGGGTAAGCCAAGTTAGGATAGTGGCCTCGAGCGTGTGTGTCCCGTTGGACCTCCCAAGAGACTTTTTTGTTTATCTACATCTCAACCTTCGTTGCCAAGTGGTAAAACCAAAACTCGTAAAGGTGCGAGGGTAGTCCTCACGATCGAACCAAGGAGTGAACCGTCGAATTGAATCCCATCATCCTCAGAACGGATGATAGGATAATGTGTCGGGTAATGTAATGAGTCCTCCTAAGTCAAGGCCCCTGCACTGACGGCTGAGATCATCTCCCCCTTGCTGTTGGTCGTTTATCCCCAGATCGCACTTCTCATCTAACTATGGATGCTTTTAAGAAAGAATCCGGGGCCTATACCCTCTCAGCAAGAAGAAAATTGTTATTTCTTAAGAGTAAATATTTCATCATCAAACAAGCTGATACATTTAACTCTTTAACAATCTCTCAAGTAACATGGCGAGTGACCCCAGCACCAACAGAAGTCCTTGAGTTGTGGAGTTGTTGTAGTTCGAGTCTTTACATGATCTCCTCTCTTACATATCAACTACTTGCCCCCTCGAGTGAGTTGAAGTCCCAGAGTTGTGGATTTATCGTAGTCCGAGTCCCTGCATGAGCTCATCTCCTACATATCAACTCATTAACCCCTCAGGTGTATAAAAGTCCCCAAGATGTAGAGTTGTCATAGTCTGAATCCCTCTACGAGCTCCTCTCCTACATATCGACTACTCTCCCCCTCGAGTAAGTCGAAGTCCTCGAGTGTATTGTCGTCGTAGTCCGAGTCCCTGCATAAGCTTCCCTCATGCATATCAGCTACCGGTCCCCTTGAGAACATAATCATGAAGGGGTGAGCATGTGCAATACTTGCTCGAGAGATATATGCGAGATCATCATGGTGAGCTTGCGTCAATGCTTCTAAAAGCACATTAGTGAATATCCAAAATAGCGCGTAGTGCGGAAGCCTAACGAGCACACAAACTCTCTCGAGCCTAGAAGCCTAGCAAGCATTTATCACCGTCTGAGCTTAAGAGCCTAACGAGTTTTGTGTCGAGCGAGCATCCAAATATCGGGCATCGAACAAAGATATGAGCAAAAATGACCTTTTATTTCTATGGAATATGTCATTACAGCTTCATGCAAAAATGGCGAGATTCTCTGCCGATTACAAAAAAATGTACAGATGGTTAGATGACAGCGACTCCCCGATGGCTAGCTCCCATCCTTGCTATCCTTCTCATCCCCGACATTTGAATTGTCACCTCCTCCGAACTTGAGGTCTGTGCTGGCATAGGAGAGTCAACCTCCTCAACAAGAAGTTTTGGGATGATCTCCTCAAACATCAGATTTTCAAATCCTGACATCAGTCGATTCTCAAACTGAAGCGTGGAGAGGAGTGTGTAACCCATGGCCTTTGCGATGTCACACTTCATCTGGGGGAGGTCCTCTGGGACAATCCAAATATTCTTCTCGATACTAGAGGTGCTCGACTCTGGTTGGCTTCTTACCACCTCGCCCATCTCTAGCTCGACGACTCGAACTTGGGATGTCTCTAACGCTACTTGGATCTCCTCAATCCACTGCTTTAGTTCTGAGATTCACTAGGCAGTGACTAGATAGGACTCCTGCAAGGTATAAAATCACAATTTTCTTTAAGGAGCCGACTCGCGAGTGTGGCTGCGAACAAAAAGTTTTCTTTATCTAACAAAGATCACCTCGTAAGCCTTACACTCAGCGAATTTCACCTCTCACTCTTATATCTTAGCGTTCTTCACCCAAATCTCATTCTACGCACGCAGGAGCAAGTTGATCTGGTCGCTCTACATGTCGAACCGATGGTCTGACGCCTTAAGGTTCCTCACCAGCTAATGAGTAAGCTTGAGGGAGTGCAACATGAACCATGATGCCTTGTTGGTGGGGAAGGATGTGCTGGACTCGGGTATCATCGCGACATCCTTATGGTTTTATAATGTGAAGGCAATGTTATATGCATTGCCCTTATCGTCCCAATCCCTCTACCATGTAGGAAGTTAGTGCTAAGACGAACCTCGTGAGTTCCTTACTCCCAAGTCACTAAGGGATAACCAAAGCGGTCCACCCCTTCGATGTCGAAACTGTAGTTATGATGCGGGATTGGCTCATCGGCTTCTCGACCTCCTTATTCATGTAGGAAAACTCCTTCTTCTTTGGTCCCTTCGTTGATGTCTCGCCGCGCTCAGGATTCCTTGAAGGTTGGATAGTAGCGGGCTGCACTGGGGGTTCTCTGACCATCATTTCCTCATGGATCAACAACATTGATCCAATGAGCTTCGGTGATGACCCCGCTGTGTTAGATTGAGATTCCACACTTGGGGGTGGAGGAGGTACTTCCTTAGTGACCAGGAGAGGCTCCCATGGGATTGTGCAAGCAGCTGCAAGAGCCAAAAACGCATCAATGACGAGTTATTTCAGCTAGTTTGGGAGTGTTTTAGGTTCTCACCCATTTTATCTATCCCCGGGTAGATATAATGCAGAGTGGTGGTGTCACGCCGCTAATAGGCGGCATCAATTATTTGACTACTGAAGGTTGCCGGCAGATTTTTGGCCGACCCCGCTAGGGTGAGAGCGAGAAAGGTGTTGTCCGGCGGCTGTTGAGGGGTGATGAGAATGTCGCTTATAGGTCCACCGACGATCACGAACCGCTCGGTCCAGTGGTGCACCTTGTTAACCATACCAATGAAGGTACATATATGGCTGTAGAAGAAGAACACCCCATACTTGGTCGCTCCGATGGAGAAGATGTGTTTTAAGACCGATATGTCAAAGAAGATTTCCTTTGACATAAGAAAGGCGAGATACCCAACGATGATCGCCACATCGTTGAGGTTGATCTAGGTTGGCATCAACCCAAAATTCCAGAGGATCTTGCAAAACTCTTACAACAGGGGGAGACAGAGGCCGATCTCAAAATGACGAATCGGCAGTACGACCCAATCTGGGAATAAGATGTTGATATTCTCGGAAGAGCAGGGTACCCTCGCACGAAAGCCCTCTTTAGTTTGCGGGAAGAAGCGTTGCTTGAAATCTTCGAGATCTACGTTATCAGTGATTAGTTTTTTGAAGGCCACGTTGGCATACTCCTCAACATGGTTGACCTTGCAAGCATGAGCATCCTCGTCAGAAACCATCCTGACAGGCAAGTGATACTAACAAGAATGGAGTAAGCGAGCAAAGGGGGGTTCCGCAAAAATAACATCGTTTTGACCTCCCTCCCCTCCTATTTATGAACAAAAACAATGGGAAGGGGAGGGGCGACCGCGCCTACGCAATGACAGTTGGCATGCTGCAAACGTCTGTCGTTTGAGGAGTGTGGCCTAGCACAATTATTGCAATCTACATACTCACCGACATCACAAAAGAGGTTAATGCTATCCGAGACCATAACAATAAACCTAACCATACTCGCATACACTACAAGACGGAAGCACATCGCCACAGAATGCATTTTTAATGAGCTACAAAACTACAAAAGCGAAGAAACATTGCGCTTGCTCGTCGAAGCGAGTTAAACATCAATAATAGCCAATGTCAAGTGTTCATTATTATATAATTAAAATTTATAATCCCAAAGGCTATGGTATTTGGAGATTCCCGGGCCGGTATTCAGGATGGGCATGTCGTCTAGACCATCCTTGCTCGCACACGCGCCAGATGAACATGTTCGCCCACGCCAAGTGCTCCTCGCCCTGACGGATGTTGTCTTTGATCCTCTACAGGCTCCCTACCGATCCAATGCTCTCCCGAATCCCTCGTAGTTCATTGTGCAATAGATCTTGTTGATGCTCCACCATATTGAGGCACTGTTCCATATGATTGATCGCATAGAAGCGCAACTAGGTGAGGTTTAGGGTCTACTCGAACTCCTCCAACTTGGCAACACACATTTCCAGCTAACCGAGGCGTGGATGCAACACGCATATCAATAGTTGGTCGAATTTTATCTCCAGGTAAAGGTATGCTGAGGAAACCTTTTATTGGTACTCGGGGAGCAGAAGATCGACTGCATTGATCAGCGCTGCCCCAGGCATAGCGGGGTTGACCTGCAAAAGTACTTGCCTGCATCAATGCGAGCTAAACAATGACGAGAAAGACTCTTGTGCGAAGGAAGATCATTACCCATGTGTGGGATCTGCTACCTATACTTACGCCGGTAAGGAGAGCACTCTCGGGTAGGAGACTTGTGCTGGTAAGAAGGATGCTACTAACAAGGAGGGGTCTGTATAGGGGGGCACAGTCGGCGAGGAGAGTGACTCTGATAGTGTGGATCTCGTTTCCTAGAGAAATGACCCCCAAACTATCCCCTATGGAACTATAAGGTGTGTTGTTGCTATGTCTCAGGGGTGCAGGGAGGCGTCAATAGAAGGGTCAACGGGTGCCTTCCCTCAAAGGTCCTTGAGAGGTGCCAAGATGAGGTCGTATTGTGTGATGAGCCATGGGGCTCGAGATAGCAGACAGGGAGATCATCGAGATACTCTGGCTTGGATGGGCGATGCTCAGGCCACCAGGGTTCCCTGATGGTGTCTTTCCTTCAGTAGAGGTAACCGTTAGAAGAAGAGACCATGACTAGAGTCACGAGGATAATCCTCGCCCTCATTTTTCATACCTTGAGAGGTGGCCCACACATCGGTAGGGAAATTGTTATCGGGTTGTACAGACGAGGTGGCCAACACCTCGGTGGAGCAGTCAGCATCAGGTAGCATTAATGATTTGGCCAACACCTTGGTAGAGCAGCCTGTCTCATGTTGTGCGGGTGGGGTGGCAGCGGGATCACTTAGCAGCGGGCTAGGGCGAGTAGGCTCACCTGCCAAGATATTGGTATCCTAACCCAGACTTATTTGATTCATCACTTATTGGGTCATGGCCGGGATTGTGGAGTGATCGACAGGGTTAGGAAGACTCTCGTCAGAGGCGGAGGATCCCACCCCGCCAGGGGTGTTCTTCTTCTTCACCTTCTTCTTCTTCCGATGATTACCTTCCTCATAGTTTCCATCTCGATCACGCTTCTTCGAGGTTGGGGCTAGGGGCTGAGCACCTCCCCCAAGAGTAGAAGTTTCTGAGCGATTTCGTCAGCTGTGAACGGTATCTCGCGATGATTCAGAAGGGGTGCCCGGGGAATGGCTCACCCTCTCTATTTATAAAGATTGGGGGGCCTTTAGTCGTGCTCCGGGCAAGGGACTATCTCTCTAGTAGCCTTACCGAATATTGGGTTGGATATTTCTTTCCGAGCTCCAAGATTGCTCAAAAAGAGCGGAGAGTGTGTACAACCCTCATTAGTCAATGGGGGACCTAGTGATGCTATGTAGGAAGGAGTCAAAGTCAACATCAAAAAGTAGGTCAACAATCACCAACTGTACATGAGGTTTTGGCGAGCATCAGCAATGCTCGTCTAGTTGGCGACTTCCAACGACATCTCGCCAGGCACGGATGAGGTACTTTAATGGTTGGCAGGAGATAGTCGTTGGGACGTAAGCCATGAGATTAGCAAATCTAAGAAGGCAAGCTTGTAGGGTTGGGTCTTCTCTCCTGAAGACCCCCCCTCCCAAGTTTTTGTTTATAAATAGGACCCCAGGGGTACCAACAATGATACCTTGAAAAATTGCAATCTTACCCCCTCTCTTTTTCTCTTGAGACCAGCTACTCTCTAGGTGGTGCCTTCCTCGTACCTTGCTCAACCATTTGTAGTTGTGGAAGGGAAATTTTCTCCAAACTTCTGGATACGTGGTGATACCTCCCTTCTGCAGTTACTGGGGTCCTTTAGTTCCTTCTTTCTCTTTCTTGCTTTAATCTTCAGGGTTGGGTGAGTCAAACTGCTAGGCTAGTAGCCTCAGGCTGCACTTAGATCAGAATTTTGGAGAAGGGATTTTCCCGACTTTAATATGTGGGGTACAAGGTGTGCTAGAACCTGGGGAGAGAGCGACAACCCATAGAAAAACGAACGGCATGCATTCGTGGAGCGGTGCTTGCCCTAGGCATACTCTCCCTCAATCATATTCCTCACTTCCTAGCGGGTGAGTCGTACGTCATCTTGTCCGGCATCACCATCCATTGGGTGAGGGTTGTGCGGAGCATTTCCTTGTAGCTCTAGACGTCGTGCGACTTGCGTAGAGCTTGATATGTCAGACATTTTATTGGTGGGAAGGTTAGTATCTAGCGTCTACCTAACTCACCTAGAGGGGGGGGGGGTGAATATGTGATGTTTGTGTCTTTTCATGGATTAAAAAATTACTCAAAAATAAATAAGCACACAAACACAGAGATCTATAGTGGTTCCCTGTATTGGGTATGTCCACTGTCCCGCCTCACTTATCTACCACGAAGGGTTAGATTCGGCTACTTCACCTTTCTCAGATTATCAATAATCTTACAGCTCAGAGCAACGCTCCTACACCTCAGAGAACAAACTCTCCTACACCTTGATCCACAACCGGATCTACAACCTGATCCACACACTGATCTACAAACTCAATCCACAAATGGATCTACAAACTCAATCCTCAAACGGATCTGCTAACTCGGAGATAAATCTCCTACAATATTTAAAACAATATTACAACAACATGATTGCAAGTATTTGATCCGACGTTCTTTGAAAGGGTTGAACTAGAAACTCAGAGAACTCGGAAACTTGAAATATTTTGGATCTTGAATCTTAAACCTTCGATCTTCAAATAACTAGGAATGGAGTAGATTAGATCTTGAGAGAAGACACGATCCAGTTGAAGAAATCGTCGAAGAAGAAGATCGTTCGAAATCGGCGGCCGATCGGAAGAAAATCGCGAACAATGGCGTGCGTGCGGCCGACGAGTTCTGATTATAGGAGCTTTTTAAAATCAAATAGCAGTTAGGTTAAGATTAGTATTTTCGAAATCACCCTATCCTTTTTATAGAGAGATTCAAAATAAAGTCTATAAAAGATTTCCAAAAAGGAACCCTAGAAATTACTGTGCATGGCCAACGATTTCGAACCAGAGAAATTTCTGAAAAATCGGCCTAAGTCAAATTCGGCGGAATTCATCGAATATCGATTATGATACTCGCTAAATTTATGAGTGATATTCATCGAATTTGCCTTAGCCAGAATCTAGAGTGTCGATATATGGCTCGACACATTCGGCGAGTATCGCCTGGGATACTCGTCGAATTCGGCGAGTATCGCCAGTGATACTCTGCGAATTCGGCAGTATCGCCAGTGTTACTCGGCGAATTTTCCTTGGTCGAATACTATATTTCCATAGAATTTACCCTAAGTATATACGACGAATTTGACAGGTATCGGGAAGCATACATGATGAATTCGGTGAGTATCAAGGGGATACTCGATGAATTCAACGTGTATGACTAACAATACTTGCCGAATTTTACTTAGGTAAAATTCCTCTTCTCTGAGTCCTGGTCTTTGTCCTCCCTTGATCCTTCTCCTGTACTTGGGATAGAAGTACACCCCAATAGAGAGATTACATGTGAGTCAACACATTGGCCTATATAATGAAGGATTACAATGTATTGTCTTGTGTTTACTGACCCACTATAACCTGACATTGGTGTGTACTTAGCAAAGTGAACATGCAAGTACATAACTAAAAAGTAGCATTAAATAAAATCTCAATTCATCTTAGCTTGACTGGACCCTTCTTTAATTCAGGGTTATTTTGGATATAATACTCAACAATCTCCCCCTATTTGATGAAGCAAAAATCCTACAAGCTAAGGTGAATTGCACATACAAAAATAAGACATGAAAATATAGTAGAAATAAAACAACACGCATTCTAAGACAATTATAGAAATCATATATATATATATATATATATATATATATATATATATATATATATATATATATATATATATATATATATATATATATATATATCAGAATTGTTTATAGTTTAGGGAGGGCAACCACAACACTTGACACACAAGAAAATTTGACTTCCAGTTCTTCCTGTTCTGCATCTTTACTCGCTGCCTCTCAAAGTATTCTCTGGGCTTTGGATAGTATCTAGGAGGAGCTGGAGGCATTGGATCAGCACCGCAGTTGTTCCTCAAATGTATTATCCTCTTTACGCATGCCACCTTGTATTTGTTCCATTATTCTTGACTGTAGTGGAACTAATGCTTTTCTACTCCCAGCTCGACCAAGGAAAAGGTATCTAATATGATTCCCTTGGATGTTGGGCTCCATACCTCTTCCAATTCTCTATAAGGCTGCTCCCTGGATGGCTCTGGTCTAACCTGTTCTGGCCTGACTTCTGACGCACCTTCCCTATATCTTTTTCACTTGTGAACCGGGGGAGCAACGTCTTCCACCCTCTGAGCTTCTGGAATGATAGTTGCAGCAGCAACAAAATCTGGATCAAAATCCTGTGTTCCTGACCAGTACTGTGAGTAATCCTGGAGAGGATAAGCCTCATCATTCGCTGGTATAGGCTCAACAGGGACTTGAATACCTGTCAGCTGATTATAGATCCACTCGGTATTGTCATATATGTAGTCATTTATAGCCTTGAAGTGTTGTTCCATCGAAGTTCCCAACAAATTCACTTTAGCATCCACCTTAGCTGTACGGGCATCCTCCCCCTTTTTGGCTTCGATGGCGATGGCATTAGCATAATGTAGCATACTTGTATCCAAGTGAGTCATTGACCGGTTGTGAGCATCGATCATGGATAGAGCGTTGTGATCAATATTTTTCACAACATGAAGATTTTTCTTTAGAGCATTCAAAGTCAAGGCAATTGTTGTACCACCTTCTTGTACCCACTCATCAAGTCTCTTTTCCAGCTTGCCAATCTGAACATTTACCACTGTAAGTTCATTCAGCATATATTTCTCAGAATCTTTAACTCTTTTCACAACCTTCTACAATGAAGCCTCGAACTTAGCTTGTTGCTTTGCCAACATCACTTCAACTGCTTGCAGAATGGGGTCAATTGTATTAGAAGATGGAACATCAACAATCTGTGGTACTGAAACATTGTCTGGGATCTTAGAATCACTGGAGGACTCATCGATCAGAGAAAGATGAGCTTTATCAGCAAGACCAGAATCAACAACAGTTTGGATAGGAGAATTCTTCTCAGCATCTCCTTCCTCATCAGAAAGATCAATTACGCCTTTGGGAACAGTTGGCCTCTTGCCAAGTCTCTTCTCTAGGTTGCAGATGAACCAGTCAACCTTAGTGGAGACAGAGATCTGGGACTGAGTTGCCTCCCCCTCAGAAACTATAATGGGAGTCATATTTGAGAGAGGAACGAGTAGGTTGTCCATAGACATTGGCTCACCAGCAACAACAACACTTGCACTCTCAGTCTCAACAACATCAGTAGCAGCAACTTTGTCTGAATCAATAATATTCTCTTCAGCAGCAATCTCTATCTCATACTCAGCAATTGTCAAATCATCATCAGTAGCATCCTCAATATCAAATTCCTCAGCATCCTCTTCATGCTCAGAAGGAGCTGGATCCTCTTCCTCTGGAGTCACTTCTGCATCCTCAACTAGCAGAACCTCAGCCGCAGTAGTAGTACCAATAACATCAACCTCTACTAGGAGATCAACTAGCTCTAAGTCGAAAAGCACTGTATCTGGGGCAACTGAATCTGGAACCACTGGAACTGAATCTGATAGAGCAACTGTCTCCCCCTCAATTTCTGCACTCATGCTAGCAGGAATCTTACTGGGGGTGGAGTAGGAATCCTGTTATCAGATACTTATTCTTCCTCCTTCACTAGCAATGTTGGGGCTCCCCTTTGCTTCACTATCCTCCTATCCCACCTGAAGAAGATTGTGGAGTCTATCTTCTTGAGGTGATGGATAGGAACTCCTTTGGTCATATCAAACCTATCACCATCTAATTGATTCAGGTATAGGCTGATAATCCTCCCAAAGTTAGGAGTGCGGAGGTTGTCCTTGATCTTGAAAAATAGCAGTGCACCCTAATTTACCTTCTTCCTACAGATGATACCAACTAGAACTTTGAACATCTCTGAAGAGAGGTAATCATGAGAGCCTGTCTTGAAAATCAGCACCTTGCTGATGATGTCTGAGAGAAGCTTTCCTTCCTCATTCATCTCTTTGCGCTTGATGGCCTTGGTGCATCTAGGCAGTCCACAGAAAGACAGAGCTCTGGATAAATCAGCCTCATCAAGGTAATCATCTTGATTATAGACTGGCATCCTCAAGTACCTAGACAAAAGAGAGGCTTTCACTTTGAATTTTTGAATCTTGCTCTTAATCACCGTGTCTTCGTGTCTGAGCTTAACGTTCTAAAAGAACTCAAGAACTTCCTGGTCCAGAACTTTGCATGGGTGTTCTTGGACAAAAGACAGTCCTGCAGTTTACAACATAAGAATGATATTTATGAACTCATCAGAGGCATCAGCAAACCCAGTGCGGACAAGTTCTCCTCCTCCTAGTAAGCCACTCATGCTTCTAGGAGTCATGAAAAATCAAGGAAACTTGAATATGGACTTGACGAAATAGTTCTCTGTTAACTGAGCTCACTAAAATTCAAACCACTTCACTGCACTACACTGAACTCTCACTGCCCTGCACTTCTGTCGGCAACGGAGATTTGATCCAAGCTAGGTCACTGCACAGGAATTGGCAAATCACACACGTCAGAATCGGCGAATCAGAGAGATAGTGAAGTCGGGATTGGTGAATCGGCGACTAGTGAATTAGGGCAGTTCGTTTGAGTATGGACTTGGAGACTGGATGACACCGACGGTTTGTGGAGGAAGACGGAGATGTTGAATTACGGGCTGAAATACTAGGCTGAAATACGGGAGCCGAAGAGTCGGGAAAGTAAAATTCAGCGAATCGACAAATTTTCGACGAAATCCTGTGCAGCTGCCCCCACTATTTATATATATACACAATTTTTAAATTGTTATAGAAGGCGCGTACCTCAATATTTGTCGTCGATTCTTCGGATCCAATATGGAAATTTGAAATTTCGCCATCAGACCAAATCGGCGAGTGATAGCCAATATTCACCGAATTTGCCTTGTACAAAATTTTTGTCTTATTGAAGTAGATCCGGAGACAATTTCTGCTTGTTTGACCGTCTTCATGAGTCCTTGTTCAACATACCTAGCTCTGTTTTGAAAAACGAGAACTTGGTCTTGTCCAGCGGCTTTGTAAAAATGTCTGCAACCTGCTTGTTTGTCGGAACATAGTTGAGGGCTATGTCCTTGTTCTCCACATGCTCCCGGATGAAATGGTAGCGCACCTCGATGCGCTTGGTCTGACTGTGGGAAACTAGATTGTTTGTGATTGCAATTGCGCTGGGGGAGTCGCAATACATTGGAATCTATTTGAACTTCAAATTATAATCTTCGAGTTGATTCCTTATCCAAAGAAGCTGTGCGCAACAACTACCCGTAGATATACTCTGAATCAGTAGTAGAAGTTGCCACACAATTCTGCTTCTTACTGCTCCATGAAATGAGCTGTCTTCCGAGGAATTGGCACATCTCGGAAGTGCTTTTTTTGTCGTCTCTACTTCTTACAAAATTAGCATCTGAAAAGCCAATTAGCTCGACATCACTACTTCTTGGGTACCATAAGCCAAGATTAGGTGTGCCCTTAAGGTATCTTAGGATCCGCTTCGCAATGATGAAATGAGATTTCATAGAGTTCACCTGAAATCTAGCACAGACACATGTTGAGAACATTATATCTGGTCTACTCGCAGTGAGGTAGAGCAAGGATCTAATTATGCTTCTGTATTTAGTTTCATCAAAAGATTTCCCTTTCTCATCTTTGTCCAGAGTCATAGTTGAACCCATTGGAGTCCTCATAGAGGTTGCGTTCTCCATTCTAAATTTCTTAAGGAGCTCCTTGGTGAACTTTGTCTGAGAGATGAAAATTCCATCTTCAGATTGCTTCACCTGAAGTCCTAAGAAATACTTCAGCTCTCTCATACTGCTCATTTCAAACTTCTCTTGCATAAGTTTGGAAAACTTTTTGCAAAGGATATCTTCTATAGATCCAAATATGATGTCGTCGACATAGATTTACACTAGCAGAATCTTGCCTTTTACTTCACTATGAAATAATATCTTGTCTATCTTTCCTCTTGTGAACTTATTCTGAAGAAGAAAGCTAGACAACGTCTCATACCAAGCTCGGGGAGCTTGATTTATGCCGTATAACACTTTATTCAAAAAGTAAATGTAATCAGGGAAATTAGAATTGACAAAACCTAGGGGTTGCGCTACGTATATTTCCTCTTTCAGATTTCCATTGAGAAATGCTGACTCCACGTCCATTTGGTAGACAGTGAAGCCTTTGAGGGCAGCATACACAAGAAACAACCTTATTGCCTCGAGCCTGGCCACTAGAGCAAAGGTCTGGTCGAAGTCGATCCCCTTTTGTCTATATCCTTGTGCTACAAGTCTGACTTTGTTCTTGATAATTACTCCGTGTTCATCCAGCTTATTTCTGAATATCCACTTGGTGCCAATCACATTCTGTCCCTTGGGCCTGGGTACCAGCTCCTAGACTTTGCATCGTTCAAACTGATTGAGCTCCTCTTGCATTGCCAAAATCCAAGAAGCATCCTTATTTGCCTCTTCAAATTTCTTTGGCTTGCGACAAAAAATTGAGATGCAAAATCTCATTAGTTGTACCTCTTCTGGTTCTAACACCGTCACCTAGCTCTCCAATGATCTGATCAGTTGGGTGATCTCTTAGGTGTATGAACCCTAGATTCCTTACTCTTCCTTCAGCAGGACCCGCAACATCTGGTGCAGCCTCTGTAGGTTGGGGAAATACATCCTCAAGCGGTTCTTCATCAACCAAGCCTGGATCGATGATCTTGACTGATCTTGAAGCTTTATCCTTGACAGCTTCATCCAAGCTAAGTTCCTTGAACCTGGTACCTGCATCTACACCAATAACACTAGACGAGCTAGTATGGAGCATGCTAGTTTCATCAAATACAATGTTTATTGACTCTTCTACCACCAGATTTTGCTTGTTAAAAATCCTATATGCCTTACTATGGCTAGTATAGCCTATGAAAATACCATCAAAACATTTTTCACTAAATTTCGTACAGTAATACTTCCCATTATTAAGTACAAAGCACTTGTTGCCAAAGATCCTAAAGTAGAACAAAGTCGGTTTTCTACCCTTCAAAAGTTCATAGGGATTCATACGATGGCTTTTGTTGATTAGTGCTCGGTTTTGCACGTAGTACGCTGTGTTGACTGCTTCAGCCCAGAAGTACTCCGGAAGTGAAACATCGTTCAACATTGTTGTACATGCCTCAATTAGGGTTCTATTCCTTCTCTCTGCAACTCCATTTTGTTGTGGAGTGTGTGGGGAGGAAAACTCATGAAAGATACCTTGACTTCTACAGAATTCTTTCATGGAACCAGACTCAAATTCTGTTCTGTGATCACTTTTGATTTTGACCACTCAACAGTTCAATTCGTTCTGAATTTGCCGAACAAATTTCGTGAAAGCATCAAAGGTGTCTGACTTGTGTTTTAGAAAGAACACTTAAGTAAACCGCGAGTAGTCGTCAACCATTACTAACGTATAGACTTTACCTCCTAAATTATGAATTGGCATAGGACCGAATAAGTCCATATGAAGTAAATAAAGACTTCTTTCCGAATCTTTCTCATTAATACCCTTGAAAGTAGCCCTTGTCTGCTTACCCATTTGGCATGCGTGACACAGACTCTCTTTATGGCACTTGATGTTGGGGGCATCACGCACTAAGTTGTGAGAAAATAGCATATTTAAGGTTTTGAAATTAATATGTGCTAATCTCTTGTGTCATTGGTCACAAAGAGATGCACTATCTTTTGTAATAAAATATACTGGTGCAGAATTGTCTAAGCAAAGGAAATTTAAATAGAAAATATTTCTATTCCAAGTGCCTATTAAGACCATCTCCAAATTTGCATACGACTTTATCAAACACTTGTCCTTATAGAACTCAACGATATAGCCTTTGTCATATAGTTGACTTATACTTATAAGATTATGGTGTAATCCATCAACATAATCCATGTTTGTGAAAGAGACTATGCCGTTGGAAATCATACCATAACCTTTTGTAGTTCCCCTGTCTGAACCTCCAAAGATGACTTTTGGTCCATTTTTGACTGGAGTATAATCACGCAAAAGGCTTCTTGTCCCGGTCATATGCTGAGAGCATCCACTGTCCAAATACTAAATCGGAGTCCTATTGGCCTTTGGACATACCTGTAAAGATAGATCATTTTACCTTAGGAACCCAAACATATTTGGTTCCTTGGTTCCTAGTCAGCTGAACATCACTAGGAAAATTAACCTTGCGAGTAGTCGGTCTCACATAGCTAACTCGTGGGGCTACAAAATTGGCAGGGTTGTACCAACAATCTGCGCCAAAGTGACCAATCTTGCCACAACACCTACAGTCGAACTATTGTACCTTATTTTGTACTCTTGTTTTACCTTTTAGAGCTGAGGTCCAGCAGGGGCAACATTCTTTGAGGTGGAGGCCTCCTAGTTACAACATACACAGGAGCTCCCCATCTATTTAGCTGTAGGCACAACAGATTTGGCTTTTGGTGCCTTCTTATTGTTATGTCCATGTACATACGGACCATAACTCTTCATCTGAATTTCTTCGTAAGGTGATTTGAAGACGCTTTCATCGAAGTTCCGGGGATGGGTCCATCCTTGGTAGTGCGACTTAGGCTCTACATAAGTAGGTCTGGTATAATGACCATAGGATGACTCTATGTCAAACTTGTTCGTCGGGAAGATTACCTTCCTAAATGAGGGTTGAACCATGGGTGCCTTTCCCTTTTCCTTGGCGCTAGCCCTCCTGGCAGCCTTACCCTTTCTAGCTACATGGCCAAGACCACTACCCTTCTTCTGAGCTGAAAACTCATCAATGAGAGGGAGAATAGTCTTCAGCTGGGAGTAGCTCTCAACGGGTTTTCTCTCCACCGCGAGCTTTTCTTCCAGCTCATCAAGATATTTTTCTTTAAGATTTAATATCTCAGCGGAGCCCTTGAGTTCCTCTTTCAAGGAGTGGACTTCATCTCTGAGAGGAAGTAATTGTGCAATTTATTCCTTCAGTTCAGTTTCCACTGCCTTGAGGGAGGAGATTTCCTTTAATTGCTTTCGGACTAGGGGAGGCGATTTACTTTAACTGCTTTCGAACTACCTTATGGCATTTGTCGAAATCCTTTAGTAAGTACTCGAAGTCGTCCACTTCCTCGTCAGATTAAGCCATAAGTCCGGAGTAAGCTTCTTAATTTTCAGAGCTCGACTCACTCGAGTCACTGTCACTGAGAGTCATCGACTTTTTGGCGACGAAGCTCTTCTTTTCTTTCTTCTTCCCTTTAAAGGATCTCTTCTCGTCATTCCTGGAGCTATCCTTCTTCTTATATGGACACTTTGCAATCACATGCACTAACTTATTACAACAGTAGCAAACAATGTCAGAGGAATAATGTTTATTCGATTTCGATTTATACCTGTCCTCTTTATTATAGTTTTTATTTGAGCAATCTCCATAACGATGAGATCTTCTATAGTCAGAGGAGGAGGACTGATTCTTCATCTGTATCCTCTTGCTGAGCAACATCTTGAATTGCTTAGAGATAAGAGAAAATTCTCTATTCGATATCTCAGAGCCTAACGTGCTTGGCTCAGAGTCTTCTAGAGTATCAGGAGCATGTGTCCTTATGGGTGACACAACTTTAGACTTTCTTGACCCTTCAGCCATCAGAGCCACTGACTTTTCTCTACTAGAAGTTCTGTTGCTTTGATCCTCCTTCTTCCTGGTATTCATCTGGAGTTTGTAAGAGAGCAATTTGCCAAACAGGTTCTGAGGGTTGATTTCCGACAACTTCCCAAATTCCCTAATGGCAACAACTTTGGTGTCCCAGTCCTTAGTCAGGGATCTTAGAAATTTGCCATTGAGCTCGCCATGAGTGAATGTACGACCATAGTTCCTGAGGCCGTTGACGATCTTGAAAAATTTCTCAAAGCTGTCAGCAATAAAGTCACTTGATCCTTGCTTAAATGCTTCGTACTCTTGATTCAGTAAACATCTTCGATCATCTCGAACTTCCTCTGTCCCTTCTATCAGAACAACTAAGCAATCCCACATCTCCTTGGAAGACTTGCAGTGGAATAAATTTTGGAGCATTGAATCATCCACTGCACTTGCTATGATGTTCTTCATTTTCTTATCCAAGGAGACCAAAGCAATTTCATCCTTCATTAAATCCATCATTTTCTTAGGGATCATAATCGCCGAATTCAGAGCTGAAGCTTGAGTAGGGATATGTGGCCTTTTTTCCACTACCTGAAAGATTCTTGGATCAACAGCTTCCATGAAGAACCTGACTCTTTCTTTCCACATGGGAAATTTTTCTTTAGTGCATACAGGCAGCTTCATGGATGATATGTCCTTGCTTCTGTCCATGGTGAATATGCGGAATCTTTGAACACTAGATCAGGGATCTTATTCATTGTGTTAGCCTTATCGAACAAAACGCTCCTCTGATACCAATTGAAAGTATCTAGCGCCTACCTAACTCACCTAGAGGTGGGAATAAGTGATGTTTGTGTCTTTTCGCGGATTAAAAAATTACTAAAAAATAAATAAGCACACAAACACAGAGATCTATAGTGATCCCTATATTGGGTACGTCCATTGTCCCGCCTCGCCTATCTACCACGAAGGGTTAGATTCGGCTACTTCACTTTTCTTAGATTATCAACAATCTTACAACTCGGAGCAACACTCCTACACCTCGGAGAACAAACTCTCCTACACCTCGATCTACAATCAGATCTACAACTCGATCCACACATGGATCTACAAACTCAATCCACAAACGTATCTGCAAACTCGATCCTCAAACAGATCTACTAACTCGGAGATAAATCTCCTACAATATTTAAAACAATATTACAACCATAAACATGATTGCAAGTCTTTGATCCGACGTTCTTTGAAAGGGTTGAACTAGAAACTCGTAGAACTCGAAAACTTGAAATATTTTGGATCTTGAATCTTGAACCTTCGATCTTCAAATAACTAGGACTGGAGTAGATTAGATCTTGAGAAAAGACACGATCCAGTCGAAGAAGTCATCGAAGAAGAAGATCATTGGAAGTCGGCGGCCGATCAGAAGAAAATCGCGAATGATGGCGTGCGTGCGGCCGACGGGTTCTGATTATAGAAGCTTTTTAAAATTGAATAGAAATTATGTTAAGATTAGTATTTTCGAAATCACCCTATCATTTTTATAAAGAGATTCGAAATAACAGCTATAAAAGATTTCAAAAAACGAACCATAGAAATTACTGTGCATGGCCGATGGTTTCGAACCAGAGAAATTTCTGAAAAGTCGGCCTAAATCAAATTCGGCGGAATTCGTCGAATATCGATTATGATAATCGCTGAATTTATGAGTGATATTCGTCAAATTTTCCTTAGCCAGAAATCCAGAGTGGTCGACATATGGCTCGACACATTCGGAGAGTATCGCCTGGGATACTCGTCGAATTCGGAGAGCATCGCCAGTGATACTCGGCAAATTCGGCGAGTATCGCCAGTGATACTTGACGAATTTTCCTTGGTCAAATACTTGATTTCCAGAGAATTTACCCTAAGTATATACGACGAATTCGATGGGTATCGGGAAGCATACACGACGAATTCGGCGAGTATCAAGGGGATACTCGACGAATTTGATGTGTATGACTAACCATACTCGCTGAATTTTACTTAGGTAAAATTCCACTTCTCTGAGTCCTGGTCTTTGGCTGTAGATACAATACCCAACAAAGGTCCTCAAGGTAAGTTGTATCTTGAGGCAGCACGCAGTCTTGAGTAATTGATGGTCATGTCCCTTGTGCAACAGCTAGGTTGGAAGGATTGAAGACTCCCAGATCTCATAGAAGCGTGAGAACCTTTACTCGACACTCCTCCATCAGTCGAACTTGCTATTCTACCGAGTTTGTAGATTCGGCTGTAATGGTTCCTCCTAAAAGCGGAACATTACTTGCGGGAAAGTTGGCGGGGGTAGAATCAGCACGCTCCTATGGAGTCATGTCATTAGCAGTGCTCACAGTCCGCCTTGCCATTGCAATTAGTTGGGGGTGCTTGCGGGGAAATCATTGGTTTCAGAGAGTTGTTGCAAAGTTGGGAACACTTTCCCATAGATGGCGCCAAACTGTTGCGGGTCGCCCGGTTTTCCTTTGATCCGGAGAACCAGACCTCCATAGCTCCGAGTCAGACCGGGCATGCAAACTGTCAAGAATAAACCAAGTAGCAATGAAAAAAAGGCTTTTTAATGTGGAAAACCTGGAATGGGTGAAAAACCACGAGGTTGGATTGGTGTCTGGCCAAAATCCACTATTTTCCCTTTGTTTATAAGTCTTTGAGTTACTCGGAGGGTGACATTCTACCTCTTCATTATAATCTTCAAGTAGAGAGATAAGAGAAACAAGCTAAGTACATAGAGCTTCCATGAAATGTCCACGTGGGCAACTGTGAGTATTCCTTCGCTCCTTCTCCTAAACTCGCTGAAGTGTCCAAGTGAGCATTGAGCATTGAACAGAATAGATACGGATCAGAGAAAATTTCGACTGAAGGAACAATATAAGTCCCACATTCTTGTCGTAAAACCTCAGAACTCTCTTTAGTCTCTGGAGTTTCTTGTCTTCATATGAAGGTCTGTGGCTCTTTTATAGTTTTCTGAAGGGATGCTTGATAATTATGTGTGGTTGAATCTTGAGTTGACGAATGAAGTCGCTCTGTTCCAGTCACCCAAATCAACAATTTTCTTGAAATGATGAATGTTCCCACCAAGTTGTCCAAAAAGGTTACCCGGCGATGGCGGTGGCCGGAGGCGGACGCCTATACGCTCACATACGCCTGTGCGGGGAACACGATCATGGATGCCCATATGTGGCGTGTAAGACCCCCTTCCCCAACCGAAGCCGGGTCGGGTCCTATAGTAGACCAAAATGTTGTCTATGAACATGATCACAAACACATCCAAAAATGTCTCGAAGATACTGTTCATTAGGCTCCTGAATGCGGAAAGAGCATTCATGAGCCCAAAAGGCATCACCGTGAATTCGTGCAATCCGTAACGTGAGCTGAAAGCTATCTTCGGGATGTCCTCCTCCCAGATCTTCAACTGATAGTATCTCGATCTTAAGTCGAGCTTGGAGAACCAATAAGCTCCCTCCAGCTGGTCAAACAGCTCGTAGATCCTCAACAATGGATAAGTGTTCCGTACAGTCAATCAGTTGAGCTCTTGATAGTCGATGCAAAGCCAGAGTGATCCGTCCTTATTCCTGACAAACAGCATCAGAGATCCCCTTGGCGATGGGATCGACCTGATGAATCTTGAGTCTACTAGTTCCTACACCTATGCCCAGAACTCTGCTAGCTCCTTTGGTGTCATCCGGTAGGGTGCCCGGGAGACGGTATACCTTTTGCTCTCAAGTGCCAATGGACCCACTTTCCAAGCATAGAATGATCGCCTTATCAGGCTATGAAACAAACATCAGATCTGATAATCAAAGCAAAAGAAATTCATAAATCCATTATATATATATCAAAAGGCTGTAGCCATGGTTAGGAATCACATAGCTCCATCTTCTAAAATTATTATACGATGACACGTTAGTCAAAGACGAGTGGATTCACGCCTGCTCCCCCCCAAGATCCCTAAGCATTGGGGACGAGAGTGAGCCTCTATAAAACATCAATAGATGAAGCATAAAGAGTTAGCAAAAATATATATATATATATATTTAAACATAAAGTAAAACTAGGAGCATAAGTTGAAATGAGCATAATAATAAATAAGTGAAAAAGCAACATTATATATTAGTTATTCAAAACGAGCTCTACTGGCATACGCACATTAACACTAGTGTTCACAACCCATATCCACACCCTATATTGACATAATTTCACTGCTTCTCTTCCAGTAGGGTAGTGAACCCCACGTGGCTCACCGATGTAGCAGATCAATGACAATGGTCAGTCCTGCCACTTCTGGGTGTGGATGTACCACACTACCTAGGCCCCAACGTACAACCTGGTGCACTCCTAGATGTGAGTAACATCCGGAGATAATTGAACTTGTCCAGCTAGTGGAGGGACCCAGTAGGGCATATAGAACACAACCGAGCTCCTGGGGTACACTTCTCCATATTGCCTAGAGTTGTCAATCTTCTCATTCTTGTACGTACGGTCTACGAGTATGACCGACCCACTACTTTTTACTGCAAACAATTTATAAGTTGTTAATAAAGTAGATAACTGACATCTTTCGGGTCTATGGTGGCTTGCCCTACTTGACATGAAATTATTTGAGTAGGCAACTGTCCTATATATAGTATGATCATACTGCTCTACTTTATACAAGAGCGTAATGATCATGGGAGCTTATTTATTAGGATTAAACATAGAGGAATACTTTATATCCAAGTTACTCTTAACTAATGCTCGACTAAAATAAATTGCTTATCAGAGCAGGACTCGAGATAAAGATGCAAAAATTAAAGCAGTAGTAAATTACAATAGTTAAGTGTTGTAATGAAATCCTGCTGCAAATATTTTGCAGAAATTAAAATATTGAAATGAAATGTAGTAAATAAAATACTGAATTGAAATAAGAGCGGTACTAAAATGAAGTGCAGTAACTAAAATACTGAATAAGAAGAACAAAATAAGAAGTAATTCAGTTTTGTTGTTCCTTCTTGATTCAAGGAGGCAAGTTCAGTTCTTCTCTTTGTTCCAAGGAGGATTCTCCGTTCATAAGAGGCGGTTTCTCTTTCCAAGGAGGCAACTATATTCATAAGAGACTTCTCTGTTCTAAGGAGGCAACTCCATTCATAGGAGGCTTCTCGTTTCCAAGGAGTTAACTCCGTTTATAGTAGGCTTCTTCGTTCCAAGGAGGCTGGTTTTACAATTCCACGACGTGTTCTTCATATTTTACCGTATTAGGGTCCGCTGATTTATTTGAATTCAATAGTTACTTTAGTAGCACCTTTTTAGGGTGACTTTATGGGATTGTGTCGATCTATTAAAGCTTTGTTATAATTCAAAGTCTCTTTAATATAAACATCTGATTTGATTGTCGAGACTCCAAATCTCCATAAGAGGTTTAACACGAGATCTTTTGATCTCAATTGCTTGCATCAAGGCAAATGAAGTTCTTACAATATAACAAATATTATTTCTTCTGATTTGAACCTCTTTTATTCAATAAATACCAAAAAAAGACGCAAAATTTAAGAAACTTGTACCAGAGGTTGGATTTGCCCTAACATAATTCATTATTTTTATATCCAAAATTCCAAAAATTAACAAACTATGGCAGTGAGTTTAGAATGCAATTTACCATCTCCCCAAAAATGTTCATATCTTCTTGAGGTCTTACATAGTCTCTAGTAATTATTTAAGGAGGTTAAGATACTTAAATAAATCCCCAAAATTCAAGGAATGCCTCAAAAATTCTCAAACATTTCTAGGGCTTAAAAATATAAGATATTTTGATTGGATAATTCAACCTCTATTAATTTTCAAGCATCCTTTAAAATACCAAAAATACTATGAATGTTTGGAAAATTTTCAAACTTTATCTAGGAATGTATTTAGTAATTATAATTCAACCATAAAAGATTAAAAGATTTTGATTGGGAAATTGGCCTCTATTAATTTCCAAATATAAACCCAACACTTTAAATTGCTTGAAAAATTCCAGAGCTCAACCAAAAATTTCCAAAATTTTACTGAGCATGCATGGGCCCTTTGTTCATGACTAAGATTTTTCTCAGATTTTTAGAACTAACCTAGGGCCCTCTAATCAGAGAAATAAACAATATTTTAATTATTAAAAATAGCAAATGATATAAAAAATTCCAAAAAAATTATGAGTGTTAGTTATCATCCAGAGGAACATTTTTCATGTTCCCAACTTTCTCGTCAGAGGTCCCAATCAGCCACAGAAAAATCAAACCTCCCTTTACCTTATATAATTAAACATAACACGAAATTTGGCACTGATCAACGACTGAGATCGAGCCGTAGAATCTCGCGACAAATTCGACTTTGATTCAATGTGGGGCCCCTAATGATTTTTTGATGGTTTTAATATAATCTGAGTCATCCAATTTGAAAGTGTGAACAAGTTGGGAAATCCCCCTATGATTTACCTTAACAAATTATATTTTGAGTGATTTTTCATCATAGATTTATTACTCATGATGTATAGAGAAGGTAATATGATTTTAGAAGTCCTAGGTTATTAGTGGAGTAAAATATGTGAGAAGGGCACAATGAATCTTAAAGGAATGTCAAAAAAATCCAACATGCGTCAACTAGAAGTCGACGCAACTTCGACTTAATGTCAACGTTACTTCGATTAACAGTCAGAGCAACATAATAAGATTAGTCGACATTACTTCAAGGTTTATATCGACGCATACTTCGATATGTTGTCGACATAATGTCGATTACAGAGTAAAGTTGACAGTCAATCAGATTGAAGCTAGAGTTCGACGCAACTACTATATGAAATTGATGTTATGTAGATTAAATTTCTGAATGGGAATTTTTCATGGATTAATTTTGACTTTATTCAAGAAAAATTTAAATTGAATAACCGTTTCTTGGAGGCGTTGGAAGATGGTGTTAATAAGTAATGGTTCTCTTCCATATATATATATAAATATACAGAGACATATGAATCAATTAACATGGATCAAATACAACAATCAATTCACATAAGAACATTAAGTGATTTGGAAGTTTTGAATCGACGGAGAAGATTAGGAAGATGATCATTCATCTGCTATAATAAAAGTTCTTCCTAAAATGAGTCGATCTTCAAACTATTCCTGAATCTGAATAGAGAGTCGGTTCTTCTTCTTCTCTAGGGCTCATCAAGTGCTGTAATAGATTCAGTGGAGAATAAGAAATCATCTGGATTAAATGACTTATAATCCATGAAATTTTCTTTATCAAGGATTCATTGAAGTTTAAGGGATCAATTTGCTTAGTGCTATAAAATCCTCAAAAATTCTTGTTCAGAGAACTTATCAAGAAGATCATCTCTTCTACATATCTCTTACTAATTTCTGTTTATTTCTCTTTTTCTGTTTGAGAAAAGTATTTTGAGAATCCCTCTTCAAAGGATTTAGTTTAAGGTTCTGAGAGTCTCTTTGTGTAAAGACTCAGACTATATTGGTTCAAGATCTCCTTATCAAAAGATCTAGAGATTGGTTCTGAGAGTCTCCTTATCAAAATACACAGGCACAGTGATAGTGAATTCCTACCAATGGGGTAGAAGAGTGGATGTACCCAGATTTTGGGGAACCACTATATTTCTTGTGTTTTGTGATTATTCATTTTCTGTGAATGTTTATTTACTGTGATGCGATTATAATTGTTAAGCTTAAAATTCTGGTGAAAAATCTATGAATGCAAATTCAATGAAAAGTATAGTCAAGATAGAAATAATTTTTAATCTTTATTCACCCCCTCTAGAGAAAACTCTGAGGATTTTGTCAACTATTCTTCCTTTCAGAATAGTTTTATAAATCCTCTGAGAATTCTCTAGAGAGGGGGGTGAATAGAGATTTAAAAGTTTGAATTACAAGTTACTGATTTTAATCTTAGCTCGGATTTTGCATGCACAAGAAGTTAACCAAAAAAATATTATAGTAAGTAGAAGCATAACACACCAAAATAATCATAGAAAAACACAAAAAACACAAAAGCTATATTTATGTAACCTCATATTCTGAGAGTGGGGCCCTCCATTAGGATCAAGGCTGGGAGGGGTCGTGTAGATCCAGGAGAGATGAATGGGCAGGTGGATCCCTAACTAATGCATATTGAATGCTTAGAGAAGTCAAGGGGAGAATGGGGTATCTTTGCCTACACTCGCCCTGGGCCCGGGATAGGATGTGGGCGTGTGGGCGGCGTGGACTACACTCGCCCCTGTGCCAAGCTAAGAGGCGAGTGGTGAGCGGCGAGTGCCAGTCTCATTAAGCACGCGCCCTCTCTAGTGAGTAGTCGACTCGCCCAGAAGTTTTTCCCTAAGAAGATCTATTTTGGGCCTGCTAATAGCCCCTCCAAACAGTAGAGTTTCATTGTTAACAGACCAATTTGGACTGCATATAGTAAAACCAAAAGGCGGGATTCTCCTATTTACAGGCCAAACTTAGAAAATTATAAATAAACCTCATGGGCACCTTTGGGAGGGATCATTTTCTTTGGATTTTTCCTCCTTTGGTTAGTTTTGGTTGGCTTCCAGTGCCCTCCAAGGTACTCAACTCAGCATTAGTTTGGTATAGGAAGCTCTCTTCGAATTTTCGGGTGTGCGGTGGGACCTCCACGCTATAGCTCAGGTTGTTCTTTAGTCCCAAGCTATTGGTTTAATGATCTTCCTTAGGAGAAGTAAGTGCAGGTTGCCCCCTTTATCACTAAACGCCTCTTGGGATCGAGATCCGATTTCAATATTTTTTGGTGCGGTCAGCGTGGAACGTAACCTGCATAGGAAAATCCTAAACAAGTCCCATAACTAGAGGCAAAGGACAAGGTGCTGACCTAGGCGACTCGCTGCTCACGGTGAGAGTAGTCACAGACGGGATGTTCGAAGAGTTCAAGAAGGAGATCTTGTAAACCCAACATCACGGATTCACTGCACGTGGCGAGTGCTCGACACAATGTGTCTTGGTAGTCGCGCTGTCATCCCTAGGTGAGAATGCCCCCACTAAGCGACCCGTGGAGGAGGTGGTAGTTGACGGGCGCGAGCAAGATCTCGCCGGGCGAGAGCTTTTCCAATGCTCGGCGAGATCCAGTAGGGTCGACGAGCCTGCGTCGTGGGAATAACCGACTTGCCCCGAAGGGGGAGGAAGTCCTTTCAATGAGTTGATCGTCTCGGCCCCAGTTCTAGATGGGTTCATTGAGCTGGAGATATCTTACAATACTGGCAAAGATGATCCCATCCAGCAATTCAAGTGGTATGAAGATGCAGTTTCCATCAAGCAAATGTTAGATGCTTTCAAGTGCCTACGTTTTGCCATTACGTTCAAAGAAAAAGCCAGGGACTGGTTCCACCAGCTTCCCCCCAGTTCAATCTACTATTTCGAGGATCTACGTTGGAATTTCCTGTTGTGATTCTCGATGTAGAAAAAGAGGAAGAAGGGTGCAGAGTTCTTGTTCGCTGTCCAGCAGGAGTTGGAGGAGACTTTGGTAGGTTATGTGGATAGGTTCCAAAAGGAGGTTCTTCTAGTCCAAGAGGTACCGAGGTATACCCTGATGCTGACCTTCACACTTGGGGCTTTGTTAGGGATTCCTTAGGATGGAACTGAAGCGGTAGCCTCCTCTATCCTTCGAGGAGTTGATGGAGAGGATGACAAAGGAAATTGAAATAGGAGTTCAGTTGTTATATTTCTCAGAGTTTTCTCTAGAGGGGGTGAATATAGATTTAAATTATTTTCAAATAGTTTGATTAATTCACAGAATTTGCATAAATTATAAGCTATAAACCATAATCAGATGCAATTAATTAAAATCACAGCATAATGGCACAAAATAAAAATTAAAAGCAAAATCACAAAAGACACAAGGATTATAGTGGTTCCCCCTCAATCTGGGTACATCCACTCTTCTACCCCTTTGGTAGGAATTCACTATCATAGTGTCTGAGTATTTTGATCAGGAGACTCTTAGAACCACACCAGATCTTTTGATATGGAGATCTTGAACCAATTACAATCTGAGTCTTTTCTCAAGGTGACTCTTAGAACCTCTCACTGAATCCTTTATAGAGGGATTCTTAAAACTCTTTTTATCAAATGCGAAAAGAAAATTAAGAGAAGATTTGAGTTAAGATAATTCTTCTCTTAGTTTCCTCTCTTCAAATTTTTGAGGACAGTTGATGATGATCTCTGGAACTTCTGATGAATCTCTGAATATCAAAATAATAGAGATTACAAGCCCAATCTCCAGATGATCTTTCAAACTTTTTCTCTGAATACGTTGTAACTTTCTTTTAAGAAGAAGAATTACTAATTCTCTTATTAGATTCAGCAACTATCAAACCAATTGACTGATATTAGAAGAGATTCAATTGAACATAATAATCTTCCAAGCTTTCTCTATCAAATTCAATCTTCACACGATCTGATATGATTTTCTTAATCATTTGCTATTGATGATTGATAATCTGTGGTAGCCTCTTCTATTTCAATCCTTTTTTGTATCTTATCATATGAAAATATACATAGATCGACATCCTCTAACATCTTCAAGAATTTATTGTGTAAACCCCTTCTTGATTTAATTCAGATTAAAGCCATAAAACAAATTATGTTAAGAAATCCAGTCGATGTAACATCGAGTTCTTGTCGAAATAACATCGAATTTTGACTATCTGTAAGATTTACTTTATAGTCGACGTTCCATCGATATCATATTAAAGTATGGATCGATATAATCCTTTGAGTGTCGTCTACTTATCAAACTTAGTTGCCCTGACTTCTATTTGAAGTAACGTTGAATTCTAGTCGAAGTTGCGTTGACTTCTAGTCTAAGTTGTGTCGACTTCTAGTCTAAGTTGTGTCGACTTCTAGTCTAAGTTGCGTCGACTTCTACTCGATGCATGTTGGCAATTCATGACTTTTCTATTATATTCAGTATGCCTTGTATATATATCCTTTATATCACTAACACCCTGGGACTTCTAAACCAAATTAACCTTACTATACAATATGGGTAATATACCTAGGATGTAAAATTACTAAACATAATTTGTTTAGCTAAATTATAAGGGGTTTTCCCAACAATCTCCCCCTATTTAACTTAACAAATTTTACAAAACTTCAAAAGTGATTTTACAAATGTATAAAAATAAATTATACAAAATTTTGACTGAGCATGTACTCATAATAGATAAAAATGATAAAGGACATAGATATAAGGCAATTGAATATATAAGATTTCCATAAAATTTCTTAAAGATACTAGCATAGTCCACAAAAATTTGTATCTTCAGAATATATTTGTTCTAAGAAGAATTTTTCCTTTTTTTGGTGAAAACTTGTACATCCTTACTGAACTTTTTAATAAATGAATCTTGACATTCCTCTTGATCTATCATAGCATCATCCACAGCTTCTCTAGCAGTCAGAAGAATATCAGCTAAAATTTCTTTCATTCACTCCCCCTGGACTAATGCATTAGAACAATGCATAGCTTGATCATTTTTTTATTCTATTTTCATCTGACTAGATTGATTTTCAGCTGTTTGTTCTTCTTCTTCTCTAGATAAAAGAATCGTGTGAGTTTTCTTAAGGAGATCCTCATCTTCTTCTAAAGGTTCCTTGTACTGGTCTTCCTCAGATATCTCCCCCTTCTGAACCTCATGAGCTAAGGAGGTTAAGAAAGATCTTGTTACTTCTGCGGAGACCAATTTATTTTGAATATTTTTTATAGAAATTTGCACCTCAAAAATCTGATTAAGCATATTTTCAACAGAGGATTTGCAATTTGAAGTATGCCCATCTATAAGAGATGTCAATGAAGCAGTTGTTTGTTGTATGACTTGAAGAACTATTTTGTTAATGTCCAATATCTCTGATGTTGATGCTGCAGTATGTCTGTGTTTAGGAGAAAGTTGATCATTATGGTGTTGCATATCTGTATGTGTATTTGGAAGTTCAATGTTGATATTTTGATCTAAATTTAATTCTGGAACAATATTTTGTGATGGAAGCTTTGTTGTAATTGTAGGAATTACTAATTCAAGAGGAGCATTAGGTAGAGATGTTTCTATTATTGGAACTATTTCATCTATTAATGGTGAGGATGGGGGAGAAACTTCTTTCTTTGAACCAGGTTTTAGTGTTTGCCTTATTTTCTTTGAGAATAAAGCAATAGTGAATCTCTTTCTAGGTGGTATATTTACTCCTTTTGATTTGCACAGAGGAGGGTAGTGCAGTTTTAATATCTGACACATAAAGGTCATTTATGCATTATCCTTATGGTTGTACTTATGACCTATAAGATGCAAAATACACTAAATCCAATTAATCTTCTTTCTCAAAACCAAAATTCCCATAAAATGCAGTTGAGCTTTGGGAATCGCATCATGTGCTGATATCTTGCACATCAACACCTTTCCCACTATATCAGCAAGAAACTCATATTCTTCTGAAAAATCTTTCTTTTTCAAATGAATTAGTTTATCCTTCGAGAAATTCATCTTTACCAGAGCTTCCTTAATTTCTTCTTCAGTTAGTTCAACATCTCCTTCTCCCAATGGTAGATCAAATGTTGTTTGTATGAGTTCTGCAGTTATAATGACCACTGAACCATTTATCCACCCCATCATTGAGCCATCTTCATCTATTGTAACTGAACTAATGAACTCAGCTAATTCCACAGAACATAATAAACATCTTGTAGTGATTAGCTTATTTAAACCAGGCCTGTAAAGAATTGCAAAATTCCTTTGAATGAATTTTCTATAGCTACAAATGATTCATAATCAATACTGAATCTTTAATTTGTCTTGGTTGTCATTAGAATCCAGACAAAAGTATAAGAGAGAACGGAGAGAAATAATAGAAAGAAAATGGAGCAGGGAAGATGAAGAGTTTGAAGAGAAATAAATGATACGTCGAGAAATTAAGGCATAAATAATTTTGTTAGTCGACATAACATCGATTTCTTTTCGACATATACATAAGTATGGTAATCGATGCACGCATTGAATGAAATCAACGTTGTGTAGAATGAATCCAATATTCTTCATAAGCACCGTCTCTTAGACGTTACATCGAATAGAATTTGACATTCCGTCAATTTCTATTCGATGTTACGTCGAGTGTAGACTTAAAATTTTAATTCTTACGTAGGTTTATTCTAGCTTTGTAGTTAAAATTAAGACATTTAAGATTACTGAGTTTTATCAAGCATACCTAAAGTATTTATAAAGTAGTTGTGCTTTGTTTCATCAAGAGGCTTAGTGAAAATATCTGCCTTCTTATTTTCAGAAGTCTTGTATTCTAGGGAAATTTTCCATTTTTAAACATTATCTTTGAAAAAGTGATGTCTTATCTTTATATGCTTTGTCTTGCTATGCAAGACAGGATTTGATGCAATTGATATAACACTTGAAATATCACAGAATATTATGGAATTGAAAAATTTAAGTTATAATTAATTAATTGATTCTGCATCCATAAAATCTATGAACAACAGCTTCCAGCAACAATATATTCTTCTTTAGTTGTAGAACTGGAGACTGATGTCTGCTTCTTAATGAACCAAGATATCAGTCTAGTACCTAGGAATTGACAAGTTCCTGAGATACTTTTTCTATCCAATCTACATCCTGTATAATTAGCATCTGAATAACCATATAGTTCAAATTCAGATTCTGTTGGATACCATAATCCCATTTCAGGTGTACCCTTAAGATATCTTAAGATTCTTTTTATAGAACTAAGATGTGATTCTTTAGGATCAACCTGAAACCTTGCACAGACACTTATAACAAACATTATATCAGGTTTGCTTTCGGTTAGATAAAGAAGTGAGCCAATGATTGCTCTATATGTTTTTGGCCTATAGATTTACCAGATACATCCTTATCTAAAACAACATTAGTGGTTATGAGAGTTTTCCTAATAGTGGCAGTTTTCATGCCAAATGTCTTAATCAACTCCTTGGTGTATTTAGATTGAGAAATAAAGATACCTTCATTACTTTGTTTTATAAGAAGGATAACTCTCTTATGCTACTCATTTCAAACTTAGATTGCATTAAGTTAGTTATTTTTTTATATAATCTAGAGTCTGTTGACCCAAATATAATACCATCCACATAAATTTGGACACTAAGCAGTTTTTCCTTATGTATTTTAGTGAAACGTGTTTTATCCACTTTTCCTTTTGTAAATGAGTGATCTAAGAGAAATGTGGATAAGGTCTCATACCAGGATCTAGGAGCTTGCTTTAGACTATAGAGTGTTTTTTTAAATTTATAAACATAAGAGGGAAGAGTTGGATTGACAAAACCTGGAGTAGTTCTATATAAACCTCTTCTTGTAGGAATCCATTAAGAAAGACACTCTTGACATCCATTTGATAAAATTTAATCCTTTTATAAGTTGCATTAGGCTAGAAATAGTCTAATTGCTTCTAGCCTTGCTACTGGTATAAAGGTCTGATTGTAGCTAATTCCTTCCTCTTGTTTATGCCCTTGAGCAACCAGTCTAACTTGATTTCTCACAATCACTCCATTTGTATACAATATGTTCCTGAGAACCCATTTAGTTCCTATAACTGGATAATTATTTGGTCTTTCCACTAATTGCCACACTTTATTTCTTTCAAATTGTGCAAGTTCTCCATGCATAGCTATAATCCAGTGTGGATCAATATCAGCTTTCTCAAATTTCTTGGTTTCAAATTGAGAGAAGAAGCAATACAACATTTCTCCAGTTGATAGTTGTCTTTTAGTCTTTAACCCTTGATTTACATTGCCAATGACTTGAGAAGAGGGATGATCCCTCAGGATTGACCTATTTGGATCAATTCTTGTTTGATCAATTAGATCATGGTTAATTTGTTCTCTTGTTCCTTCTTAATGATTCAATCAAACTTCCTGAGCATCCACTTGTTCCATGACTATTGGGTTAATATGTCCTTCTATGGAAACTTCATCTTCTAAGCTCTCAGTATCGTCTTCTTTTTGATGATTATACTTTGTAGAAGTGCTTTCTATATGCTCCACAATCTTTAATTCTTTGAAGTTTTAATACAAAGCAACCTATTCCTGCAACAATTTTCTGGTGGAAGTTTGCTCCCCTAGGAACAAGCTTAAGTTTCATGAAATACTACATGCATGGATTCTTTAATTTTGAGCATCCTTTTATTATAGCACCTATAGGCTTTGCTAGCTAAGGAATATCCTAAAAATATTCCAACATTAGCTTTCTTATCAAATTTGGCCAGGCAACTTTTTCTATTGTTAAGAATATAATAGACAGAGCCAAATATTCTGAAGTAATAAACCTTAGGTGGCTTACCTTTCAAAAGTTCATAAGGTTTCTTTAGCTTAGTCTTATGAATAAAACTTCTATTAAGAGCATAATTAGTAGTGTTCACTACTTCAGGCCAAAAGGACTTAGGCAACGTAGACTCTATTAATAATGTTCTTCTAATTTCAATGAGTGTTCTATTTTTTCCTTTCAGTAACTCCATTTTGTTGAAGAGTTCTAGGAGCAGAAAAGTTTTGCCTTATCCCATCATCTTCACAAAATCTACAGATTAACTGATTTTCAAACTTTGTGTCATGATCACTTCTAATCAATGATGCTTTGGTATCAAATTCAGATTGAATTTGTTTAATGAATCTTGTGAAGGTTGAAAAGGTTTCAGACTTTGCTTTTAAAAAGAACACTCAGCTGAACCTTGAGAAATCATCCACAATAACAAATGTGTAAGACTTACCTCCTAAACTTTGTATAGTAAGAGGACCAACTAAATCCATATGTAGTAAGTATAAGATTCTTGGGGAATCATTCCTACTAATTGGTTTGGATGATGATTTCACATGTTTACCTAATTGACAAGCCCTATATGGATTGACTTTTCTATACTTACCTTTTAGTAAGCCTCTTACTAACTCATTCTTTGAAAGCTTTGCTATGGTTTTGTGATTTACATGGCCATGTCTTCTATGCCATAGCTCATTCCTGTCTATTTCAATATTGAATAAACATAATTTATTATTAGTGGAATCAAAGTCAACAACATATATATTGCATTTTTAGATCCAGTTAGCACAATGTCATTTGTTCTAGAATTTACTATTTGGCAATGATTATTAGGGAAAACAACTTTCTATTCACCATTACAAAGTTAACTAATGCTAATCAAATTATGTTGAAGTTCTTCAACATAAGCTACTTTAGCAAAGGTGATATCCCTAATTTTGATCATACCATAACATTTGGTCTGACCATAATTAGAATCACCAAATACTATCTTGGGAGCATTTTTGGCCTTGTAATTTATCAGCATATCTCTTTGTCCAGTCATATGCTAGGGCATCCACTGTCTAGATACCACTGCTGATTTGTGGAAGGACAGTCTTTTTTCTGTACATGAATTTAAACATTAGTTGGGATCCAGGCTACCTTGGACCCATTACTTCTTTTTTCATTATAGAGAGTAATGAAAGTATTTGAAGGCCTTTCATAATATCCCTTAGGATAAAAGAGTGTTGGTATATTAAATGAACAACTTCTATTTATATCACCTTTAATAAAACAATCATGGCAAACATCATTTTCAAAAAAATTCTGATATAAATAAGTGTTCTCAAGGGATATGCGTCGAGTTGAAGTCAACGCAACATTTGGAAAGCGTCGATTTGATGTCGACATTTCACAAGACTTGCATCAATATGAAATTGACGCATGTTCCTGATTTATTGAAATTATTGATTTTTGTTTCTTATCTATCATTGGTTGTTTATTTGCAGCACTTTTTTCCTTTATACTTTCTCTTATCATTATTGAAATTTGAATAGTTATTATATACTATTGTATATGGTAATTCATTTGCTTTAATGAATGTTACATGATTTTTATAAGTAGGTTTATTATTTATTATTACTATCCTGTTAGGGTTTGCTCCTAATCCTAAATGATCAAACCTTTTCTTAAAGTATTCAGAAATATTCTTAAGTTGATTACTCCTTCCATTCAAGGAGCCTTCAAAGACTTTTGCCTTTGATAGTTCTTCTTTCAATAAAGAATTTTCTTTTGTTAACTTTCTAATCTTTCTTCAAATTATTTATCTCAGCTTCTAAATGCTTATCTTATTTTATTTGCTTAATATTATTAGGACAGTCTTCATATATTTTTGCCTTAATGATTTGATTTTCTTTTCAAATTCTATTTGATTTATACAAAATTCTCTAAAAATATCTTAAAATCATCAGAAATAAAGTCCATGTCATGAAAATAATCTGGTACCTTAATTGAATCATGATTTGATTCAGTCTCCAAAGCCATGACACAAGCTTCTTCAGCGATTTTTTCTTCTTCATTATCTGATTAAGAACTGGATTCAGAGCTTGTGTCACTCCAGGTTTCAGTAATAAAATCTTTTCCCTTTCTCTTATACTTCTTCTTCAGATATTTCTTCTTTTGTTCCTTTGAGCTTGATCATTCCTTTTGCTGTTCTAGACAATCTTTTGAAATATGTCTAGGTTTTTTGCAAGTAAAATAAATTATCTCCTTATTGGGATTCTTGTCAAATTTTTGTTTTCCCATACTTTTGTCTCTTATTCTTGAACCGTTTGATTTAATCCATTTTCGAAATCTTCTTGCCATAAGATTGAACATTTCATTTTCTATAACAGATGGGTCATCTTCAGTGACTTTGAATGCAACTAATTTTTCTCTAGATGATAAACTATTCTCTTTAGCTTCAGTTTTTGCTCTACTTTTTAATAATTGCTCATAAGATTTCAATTTTTTAAGCAAAACATCTATAGTGATTTCCTTATGATACCTTGCTTCTCTAATAGCCCAAATTCTGGAATCTTATGTACTAGGAAAGCACATGAGTAACTTATTAATTTCTGTAAGAGATATGTCCTTATTTAGTCTGTTTAACTCATTAATTATCATACTGAATCTATCATACATCTCTGCTATAGATTCATCAGATTTCTTCTAGAAATTTTCATAGTGACAAATTAGAAGTGATCTTCTATCCTTTCTCTCATCTGCACTTCCATCATGTTGAAGTTGGTGACCGGGCGGTCTGGCGGTCTGGCTTGGCGGGTTGATGATCGCGCGGTCTGGCGGTTTCCCTTCAGCGGTTTGGTTGATGTGTGTTGCTGTCTGAGGTCCAAGCGGTCTAGCGGTTTGTCTCTGGCGACTTGGAGACCAGGCGGCCTAGCGGTCTCCCACGGCGATCTCTCTCTCTCTCTGGTAGTAGCCGAGCGGTTAGCCCTTCTGTCTAACCACGCGGCTTGTGCGGTTTGTGTCTGTATAGTCCGCTTGTGTCCTGTAAATTTTTAGTATGACATCTCTTATTTGTATTCTCTCATCTCTCCTCCATTCTATATAAGGGAGGCCATACCTTTGTAATATATACCTTTTAAGGATAATAAAGTTTCTGTTAAACCACTTTCGGTTTGTTTTTGTTCGTTTCTCACATGGTATCAGAGGACTCGATCTTTTCCTCTTGATTCTGTGCGCCCTCCCTGTCCGCGCGGCTTGTTTCGCCTGCCTGTGCCCTGTCCGCGCGGCTTCCTTCTCTCCTTGTCGTTGCCCTCTGTGTGCGCGACCTCTTTGTTACCTATGCTTTGTCGCCGCGACCTGTGCTTAGTCGTCGCGCCCTCCTTTTCTAGCTGCTCCTCTTCTATTCGTCGCGACCTGTTGCCTTGTTCTCCTTGGTTGGTCTTTGCTTCTGTTCGCGCGGGCTGTCTTCTAGCCGCTCGACTTCTTTCCCTCTGCTTGGTTCTGCGGCTTGGTCGTGGCTTTTCTGGCCACTGGTGTCTGACATCGTGATTGCTGCAGCTCTTCTTCTTCCTATCCACGCGGCTTATTTCCTAACCGTGCGGCTTCCCGTTGTTTGCTCCTATGGCTCTTTCTGATTCTTCTACTGCCACCACTCCTGCCACCACACCTGTTGCCAATCCGGCTCCGCCTCTTCCTCCTACTCCTTCCAGGAACCTTGGCACCGTTTCCAAGCTTGTCGGCTCCAACTACCCAGATTGGAGCGTCTCTTTCACCTTTCTCCTTCGCTCGCAACGCAAATGCCACCAACTCATTGATGACCCTCCTCATACCACTTCACCTCTTTTTGATGACTAGGATGCGAGTGATGCGCTTGTGCGTACATGGCTCACTAACAGCCTATCTGATGAGTGCCTTCCCGTCATCCGTCATGATGAGACGGTCAAGGCCGCTTGGCTTCATCTTGCTGCTCTGTACTCCAAGGGGGCTCAGACGTCCCACATCTATATGTTGTATGCAGACCTCTTTGCCTGTCCTTCCTTGTCTCCTGCTACTGCCTACCAACAGGTTCAGGCTCTTGGGGCTGAGATTCTTCAGAATCGCCCCTTTTCTGCAGATTTGGCTCAACAACACAAGCACTTCCAGGAGCTTCTGGTTGTGTGTTATCTGCTCCGGCTTCCTGATACTTATGACATGATCCACCAGCAAATTCTAGGTGAGGCGGAATCTCCTACCTTAGATGCCAGCGCTGCCCGCATTGCTGCTGTCACCTCTCTTCTTCAGCGCCCGCTTATGCCCGCTCCTCCTCCACCGGACAACTATGCTCATCAAACTCAGTGGAGTGGCTCTGGTAGCCGCAGTCACCAGTCTGGCAGACATGCTTCTTCCTGCTATCTCTGCTCTCACTGTGGCCGTACCGAACATACTTTAGAATGCTGCTGGATGAAGCATCCCCATCTTCTCCCCTCCGGTGACTCTTCCGCCTCCTCTTCCAAGTCGTCTGCCTCTGTGGTCACATCATCAGGTAGTGCCCACGTGGTGACTCAAGGTAAATAGCTTATCGATTCTGGTGAGACTAATCACATGACGGGCAATCCTCAGTGCTTCTCTCTCCTCAAACAGCATGATCGGTTTCCCCCGGTCCTCGTTACAGACGGTTCTCACTCCCCGGTTCATGGGTAGGGAGTGGTTTATGCTACTTCGTCCCTTCGCCTAGTGGACACTCTCTATGTGCCCAAATGTCCGTGCAATTTATTGTCGGTTACCTCTTTATGCAAGCAGTTTCAGTGTTCTGTAAAGTTTACTCCGACTTCTTGTTCTTTTTAGGATCCGAGCTCCCAACAGATGATTGCAACTGGGACTGAGAGCGGCGGTCTCTACTTCCTCGACAACGTTTCCTCCATGTCCGCCTTCTCATCTTCTTGTACGGATCTCCTCCAGTGGCATCTCCGCCTTGATCATCCTCCACCATAGCTTCTACATCAGCTTCTGCCCCACCTCCCTCCCTCCAGTACTCCTCTCAACTGCGACGCTTGTCAACTGGGCAAGCATCACCGTTCCTCCTTCCCGCCGAAGCAAGGTCGGGGCTCTACTCGTCTGTTTGATCTAGTCCACTCCGATGTTTGGGGACCTGCTCCTACCCTCACCGTTGGTCAGGGTAGTTCTTATTTTGTAACTTTTATTGATGATTTTTCTAGATGCACTTGGGTGTATCACTTACAAGATCGCTCTGAACTTTTCGATGTATGGCTCTCTTTTTATCAGTTAATTAAAACTCAGTTTGATGTTTGTATTAAAACATTTCGCTCCGACAATGCTAAAGAATATCTGAGTCATGCTTTTACCTCCTTTTGTGTGCAACATGGCATTATTCATCAGACTAGCTGTGTTTATATCTACCAGCAAAATGGGGTGGTGGAACGCAAAAACCGTCACCTCCTCGATGTTGCTCACACATTGATGAACCAGATGCATGTTCCTCGCTCATATTAGGGTTATGTTGTTCTCCTTGCCTGCTACCTCATCAATCGCATTCCCTCCACAGTTCTCCACGGAAAAACCCCCTTCTCCATCCTGTATCCGGGCAAGGAGCCTTTTCCTCTCCCCCTCCGAATATTTGGGTGCACTGCATTTGTGCATGGCCCATCTGCCACCCGTGATAAGCTATCCCCTCGCTCCACCAAATGTGTCTTTTTGGGGTACTCAACCACTCAGAAAGGCTATTATTGCTTTGACCCAGTTCTTCGTAAGCAGTTCGTCATTGCTGACGTTACCTTCTTCGAGAATGCCTCCTACTTCTCGGATGACTCCTCTCCTCTTCCCCCAGCTTCTGATTCTCCTGTTATTCCCTTCGTTCCCTCGTCTCCTACTGCGATATCCACCTCTACACCGTCTCCGCCCACTCCTCTCCCTCCGCCTCTCTCTCCCACTTCTCCGCCACCGTCTCCCTCATCTCTGCCGCCGTCGCTCTCTCCTCCCAGGCCAGCTCTCTCTACCACGGATGCTCCGGATGTCGAGGGACCCGCCGACCTGGATCTTCCAGTAGCTCTTCGCAAAGGGGTGCGAACGTGTACCCTACACCCCCTTGCTGCTGTTGTTTTATATGATCGTCTTACCTCTTCTCGCAGGGCCTTTGCGCTGGCTATCTCTGCCACTGCCACACCTCGTTCCTACCAGGAGGCCCTTGCTATTCCTCACTAGAAGATGGCCATGGATGAGGAAATGGCGACCCTAACGGAGAGGGGTACCTAGACTCTTGTTCCTCCTCCCTTCGGTACTGATGTTGTTGGCTGTCGCTGGGTATTTGTGGTCAAATTTGTCCCGGACGGCACTTTGGATCATTATAAGGCTCGCCTTGTTGCTAAGGGCTTTACTCAGACCTATGGGGTTGATTACTTGATACCTTCTCTCCCGTGGCTCGTCTCAGCACTATACGGGTCCTTCTTTCTGTAGCGGTCAATAGAGATTGGTCGATTTCCCAGCTTGATGTAAAGAATACCTTCCTTTATGGTGATCTTCAGGAGGCCGTCTACATGGAGCAACCTCCTGGGTATATTGCTCAGGGGGAGACACGAGTATGCCGCCTAAAGAAGGCAATCTATGGCCTCAAGCAGAGACCTCGAGCTTGGTTTGACAAGTTCAGCGGCATCGTGGCGGTCGTTGGTTTTGTGTGAAGCTCTGCTGATCACTCGCTATTTATTCGCAAAACCTCCTCGGGACTGGTGGTTCTTGCTGTGTACGTCGATGATATTCTTCTCACTGGCGATGACCAGGAAGGGGTAGCCTTGATAAAGCGGCATCTTCGTCAATATCTGGTCACGAAAGATATGGGCTCTCCGAAGTACTTTTTGGGGAACAAAATCTCTCGGAAGCCCAACTCCTTAGTCCTCTCCCAGCATAAGTATGCCCTTGATCTATTAAAAGAGGCAGGATTAACTGGAGCCAAACCTGCCCGATGCCCCATGGCAATTGGAGATGACAAAATCTGGACAGATGATTCGCCTCTTCTTTTAGATACTACGCGGTACAGACATCTAGTTGGTAAGCTCTTATATCTCACAGTGACCAGGCCCGACATTTCCTATATTGTGGGCAAGGTGAGTCAATTCATGCAAGCACCTAGGGAGTGTTATCTACAGTCCGCCTTACGGATCTTGGAGTATGTTAAAGCAGCGCCTGGGAAAGGATTGCTCTTTCAGAAAAATGGTCATCTGAGGGTTGAAGTATACTCAGATGCGAGTTACGCTGATGACAAAGGGGATCGCAAGTCTACCTCCAGTTTCTGCACCTTTGTTCGGGGAAATCTGGTAAGCTGAAAGAGCAAGAAGCAGTCTGTTGTTTCCAGGTCCAGTGCTAAAGCAGAGTATCGGAGTATGGCATCGACTACTTGTGAGTTAAAATGGCTACGGGCTCTCATACTGGATTTAGGAGAGGTCTACAACCATCCTCTACCTATATTCTATGACAACAAGGCGGTCATATACATCTCCAAAAATCCGGTCTTCCATGAAAGAACCAAGCTCATTGAGGTCGACTGTCATTTCATTCGTGAAGAGATTTTGAAGGAACAAATTTGCACTCCCTCATCACTTCTGAAAATGAGCTGGCTGACATCTTCACCAAGCCAGTATCTGCCTCGTTTCTTCATATTTGTGACAAGCTGGGCATGATCGATATATATGCTCCAGCTTAAGGGGGAGTGTTGAAGTTGGTGACCGAGCGGTCTGGCGGTCTGGCTTGGCAGGTTGATGACCGTGCGGTCTGGCGGTTTCCCTTCAGCGGTTTGGTTGTTGTGTGTTGCTGTCTGAGGTCCAAGCAGTCTAGCAGTTTGTCTCTGGTGACTTGGAGACCGGGCGGCCTAGCGGTCTCCCACGGCGATCTCTCTCTCTCTCTCTCTGGTAGCAGTCGAGCGGTTAGCCCTTCTGTCTAACCGTGCAGCTTGTGCGGTTTGTGTCTGTATAGTCCGCTTGTGTCCTGTAAATTTTTAGTCCCACATCTCTTATTTGTATTCTCTCATCTCTCCTTCATTCTATATAAGGGAGGGCATACCTTTGTAATATATAACTTTTGGGATAATAAAGTTTCTGTTAAACCACTTTCGGTTTGTTTTTGTTCGTTTCTCACACATCAACAATCCTTGAGAGTGATTCTCATATCTCTTTTGCTGAGAAATATTCTATAACCTTTTGAAATATGTCATCTGGCATGGTAGAGACCAAGATATCCAAAGCTTTTGCATCACAATCTTTAACTCTCTTCTCCAGATCAGTCCATTCATTTCTTAGTACAGGTTTTGCAATTATATTGTCATTTGCATCCCTTTTATATGATATTGGTGGTCCTGTCAAGATTGATTCAAAAATTCCATCATCAATAGAGTTTATATACAATCTAATTCTAGCTTTCTAGAGTATAAACTTATCAAGATTACAAACTGGTGGCCTAGTATATGCAAATCCTTTGAAAGTATTTGAAGCTATTTTTGTAAATAAAATTATGAATTTATTGTTGCAACTGGAATGATCTTTTGATCAAGGTGTTAACTTTTTATAGATTAATCATCTATAAATTAGTCTATTGATGTTTAACCTCCCTCTAATACTAATTGAAAGAGGAGTTCAATTGCTACATTTCTCAGAATTTTCTCTAGAGAGGGGGGAGGGGTGAATAGAGATTTAAGTTATTTTCAAATGCTTTGATTAATTCACAGAATTGTATAAACTATAAACTATAAACCAAAATCAGATGCAGTAATAAAAATCACAACACAATAACACAAAATAAGAAATGAAAGTAAGATCACAGAAGGCACAAGGATTATAGTGGTTCTCCCTCAATCTAGTACATCCATTCTTCCACTCCCTTAGTAGAAATTCACTTTCATAATATCTGAGTCTTTTGATAAGGAGACTCTTAGAACCACACTAGATACTTTGATAAGGAGATCTTGAACCAATTATAATCTAAGTCTTTTCTCAAGGAGACTCTTAGAACCTCTCACTGAATCCTTTGTAGAGGGATTCTTAAAAATCTTTTTCTTAAATACAAAAAGAAAATTAAGAGAAGATTTGAGTTAAGATGATTCTTCTCTTGGTGTCCTCTCTTCAGATTTCTAAGGACAATTGATGATGATCTCTGAAACTTTTGATGAATATCTGAATATCAAAATAACAAAGATTATAAGCCCAATCTCCAGATGATCTTCCAAACTTTTTCTCTGAATCTGTTGCAACTTTCTCTTAAGAAGAAGTACTAATTCTCTTATTAGATTCAGTAACTATCAAACCAATTGACTGGTATCGGAAGAGATTCAATTGAAGATGATAATCTTCCAAGTTTTCTCTGTCGAATTCGATCTTCTCACGATCTGATATGATTTTCTTGATCGTTTGCGGTTGATGATTGATACTCTGTGATAGCCTCTTCTATTTCAATCCTATTTTTGTATCTCATCATATGTATATATATATATATATTGATATCCTCTAACGTCTCCAAGAATCTGTTATGTAAACCCCTTCTTGATTTAATTCATATTGAAGCAAAAAAACAAATTCTGTTAAGAAATCCCGTCGATGTAACATCGAGTTCTTGTCGAAGTAACATCGAATTCTGACTATCTGTAAGCTTTACTTTATAGTCGACGTTCCGTCGATATCATCTCAAAGTACGCATCGATATAATCCTTTAAGTGTCATCTACTTATCAAACTTAGTTGCCCTGACTTCTATTTGAAGTAACGTTGAATTCCAGTCGAATTTGCGTCGACTTCTAGTCTAAGTTGCACCGACTTCTAATCGACGCATGTTAGCAATTCATGAATTTTCTCTTATATTCAGTATGCCTTTTATATATATCCTTTATATCACTAACACTCTGGGACTTCTAAGACCAAATTAACCTTACTATACAACATGGGTAATATACCTAGGATGTAAAATCACTAAACATAATTTGTTAAGCTAAATCATAAGGGTTTTTCCCAATAGAAATCGAGGGGGAGGCAGCAAACCTGACGTTCGCAAAAAAGTTTGCTAGGTTGGCAGAAAGTGAAGTGAGGGATCAAGGAGGAAGTAAACAGCAGGATGTGAGGAGAAGGGACAAACCCAGAAGATAGGGATTCTATGGACAGCAGCAGGGATGGGGTCATCATGAGTCAAACAACTAGCTGGCCTAGTCACCGCAAGGAGGGCCCGTTCATGGCCAAGATAGAGGATTCCAGATTGGGGGGACTACCACGAAGGGCAGGGACGGTTAAATACTCCAAGATGGAGACTGACCTAGTTATTTCTTCTACCCCCACCTCAGTAGGACATGGTTATCAGACGAAGAGATCGGGGAAATAGGAGAGGAGTTCTAGATGGAAGGGGAAGGGGAGGGGTGGAGTTTCCCTTCTATGACTTCCACCAGAAGGAAGGCTACTCAATGGTCACTTACCCGAAGTTTTTGGAGATGAAGTGATCAAGAGGTTCAGCGCAACAGCAACAACAACAGCAAGCACAAATCAAGGAGTTATATCAGGAACCTTCAGAGGAGAGGATTACCTTCTCGTCGAAGGATATGTCAGACCATAAGGACCCATTTTGTGATGCCTTAGTGATCTAGATGGCCATAGAGAACTTCACAGTCTCCAGTATAGCTGTCGATAATGAGAGTTTGATGAATGTGATCTTCAAGAAGGACTTCGATGAGATGAAGGTGGAAGTAAGGAGGGTGGTGGCCTCAGATGGACCCTTTTCTGGGTTCTCTAGAGAAAGAAAGGAAGTGGAAGGGGGAGTAAGGTTCCATGTGACCCTATGGAGAACGTCTTGAAACTACCGGTTCATCATTATGGATGCTCCAAGTAATTATAATGCCATTTTGGATGTCCCCTCATCAATGCCTTTCGGTGCATGCCCTCCTCATTCCATCAGTGCCTAAAATTGAACTGCGAAGGAGTTCTGGTTTAGATTCGGGGAGACCTTAAGGTGGCAAGGCAGTGTTACGTCATGCCCATCAACACCATCTCATGGATGGTGGAAGCTGAAGAAGTGGAGAAGGTGATGGAGGAGCAAGCAAGGTTGGAGGAGGTGGTGGAAGTAGAGAAGGAATTGGAGGAAGAAGAGGTCCTCGTCCGAAATCGGAGGAAGGAGAGTGAGTCAGAGGAGAGGTCCCGGCTAGAGGAGGTAGAGGAGGTGGTAGAGAAGGAGGTCCTCACCTAAAGTAGGGTAACAAAGAAGGTGCAGGTTAGTGGAGGGTTGAGCCCGGAGTACTAGGAAAGGATCTTAGCCTGTATTTGATGGAACGTGGACGCCTTTGCCTAGAGTGTTGCAGACATACTGGGCATTGATGCTGATGTAGTGTATCATTACCTCGATCATGATCCAGAATCCCACCCTATCCGCCAGAAGAAGAGGTCTGTAGCTGACAAGCTGGAGGAGCTGATCCGAGAGGAGGTGGAAAAACTACTGAATGCAGGTTTTGTATCGGAAATCCAGTATCCAGGCTGGGTATCCAATATGGTAATGGTAAAGAAGGTGGCTGTAGATGGAGGATGTATGTTGATTTTTCTCTTCTGAATAAAGCACGTCCTTATGATTGTTATCCATTTCCTAGAATTGACGTGCTGGTAGATTCATCCATCAGTTTTTCTGTCATGAGTTTTTTGGATTCCTTTTCAGGTTATCCTTAGATCAGGATGTACCCACCGGATGTCAAAGATATCTCCTTCATCACGAGAGATGAATGCTACTATTATAAGATGATTCCCTTCGGGCTGAAGAATACAAGGGCAACATATCAAAGAATGATGGATCAAATCTTTCGAGAGCATAGGGGAAGAAACTTGGAGGTGTACGTAAATAATCTAATGGTGAAGAGCAAAGATGTGAGCTCTCACCTTCAAGATCTGTAGGAAACCTTTGCCACTCTGCGGAAGTTCAAGATGAGGTTGAACCCCCTAAAGTGCATCTTCAGAGCTAGCAGGGGGAACTTTTTTGGGTCATCTCCATACTTGACGGGGGTGGAGCCAAACCCCAACAAATTAAAGGCAATAATGGAGTTGGAGTCATTTCAAAGCGCTAAGGAGATTCAGTGCCTAACTGGAAAGCTCGCGGGGTTGAGCAAGTTCCTCTCTCGGGCAGGGGATAAGTGATCCCCTTTCTTCAAAGTGTTACGAGATGGTCAGAAGTTTGAGTGGTCAAAGAAGTGTGAGGAGGCATTTTGAGCCCTGAAGGATCAACTCATCAAGGCTCCTCTACTTCAAGTGCCCAAGGAGGGGGATCTAAATTTGTACCTCAGGGTGTGGGAGGAGGCTGTGAGCTCCATCCTGCTCCAGGAGGAGGGTAAGAAACAGCTGTCCCTTACCTATGACCTAAGGGAGCTCTTGCCGGGAGAATGTCAAATTGGACCTCAGAGGATATAAGCTTCTGGGCAGATGATCTCCGAGTTCATAACCGTATCCCAGGGTGGGTCACTAAATAACGCGTGGTCAGCTGCAAAAAATAACGAAAATGCTATCGGGGTCCCATTCGCCTCTCTTTCTATAAGCTCACAAAACTACCAGTTATCCAATAAAATCTTGAGTTCAGAAAAAAATTGGACCAGATCTACTGCAGGAATGATTTAGAAGGCCTGAAACTCAAAATAGAGGATACCCTTATTTCTGACTCTGTACTAAAACTCTTCTTGATGTTGTCCATCTATTATGTTAGCAGGTTCATGAAGAAGGTGGTGCACATGTACCCGATCATGGAGAAGCTGGATTTCGCCTTGGTTATTTTGGCAAGGAAGTTGAGGCCTTACTTCCAAGCGAACTCGATCCGTGTGGTGACCGACCATCCTCTTCACAACATCTTTGAGGTGGTGGAGCACTCAGGAAGGCTCGCAAAGTGGCGAATGGAGTTAAGCGAGTTCGATATCTCATTTTTTTCCCGCATATCGATGAAGGCCCATGCGGTGGCAGATTTCTTAGTTGACTACGTGGTCAAGGTGGAGGAGGTAGGCTCTTCTTAGAACGTTGCCTGGAAGGTGTTGGTGGATGGAGTTTCAGGGAGGCACTCCCTAGGAGAGGGTAGTGTTGGAAAGCCCCCATGGGACAAAAATAGAGCAGGCTATAGCTATACACTTCTCCATCATAAACAATCAAGCAGAATACGATGCCAAGATTGTAAGACTGCGTCTCGCCAAGGAGCTAGGGGTGCAGGTTGTGTAGGTGCTAACAAACTCGAAGGTGGTGGCTTCCCAGTCAATGGAGAGTTTGAGGCAAGGGAGCCCACACTCCAATGGTACTTAACAAAGGTGAGGGGCCTCTTTGGGATCTTTCAAATGTTCTCCATTTAACATGTGTCGCGGGAAGAGAGTGCTCCTGCAGATCAATTGGCCAAGTTTGTACCCTGGGCAAGGAGGAACCTTGGCAGATTTATTACACCCTTCCATCGAGGAAGGAGAGCTGATAGAGATAGATCGGTGTCCCATATGAATGGACCCCTTTATGACATTCTTGACCACTTGTAAATTTCTGAAAGAGTGAAAGTATCTAGTGTCAACCTAAATCACCTAGAGGGGGGTGAATAGGGGAGTTCTGCGTCTTTTTGCGGAATAAAAATTACTAAAGAATAAATACACAGAAACACAGAGATTTATAATGGTTCCCCGAGTTGGGTACGTCCAATGTCCCGCCTCGCCTTTCTACCACGAAGGGCTAGATTCGGCTACTTCACCTTTATCTCAGATTGAACACAATCTTACACTCTGAGCCTCAACTCCTATAACTCGGATACAATGCTCCTACAACTCGGAGAACAATGCTCCTATAACTCGGAGAACAACCTCTTATACAACTCGATCCTCTAAACAAGGATCTACAAATTGGAGGCAAAACCTCCTATAATATCATAAAATGATTTATAACAATAGATTAAAACTAATCTTCTTCAGATCTGAAATCTTCGGTCTTCCTTTCCTCCGAAAAGTGAAACTTGAAAATCTTGAGAAGAAAGGAAATATGAAATCGTTGAAGGCTTGATCTGAACAAAGGATCCACTAGATTTGAATGGAACTTGAACCTTTTAAGAATAGTGATCTAGTCGACACTTCTTGAAAAAGAATGAATCGAGCGTTACGCCGATGTCGGCCGAGAGAGTTGCGAAGATCGTGAACGATAGCCGACAGTTTATTTTTGGAAAGTTTTGATTTGAGTGTATATGCACGATTAGGGTTGAGAATAAATTTCCCCATGTATTTATAGGAATCCTTCTTCTTCAACTGCTAGAAATCCCTTCCAAAAAAAGAAATCGTGGAACACTGTACATGACGGTCGGGATTGAGCCGTGACAGAATTTTAAAATAGAAGAAATAAACTCTAAGTATAATTCGTCAAGTATCGTCGAGTATATAAGGGTATAATCGTCGAACTACTTCGAAACTCGACGAAAAATACTTAGATAATTCCAGCCAGATCGAACAGACAACTCAATGCCTTCCTGAAGAGATACTCGACGAATTCGACGAGTATCGAATAGCTTACTCGACGAATTTGACGAGTATCAGCTAGCTTACTCGACGTATTCGACGCATATCAGCTAGCTTACTCGATTCATTCGACGCCTATCGACTAACTTACTCAACATATTCGACGCCTAGGCCAAGTTATATTTGACGAATGTAACTTAGAGAAATCCAGAGAAGTAAATTCGTGAATTCTCGACGAATTCGTCGTGTATCGACATATATATTCTACGAATTTGACGAGTATCGACAGATACACTCGATGAATTCGACGAGTATACATGAAGATACTCGGTAATTTTTACTTGACTGATTTCCAAAAGTTTAGAGATTATTCCCTATGTAAATGTGATGGATTTGACGAGTATCCATGAGTATACTCGACAAATTCGATGAGTATTCACTACTATACTCGACGAATTTTACTTAGAGAAAATCTGTTCTTCTGAAAGCAGCAACTTGACCTTCTTGGTTTCTTCTAATGTACTTGAAGTAGAAGTACACCCCAATAGAGAGATTACACGTGAGTCAACACCTTGGCCTACACAATGAAGGATTACATTGTATAGTCCTGTGTTTCAAGACCCACTACTACCTGACATTGGGTTGTACTTAGCAATATAGTCTTGCAAGCACATAACTAGAAAAGCAACATCAAATACAATCTCAATTCATCTTATTTCAAGGGACACTTCTTCAAATCAGGGTTATTGTGGATACAATACCCAACAAAGAGATCCCGGATAAAAAGAATTTTAGGCATAAGTCATGTTACGTGAGGGGATTCTATACTGAAAGACCCACTCAGGGTTTTTGGCGCGATGTGTGCCGGAAGAGGAGGTCCCAAAGATCCTGGAGGAGATACACTCTTGGGAGTCTGACAGTCACTCTAGGAGCAGCACCTTGGAGGGAAGGGTGTTACAGTAGGGATACTTCTAGTTGACCTTGAGCAAAGATGCAATGGAATTCACAAAGAAGTGTTAGAAGAACCAGCTTTTTGCTCTACTCCCGCTTTTGCCAGTCTAGATGCTTAGGAGCATCATGGTGTCGTGGCCCTTTGCAATTTGGGGAATGGATTTGGTGGGGCCTTTTCCTTAAGTAAGTGGGCAAAGGAGGTTCCTCCTGGTCATGATCGACTATTTCTTGAAGTGGTTGGAGTTCAAGGTGCTAGCCAAGGTGACTTCCTAGGTAATTTGCAACTTTGTATGGGGAGAGATCATTTGTCGGCACAAATTACCTTTAGCCATAGTCACCGAGAATGGGCTGCAATTTGCTAGCGAGGAATTTGTCAACTTCTACGGCCAGCTATGGATAGATCTTCATTTTGCATCAGTCCACCACCCTAGGAGCAACGAGCGGGTGGTGGCGATAAACAAAATAATCATGAACCTGATGAAAAAGAAGACGAAGAACCTAAGGGGAAACTGGGTGGAACATCTCTTATTATTCATCTAGGCCCTAATAACTACACCCAACATGGCTAGTGGGGAGACCCCCCCTTCAAGCTTTCTCATGGTTCTGAGGACGTACAACCAGTGGAGTTCGAGGTAAAATCACCATGGGTGGTCGCCATAGGAGAAGGAGATGAAGAGTGGAGAGTATAAAATGAGGATGAGCTTAGGCTCTCGCTGGATCTCGTGGAGGAACTCCATGACCTGGTAGCCATTCAGGAAGGAGAATTCAAGCGCCCAATGACCAAGTACTTTGATAAACACATCCGGGTCAAGAAGTTTGTAAAGGAAGACCTCATACTTAAAAAGGTCAACGCGGCCGGGAGGTCGGCGATAGTCGGGAAGCTCGATCCCAATTTGGAGGGCCCCTATATAGTTGAGGAAGCCTTAAAATCAGGGGGATACCATCTCCAAAATGTGGAAGGGGTTACGTGGAGCGGTGATGACTTGAAGCATTTTTATCCTTGAACTTTAGTAATAAAAATGTTTATCTTCATGACATTCCTTCTTTTTGTGTGAGTGCTTTTCTATGAAAAGTAGTTTTGATTGTATGGATGGCCCTGAATAGATCCCGCTGACCAGGCTCTCACTAGCTGGCAGGACTGGAAGTCATTCAGTGACAAGTTGTATATGAAAGATGTGATTATATGGATAGCCCCGAGCAGATCCCGCTGACCAGGCTCTCACTAATTGGCAAGACTGGAAGTCGCTCGGTAGCAGGTTGTATATAAAAGATGTGATTGTTGTTGGATCGTAAGGCACCCTTAGAGGGGGGGGGGGGTGAATAAGGGTTCACAATTTTTTTAAGCAGAGATAAAATAAGTGGAGAAATCAAAAATAATTTTTCATAAATCAAATTAAATACTTAGAAATGTATATGAATGGAAATGACAGAATTTTATTTCAAAAGCAATAAAGATGAATACAACAAATCTCTATAAAGCTAGAGACTAAGGCTTATGAAAAATACAGCAAACTTTTGATTTGTCGATCCTTCTACAAGAATCGACATGCTAAAGAGAATCTCTCCTTAGATCTTGCTACTAGACTCTCCCTAGATCTAACCCTGATTGAAACGCTGCACACAAGACAGTAATTTCTCCCTAAGTTGCACAAGGACTTGGATGCCACTCACAAGGCGGCGATTCTCTCCTAAGCAATGCAAGATCTTAGACTCTACACACAAGGTGGAGATTTCCTCTCTCGATTACAATAGAAATAAAGAACAAAACAAAATGTAAACTTCAGAATTAAAAACTCCCTTTAAACAAAGTGCTGAAGATGCCGACAAATCCTTTCCATGGTTGCTTCAAATGTCATGTACGATCTGTCGATCTTTCGTGCTTGAACCTTCTTGGGAGAATGGAGTAATTCTGAATGTTGGAGCTCTCTGGATCAGTTGCATAAGAAGGAACACTCCAACTTCTATAATTCATGATCTCCATAGAAAAATGCATTGATTTTATATTTTAGCAATATCACCCGGCGACACTGGCTATCGCCAGACGGCGATATCTTCTCTGGCTGCCACATGCCCCACGTATTCCTGATTTTCGCAAAACAGATCGATCACAACCAATCGTGGGATATCCCCTGGCGATTTCGATGTCACTGGGCGACATCGAGTGTAACTGCATGCCGTATGGAGGTAATGATATAACTGTTCAGCCATTGTCGCCTGGGGGCAATACCCAATATCTCTTGGCGATATATCCTTAGCTCCTCTATTCTGACCCGAATCATAACCCAAAGGCTATTAGTGTTAGACCTATGATATCTGCACATTATAAGCACCCTATGATCAAATACAATCGAGATTTGTTATTAGCAAACCAAGAAGCGTGGAACACATGCTTTAACAATCTCCCCTTTTTGATAATAACAAATCTACTTAGAAAGAAATCATGAATGATCTATAAAGTTTTAGTAAATATGATTAGCAAGACTAAGAATTTGTATGTGCACAAAACTCCTCTTGGATATAACACTCCCCCTACATGTGTACTCCCCCTAAAGCTAAGCAGATTGAACTGATGTATGTTATTTTTAATTTAAGAAGTTAGGTAAAATAAAAATTAAAATCAATCCGGATTATGAATAGTTTCTCAAGAAATTCTCCCCCTTTTGGTATTGTCAAAAGAAATAGCAGAGTGATACGGAAGCAAAAATAGGAAAAATGACAGATGGTGAAACAAGTATCGAACATGTGAAACAATGTATAGTAATGAAGAGTGTGAGTGAACACTAACATTATCAACTTTCATCTATTTGTATCATAGACACATACTCTAGTGAAGATAATGTAGAATCATTTGCAGACCAATTCTCATGAGAAGAAATTTTAGAGAAGATAATGGTGTGTACATGTGATAGGTTGATGAAAATATATAATGAGAATCCTTATAAATATGTGAACACGTGGAATATGAAAAAACAACATAACATAGAAATATACATAACTAGCTATACATGTACCCAAGAATTCAGAGCACAAAGATTAAAGTAATATCCATATAAAGGTTTCACAAGACACTTTACAATTCTTTTCAAGGTTCTCAACCTCACAATGCTTATTAAGACTTATCAGGATGGTAAGTAGTGCTTGGTGGAGGTTCCTTATCAGTTTTTTTATTTTGCAACACATCAACAAAGATGTGGGATTCTTTTTTATTAATTAAGCAATGTTTTTTTTCATTTGGCTTAACAAAGGATTCTGAATTCACTTGTGTGACTATATAGGATAATCAAATATGAATTGTGCAAAGAAAACAAGGATAAAATAATAGTGTCAGCATGAAATCTAGTGGTTATGGTACAATATTCATAATTCACATATGTAGTAAGGTGAAGTCATGTGTAGAATTTCACAATTGTGGGTGTGAGAACATTATCATAACTAAAATATTTTTCATACTTAGAGGCATGCCTAAAACAATTTCACAATTATAATACACTAGGAGAGTTGTATATAGAAAATGATATTCAAAGTTTGAATAATTGAACAATGTTTGAACTACTCCATATAAATGAATATACATTGTACAATGCCTAAACATAAGAAATGATGACTACTATGCATCCATAGGAATATTTGGTCCAAAAATAACATAATAGTGAATTCGGGTTATCGCCAAGCGATATCGGATATCACCGATCGGCGATAGCGCAAAATTATAAAAATGTCAGATTCGCAGTCAAAGCACCGTTTGGAAGATATTTGCCTAAAGCACTTGAGCGGAATCTCATCCCGATGCCGGCAAACCCTCCAAATAAAGGTATATTGATGGAAAAAATTTTCTCCTTTATTTAGAATTTTGGATTGAAATGTATATAGGGAAGATTCCATGAGATTTGAGTTGAAAATTTTTAGTTTTGATGGTTGTTTTGCTAAGATTTGGGATAAACCTAAAGCATGAAATTTTTTGAGAAAATAGACCTTAGATATTAGAGATTGATGAAGTGCAAACATAGATCTAGGATTTTTTTGAGCAAACTAAACTCAGATCTAGAGTTTGCCTAGGATATTTAAAAAAATTCATGGTTTTTGGGAAGAAGATGATGAATAGTGCTTTGTATTTTTTTTCTTGAATTTGTGTAGGTAAATCGGGAAGAACTTAAATTTTTGTTCAGATCTTGTATGTAGGGTAGGTTAATGTTGAAATCTGCCTTTGCTCGATTTTTGGTATCCCCCGGCAACAGTGGGTATCGCCTGGCAATATTGGTAATTTCTGGATTTTAATGTAATAATTTTTTTCAGATATGGCTTCCAGCTCAAAGTCTACGAGAAGCACTAGCAGTGATACGTATTCAGCATACCAGACATACTTGGGGATTGAAAATGCGAACATCGGTGTTGGGAAGGTCATTGAATTTGATCCTGTTCGACACGCACACATCCACGACTTTCTTACAATGGCAGGAATCATGTCTGTCATTACACCAGATTCATTTTCTTTAGTGTTAATTAGAGAATTTTATAATTATTTAAAGGACCCCAATTTCACTGACTTAAATGGTGGAGTGTGATCCTGTATACAAGGACAGATCGTGGAGATAACCCATTATGACCTAAGGGAAGAGTTTGGGTTGATTGAGCGTGAACACGTTCTGGACATTGTAGAAAATTATAGAAAGGATAGAGATTGGATTGCGTATGGTCGCCCGCTGGTGACCTGGTCGGCGGAGGAGCACGTGGTGTCGTTGAGCACCAACCTCCCATCCTGGTCGACGGACTGGGAGGACAAGGGGGAGGCCTTCGCCGTCCTCCATGCCTTGTACGGGCGGGTCGACGCCGAGCCGATGTTGGAGCTCGCCCCGCCAGAGCTCGCACATCAGTCCGCCTGCTCGCTCGCGCGAGCTGCCGAGTTGGGATATTTCACGGCGAGGAAGTTACTGGAGACGACGGAGGCTCTGAGAGTCGTCTCCAAGAAGGCCATTGATCTCGGCATGCAATCGGTCCGCTGGAAGGACTTTGAGGTAAGTCGCCTACTTGCGGCGATATTTGTTTTGTTTCGTTTGGACATGTACTGATGTTTGACGTATCGCAGGCCGCCGAGGTCGAGGCTGCGAAGAAACTGTCCGAATGCGAGGAGAAGTTTGCCGCCTCGCAAGCCGAGCTGGAGACGGCCCAAGTTCGCGCAGCCGAGATGGAGACTCGGCTAGTCGCTGTTGAAGCACGCGCGAACTCTGCCTCGCTGCCGGGGGTGCATCGGCCGGAGGACGATCCTCAGTGGGCCGTCAAGCGGTCCCAAGCTCTATGGGAGGAGAGGTTGTCCGTCCGCCGCGAGATAGCGCGGGCGGCTGGGAATATCATACTCGCGCGGCTGAGAATTAATTGACAGCTCGTCGAAAGGGATAAGCAGCTCACCGTTGACGAGCTTATCTCTGAGTTGCTTGCTGAGGGGACGATCTCGCCAGATCGTGTTCCCTCTCCGTCGTCAGGCTCCAGCGACTCCAGCAACACCGGCAGTGGCAGCAGCAGCGGCGAGAGCGGAGACGACGGCGAGGAAGATGAAGATGCCGATATAGGAGATGAGGAATATCGGCCAGATACGGGTGACGATGAGTCCTAGCTGCTCGCCGATTGTCAGCGGGTGTAATTTATGACTTGTAATTTGTAAAGCTTTTGACATTTATACAAGTTCACTTGCAACTCTTTACTCGCATGATGGTTGATGTCGTTCGCTAGGCTCGTAGGCTCGGTGAGGAGCGCTCGCGACGTACACTCGTTTAACTCGTCTTTGTTCCCAAGGCGTGCTCGCCTATTCGCATGAGGCATGCTCGCTGGCTCGCCTGAAGTACTCGCCTGCTCGTCTGAGATATACTCGCCCCGCGCTTGAGGCATGCTCGCCTCTGTCAAGAGGTGGTCTGAGCTTGGCGGGCGGCGAATAGTCGTCTCCCGGGGGTAAGTAGTCGGTCTGTGGGAGAGGAGATCGTGCAGAGACATGGAATTGCACTTACCCTGCCGCTCCGGGCTTTGCTCTTAACCGAGGAGATCGGCCGATCCCCCGGGAGAGGAGCTCGTGGGAGGCCGGACTTACGACATCTCTGCCACTCAAAGTCTTGATTTCAATCGAGGAGATCGGCCGATCCCCAAGGAGAGGAGCTCATGGGTAACCGGTCTTACGACATCTCTGCCACTCGAAGTCTTGATTTCAATCGAGGAGATCGACCGATCCCCAAGGAGAGGAGCTCGTGGGTAACCGATCTTACGACATCTCTGCCACTCGAAGTCTTGATTTCAATCGAGGAGATCGGTCGATCCACGACCACTCTCACTGCTGATGTACGACTAGTGTAGGATATCTTGAGGCATACCATTATGCTCAAGTCTGGTGATACGAGAAAGATCATTGCTCAATTGAGCTGCGTGACTTATATGATCTTGGAAAAGGAGCCTTTTGATATGGCATACTTTATTCTTTCTATAATACGATACACGTTTATATTAAAGATTCCTATGTGGAAGAGCTAAACACTCTACCTATGGGTGCAGTGATCCAATGTATCTTATATAAGAAATATAGTTGAATCGACTCGGAGTTCTATTTCAATGACTACGAACCGACTATATTCTCTGCGGGTTCTATAATTTCAAGAGGTGGATCAAGAGGTGGTTCCACTCATACTAGTGAACTGGTGTCAACTATCAGGAACCCACCACTTTCAAGAGGCGGTTCACTACGTGAAGGGTTGGATGACTTGTGGGAGTTGTTTGAAGAACATTAGAGGGAAGTTAAGAAACATCACACGTGAATGCAAAAGTTCTTCAAATTTCTAAGCAAAAGCCTAAAGTTGAAGCCAACTCTAGTTGAGGCAGCAGAATTGGAGAATCCAATCGTGGAGCCTCCGTAACAGTCAACGCATCGGCCTCGGCGTATACGGAGCAGTGGTTAGAGCTCGGCAAAAGACCAGGAGGTAATCAGTGGTGCTGACAGCAGAAATTTCTTAGTTTTGGGGCTTACTGGACTTTTGACAGATATCGCCTGGCGACACCTAGTATCGCCAGACGATAGTGCAATTTACTTTAATTCAGTTTTCTATTTGGAATTTGGTGTTGTAATATTTTTGAACTATTCTGTGATTTATTTGAGTACTGTAGTAGTACAATGTTATTGACTTTTAATATTTTGGTTATTTAAAGTTAATATTTGTTATTTAAAGTTAATTTTAGTTGTTTAATTAGTATGTCAATTCATTAGCTTGATATGTCTAGTATTCATAGTTCTAGTCTAATTAGTAAGGAAAAATGGGAATCTTGAAGTGGCTTTGTGAAAATATCTACAAGCTGTGAATCAGTGCCTATAAAATTAACTTTTACTGTATTTTACTTAATGTGGTTTTTAATGAAGTGACGGCGTACATTAATATGTTTGGACATAGAGTGATGAACTGGATTGTATGTTAAGTCAATTGCACTTTTGTTATCACATTTTAGTTCAACCGTGTTGTGGTTAATTTCAAAGTCTTCTAAGGTTTGCTTCATCCAAAGAGCTTGTGCACAACAACTACCTAGTGCAATATATTCGGCCTCGGAGGGGGATAAGGCAATAAAATTATGTTTCCTACTCGAACACAAAATATTTGATGGGCCTAGAAAGTGACAAGTGCCATTTATGCTCTTACGGTCTAATGAACAGCCATCATAATCAGAATCAGAATACTCATGCAAAATAAAACTATCATTATGTGGATACCACAAACCTAGCTTAGATGTACCAAAAAGATATCTAAAAATACGTTTAATCTCTTTTAAATGTGATTCTTTAGGATTAGCCTGAAATCTAACACATAAACAAACTGCAAACATAATATCAGGTCTAGATACAGTTAAATACAAAAGTGATCCTCTCATCCCACTATATAATATTTGATCTATAGAAATTCTACTTTCATCTTTTCCTAATTTCAAAGAGAAACTCATGGGGGTATTGGCTTGTTTTAGATTTTCAAATCCAAATCTTTTTAACACATCATGAATATATTTAGATTGATAAATAAAAATACCATCATGCCTTTGAGTAATTTGAAAACGAAAAAAATAGGTGAGTTCTCCTACTATGCTCATTTCAAATTCATTTTTCATAAATTCCACAACATTATCACGTAACTTTTCATTAGTGGATCCAAAAATAATATCATCAACATATATTTGTAAAACTATAAGATCATCATGAACATGTTTGATAAAAAGTGTACAATTAACATTACCCATTTTGTAATCATTCTTTAATAAATACGCAGTCAATCTATCATACCATGCTCGGGGTGCTTATTTTAAACCATAATGGGCTTTTTCTAATTTAAAAACATGATCAGGAATTTTTTCATTTACAAAGCCTCGAGGTTGTTCTACATAAACCTCTTACTTAATATACCCGTTAAGAAAAGCATTTTTGACATCCATTTGAAATAGTTTAAATCTTTTAAAGCTAGCAAATGCAAGAAAAATTCTAACTGCTTCTAAACATGCTACGGGTGCAAAAGTTTCATCAAAATATATTCCTTCAATTTGTGAATAACCTTTTGCTACAAGTATAGCTTTGTTTATAGTGACCCTAGATTCACTATCCATTTTATTTTTAAAGATCTAATTAATGCCTACAATAGGATGATTTGATGGTCTTTATACTAGTTTCTAAATCGTATTTCATTCAAATTGACTAAGCTCTTCATTCATAGCTAAAAACTAAGAATTGTCATTTAAAGCAGTTTCTACATCTTTTGGTTCTATATCTGATATAAAGCATAGGTTTGAAAATAAATCATGTAAAGATGAACGAGTACTTACCCCTCTTGATGGTTCTCCAATAACCAAATCTTGTGGATGATCTTTTGAATATCTCAGTTCACTTGGAGGTACATATTCTTGCACTTCTTCTTATAGTTCATTTTTATCTTCTTCTTTTTCTCCAAGTACTTTACCATCATTATACCTTTGTAGAGGGAAGGGCTCTTCATCTTGACATGTATTCTTAGTTTCTATACAAGAAAAAAGTTCAACAAATTTAACATGAATTGATTTTTCAACTATTTTTATCTTTTTATTATAAACTCTATAAGCTTTACTAGTTGAAGAATATCCAATAAAAATACCTTCATCACACTTTTCATCAAATTTTCCTAAATTATCTTTAGTATTCAAAATGAAACATTTACATCCAAAAATTTTAAAATAAGATACATTCAGTTTCTTTTGAAAATATAATCCATACGATGTTAATTTCAAGAAGGGTCAAAGAATAACACGATTAATAACATAGCATGCAGTACTTATAGCTTCATCTCAAAAAGATCTAAGTAATTTGTATTCTGATAATATAGTACGAGCTAGTTCTTGAAGAGTTCTATTTTTCCTCTCTACCACACCATTTTGATGCGGTGTGCGAGGAGCAGAAATTTCATGCTTAATCCCTAACTCGTTGCAAAAAGATACAAATTTGTCATTATCAAATTCACCTCCATGATCTAAATGAATGCATTTTATTTTTAAATCTATTTCATTTTGAATGTGTATACACTGTTTAGAAAATTCTAAGAATGCATCAAATTTTGCCGTTAAGAAAATTGTCCAACAGAAACGGGAATAATCATCAATCAAAACAAAAGTGTATTTTCTACCTCCTAGACTTTGTGTAGTAACTGGACCAAACTAATCCATATGAATCAACTATAAAGGTCTAGTTGTGGAAATAACATTTTTACTTTTAAATGAAGATTTTGAAAATTTTCCTTTTTGACATGGTTAACATAAAGAAGATAAACTTTCATGTAAAATAGGTAAACCTTTAACTAGTTTATCTCGAGACAATTTTACAATTAACTTGGAACTTGAATGTCCAAGTCGCCTATGCTATAAATCTAACTCATCATTTTTTGACATAAAACATTTTAACGAAGAATGTGATAAATCATTAAATTTTATCATGTAAACATTTTGATATCTAGGAGCAGTAAAAACAATATCATTTGTTTTGGAATCAAAAATTTTGCAAAGGTTTGAAGATGAGTCAAATAGTACATTTAAACCAATATCGCATAATTGACTTATAGAAATTAAATTATGTCTTAAACCTTTAACATACAGAACATTTGATATAGAAAAAGACTTGTTACCTACTACTCCAATGTCGATGATCTTTCCTTTTCCATTATCGCCAAACGTAACTACTACTCCTTTCTTCATCTCTAGGCTAAGGAACTTTGATTTGTTGCCCGTCGTGAGATTGGAGCATCCTGAGTCCAAGTACCACACATCTTCCTTGTCCTTAGCCTGCCAACACACATAAAAAGAGGATGAGAGTACAGATCCGGTTACCCAAGTAGTTCCTCCCATAGTATAGGTGAAAGTCTTAGGTACCCAGACTTATTTAACAAAACAGTGTCCCGTCTTTTTACACGTGTGAGTGGTGTGTCCAAACTTATTACATTTGGCACATGTGATGAACGAAGTTGAGGGATTTTTCAAAATAATTTTTGAACTGGAAGTAGCATTTACAGTAGATTTTTATTTTTATTTAAAACAGACAAATTTTTGATTTTTTTTCTTATCACCGGTGACATTGGCTGTCATCGGGCGATAGTGTCCAGAAGTGTATTCGAGTCCAAATTTTGTCGAACCATAGCATTAATTTGCCAAAATCATATTCAGTGATTTTTGGCCCAATCCAAACTTTTTAGTGGCCACTTTTAAATCACGTACTCGGCCTTTCAATGCGATATTTTCAGCAACTATAGTACCGCATCAGCTTGTGAAGGCCTTTTTTCTGCCTTCTACTTGTGATTGAGAAATTTTTAGTGATCTTTCTAAGGTCCCTTTTTCCCTTATAAGAGAATCAATATGAGACCGATACTTAGAAAGATCTTTCTCAAGTTCTAGTATTCTTGTCGAAGAGGGACAATCCTCTTGACAAGTAACTTTCTCCTTCCCAAGTACTTTTAGCTCAGTTGTTAATTTTTTATTTTCATTTAATAAATTTTTATTTTCAGATTTCAGTAGCTTAATTTCATTTAAGCTTTTATCAAAATATTTACATGTGGTTAAAAATTCAGAATATAAATCTTCATAGGTTGGAGGAGTTACCTCAGTGTCGCTCTGGAAACTACACTCATCATCAGATGATGAGACATCCTTTCCCATCAGGCACATGTTGGCCTCTTCTTCAGTTTCTGAACTCGAACTGCTTGACTTCTCAGAAGTGACGTCATCCAAGGCTTCATCCTTCAGAACTTTCTTCTTGTGTTGCTTCTCCTTCAGCTCTTTCAGATACTTTGGGCACTTGCTCTTTATATGTCCAATTCTCCTACAGTGGTATCATTCGGGTGGTGGTCGCTCTTCATCATCCTCTCCATCATCTTGGGCTTTTCCTTTCATGTACCCAGATTCTTTCTTCTTGAAAAACTTTCTGAAAGAATTTCTTTTTTCAGGGATTCTCATAAACTTCTTAAGCTTCTTCACAAACAAGCTTTCCTCATCTTCTTCATCATTCTCATCAGACTCACTTTCTACCTCATTCTTGGACTTCAATGCCAATTCTTTATTTCTTAGCTCCAAATTATATTCATGTTGTTGAATCCTCAGTTCTACCTCATGGGTTTTTAGATTTCCTATAAGATTCTCAATTTGAAGAGTCTTTAGATCGTGTGACTCTGAGATGACAGTCACTTTTAGATTGAACTTAGGGGGAAGCGATCTATAGATCTTCCTCACTAAATCTCCATATGAGAAACTCTTTCCAAGAATCTTCGAGTCATTCACGATTTTGCTGAACCTCGTGTACATGGAGTCTACATCTTCATCGACCTCCATCTTGAACTTCTCAAATTCTGACTCTAACTGGAAAAGCTTTGAGTCTTTTACCTGCAATGTACCTTCATGAGTAACTTCAAGTAGGTTCCAAATATCATATGTAGTTTCATAAGCACATACACGATTAAATTCAGTTTTATCTAATGTGCAGAATAAAGCGTTCATTGCCTTTTCGTTATGTTTGCATCGAAGTTTATCAATGTCATCCCATTTATCTTTGGGTTTTTCCATACTAACACTCCCAACTATAGTTATAGGTGGAGTGTAGCATGTTTCTATCATGCCCCACACTTTGATATCTAAAGCTATTAAAAAGCACCGCATTCGAGCTTTCCAATATTTATAATCAGTGCCTATGAACAAGGGAGGTCTACTTATCCCTTGCCCCTCAGAAAATGCGTGATTGTTTTGCACCATTACTCCTGGTGGTAAAGCCGATTTCGGATAAACCATCCTCTAATACCAATTGTTGGATCGTGAGGTGCCCTTAGATGGGGAGTGAATAAGGGTTCACAATTTTTTTTAAATAGAGTTTACTTGATAAAATAAGTGGAGAAATCAAAAATAATTTTTCATAAATCAAAATAAACTCTTAAAAATGTATATGAATGAAAATGACAGTATTTTATTTCAAAAGTAATAAAGATGAATACAATACATCTCTATGAAGCTAGAAACTAAGGCTTATGAAAAATATAGCAAACTGTTGATTTCGCCGGTCCTTCTATAAGAACCGACAGGCTAAAGTGAATCTCTCCCTAGAGCTTGCTACTAGCCTCTCCCTAGATCTAACCCCGATCTAGATGTTGCACACAAGGAAGCGATTTCTCCCTAAGCTACACAAGGACTTGGATGCCACTCACAAGGCAGTGTCTCTCTCCTAAGCCACACAAGGACTTAGACGCCACACACAAGGTGGCGATTTCCTCTCTCGATTACAATGTAAATATAGAACAAAACAAAATGTAAACTTCAGAATTAAAAACTCCCTCTAAACAAAGCGTTGAAGATACCGATGAATCCTTGCCAAGGTTGCTTCGAATGTCATGAACGAGCCATCTATCTTTCACGCTTGAACCTTATTGGGAGAATGGAGTAATTATGAATGCTGGAGCTCTCTAGATCAGTTGAACGGGAAGGAACACTCCAACTTCTGTAATTCGTGATCTCCACAGAAAAATGCGTTGATTTTATATTTTAGCGATATTGCCCGGCGACACTGGCTATCGCCAGATGGCGATATCTTCTTCGGCTGCCACGTGTCCCACATATTCCTGATTTTCGTAAAACAGATCGATCACGGCCAATCGTGGGATATCGCCTGGCGATATTGATGTCGTCGGGCGACATCGAGTGTAACTGCACACCGTGTGGAGGTAATGTTATAACTATTCAGCCATTGTTGCCTGGGGGCGATACCCAATATCGCCTGGAAATATCTCCTTATATCCTTTGTTCTGACCTGAATCAAAACCCAAATGCTATTAGTGTTAGACCTGTGATATCTGCACACCATAAACACTATGATCAAATACAACTGAAATTTGTTATTAGTAAACCAAGAAGCATGGAACGCATGCTCTAACAATTGTATGGATGGCCTAGAATAGATCCTGCTGACCAGACTCACACTAGCTGGCAGGACTGGAAGTCACCCTGTGGTAGTTATATATGAAAGTTGTGATTGTATGGATGGCCCCGAGCAGATCCCGCTGACCAGGCTCTCATTAGCTGGTAAGACTGGAAATCACTCAGTGGTAGGTTGTATACAAAAGATGTGATTGTATGGATGGCTCGAGTAGATCCCACTAGCCGGGCTCTCACTAGCTGGCAGGACCGGAAGTCACTCAGTGGTAGGTTTTATATGAAAGATGTCATTTTATGGATGGCCCCAAGCAGATCCCGCTGACTAGGCTCTCACTAGTTGGAAGGAGTGGAAGTCACTTGGTGGTCGATTGTATACAAAAGATGTGATTGTATGGATATCCTAGAGCAGATCCCACTAACCAGGCTCTCACTAGCTGGCAGGACAGTAAGTCACTCGGTGGCAGGTTATATATGAAAGATATGATTGTATGGATGGCCCCGAGCAGATCCCGCTAACCAGACTCTCACTAGCTGGCAGGACTAGAAGACACTCGGTGATGACAGGTTGTATATAGATAAAAGTGAAGGGAAAAGGGGAATGATAGGGGGCGAATGGAGTCATGCACTGCCCACTCACCTGATGAGGTCTCGCCTACTCCATCAGATAGTTATCGCTTAGGGGGGTCAGAGGCGAGTCAATCACTAATAGCCCTACTCGCGCGTGTTGGGCAATATCCATACATGAAACAAAAAATAAATCGCACGAGACCTCTCAATACTGCGAGCAGGCACATGAGACAAGTGGGCAAGGTCAGTTTAGCCTTAGCAAAATCTTAGCGCGGGAGACCAGACAGGTTTTGGCGAGACATTTTTGTGATGAATTCATACCGCAATCGCGACCGAAACACAAAGGGTTGACGGCGAGCGAGTTCACTTTCCCAAACACGAGTGGTGAGTAAAAAGAATTCAATGCAAATAAGAAGTGTGAAACTGAAGTAAAGTTTTAGGTTTCACTCATGCTACCATAAAGAGTCAGGTAACAAGTCTCAACCATGTAAAAAATTGAATAGGCGAGCTGGGAAAATATTCCATCCACTTGCATGTGCTAAGCACTAGCCCACTCAGAGAATATTGAGCGAGTCGCATACGAGATTCCTGTTGTCCAAGCACGCGAGTCAGCAAATATGTGAGATCGGCCTAGCCCTAAGCGAGACATGAACACGAGGTAATCGACTTAGGAGTGATGAAATGTTGGTTTGCAAGGGCTCTCATTGCAATCACAATTGAAATGTTAAGGCCCTGCGTGTGCGCTAGAGACATCGAAGGGTTGCAAGGGATAAGGAAAGTAGTGTATACGAAAAGCAATGAGATGCAAAACACATGTTCATGAATATAATGAAATATTATTCTTTACATAAACATCACTCGCGAGTGTATACAAGTTAATTAACAAGGAAAATGCAGGAGTCAAAAATTTCCTAGGTCCTAGCCTCTAACCTTATCACCATCCCCACTAACTTTATCATCTCCACCATCGTCACCATCTTCAACCATCCTCATCATCCTCGCCATCAAAAATCAGGTCAAAGTCTTCTTCCAAAGACTCGACTGGGAGGAATAACTAGGGGACCAGGCCCTTAGCAGTGACCTTCTCGCAATCTGTCTTTAGCATGTCGAGAGTCTGCGTTATTAGGAGCGTGTGTTTAGATGCTTTGATGGCAGTTGTCTGCATCATCTTCTCAAAGTCTCTCTCGGAGAATTGCTTTGCTTCGGCAGCCTTGTGGGACAATTTGCTGGGGTCCGAAGGGAGAGTGGAGAAAACCAACCGAGCAGTCTGGGCATTGATTTCCTTATTCTCTCCTTCCAGAATGGCGAAGCGAGTGCGTATTTTGTCTGCTATCTCGACATCCTGTGAAAGTCAAGTGGAAACTGGTTTATAAAAGGTGAGGGGGCTAGTACTCCACACAAACCGTGCAAGGGACTGACTCCTTTGCTTGGGCCATGGTGGGATAGACTAGGACGCCCCTAAAAGGGGTTTCCAAGGGGGAGCAAGAATAATTTTTCGAGGGCTGCAGGAAAGGGGGTCTGGACATGATTTTGGGTAGCGACAAGAATGTGAATGGCGAGAGCGCCTTTAGTCCGTGGAGCAGCAATAGAGGCGGGATCGATCGAAGCCTCGCGGATTGGCAATTTCAATGACGTCACTCCCAAACTAATAGTCCAGAAGGGTGGAACTATAAAGTGCAACGAGAGTTTAATAGAGGAAATAAGGGGGTGAGGGTCGGCAAATCAACAACGAACAACTCACTGGGCACCACCTGAAGGTCACCAGGGGTATCATGGGGGCTTGTTACCTTATGCAAGTGAATCTCTCGAGCCTTTGGCCGGCTCACGCCTCCCAGGGAATGTATATTGGTGTCCACTATTACCTCATCTATGACTACTTATTGCAGTTGTTTCTCCTACAAGAGCTTAGAATAATCATGACACAGCGACAAAATAAGGCGCGAGCAGATTGTAAGAACCTATGGATCCTTAGGGCGCATAAGACATAGACCGGGTGGAGATCTCGACAAGCTGGAAGATGCGGTCTCGCTTGGCGTCGGGTCACATTTAACATTTTTAACTCCCTTCATCTGCTTCGAAAGGGAGCTTGAAGATTTGCTTGACATCCATGACAATAGCCTGATGGAAGAAGATTTGTTCTGCTCACAAGCGGGGTCGAGGCTAACCTGGAATTTTTTGGAAAGAGGCATCCCATAATAAAGAGCAGAAGAGTTGGGAGGGGGTTGGTAAGCAAGGTTCACCTTACCCCAACCTAAACTTGGTGTATATAGATCACTTGGGGACCCACTAAAAGATTCTCTCGAAAATCAGCTGCCACTCTCCAAATACCTAATGTTGTACTTTTCTTTCCAAGCTTGGGACAAGCTCGCAAAGAGCGGGGATTATGTACAATCCCGTATTCGGTGAGTGGGTCTCTCCATTAGGATCAAGGCTAGGAGGGGTCGTTCAGATCCAGGCGATCTGAATAGGCGGGTGGAGCCCCGGCTCGTGCATGGAAAATTCCTAGAGCAGTCAGGGGGTGAGTGGGGTATTTTTTTCCTACACTCGCCCTAGGCCCGGGATAGGAGGTGGATGAGTGGGGCGGCATGGACCGCAATCTCCCTTGGTCTAAGGTAAGCAGCGAGTGCTAAACTCATTAAGCACCAACCCTCTCTGGCGAGTGGCTGACTCGCCCAAAAGTTTTACCCTAAGAAGATCTATTTTGGGTCTGCTAATAACCCCTCCAAACAACAGAGTTTCGTTGTTGGCAGAACAATTTGGACTGCATATAATAAAACCAAAATGCGGATTCCACTATTTGCATGTTATGCTTGGAAAACTATAAATAAACTCCATGGGAACCTTTGGGAGGGATCCTTTTCTTTATCTTCTTACTCCTCTAGTTAGTTTTGGTTGGCTTCAAGTGCCCTACAAGGTGCTCAGCTCAGTATTGGTTAGGGTGGGAAAGCTCTCTTCAATTTTCCAGGTATGTAGTGGGACCTCCGCGCTATAGCTTAGGGTCTGTTCCTTAGTCCCAAGCCATTGGTCTAGTGCTCTTCCTTGGAAGAAATAAGTGCAGGTTACCCCCTTCGGGTGTGTAATCCTCTTGGGACCGAGATCCGGTTTCAATAATGGTGGTTCCCCAAAATTTGGGTGCATTCACTCTTCTACCACTTTTGTAGAAATACACTATCCCAGTACCTGAGTCTTTTGATAAGGAGACTCTTGGAACCAACAACTAGATATTTTGATAAGGAGATCTTAAACCACTGACACACTGATTCTTTTGATAACGAGACTCTCAAAACCAGTGACTGAATACTTCGAAGAGGGTTTCTTAAAACTCTTCACTCAATTAGTATAAAAAAGATGAGAAAAGATAGGAAAAGAAGAGTATAAGAAATTATCTTCTAAATGAGTTCTCTCAGCAAGAATCTGAGGACTATATGACATTATGTGTATTAGATCCTCTTGATGATGAGGAATCCTTGCGTGAAGAAGTTGCAAGGATTATAAGTTGTTGATCCAAAGTTCATCTCTGATTATTCTTTCAAAATTGTTGTTGTAGCATCAACAGAGAAGAAGAAGAACGGTTAACTCTGAATATTTTGTGTGTTCTATATATTCTTGTCTTGGGTAAAATTCACTGTTCTTCTATATCTGTTTTTATATGCTTCTCTTCATACAATTAGTATATCATCCTTGAATAATTTTGAATTATTCTCTTGATAGAAACTTTCTTCAAAAGGAATGATATTATTTTCTTCCAATTCTTCTTGAATATTTCTTCAAAATCCTTCTATAAACACTCATCTAAAATCTGTGGAGCCAACAACTAGAATTACTTTAAATAATTACATAGATTCTTCCTGGAAATAAGCCATGGCATATTCTCTGTTATTTCTATTTTAAGCTTTACTTGATGCTATGTTGACTTCATGTAGAAGTTACGTTGATATCTTCCTTCAAAAGAAAGTCCAGTTGACTTGACTCTGTATTAGATAGTGCTCCGATATCATATCGACGCATGCGTTGCCTTCAATCTTAAAGTATTGTCGACTTTACTTTTGAGGATGCTCTGACTTCTAGTCGAAGTGGCGTCGACTTCAATTCGATGTTGTGTCGACTTCTAGTCGGCGCATGTTGACTTAACTTGATTTTCTTCCTTATTTCAGTGTGTCTTTCTCATGCCCTTAACTAAACTGACTTCCTAGGACATTTATGATCCTATTATCCTCACAACATGAGTAATAATCTTAGGTTATAAAATCACATATAATATAATTTGTTAAGTTAAATGAAAATCATTTTTCCTAATAATCTTTCCTTATTTAACTTAACAAATTTTACAGAGTTTTCAATTGTGATTTTACAAAATAGAGCATGACACAAAGAAACACAAGCAAGAGCAGATAACTGAATTCTTTCTTCAAACTGAGATTTGTTGAATAATATAAGCTCAACAGAAAAGTGTGAAGATTTAGACATCATATAGTTTTTAGCAACATGTTATCTTAGTAGTATACTTTAATACATTTAGTTTGCATCCTTCATAGAGGAAAGTTTCATTTTTCTAGAAAACTCTATTATGAAATCTTTCTTAGGTTTTCCACTTATTTTCTCTAGAGCTAGTTGCTCTTCATTTGCCCTCTCTCGAGGCTCCCCCTAAACTAGTGTTGGGTTTTGTTTAGGGTCATTTTCCATCTCTTTTGCTATATGCATAGCTTCCTTTGCTACTTTTAGTATATCATTTGCATCATTCTCTCCATGTCTGGGTGACTCCCCCTAAATTGTAGTTGCAGGAGTTTGGGATACTTCAGTATCAACTTTTGTGGTCTTAAAGACCTCTTTATTTGCAACCTCATCATCCTCTAGAGGTTCTATAAGGTGATCTTACTCAATCATGTCCCCCTTTTTAACCTCGTGGGCTAGTGAGGTTAAGAAAGATTTGGTAACACCTGTAGAAGTCAGCCTATCTTGTACTCTTTTCATGAAGATTATGACTCCATCAATCTGAGTCTGCATATGCTTAAAGGAAGTTTGGCATTTTAAAGCATGCTCATCCATAAGAATGGTGATTGAAGTAGTGGCACATTGTATGGCTTGTAGAATAATGTTATTAATATGTAGGGTATGGGGTGAAGGTGTAGGAAATGGGCTTGTACTAACATGTGATGTAGGTAGATCTATGAATTGTTGTATATCTGGAGTAGGAACTTCGGGTGTCACAAATTCTAGATGTGCGGATGCTGAGGGTATATTTGTTAATGTGGTATTGGCATGAGAATGTAAGATGGTGTTGTCTTGTTTAACTATTTCCTGGAGATTAGCTTGAGGAGATGATGGAAGAGTAGACTCTTTCTAGGCCACGGGCTTAACAATCGGCCTGGTCCACTTAAAGAACAGAGCAATTATTAGTTTCTTCCTTAGAGGAATCTGTACTCTATTTGATTTGTAGAGGTTGTGATAGTTATACTTCAGTATTTGGCCCATAAAGCTCATGTACGCATTTTCCTTTATGCCATACTTATGGTCTATTAGATGTAGAAGGAATTTACTCCAGTCAATCTTTTTCCCAGAACTATCACTCCCATCAGATATAGTTGTGCTTTTGGAATTACATCATGGACAAAAATCTTGCACATCAATTTTTTTCTATAATATCGGTCAAAAATTGATACTTATCCAAAAAATCCTTCTTTTTCAAGTGGATTAGTTTGTCCTTTGGGAAATTCATCTTTGTCAGCACCTCTCTAATTTGTGTATCTATAATCTCTGCTTCACCTTCTCCAGAAAGAAGTTTAAAGATTGCATGTATCCTCTCTGAAGTTATTTGAACATATGACCCAGTTATCTGCCCGATCATTGATCTATCTTCATTAATTATGACTGTGTGCAGCAACTCAGTTATTTTTGTAGCGTATATTAAGCATCTGGTTGTGATGAGCTTATTTAGTCCAGCATTTGTGAAAAGTTGTAAGATTCATTTGAAAGAATCTATAATAATTGAAAAGGATTCTAAATCAATGATGAAGCCAGAGTTTGTCTTGGTTGTTATCAGGGTACTTGCAAAAATTCTTGACAAATGAGAGAGAAGTGAAACAAGAAAGTAAAGAGCGAGGAAGATGAAGAGTTTAGAAAGTGTCTTTAGTTATAACAGATATATGGTATATGTGTCAAAGATATGTCAAGATTTAGGGAACTTTTTCAGTGCACGCCTATTGAAATTGATGTTACGTCGATTAGAATTTGACGTGGCTTTGATAATACCATATTTAGACCATTGGACAACACATGCGTCAATTTATATCGATGTTTCATCGAGTTAAATCAAACTCTTCATTATCGCCAGCTCAGGACATTATATCGAGTAGGATTTTATGTTCCGTCGACTTATATTAGACATTAGGTTGACTTATATTCAACATTCCGTCGATTATAGACTTAAAATTTTAAGTTTTTTGTGGGTTTTTCCCAGCAATGCACTATTATGAAAAATATATTTTGTTCTTATTATAATGAGATTTTTTTGAGCACCATCAAGTATACCCAATACATTGATGAAGTGTTTGTGCTTTATTTCATCAAGAGGCTTAGTAAAGATGTCAGTCCTGTGATCTTTAGTGGACATATATTCTAGGAAAATTTTCCCTTTCTCTACATTGTCCCTGAGAAAGTGATGTCTTATTTCTATAAGCTTTGTTTTGTTGCGCAACACTGGATTAGAGGCAATGGAGATTGCACTAAAGCTGTCACAAAAATATCATGGAATCTGTGAAATTCAAATTATAATCAAGTAATTGATTTTGCATCTGCAGTATCTATGAACAATAACTTACAGGAGCTATATATTTAGCTTCAGCTATGGAGGTAGAGATTGAGGTTTGTTTTTTGCTAAACAAAGAAACCAGTCTAGCACCCAGGAACTTACAAGTTCCCGAAGTACTTTTCCTATCTAACCACTGCCTTTGAGTATCCATATAATTCAAATTTAGATTCCACTGGATATCACAACCCAAGCTCAGGTACACCCTTAGGATATCTTAGAATTCTTTTTACATAACTCAAGTATGATTCCTTGGGGTATACCTAAAATCTAGCACATACTTTTATGATAAACATTATATCTAGACAGCTGGCTATTAAATAAAGAAGAGAGAAAAAGATTGCTCTATAAGTTTTCTGGTCAATAGATTGACCTGATTCATCTCTATCTATAACATTAATGGTAGCCATTGGAGTTTTCATAATGGAGGCATTTTCCATCCCAAACTTTTTGATCAGTTCTTTTGTGTATTTAGACAGGGATATGAAGATGTCATGATCACTTTGCTTCACTTAGAGACTAAGGAAGAATGATAACTCCCCCATGCTACTCATTTCAAACCTAGACTGTATTAGATTAGCAAACCTTTCGCAAAGTCTTGTGTATGTTGAGCCAAAGATAATATCATCCATATATATTTGAATAATTAGTAATTATTATTTATGTGTCCCAGTGAATAATATTTTATCCACCTTTCCTCTTATAAATGAGTGTTCTAAGAGGAAAGTGGATAATGTCTCATACCAAACTCTTAGAGCTTACTTTATACCATATAGTGCTTTATTTAATTTATAAACATGAGAAAAGTATGATGGATTGATAAAACCTGGAGGTTGTTCAACATAGATCTCTCTTTGAAGAGTGTGTTGAGAAAGACACTCTTGACATCCATCTGGTATACCTTGACCTTCTTGTAAGCAGCATAGACAAGTAATAACCTAATTGCCTCCAGTATGGCAACTGGTGTAAAGTTTTAGTTATAGTTTATCCCTTCCTCCTGCCTATACCCTTGAGCAACTAGTCTGGCCTTATTCCTAACTATTACTCCATTTGAATCCAACTTGTTTATATATACCCATTTGGTTCTAATGATTGGGTAATTTCTAGGCCTTTCCACTAGGATCTAGACCTTATTCCTTTCAAACTGAGCCAGCTTTTCCTTCATTGTAACAATCTAGTAGGGATCATTGTCTGCTTCCTTAAAGTTCTTGGGTACATATTGAGAAAGGAAGAATTGCAACATACCTTAATTAACATCTTGTTCCTTATCCTTACTCCAAAATTTACATCTCCTATCACTTGGTTTTGGGGTGATCTTAGAGGATTTCCCTCTCAGAATCTATTCTAGCTTCAATAAGTGTAGGAGTGTTTTCTTGTTGTGCTTCTTCTTTATTTGGATCATCTTCTCTTGCATGCTCAAGTTCAGCTCCATGCCCTTGGTTCTGAATAATGACTTGAGGTAGATTATTACTAATTTCTATAGGGACTTCATCATCTGAGTTTGCTTCAGCATTTTGATGATAGTGATCTATAGATGATGCTTTTTTCCTTTAATATTATTTGCTCCAACTCAACAACTAGAGAATCTTCTTTCTGCAAGATGTCTTTCGTGGAAGATTTCTCCCCCTTGGAAAATTGATTAGTTTCATTAAATACTACATACATGAACTCTTCTATTTTGGGAGTCCATTTATTATAACACATATAAGCCTTGATATATGATGAATATCCTAGGAATATTCCATCATCAACCTTCTTGTCAAATTTGACAAGATGACTCTTCTCATTATTGAGAATATAGTAAGTACAACCAAATATCTTAAAGTATGAGACTATAGGTGGCTTTCCTGTCAACAACTCATGGGGAGTCTTCATCTTAGTCTTATGGATGAGACTACTATTTAGAATATAGTTAGCAGTGTTAACTACTTTAGCCCAAAAGGACGTAGGTAAGTTTGACTCAGCCAATAACATCCATCATGATTCAATTAAGGTTCTATTTTTCCTTTCAACTACCCCATTTTGTTGGGGAGTTCTAGGACTGAAAATCTTTGTCTTGTGGAAGGTCAGTCCCTCACCTATAAAAACAACTAAATATTAATTGGGACCCAGGTTAACTTGGGTCCTTTACTTCCTTTTATATAATAAAGGGTGATGAATATGTAGACACGCCTTTCATGATACCCCTTTGGATGAAAGAGTGTTGGGCTATCAAACCAACAACTTCCAGCATTATGAACATATCTTAAACAATGGTTATATTTGTGTTTATAAGGATGATAATTAGAAAACATGGTTGTATTAAATTGATTTAAGTTTTGTACTAGGAAGTTGCTTCGACTAGATCTCAATGCAACTTTTTGGTTGCGTCGATATGATGTTGACACATATGAGGAGCTGCATCAATATGATGTTGATGCAAATTCATGTAAGTGTTGAGTAGAACTCAACGCATCTGCAGAGTTGCCTCGATATGAAGTCGACGCATGTTCCTAGTGTGCCAAATTTTTAAATTTTGGAACTTTATTTTCTATGGGTTTATTTCCCAAAAATGCTATTATTTTTAGGTGAGCTGACCCTATTAAACACAGTAATATTTTCAGTTTCATCATCTACCATGATTTTATTTGGATCATCATCTAGGATTATGATTGGTTTCTTATCCTTAGCTTTAATAAAAGCAACAGGATTCTTCCATGCTGGTGTGCTAGAAAATTTTCCTGAGCTGGTAGAGTCACTTTGCTTCACTTGGAGACTAAGGAAGAATGATAACTCCCTCATGCTACTCATTTCAAACCTAGACTGTATTAGATTAGCAAACCTTTTGCAAAGTCTTGTGTATGTTGAGCCAAAGATAATATCATCCATATATATTTGAATAATTAGTAATTGTTATTTATGTGTCCCAGTGAATAATATTTTATCCACCTTTCCTCTTATGAATGAGTGTTCTAAGAGGAAACTGGATAAGGTCTCATACCAAAATCTTAGAGCTTGCTTTATACCATATAGTGCTTTATTTAATTTATAAACATGAGAAAAGTATGATGGATTGATAAAACCTGGAGGTTGTTCAACATAGATCTCTCTTTGAAGAGTGTGTTGAGAAAGACACTCTTGACATCCATCTGGTATACCTTGACCTTCTTGTAAGCAGCATAGACAAGTAATAACCTAATTGCCTCCAGTATGGCAACTGGTGTAAAGTTTTAGTTATAGTTTATCCCTTCCTCCTGCATATACCCTTGAGCAACTAGTCTGGCCTTATTCCTGACTATTACTCCATTTGAATCCAACTTGTTTATATATACCCATTTGGTTCTAATGATTGGATAATTTCTAGGCCTTTCCACTAGGATCTAGACCTTATTCCTTTCAAACTGAGCCAGCTTTTCCTTCATTGCAACAATCTAGTAGGGATCATTTTCTGCTTCCTTAAAATTCTTGGGTACATATTGAGAAAGGAAGAATTGCAACATACCCTAATTAACATCTTGTTCCTTATCCTTACTCCAAGATTTACATCTCCTATCACTTGGTTTTGGGGTGATCTTAGAGGATTTCCCTCTCAGAATCTATTCTAGCTTCAATAAGTGTAGGAGTGTTTTCTTGTTGTGCTTCTTCTTCATTTGGATCATCTTCTCTTGCATGCTCAAGTTCAGCTCCATGCCCTTGGTTCTGAATAATGACTTGAGGTAGATTATTAATAATTTCTATAGGGACTTCATCATCTGAGTTTGCTTCAGCGTTTTGATGATAGTGATCTATAGATGATGCTTTTTTCCTTTAATATTATTTGCTCCAACTCAACAACTAGAGAATCTTCTTTCTGCAAGATGTCTTTCGTGGAAGATTTCTCCCCCTTGGAAAATTGATTAGTTTCATTAAATACTACATACATGAACTCTTCTATTTTGGGAGTCCATTTATTATAACACATATAAGCATTGCTATATGATGAATATCCTAGGAATATTCCATCATCAACCTTCTTGTCAAATTTGACAAGATGACTCTTCTCATTATTGAGAATATAGTAAGTACAACCAAATATCTTAAAGTATGAGACTATAGGTGGCTTTCCTGTCAACAACTCATGGGGAGTCTTCATCTTAGTCTTATGGATGAGACTACTATTTAGAATATAGTTAGCAGTGTTAACTACTTTATCCCAAAAGGATGTAGGTAAGTTTGACTCAGCCAATAACATCCATCATGATTCAATTAAGGTTCTATTTTTCCTTTCAACTACCCCATTTTGTTGGGGAGTTCTAGGACTGAAAATCTTTGTCTTGTGGAAGGTCAGTCCCTCACCTGTAAAAACAACTAAACATTAATTGGGACCCAGGTTAACTTGGGTCCTTTACTTCCTTTTATATAATAAAGGGTGATGAATATGTAGACACGCCTTTCATGATACCCCTTTGGATGAAAGAGTGTTGGGCTATCAAACCAACAACTTCCAGCATTATGAACATATCTTAAACAATGGTTATATTTGTGTTTATAAGGATGATAATTAGAAAACATGGTTATATTAAATTGATTTAAGTTTTGTACTGGGAAGTTGCTTCGACTAGATCTCAATGCAACTTTTTGGTTGCATCGATATGATGTTGACACATATGAGGAGCTGCGTCGATATGATGTTGATGCAAATTCATGTAAGTGTTGAGTAGAACTCAACGCATCTGCAGAGTTGCCTCGATATGAAGTCGACACATGTTCCTAGTGTGCCAAATTTTTAAATTTTGGAACTTTATTTTCTATGGGTTTATTTCCCAAAAATGTTATTATTTTTAGGTGAGCTGACCCTATTAAACACAGTAATATTTTCAGTTTAATCATCTACCATGATTTTATTTGGATCATCATCTAGGATTATGATTGGTTTCTTATCCTTAGCTTTAATAAAAGCAACATGATTCTTCCATGCTGGTGTGCTAGAAAATTTTCCTGAGCTGGTAGGGTCAGCTCCTAATCCCAGGTGATTAATTCTTTAAGTAAGATTTTTAGTTATGTTTCTGAGTTGTTGACTTCTTTCATTTAAGGAATCCTCAAAGGCATTTGCCTTTTCTAGCTTATCTTTTAAATTTGTATTTACTTTAGTTAATTTAGCCAGTTATTTTTCAAATTTTCCTAGTTCCATCCTAAGCTCATAGTTCGTATAATAGTGCTTTTCATTTCTTATATCTTCCAATTCTTTTTGAGGTTTTTAATTGTTTCTCTGCTTCAATTTGATCTTTGCAAAAAATCTTTGAAACATTCTTTGAAATCATTAGATGAAAAATAAATGTCATCAAAATAGGATACCTGTTCGTCTTCATCATCTGAATAAGCTTCCAAAGCCATCAGGCATGCTTCTTTAGCAGCACTTCATCTTCACTCTCTGATGAGGATCTTGACTCTGAGCTTGAGTCACTCCAAGTTTCTGTAGTGAAGCCCCTCTCTTTCTTCTTGTTCTTTTTCTTAAAGGACTACTTCTTGAGCTTCTTCTTACTTGGCTTATCCTTTTTGTCTTCTTGATAATCAAGAGCAATGTGGCCTGACTTCCTGCAAGTAAGACAAGTGACGTCTTATAAAACTTGGGCTTGTTGAAGCTCCTGTCCCTTCTTCTAAAGTACTATGTCTTGATCCACCTTTTGAATATTCTAGCCAAAAGATTAAACATCTCCTCTTTAGAAGTGGAAGGCTCTTCATCAGCTATCTTTACAAACTCAACTCCAGTTTGCCTAGCAAGACATCAGTAGTGATTTCTCTATGGCATCTGGACTCTCTAATAGCCCAGATCCTTGAATCTTATATACTTGGGTAACACTTGAGGAGCTTATCATTTATTTCTATGAGTGAGATCTCTTTGTCTAATCCTTTCAGTTCACATACAATAATGTTGAATCTCTCATACATTTTAGCAATAGTCTTTTTATCTTTCTTCTGAAAGATCTCATATTGGGATATGAGAAAGGACCTTTTGTCCTTCCTTTCATCAGAACTTCCATCTGCAATCTTGTACAATGACTCTCAAATCTCTTTGGATGACTGTCAATCAGCCACTTTTTGGAATGCGACATTGTGTTTGCATCATAGTCCTTTACTCTCTTCTCTTCTTCTATCCTTTTAGATCATGGAACTGATGCTTTTGTGGTGTTCTTACTGTCATCTCTCTTGAAGGGCATAGGTGGTCCTGTAAGAATAGAACCAAAGATACATTTATCAATAGAATTCATGTATAATTAAATTCTGGCCTTCTAGAGTGTAAATTTCTCTAAGTTATACATTGGAGGTCTTGTTGATGCAAATCCTTTAAAGTTATTAGATGTTATTATGAATGTAGATGTTTGTAATAATATGTGTAAGTGTTAAACATTTCATATTTTTTGATCAAGGTGTAAATCTTTATCTGATCAAACTAGCTATAATACCAATTGAAAGTGTGAATAGGTATGTAAATCCTTTGAGAATTCTCTGGGGGGTGAATAGAGATTTAAAAGTTTGAATTACAAGTTACTGATTTTAATCTTAGCTCAATTTTTTCATGCACAAGAAGTTAACTAGAAAAGTATTGTTGTGACTAGAAGCATGACACACCAAAATAATCACAGGAAAATAGAAACACATAAAACACCAAAGCCATAGTGGTTTTCCAAGATCTGGGTATATCAACTCTTCTACCACTTTGGTAGGAATACACTATCTCAGTGCTTGAGTCTTTTGATAAGTAGACTCTCAGAACTAGGGACTGAATCCTTTGAAGAAGGATTCTTAAAACTCTTTACTCAATCAGTACAATAAAAGATGAGAAAAGATAGAAAAAGAAGAGTTGAAGAAATTATCTTCTAGATGAGTTCTCTCAGCAAACATTTGAGAACTATATGGCACTAAGTGTATTGGATCTTCTTGATGATGATGAATTCTGCTTGACAAAGTTGCAAGGAATATAAGCTTTTGATCCAACATTCTTCTTTGATTATTCTTTCAGAATTGTTGTTGTAGCATCAACTAAGAAGAAGGAGAAGAATAGTTGACTATGAATGTTGTGGATGTTCTATATGTTCTTATCGTATATAAAATTCTTTGTCCTTCTGTATTTTTTTCTTGTATGTTTATCTTCTTACAATCAATATATCATCCTTGAATAATTTTGAATTCTTCTCTTGATAGAAACTTTCTCCAGAATGAATGATATTATTCTCTTCCAAATATTCTCGAATATTTCTTCAAAATCCTTCTATAAACACTCATATGAAAGCTATGGAGAATTCATTCCTTTAAGCATTCTTCCAATAACTAGAATTATTTGAAATAATTCCATAGATTCTTCTTGAAAATATGCCTAGACATATTCTCTGTAATTTTCATTCTAAGCTTTACTCGATGCTACATCGACTTCATGTAGAAGTTATGTCGATATCTTCCTTCAAAATAAAGTCCAGTCGACTTGACTCTATAATAGACAGTGCATCGATATCATATTGATGCATGCGTCACCTTGTGTCTTAAAGTAGTGTCGACTTAACTTCTGAGGATGCTACGACTTCTAGTCAAAGTGGCATTGACTTCCAGTCAATGTTGTGTCGACTTCTAGTCGATGCATGTTGACTTAACTTGATTTTCTTCCTTATTTCAATATGACATTCACATGCCCTCAATTCAACTGACTTCATAGGACATATATGATCATATTACCCTCACCATACAACATTAATAATAATTCTAGGTTGTAAAATCACTTATAATATAATTTGTTAAGTTAAATCAAAAGAGTTTTTCCCAACACGATCTCTTCCTGAGACCATATGGTATCTGCTAATCGTCGATTCCTGGAGACTTATGGGTCTCCCCATAGTCGTTCGGCTTGTGCCTTGCTGTTCCACCACCCCCGACTGACTCACTGGAATTTGAGGTACCCTCCAACACTGGTTTGGTGCCCTATCCCCGCCGACAGCTGCTAGAGCTCTCTTTTACAGAGAGTTAAGTCATGGGTACCGCCATATTTCCTCTTCCCTGCGGTGTCAACGCCCTTTCCACGCCTTGAAAGGGTGGTATACCTCCTCTCCGGTGAGGACATGCCTTCCCTAAGGGCTTGAAGGACTCGAGAACGCACAGATAGGATGAAGTACGATCCGACGCCTGTGGTTCCTTTTTACTACGCCGTCAATCTTCCGGCTTCACGTTCATGTCTGCTACCCATGCTTAAAAATGGAGCAAGGTGATAATGGCGATCTGGCATTTGAAGTGTGCATGCGGCTCGTCTATAAAGTAGGGAGGAAGGAGAGGAAGAGGTACAACCTTGTTTGGGGGTCTTTTGTGGCTCCCAACGAGATTCTCCAATAGAGGGTGGTGAGGTGGTGGAGCTTGGGTATAGGCTTCTCTGGTGTGTTAGGGTTCTGTTAGAGGGGTCTTAGGTTCAACTAGGCCCGAGGGAGAGGAGTGATTTCCTCTGAGGGTAAGGGGGTCCTTTATATAGGACTTGGAGGAGCTTCCCTTCATCATACTCACGGTATGGGACTATTCCCTCTTGAGGGAGAAGGTTGGGCTCTTCTCAACTAGGTGGCAGCCATTTGATGGGGCAGTACAGCCATATGTCCAGATCAGGTGGGGGGCATGGCTTAGTGGGCTTAAATTTAGGCTTGGGGAATGAGAGAGAAGAAGAGTGGAGGAGTGGTAGATTGGCCTAGGGCCCTTTTCTTTTAGGCTCTTGGCTGCATAAACAGAGCCCATTTAGGGTTGATGTGTGGGACTAGATAAGCTTAGTGAATGGGCTGGTAAACTCTCCACTTAAAATTCACAAAATTGTGATTTTTGGACAGTTTGACCAAAGTCAACCCTAAGGTGGGTCCCTCACATGGGTCAAAGGTAAAGTAGTTCCAAGTCATAAAGGGAAAAGTCAATGTTGGTGTATTAGAGCAATATCATTGTGTGCACGCTTATTAGTGAACTGAAAGTCTTTATTTTCAAGGATAGCTAAATCACCTAGAGGGGGGTGAATAGGTTTCTTAGTCCTTAGTGGCTATCTTTTATTTTTCTTTTGTGGGATGCTTTATTAGTTGACTAAATTCTGCATTCAAAACATGTTACATGCACAATGACAACAACACAAAAAAACACACAGATTTATAGTGGTTCCCCTAACAAGGGTACATCTACTTTCCTTCCCACCTATCCAACTATCTTGTTGGACTAGGCACTTCTCCAAATCTTTGCTCCAAAGAGCTTACACCTCAGATCCCTCGGGATCTCTCAGTCTCCTCCAAGACCTATAGCTCAGCCACAAGGGCCTACAACTCAGTGATCAGTTGATCACCTACCTCAGGCCAAAGGCCCTACACTCAGGCTAGGAGGACATCCCTACCTCAGATCCACTAGGGATCCTACCTCAGAGCAAGCTTGCTCCTACCACTTAGATCCAAGAGGATTCTACAACTCATAGAGCTTTACTCTCCTATAACTCAGTAAATATTGCCCTATCTCATGTCAGTGGCCCTACAGCTCAGATCCAGTTAGATCCTACAAGAAGGAGGTGGGTTGGTGAGTCTTGATTGGACACAAGAGAAATTTCTCTATACCAATCTACCTTGACTGAGATAGACTCGGCTCAACTTTGACTCTAGGAATATTTTCTGAGTCTACCTTTACTTGAACTGAGATATACTCAGTCCTAACTTCTTCTTCACAGTACCAGGGATTTTTCCTGCTAGAACTGTGAAGTGAATGTAGCAAAACTAGCTGCTACCTGATCTGAAGGAATCTCAGCTCAACTACTTCACAGCAACAAGGATGAAGAGACTTGAGTTGGAAGCAACTTGCAGACAACAATTCTGCTTCCACTTTCTTTCCTAAGCTGAGGTGATTTAGCCCTGACTTCCTCTTCACAGCCTCCTGTAAAAGATCTTCAGGGTTGAAGTTGGATCTGTGAAGACCTTGCTTGTGCAGATAGAAAATAACACCAGCTAACTTTCTTTCTCCTCTTCAGAGATCTGCTTTAATCTTGTTGTTGTCAATGATGAAGACAAACAACTAACTTTTCTTGCTCTTAGTCCTGCTGACTTGAGCTTCATGTTCTTCAGTCACAACAACAATGGCGGTGAAGAAGAAGCACCTTGACTGTTCCTTAAAAAGCTTCGCTTTCTCTGTAGAAGCTTTTCCTTTTATCAGTTATGTCCCAATGACTCTTTGAGCAGTGGGCCCCACACATTTAATGTCAGCTGCAACCTTGCTTTAATGCCAACTATCATACAGTAGCTTAGAGGCGCCTTTTGGCTTGTACTGTAGCTTTTCCGCTAACAATTTGAATAATGTTGACTTGTTGACTTGCTGACGTAACCATCTATGGACTTAGCCAAAAATCAAGCATCAACAGCATAGGCGTTGAGTGAGCATGTCTCATTCAGTGCCAAAACACTTCGATAGAATTCTGTCTATCTATGCATTGAGTGAGTAAGCTACACTCAACGCCAAAACACTTAGGCAACTTTTCTGCCTTTAGGCGTTGATAACGTTGAGCTAGCAAACCTCACTCAATGCCCAAACACTTAAGCAAACTTTCTGCCAATAGGCGTTGACAGCGTTGAGTGAGCAAGACTCACTCAACGCCTTTTTGCCTTAGCTCATTTTTCAGCCACTTCTGCATGCTTGGCGTTGAGAGCATTGAGTGAGCATGCCTCACTCAACGCTTTTTAACTTAGTCAAGCATTACTGCTACTTGGCATTGAGTGAGTAAACTCCACTCAATGCCAAACTACTTAACAGATCTTTCTGTTATCTGGCATTAAGTGAGTGAGCTACACTCAACGCATTTGGAGTTAGCCAAATTTATGTGTCTAAAAAGAACACTCCTTTTGAGAATTAGTCAACACATTATCACATGGCGTTGAGTGAGCTTGTCTCACTCAATGCCTGTGGACTTGGTAAATATTCACAGTTTTCCCGTGGCGTTGACTAACTGAGCTATACTCAATGATTATGAAGTTATGGCGTTGAGAGAGTGAGCTACACTCAATGCCTGTGGACTTAGCCACTTTTCTGCTTATTTCTACTAAGGCTGTTACAGCATTATCATGTCTCACAACTTTTTGTTGTATGGCATTGAATGAGTTGACTTCACTCAATGCATATGGACTTAACCACTTTTCCATCCTACCATTACTTTGTCTTTGACTCTATAGGCTCCACTCAGTGCTATAAGTCATCTGGCATTGAGTGAGTAGCCTTCACCCAATACATGTGGACTTAGACAGATTTTTGTCAATCTACTCCTTAGGTAAGAGTTTACTCGACTTAGCCACTTAGGCTATCTGTCCCATCAATATTATAGGACAACCTGAAATCACTAAACTTGAGCACAAGTTAGATCACCACATGTGTATGCATTGTATGCTAGGCCTTCTTCAAATCCAGGATATTGGGATCAATGAACCCAACAATCTCCCTCTATTTGAAGAAGTCAAAACCTATACTAATGTATACACTAACATACTTAAGCAATATATATAGAAAGCATTAACACAGTATGAATCAGAGAAAACATAATCATAACAGATGATGTTTCATTTAACATATAAGGAATTATAATATTTTGTGCATAAAACAAAATGTCACATTCCTTTGCCCTATAAGCAGAGCCTGAAACTTTTCAAGTATCGGGTTCTCTTATCACAATGCCACTCCCCTTAGATTTCTTAGTAGGTTTGTCCTCTGCTTCAGCTGTCTTCATTCCCTTCTTATCTATTTCATCAGCTGTCTTGGCCTTAGATACTTTTTTCCTCTCAACTTCAGCCTTATCTTTCTGTCTCTGAAAATAGCTGTAGGGCTTTGGAAAGTACTTGGAGGGCTCAACTTCTCCAGGAGATAGAAGGTTTGCATTTTTGTTTCTCCAGTATAGCCTCCTTAAGGTCTCCCTCTTGTCCATCTTGACCCATTCCATAGTATTGTATAATTTGTATCTATCTATCTTCTTGGACTTTACTTGATCCCAGGCAATTAGAATGATAGACCTAGATTCTGGGCTCCATACTTCAAAATCAGGTCTTTGCTCCATTTCCTCTCTATACCTTTTCTTCCTCAGCCTGATCTCTTCTTCAGTTTCAGCAATTGTATTCCTTTCTTTGGTGTAAAATGTGTGTTCTTCAGTAGGGGTGATGGAAGGAGTCACAGCAGCAGTAGATTATTCTCCCTACTGGGCACCAGCACTATCTCCTTCTTCGATATATTGTACATACTCTTAATTATCTTATACCTGATCAGTAGCAGACATTCTGTGCAAGGCATATTATATATGAGCAGGCATCATTGGGATGTTATTATACTAAATTTGTTCCATTCCCAATGGCCCTCTTATCATATTGGTTGCCCAGACCATGTTCTCAGTATTGGTTCTTATAGCCTCACTCTCCCCCTTTTTGACTTTTTCAATTATTTAATGTTCTAGGAGGTGCAGGCCTTACTTCTTTCATTTTATAGATAATTAACTCTTATAGTAACCTGATTCTTTACTTCCAACATGTGATCATCCAGTAGCTTTGTACATGCATCTACCTTGGTAAAGATTTCTGTCTTCTATGTATTCCTCAGAATATTATCAGCATTATGGATAGTATGTATATTCTGATTCTGAATATTTTGATTTTCTATGATGGTGACAATATTTTGGCTTGCTATATCTAGCTTGTCCATGGTGTAATCCACAGCTGGTGCAGCCCTTTTGAAGAACTTGACAGTTTCAGCTTTCAGTAAGTTAAGTTCAAACCTTATAGATTTGATCTCAGTTGCTAAATCATTTCTGATTTCCTGTAATGCACCATCCATAAATGTTTCTAGGGTTCTCCTTTGTTCTTCTAGAAGTCCCTTTAGTTGAGCTAAGAATATTGGTGGCAGCTAATCTATTCTGACAGATGTGCCTTCATCTTTATTTTCCGGTATTGTCCTGTTTCCTGTTCCTTGTGCAGAGTTACTCTTGGACAGGTCATTCTTTGTATGTGCTGAGGAGCGTATTTTCTCATAACTAGATTCCTCTTTCTCAGATTCAGAGGATACTAGATCATGCACTTCATGAGCAGGGAGTTTGGATGGAATCTCCCCCTCAGCCTCTGCCATGCCTTCCTATGCATGCAGGTCAACAGCAGCTGCAGCTGCATTATCCTGAATTATCTTTTCAGTGTTCTCAAGTTGAATACCTTTAGGAGGTACCTGAAGTTGCTCCCCCACCACTAATGCTTCCTGTATTATCTCTTCTGCCAGTTGATCCCCCTCACTCTGAGGCCTGAGATTACCAGCATCATCAGACATAGGCATATGCCCATCTATATCTTCAAGTCTGGAAGCATCTTCCTCCATCCTTGCAGAGATCTTCTCAACAACTTCCTATGCCACTACTTCAGCCATCTCAACAGTCGGCACAATATCCCCAGGGACAGTATCTGTCTCAGATCTGCTTACAAGGCTTTGTGGGGTAGGTTCTGAAGAGGCTGATACCTGAGTGTTCATGTCCTTCCTGGACTCTTCAGCCGAGAATGTCAGTTCAGGATTATGTGGTTCTCCCTCCTCGGAAGAACTGCTAGTGGATCTGGGCTTTAGAACAACTACCTTCTTTCCTTTCTTTTCTATAGCTGATGGTCCATGGGGTTGAAGTACCCTGCCCCACCTCTCAAGCATTCTGATGTCCATTCTTCGCATGTGGTGTATTTTTGCCCCAAGCTTTATGTTCAGGATTTTTGGGATTGTCTATCATAGAAATACGGATAGAATTCTACCTAAGTTTTGTTCAGCAATGCATTCCACTATCCTTTCAAACACTATTCTATCCCAGTTGGTCCTTTTGGATAGAATGACCCTTATCATTAACTCTATCATCTTCTTTGATATTTTGTCATGGAAGCCTGGTTTGCATATCAGAGCCTTCCCGATGATATCCGCCAGAAACTTTCCCCTTAGGTTTTGTTCCTTTCTCAAGATGGAGCTTGTAGCGTGCTTAGACAATCCGCGCCATTTTACTGCAGACTTTATGTCATTTTGCATCAGTTCTTCTTCCTCATCAGTTCCAGTGAACTTAGGCAACTAAAGTGGCTTGCTTAATCTCCACAGAGTGATTTTGATCTTCTTTCCACTCATTATAGTCTTGAGTTTGCCTCTAGATACATCTGTTTTAGCATTGGAGAATAATTCTATGACTTCTCGCTTCCATAGTAAATAAGGCTCGGTCAAGATGAACCATAGGTCAGACACATGGAGAAGATGAAGAACCTATTGCACTTCCTCTAGCACATTTATGAATCCATTTCGAACTACTTCTGACCCTTTGAAGAGGAAATCTTGTCCCTTGGGCACCATTTCGCTTGCGAATTTCTGATACCTAGTGAGAATGAATTTCCGTCAATTTGGTGAATACGGGCGGGAGAGGGCAAGGAACAGTGCTTTTGCTTTATGCATAAGGTCTACTATTTATAATTATGTCTTAAGAGAAGGCAGAAAGTCACTTACCCGTTTGAGATCAAGGATATGATCAATGGCTGGGGTTAACCTCTGCAACTTAGCCGCAGACCGACTAATCGATAGCTTTTGTTGAGTAAGCTTATTCTCCTTAACCTTTGAATTATTTGTCTTAATTGATTGACCAATTCTTTAGCAATTGAATTGTCTTTGACTTCTTTAGTAAAACAAAATTTGCCTAATCAGCAGGGATTAAGGTGACCTATAATGCACATTATACTGTGTCCTAGTGGGGTGCATTTAGACATAAACTCAACATCCCTATGTCAGGTTTGAGGACGTTGAGCATAGTTGCATCTTGTGGCCTAGTGCAGTTCTCGAGAAAGCCATGTGTACTCGAGTATATCATAACTCTTCTTCTCGAGTTACTTTAATTCAAGTCAAAACTTTCTCCAAGTCTTTTTCTCGAGAAGCCAAAGATTTTTTCGCCAGGAGGCCATGTATAGTTCTTGAGAACAAGAAACCATTTCTCGAGACCTTGAATTTTCTTCTCGAGAGTTAGAAATCTTTTCTCGAGAAACTTCCTTGTTCTCGAGTACTATAATACTTGTTCTTGAGAATAAAAATTTATTCTTCTCGAGTACTTATTCTCATTCTCGAGATAGATGCATTCCACCTCTACATTTTTCCCAAGTGTTTTTCTCGAGAACTTCATAATTCTTCTCGAGAGACAGAAAACATCTTCTCGAGTACAATTGACTCTCTCGAGAAATGCAGTACCGATTTCTGAATTTTTCTTAAGTCCCGATAGACGTAATTTCAAATATGATTAGCATTTGATTGGTCTACGTGGCATGCATTTAATGTGTTTATGACTGTTAGGCAAGTCCTATAAAAGGTCTTATCAAAATCGTTTAACCCTAACAAGAAGAATTTTAAGTTTCTGAATCTTTCTTGATTTCCAAATCGAGAAGCGTCGCTGCCGCCGCTCTGTCGTCTTCATCGATCTTCTCTCTCGATCCAGAGATTCAGAACAAGAAGTTTCAACAGATCAAGCTTTTCGAAATCTCCAGATCTATTCCTTGATCGTGCTGATTCTAAAGTTCTCAGATCTAAGGTTTCTCAGATTTCTTCCTCAACTTTTCTAATAAGGGCTGTTCAATATTTTCAAGAAGGAAGAAGCTGAGTTCAACCAGATCTGTGAAGATAAGATAGTTTTTCTGATTGTAAATTCATTATATTATTGTAGGAGTTATTCTCCGAGTCTTGTAGGAGTTTTACACCGAGTTGTAGGATATATTCTCAGAGTTGTTGTAGGAGTGTTTTTGCTCCGAGTTGTATGAACTTTGTTCCGAGTTGTAGGATTGTTTTCAATCCAAGAGAATAGTGGAGTAGCCGAGTCTAGTGCGTTACTAGATCAGTGAGGTGGAAAGTGGATGTACCCAAGATTGAGGAACCACTATAATTTCTGGTGTCGCCTGTGAATGCTTGTTTACTTTCTGTGCATTGCTATTACAAATTTTTATTCCTCAAAAAGACGCAGAACTCACCTATTCACCCCCTCTAGGTGATTTAGGTTGACAACTTAAATATTTTTAGAGAGGTGTGTACCTTTTGTTATGATCAAGAAGTGATCAATGACTGTGATTAATCCCGATAGTTAGCCGCAAATAGACGATCCTAGGAGTATGCATTGAGTGGAATCGACGCACTCAATGCTCTCAACGTTTGTTGTTGTCTCGACGCACTCGACGCCTGAGTACTTAGACTCAGTGCACTCGACGCCTGACTTGTCTCATCGCACTCTATGCATGGACACTTAGTACATTTCTTTTATATTATCTTGCAAGGAGTAACACTACCTACAATAGGAATATATGAATTTTGACTAAAGCTAGACTAAGTTCAACATATCCAGCTCAAATTTGAAGATGTTGAACTTGGTTTCATATAGTTGTTTAGTGAAGATGTTAGATACTTGCTTGTCTATAAGGACAAATTCAAGACTAGTAGAATCACAGAATATAGGAGTTCTACTTATCTTAAGATTATAGTCCTAGAGCTGATGCTGAATCTACAGCAGCTATGCACAACAAATTCCAGCAGATATGTATTCTGAATCTGCAGTTGAGATTGCAACACTGGTTTGCTTATTGCAGCTCCAAGACACAAGTCTTCTTTCAAGAAATTGACAGGAGCCTGATGTGCTTTTCCTCTCTTCTTTGCAGTCTGTAAAGTCTGCATCTGAATACCCTGTTTGTTCAAAATCACTATTTTTAGGGTACCATAGGCCAAGATCAGGTGTGCCCTTCAGATATCTCAGAATTCTTTTAGCTGCAGAATATTGAGACACCTTAGGGCAAGCCTAATATCTAGCACAAACACATATAGCATACATGATGTCTGGCCTACTAGCAGTAAGATAGAGGAGGGAGCCAATTATGCCTATATATATGGATTCATCAATAGGTTTCCCTATCTCATCCTTGTTTAGTGACACATTTGACCCATGGGAGTTTTCATGATGGAGGCACTCTCCATTCCAAAAAATTTTAATTAATTCCCTGGTGAACTTAGACTGTGAAATGGATAATCCATTCTCAGACTGTCTTACTTGGAGGCCCAAGAAGTACTTGAGCTCACCCATACTGCTCAAATCAAATTTCTCTTGCATAAGTTTATTAAACTTCTTGCATAGGTCATGATTAGTAGACCCAAATATTATGTCATCTATATAAATATGGACTAGGATTATCTTACCCTTGACTTTCCTTATGAATAGTGTCTTGTCTATCTTTCCCCTTAAGAATTTATTCTTAATGAGAAATCTAGACAGGGTCTCATACCATTCCCTAGGGGCTTGCTTCAATACATACAATGCTTTCCTAAGCTTATAAACATAATCAGGTGAGTTAGAATTGACAAAACCCAAGGTTTTCTCAACATAAACCTTTTCTCTTAGGTCACCATTAAGGAAAGCTGACTTCACATCCATCTGGTAGACCTTGAATCTCTTGTGTGCAGCATATGCAAGGAATGGTCTTATGGCTTATAGTCTAGCCATTGGAGCAAAGGTTTGATCAAAATTAATACATTCTTCTTGTCTATATCCTTTGGCTACCAGTCTAGCTTTGTTCTTAACTATAACATCATTTTCATCAAGCTTATTCCTGTAGATTCACTTGGATCCAATGATGTTATGACTTTGTGGTCTGGGAACCAGCTTCCAGACCTTGCATCTCTTGAACTGGTTCAGTTCCTCTTACATAGCCACAATTCAAAATGGATCAATGTTGGCATCTTCAAACCTTTTGGGTACTACCTGAGATATGAAGTTGGAGTACATTGCAATGTTCTGGCTTCTGCTCCTTTTTGTAACCCCTTTGCTAGTATCTCCAATTATCCGATCTCTGGGATGATCCCTCAAGTTCCTGACTGCTGTAGGCATTCTTACTTCAACATCAAGAACATCCTTGGCTAGATCTTGCTCATCTTCATCCATATCAGGTGCACTTTGATCTCCTTTTGGAATGCATACTCCATCATCTTTTACTATGGTAGTTGGAGGATTGTCCTTGATGGTTAGTTTGTCCATCTTTAACTCTACACCTATAGATCTAGAGGAGCTTGGTAGCTCACTATTAATCATTGATGATTCATCAAAGACTATATTAACATATTCTTCTACAACTCGATTTTTCAAGTTGTAGACCCTATATGCCTTGCTATGGTTGATATACCCAACAAATATCCTTTTATAGGATTTGACAGCAAATTTAGTCAAATGAGACTTCCCATTATTGAGCACAAATTATTTACTATCAAAGATCCTGAGATAGGCTAGATTTGGTTTCTGCCCTTCATAATCTCATAAGGAGTCTTCTTGTGGTACTTTTTGATAGAGATCGGTTCAGAACAAGACATGCAGTGTTCACTGCCTCAGCCCAGAAATATTCTGGGAGAGAAGTGCCACTGAGAAGGGTCCTGCCAGCTTCTATGAGAGTTTTATTTTTCCTCTCTACTATCCCATTTTGCTGGGAAGTTCTTGGTGAAGAAAATTCCTGATAAATCCCTTGATCTTCACAGAACTTTATCATGCCTTTAGACTGAAATGCAGTACCATGGTCACTTCTAATTTTTACCACAAAGCTGTCTTTTTCATTCTGAACTTGCCTAACAAAGGTCATAAAAGTGTCAAGGGTTTCTGACTTTTTCTTCAAGAAGAACACCCAAGTAAACCTAGAGAAGTCATCAACTATCACAAGTGTGTAGACTCTCCTACCTAGACTATGAACTAGCATATGACCAAACAAGTCCATATGTAGGAGGTATAAGCACCTCATAGAATCCTTGGAACCAATGCTCTTGAAGGATGCTTTAGTCTGCTTGCCCTTTTGACATGCAGAACAAATGCCATCCTCGGTGCATCTTATGTTGGGACCATTCCTGACTAGCTCTCCACTAAAGAGCTTACTAATGGACTTGTAGTTCAAGTGAGCTAGTCTTTTGTGTCATTGCACACAATATGAGATTTTCTCATTAGCAACTAGACACACATGGGTGTCAGAACTTAAACATAAAAAGTTTAAACAATAAATATTCTCACTCATAGTGCCTATAAAAATGACCTCTTGGTCACTTGACCTTTTGATTAGACACTTATCCTTGTGGAATACAATGACATGGTCAAGATCATATAGTTGGCTTATGCTAATAAGGTTGTGTTGCAACCCTTCCACATAAGCAACTTTTGTGATTGTGACTATGCCATTGATGATCATACCATAGCCCTTGGTGACTCCTTTACCTGAGCCACCAAAGATCACTTTTGTTCCATTCTTTACTGTACTGTATTCCTTTAGAAGACTTCTTGTTCCAGTCATGTGTCTGGAACATCCACTGTCCAAGTACTATATTGGATGAGGACTTGGACTAACCTACAACCACAATTTAGTTTACCTTAGGACCCCAAAAGAGTTTGGGTTCTAGGTTCTTGGTAGTCTGAAAATTAGCCTGTCTGCCTTTAGTATTTCTGACAGGTAGACTTGCCCTTGCACTAGGCACATTGGGGTTATGCCAACAATCTATGACAAAATGTCCCACTTTGCCATAACACCAACACTCATGAATATTATATCTCCTTTTCTGAACAGCTATTGTAGACAAGCTGACAGCAACTGACTATTCAGAAGGGATAGCATCAGCCCTCTTTATATTTCTTACAGCAAGGATATGACTGAAAGTGAGTCTTCCAATAAAAGTACTTGGCTTACTATGAATGCCACTAATAGCAGTCTTCTTTGCAGAAGATAAGCTATTGATTGCATCAGAGATAGCCAAGTCGGGTTTGCTGGATGACTTACTTTTGGTCTGAGTTTTTGCTGGAGGAGCTTGACTGTTGGCCGTTGTCATATTCTTGAGAGTGGGGGCTTGTGCACCAAAAACAAATGGTCCATGATTGACCATATGAATTTCCTCATGGGGATCCTTAAAGGCACTCAACCCCATGTCCTTCCTTCCCATATAGTTGTGAACATTTTTGTTCACACTAGTGGATCTACCATTCAACCAGTGACCATATATGCTTTCTTGGTCATACCTGTTGGATGGCAGCACAACTATCTCAAAGGAGATATCAAGCTGAATAGGGGCCTTGCCCTTCCTCCTATTACTTCTTCCAGTGTTCCTCTCAATGTACCCCAGTCCCGTCTTATTTGTTTGGGAGGTGAAGGTATCAATGAGTGGCAACAATAATTTAGGCTTGGAGTACTAAGTCACTAGCTTCCTCTCTTTGAGGAGCTTTTCTTCAAGATCCATAATGATCTTGTTCTTATGGCTGATGGTTCTAATCTGGATGATTGAGATGGTTTTCAGTTGGTTGATTTCCCTCCTCATCTGATCCAGCAAGGATGCTGACTCAGACTGCAGGGAAGCAGCTATCTGTAAGGAGACAATCTCCTCAGCTTATTTCTTGGCCAACCTCTTGCTCCTTTTCAAAGCATCCAGAAGGGCACCATACTTGTCAATCAGTTGATTGACATCTTCCTCAGATTCTGACTCATCTTCATCATAGGAAGAAGATGCATCAGAATTGGGACTAGTCTCATAGTCAGATTCAGATCGAGGAGGTGTTAGAAGAGAATATACCTTATCTGGACCAGGCTGATCCTGGCTGGATTCTTCATCTGACATGGCCATTAGCCCATAACTGCTATTTTCATCTTCATCCACCTCAGTGTCACTGTTTGAGTGTGACAGAGGGGCCCTGATACCTATTCTTGCAGCAGGATAGTCTTTATCTTCATCAACAACAACAGCTAACAACCCTATGTAGGATTTTTCTTCTTCATAATCTGAAGAAGCTGAGTCACTTTGACTCCAGCTCTTCTCATCTTTGGCAATGAAGGTCTTTTTCTTCTTGCCCTTTTGGTGGTGATGTTTTTTCTCACCAGTCTCTTTTATCTTGACTGGGCAGTCAGGTATGACATGCCCAGGCTTGCTACAATAATAACAAACAATTTTAGAAAAAATATGTTTGTTAGGTTTAGTTTCATACAAGTCTCCTTTGGAGAACTTCTTCTTAGATATGTTGTGACCCTTCTTGTAATAAGAGGAAGAGGAAGGATTGTTCTTCCAATGCCTCCTCTTCATCATCTTTTGGAACTACCTAGAGAAGGCAGCAAATTCCCCATCTGATATGTTGTTGTCAGAAGAACTTGGCTTGGAGCTATCTGAATCAGCAGGCCTTCTTGGGGGAGATGCAATCCTCTCCTTGCTCTTCTTAGAGCTCTCATCCTTGAAGGCCGCTATCTTCTTATTGGATTGAGATTTGCTGGTGGTCTCCTCCTCCTTCCTGGCAGATAGTTGCATCTCATAGGAGAGCAATTTTCCAAATAATGTGTGTGGAGGAGTTTTAGCCAGCTTGTACACCTCTATGATGGCACATATCTTGGTATCCCGGTCTCTGGTTAAAGATCTGAGGAACTTGTCATTCATCTCATAATTGCTGAAGACCCTCCCATAGGTCCTCAGCTCATTCACCACTCTAAAGAACTTTTCATAACACTCAGCTATGAAGTCCTTCTTGCACTGCCTGAAGGCCTCATATTCCTGATTTAGTAGGGATTTCCTATCATCCCTAACTTTTTCAGTTCCCTCCATATAGACAATCAATGTGTCCCACATTTATTTAGTAGTTTTGTAGTGGACAGGGTTCTGGAATATTGAATCATCATTGTCACTCACAATAATGTTCTGAGCCCTCTTGTCTATTGTATCCAGGATAACCTCATCCTTGGTCATCTCAGAATAATTCTTAGGTGTCTGAATATTGGCATCTAGAGCTGAGACCTTCATAGGGATGAAAGGTCCTTCTTGTAGTGTTATGAAGATCCTGGGGTCAGATGCTTGCATGAACAACCTGACTCTCTCCTTCCAAATCCCAAAGCTCTTTTTCTTGTAGATTGGAAGCTTCATTGAGCCCAACTCTTTATGGTTCTCTCCTGAATACATGAAGAATAAACTTAAGCTACTCCTGGAGATCAGCTCAAACTGTTAAGTCCTTTTTGAGTAACCTCCCTCTGATGTCACTTGAAAGTCTTTAGTTTCAAGAGTAGCAAAACACCTAGAGATGGGTGAATAAGTTTTTCTATCTTTTTGATACTTTCTTCTGATTTGGTGAGTTGTGTTTTAGTTTAGGTTAGCTTTCAAGATAACCCAATCAGCGCACAAGTTATTTATAGTGGTTCCCCAAAGAATGGGTACATCTACTGTCCCTCACACCTTTCTAACAGTTTGTTATACAAGACCAACTTCTCCAAAATTGGCTCCAAGAGCTTGCAACACAAATCCCTCTAGATTTCTCAGACTCCTCCAAGTCCTACACTCTGGCCCAATGCCCTACACTCAGAGAAATGTTCTCCTACAACTCAAGCACACATGCCCTGCTCATACTTTAACTCAAAGTCCTACACTCAAGATAGGAGGTTAGTCCTACACTCAAGCTAGGAGGTTAGCCCTACACTCAGATCCACCACTGGATCCTACCTCAGAGAGAAACTCTCATACAGCTTGAGCACACAGGCCCTACCTCAGATCTACATGAGGATCCTACAACGCAGGCACTAATGCCCTACATCTCAGATCTACGGAAAGATCCTACCTCAGCCTTTATAATTTAGGCTTACACTCAGATCAATTAAGATCCTACAAAAAGTAAGGTTGGTTGTTGATGTTGAATGACTCCAGAGAAGATATCTCTGAGTCTGCCTCTTCCTGAACTGAGATGACTCAGTCCTATCTTCTTCACAGCTCCAAGAATGGATCTTCAAGAACGTTCTGCTTGAGTTGTGAAGTAACTATAGTTAGGGCTTGCTTTGTCCCTACTTTTACCTCAAAGAGATTACTCTCTGAACTTCATCTTGAAGATGAAAATGTCAACAGCCAACTTGCTTGAACTTCTAGATCACCAGAAGGAGCAAAATCTTCAAGATCTGCAATTAGGTCGAGAGGAAGAAGATGAAGTTGTGTATTTCAAAAGTTAATCGTCTAGAAAGTCTTCTACTTTTTTTCCTTGATCATTTCTTTTTCTATCCCACCGTCCAATGAATTTTTGAACAGTGGGACCACCTGGAGTTGGTAACTACAACTTTTCTTTAGCATTAATTATTGTACAACAGGCAAGCGACGCCATTTGTTGTCTACTGTTTCGTTCCCATAATATTTTAATTCCTGTTGACGTCATCATGACTCAGCACTTGTGGACTTAGCCAAATTCAGACAACTTTGCATATGCGTTGAGTGAAGACTTGTCACTCAACACCAAAACACTTAGGCAGAATTCTGCACCACCAGGCGTTGAGTGATCATTCATCATTCAACGATTATCGACAATTGTAGTCAAACTGGCTAGGCATTGAGTGAGCCATCATCACTCAACGCATTTGTACTTAGTCGATTTTCTCTGTATTAAGGTGTTGAGTGAGTTGTCTTCACTCAACGCTTTCTGCCTTTGCCTATTTTATTGAATTGGCGTTGAGTGAACTGCCTTCACTCAATGCTTCTGTCCTTAGATAGATTTTCTGTTGAATAGGCATTGAGTGAGTTGTCTTCACTCAACGCATTTGTCCTTAGATATATTTCCAAGTCAAACAACATTGCAGCTCTGACTGAACTGTGTTCTGTCAACGCTTTCTCTTCAGGGCATTGAGTGAACTGCCTTCACTCAACGCTTCTGTACTTAGCCAGAATTCTTGTCAGCTTTTTTCTGGCTTTGACTGTTTGAGCTTTACTCAACGCTTCTGACTTCTAGACGTTGAGTGAACAGCCTTCACTCAATGCTTCTGGACTAACCAGATTTCTGCTTTGGCAATAATGAGGCTTTGACTGCCTAGGCTTTACTCAACGCTTAAAGCCATCTAGCATTGAGTGAACTGTCTTCACTCAACGCATCAGGAATTAGACAGATTTCTGCCCTGTCAGCATCCTGTCTCTTGTCCACCTGTCATTTGTGCTTAGACAACCTGTTTGAACAGTGAACAAAGAGCAACCTGCATACATAGAACTTAAAGCATGCATCAAATACAATACTGTGTATACCATTGTCTTATAAGCCTTCTTCAAATTTGGGATATTCTAATCAATGGACCCAACAGGGGGCATTGCCGAAGTTTCCCGACACGAAGACGAACTTCTGAGGCCAAAAGTGATACTTGTTGGCGAGACCACTGGTCTTGATCGTCTGGCCTGTGAAGAAGATGATCTCGCTCTTGGCTCTGAAATTTAACAGCTTCTAGAAGACCAAAAGATTGAACTCGATTCGCTCCTCATGCATGTAACAAGCAAATGCTGCCAAGATGGCGACAGAATTTGGATTCAGCTGGGCGGGAACCACTCCGAAGTATCGAAGGGTTTGGTGCACCTTCGGTCACAAGGGGAGGCGGAATCCCACCTCGAAGTGTTCAAGAGGGATGGCGAGATCCCCTTCCGATAGGAAGTTAATCTTGCCGGAGCTATCGGGATGGCGTGTGATGAACCCCGGTGGCACGTAGTTGGCAACGGCGGAAAGGTACACCTCTTCAATCAGCTTGCAGGGGGGAGTCGTGGTCGATGAAGCCTTACGCACACTGAGTCCGGTCGTCAGTCCCTCTAGGCATCCTGCGAATGTGAGAGGGAAGTTGGGTACAGATAAACAAAACAAAATAGAAAGGGTACAAATAAACAAAACAAAATAGAAAGGGTACAGATAAACAAAGGGCAAGCGGAAGACTGGGTGATGGGCGGAGAGATTCGACGGACTTAGTACTAGATCCATTGTCAGCGGCCCCGACCTCGCCTCCCTGACCTCGGAGGCACTCGCGGATAGTAATACGCGCTCACAGCGGTCAGCTCCTAGTGGACCAAGCGCATCTGGTCCCGGGCTCGCGCGATGTGCCTTCCGGGAGATGTCTCCTCGTACCCGCCTCCCTGCCGCTCCATCTCGTTGATAAGGTGTGAGTAATCCCTCTCAAGAGCACTCAGACGGCATTCAATGGCTGCTTGATGTGCATCCGTGTGATTAGAGGCATCCCCGATGCGCCCAGATGACCTTTCCCAGGACTTCCACCATCCACTCCTTCATCAACTCGACATCGCGAGGATCGCCGAGAAAGTCCGCGAACTCGCTGGGGGATGGAGGTAGCGATAGCTCTTCATCAGTGTCAGGGTCAGTCGTCGGGACCCTCTGATAACCTGGCAAGGGAGTTCAGCCTTTAGCAGAATCAATTTCGAGCGGGAAGGGGAAGTGCGTTCCTATTTACCTGGCATAGGGATGACGCCTTCACCCGGTTGCTGGCGAGAAGGTCCTGGTCTCCCTTCAAAGAGCCTCTCGGGGAAGGATTGATGCGGTTTTCCTCGTCCGGACGGGTCAGCATCTACCCCGTGAGAGGGATCTCGGCTGGTTGTAAGGTGTCGGTTGTCTTTTCGGTCAAAGGCCTAGAAATTGACACGGGATCTTGTGGGTTCTCGATAGTCGGGGTCTTCGGCGCTGGACTGACCAAGCTCGTAGTACCAAAGGGGACATCTATGAGGAATGATGTGAGCAGAACATGAACTAAGGAATGTGAGAAGGTGACAAGTTGATTACCAGAGGCGAGTGGGTGTGCGGTCCTGGAAACTTGATAGGTGGCCTCCTGGACCAGTTGTTCATTCCCACCGGAGGGCTGGGATGCATCAGCATTACCCAGGGTAACCCCAGCATCACCTTCCACCGGTGGATCCTACGAGTGGACCAACTTCTCAGTATAACAGGCTTCTTCGAGTTATCGACAGGATAGGGGTGAGTAAAGTACCTCCGGTAAGAGGGCAAGGTTCTCGCGTTGAGGCGTAAAAGTCGGGGAGGCAGACTCGTCCGCCGTGAGGTTCCGCCGAACTGTCTTGGCCTTTCTCGGCCGATATGGCGTGTCTGCGGGCCTTTTGGAGGAGAGCTACGGGGCATACCTGGAAGTTTTGGAAGTGGTCTTCGCTTGCGTGGCGGCGAGGTGGTCCAGTAGTTCTTGCGAAAGCGGCTTCTGGGCTAGTTTGGCGAACATCGTTGAAGTGGCGGAAGGCCGGGGGATGAGCAGTGGATGAGTAAATGATATCATGATAGGATCAGGTCCTGGAATATAGATAGGGTCATGGAGGGACCCACCAAAGATTCTTTTCCAAGTCAGCAAGCCCTCACTGAATACCGGGGGTTGGACTCTTCTTTCCGAGCATAGGACTAGCTCGAAAAGAGTGGGTATTTTGTACAACCTTGTATTCGCTGAGTAGGACGCCCCGATGAAACCAAGGATCCAATGGTTCAAGTCATTCAGAGTAGGCGAGTGGGGTAGGCAGACTCACACTCGCCCAGAGAGAGTGAATGTCTTTCGCCAAGTCGAGCGGAAGGGATTCCGCCCAGGCAAGCGGAAGGACTATAGAGTTAGGCGGAAAGGCTCTCGCCAAATCAGGTGGAAGGCCTAAGGTTCCCGCACTCGCCTTTAAGGAGCTGTGGGGGGGCGAATGCTCGGCTCGCCCAATCATTCGCTTCTTCAGGCGAGAGGTACTTTCATGGGCCACTCGCCTAGTGGGGTTCGGAGGTAAAATTACCTGGATGCTTTTGGGGGTCTGCAAATAGCCTTTCAGAACAGCGGAGTTACGCTGTTGGCAGACCAATTTGGGCTGCGTATAACATTTTCAGAACAACAGAATGGTGTTGTTTGCATACCAGACTTGGAATCCTATAAATAAACCCTGGGAGCATCTTTGGAGGTGATCCAATTCAGTTTTTGGCTTCTTCCTCCTTGGGTTATTTTGGTCTGGATGCATAAGCCCTTCAAGGTGCCCAACTCAACTTTAGGCTTGGGAGGGGAAGCACTCTAGAGATCTTCTGGGTGTGTGATGAGACCTCCAAGGTGTAGCTCCGGGTCAGTTTTCTAGTTCCAAGCGACTGGTCGGGAGCTCAAGTTTGGGAGTAGGTGCAAGCTACCCCCTTAGGTACGAACTCTCGTTGGAATCAAATTTTGGCGCCAACAGTCCGTGCAGCTGACTTGTATAGTAAGAGTTAGGTCGTGAGAATCAGGGGTGCTTTCAAGTAAATTATGTGCCCTCAATCCAAAAGTGATGAATGTTGGAGCTCCTTAACCCATCCTTTTCCAGCTTAATGGGATAGGTGCTGAAATATGGAGAGTTGAACTTGTCGTCAAGCGAGGTGAAGTGTTGTCAATGAGGTCACGACATGTTGTTTAGAGGACCATAGGTGAGCTCCTGACTAGCTGCACGCGAGTTACATAGGGTATCTGTACGACAACCAAGGGGTCAACAATCAATTTTCTGACATCACGTTGCCAACACTGCCTAAAAGATGTTGACCATTCTCGACAAACATGAGTTGTACATATATAATACAAATTAATTAAATTACTCTGCTACTATCAATGGGTTCTGTTGGTGTTGTTGTACTCTACGACTATCAATAGAATGTTGTACTCTACGACGGATGAAGAAAGTTTGGAAAGCAACCGAGAAAGAGTATTTTTTGGTCTTCATTCAAAAATGGTGTTATTTATTATCATTATAAGGAGTATTATGGAAGCTTGTCGTGTGCTATCTCAGATGCAACTCCGCTAAAGTCTACTTGGGTAATATAACTCAGTTTATGAGGTCATTACTAATCAGGGGCGGATCTAAGGGGGCAGCTCCCTTGTTAAAATTCCTCAATCCACCCGTGTCAATAGTGAAGGAACTATTAACATTCAGATGCACAATGACATGGTGGGCACATTGAACATGTCATAAATTTTTTAGAGAGAAGTTTGACAGTGAGAATTGGACAAAGATTGTATCACATGTTGCACAACTCCATTGATCCCGTTTCGAATGGTACCCGTCCGCAAAAATTATGAGAGATCCAAAGTTCACGCGATTATCAAGCATTTTCGGGCAAGAGCTGTAAAAGTTCCAATTCCTGTGGAAGTGTGATAGGAGTCCCTGGCCCCATTCTCTTCATAAAATGAACCACCATTCTTTCCCATACATACAAAATATTTCATATAAGAAATATGAATACTACTTGAGCAGGAGAAGAAACATTGCTCAGCCAGCTCTAAACTTGCTGGAGCGGCATCCAGGAGGGCCGACACTGAACTCTGTACATGAATACATGATCGATCTATCCGCTCGATCTGAAAATAGTGTTTACGGATTCTCGCCTGTCGAAAAATAGTGAAAAATGTTGGACCCTTTTCTGGCGGTTTTCGCGCGCTTGGATGAGCGAAGCCAGCCTTGGACTTCTTGTTGAATTTCCGGCGGCAGCTCGTCGACGACGGAGTGATCAATTTCGTCGGCATTGAAATTCCATGAACCGTTTGTATATTGATGAGAAATCCTCCCATCCATGCCACGCTCATCAATCGTGTGTTTTTGTCGGGGCTTTCTCATATCCTGACCTTCATGTCTCTCATTCTCTGAACTTTGTGCTTGAATTTCTGTTTCTGCAGACATAAGAAATTATTTTTTAACGAAATGAGGAGCATTACAAACGTTCATGCATGTTACCCTAGGTGTGCTAGCCCCCCCCCCCCCCCCCATCACCACTACACTCGTATTCATTCATTAGGGCATAATCAGCTCACTACCATCACCTTACCCTACGTCGCAATATTTAACCAAGGCACAACAACGGTAAGCCGAATGACACCAAAGAAAAGTCACTCTTAGAACAAGCAAGCTAAAATTGTGTAAATTCGGGATGGTGAGCTCTTCCGCAAAGCATGAAAAATATAATAAGAAATACAAATTGAACAATACCATTTGATGCTTGATTTATGGATGTATTGATACCAGAGAAGAATCTCAAAATAGAACCACTTCCCTGCACCAATAACAAAATAAAATAATTAAATGAGCTTCTGCAATTAAGAAGAGCATAGATTTAAGATAAGCAGCATTTAGGATTATTTGTAATTTTATTTGAGATACATACAGGTTGAAAAGCTTGACATAATTTGTTTAGTGCTTCTCTTTTGTTTAGTTGTACTTTTGCTTGAGATTAGTTTTTATATACCCTTGATTTTGTACATCTCCGTGGCCTCTATTGCGGATCCAATCCTCATCTCTCACGGGCATAGACTTGCTATAACCAAACCACATAAATTTTGGTATCCTCTCATGATGCTTGATTTTTTTTATTACAAGCTTGTAAGGATATCTCATGATACTTAGTTGCGCCCTCCAAAATCCAACATGAATTGGGCTACTAATTATGAAGACCTATCCACGACTTTTCATAATTACAAGGATTTCTCGTGTACTTCTTAAAATTAACAACAAATTCCTTCTAAATTTGCATTATTAACATATATGTACCAAAAAACTGGTATGTATGCTAACGGAAGGATTTCTTTTTGTGCATGTATATTAACAATGTAAATTTAAAGGGATGTTTTGGTAATTTTAAAAATTAGAGAGAATGTCCTTGTAATTATGTAATATTGGATGGGAGGTCCCGATAAATGACCCTTAAAATTCATGGCGGGCTTTGTTGGCTACCCATTAAGAGGCGCAATTAAGCCTTACAAATCATTGATTCTTTCCTCCTAGAAATTTATCTTTGGATGGTAAATCTTCATCACCATGAATCAAAATAATGGCATACCGTAACCTTCTGTTTTCTATTCTGCCTGCAAAAATCATCATTTATTCTATCTTGAGAAGGTTTGTCACGCTCCTTACTGGATTCTTCATGAGCAAACACTTGTTGATTTTCCTCACATTCTGGCAATGCGTAACTTTGGCATCCTGAACATTGAGAATCAAGTGGAAGTTAACCTCCACCACGATCAAATATGTTACGAAATCGATCAAAAGTGGCAAACAAGCAAGCACATAGGAGCACAAGATTTATGTGGTTCACCCCAAGGTGAGCTATGTCCACGGGCAATAGTTAGCAATTTGTTTTAACAATAGTTGATCATTTGACTACATGGAAGAACAGGTAGGTAAAAGAGGAAATAGGCATTGTTTAGATTTTACACTCTAACTCTAGAATAATAGGAGTTTAATAGAAAATTTCGTACCTACAAAAATACCATTCCGAATATAATTTGGATGCAAAATCACGCAATTAAACCCTGACAGCTCTGTGTACTGGCTTCTTATGCAAGGGTGTGATTTGATAAAATGTTGAATGACATGCTTTTAGGAATCTCCATATGGGTTAACATTTCAGACATAACTAACAGTATCACCGACATGCATCATTAGTATTATCTCAATTATTTGAAATCACTTTCATAAAATTAGCAATGCTAAAAAATATATTTAGAGTTAAATGTGAGAAAATACACCTATGGACGATGAGGGGCCATCATCGCAGAATTCATCATAAGACCCATCTGATGTAGCTAAGGAAAAACTCTTCCCTTGAAAGAATCTCAATATTGAAGATGTTCCCTGTAAAACACATTAAATTAAATAATGAATGGGAAATACACAATAAGGATGAAATCTAAAATAAATGGAATCTGTATCACAATATTTGTAATGCGTCGATATACTCTGGGTGTGCTGCAAGTCTGCAGACCAGTAACCCCAACCCATCTCCACGAATCTGATTGGTTGCAACCGCTAATTCCAACGGCGGGTTGTTGAGGCTAGGGCTTGAAACACAGACCTCCTAGATAAGAGAGCTCTAAAATCTAAACTGGTCCTCATCACCAATTGAGTAGCTCAGTTAGTGAAATTTAGAGAACAACGGGATCGCAATATGCGCAATACTGAACCAGCGGTGCCTGTAAGAATAAATTGGGGAAAGAAAATAGAAGGGCTGGGGCACCCAGATCGGACGGCTAAGAATGTTTGGGTCAATCCGGTGTCAAATACAACACGAAATACATAAACTAATATATGAAAAAAAACTCGAAATGACCATCCTGGCACATCCGCGGACTCAGATCGCACAAATGGGTTGTCGATCACCGCTTCCCGCGGGAATAGACCTATGTTGGGCGTTGCGCGCCATCAACTTGTAATATTGCTATAGTGGAGACACTTTATATTGTTGCGTGGCTTTTCATTTTACTGTCTATTAAACAGTTAGCTAAAACACCACCTCTTTTTTTTATTACATTAGTTGCTCTATATGTATTATAGCTTCCAATCACTTTACTCTATTAAACAGCTCACTAAAACTCATAATTGTTTAATAAACATTTTCATACCTCATTTCTAATGTTTTCATTTGCTTCATAATCACCATGCAGAAAACTTAGGGAAGTCTTTAACTTAAGAGGACAAAGTAACCATAGGCATTGGGTCAACCAAAGTCCAAACTCCAAAGGTCAGTTTCACACTTTCACAACATGAAGAAGTGTTATTGTCCCATTGTGCTAATTAGTGAATTGGGGGCCTGTTCGTTGAAAAACAGTGAATTAGGCTTCCAGTTCACTGTTTTCAGGCGCCCAGTTCATTGGTTTTAGTGAAATTGTGAAGAGATTTAGCAAACATCTCAGACTAAAGTCAAACATATATGATTTGCAGTAAATTCGCCCAATTCACCGATTTTCGGCGAATTGGGCGAATCCACTGATTTTCGGCGAATTGGGCGCCCAATCCGCTGATTTTCGGCGATTTTCGGCGAATTGGGCGCCCAATTCACTGATTTTCGGCGAATTGGGCGCCCAATTCACTAATTTTCGGCGAATTGGGCGTCCAATTCACTGATTTAATTTTATTTTTTCATTTTTGCGGCTCATGTGCCTCAAACACGTGTTTGCGCCTTGCGCCTAAGCTCCAGGAACCATTTACGTCTCGGTGCGCCTTGCGAGTTGCGCCTTTAATAACATAGGTGAAGCCAAAGGAAACGGTTGTTGGAGACGATCTTTTAGGCTGTTCCAGACGACGTGGAGACAAAGGCAGTGATTGTTGGAGATGATCTTAAGGACTGTTGCAAAGATTTTGGGTTAGTTCCCAAGTGGAATAGCCAGTCAAGAAAAAGGCAGCATAGTCGAACCAGGGGGCTTCGACGTGTACAGACTTGGCTGGAGACGATACACAAATCTGCGGTTTTTGTTGAAGACGGCGGAGGTGGCCGATGCGGCAGGCTGTGGGATCACGAAAATGAAGGAGGAAGGATATATCGCTCTGATACCAAGTTGTTATGTTCTATCGGGAGTAATGGTTGGAGGGGTAGATGATATCGTAGGGTACTGTGAGGCCGGAACTGCGGCTGCCTAGGTGGGGTGTGCTCGGGAGAAGATAGCTATCAATATCTCATACAAAAGACAAGAGAATAGAGAATGTTTCTTGGATGTCATTCCACTAGCCCAAGGGGCCCTTAAATAAGATTACAATATTTTGACTTAAGTACCAAAATACCCTTACAAAAAATAAAGTAACCTACGTTAGGCTCGATGACATTTAATAGAGACGTGACACAATATTAATAAAATGCATAATTTATTCTCGTAATATATCTAGGGCGACTAGCCTATGCCCATAACAGTCGGCAACAGAAGGGAGGGCTTTTGAGGGGCAGTAATAGTTGTTAGGGCTGCTAGGAGGGGCAGTTAGGCTGAGAACAAATGAGAAAATAAGGATACAAACTAAGGTGTCGGCACCTTGGGGTTTCATGGAGTCGACACCGCGAGAGATCATCAGATTCCGGGAAGAGAGTTCTCCAAAAACTATAATAATCATGATGGCTTCCCCTACCCTATGATTTATAAAAAAACATGACTAGGGGAACCATCTTAGACGGCTATGATTGGTTATATAGGAAGGTTGTTTGGTCTACTAAAATAAAATTTTAAAAATACATGAAAAATATCAAAATGTTGATCTGCAACACCGGACTCTAATAATCCACCAAGCAACGTCAAATATGACAAGCGACAAATCAGCCCTGAACTTGCCCAAAACTCATGCTCCACAACCCCGTCGATCCCTGTCAAACGTCACGCACAAAGAAATACTAAGGTTTTGATATTTGGAAAGACTTCCCATATTTCGTATTAATTATTACAAAGGGGTATATATATTACAAACTACAAAGTACAAATGAAGTGAAGGTGTCAGTGTCTTTTTCACTATAAACTCTTGGCACATTTGCATGCATCTGTAGCATCCACGCTACCGAATGTTGTAAATTGTGTCGTACCCTTACATTTGTATTGAACTTCGATGGAAATGGGGGGTGACGACTTCTCTTGTGCTGAGTATATCTAAAGTTATAAATATTGGATGTCGACAACATGTCGGATTGAGTTTTTAAGTGTCGTATATCGAAAATTGGAGATATTTTAAAATATTGAATTTTCATATCTAGAAAACAAAAATATATTATTTCTTATGTATAATAAGTACAATTATATGTTCTAAAATTTAAAAAAATAGTACAACAAGTTTATAAACACTGATTCATGCATATCCCAAAATAAATTCAAAAGATATTCAAAATAAAATATTATTAGCACATTATGATTACTATTAACAAGTACAAGTAGATATTTTGTAAAATATATTTAATATTATACATATTTACACAACACTAAGTTTATAGCAAATAAAAATATAAAAACTAAATATTTTTGATTAATTATATTCTTTTCATGCTTAACAAATATGCTCTAGAAATATACATAATCAACAAATAAATATTTAAATATTTAAATATTTTTTAAAAACAAAATAAGAAAGATAATATTGAAAAATTATTTAAAATTTTGATTATGAGAATAACACGTTAAAGAGAACAAAATAATAAGTCATCAATTTAAGCATATATAATAAATACATACAAATGATTTAACAATATATTGCCAACATAATATAAAATAAAATATTAGGCGATATGTTCAAAGTCGTGTCGACTGATATATCGGAAACAATCGGATATATCAGTCTATATTTTACAAAAGGACAAAATCTATTTATTTAGAAAAAAAAATAACGTTTTGCCCTCAAAAATGACATGTCGGCAACATACCAAACATGTCAAAGAACATTTAAAACAGTGAGTATATCATGCCAGTGTACTCAAATTCTATGGATTCTGCAATGAAGGACTTGCTTTGTAAGCTTTTCTTCATTTGGATCCATAACTGGAAAATTGTAAGGCTCTTGTAACCCCTTGGCTACTCCCAGGTCTCTTGCGAGATGTCATTGTCCACTCAAGTCATTTATGTTGTCTTGAGCATCACAAAATCATCTAAAGATAAGAAATTAACAAATACATTCACATGAATGCTCGAAGATTTATGCATAACATTCTGTTACAATCAAATGTCGTTACGGATTCGCCAGAGAGATCACTGGCGCTAGAAATGACGAAAAGATACGAGAAGGCCAATAGGTGATAGGAGAAAGACCAGAGAAGAGAAACGCATCAAGGGGAAGAAATGAAGGCCAAGGAAAGGCTGGGGGAGAGAGACGAAGCAAGGGGGAAGAGAGAAGAATCCAGAGCAACTCTATAAGAACTAAAAGATGACTTGAATTCTACATTTCTTCAAAAAATTCACTACAACCATTAGGCTATATTTATAGTCTTCAAATATAGCACAGGACTAGATTATTACTAAATTACAAGTATACCACAATACACTAATCTACTACTCTCGTTACATTTCATCCCTACTCGAAAAACAACATTGATCGAAATATATATATATATATATATATATATATATATATATATATATATGGTGTCAATGGAGATGTCAACGTAATTTTTGATCGCCCTCCATTGATGTAACTGGGGGAAGAGGGGGGAAGTCTACGAAGGAAGAGGAGGGAACCTTCTTGGAGCCTGGAGGAGCTATGGAGGCCGGCGGTGGCTTGCGGCTTGCGTCGAAGAGGCGGACTGGCGCGGGATGCGGAAGCGGGGCGTGCGGCTAGGGCGTCGGGGGATTGCGGGTTCCGTGTGGTGAGAGAGGGGTTTAGAGAGAGAGAGAGAACTAGAGAGAGAATTAGAATAGAAATTAAAATACTTGCTTGCTTGGTTTCTTAGTTCCCCCATCCGGGGTATTAAATAACCACACCAAAATGCCCTTTCTTGGGCTTAGACACGGAGGATCAAATACGCATAATAAAAATATAAAAATAGAACTAGATAAAAAGTCCGCGACATGCGCGACCAAGGCGGGACCAAAGCGGGACCGTAACACTGGCCCGATCAGTTTTTTCCCTACATTGTCTAGGATGATTCCAGTAATAATCTTGTGCAAGATGGCATTAAATCTCATTGTCTTTTTTTCACCTTTCAGAAGAAGTCCATTCCCACTTCGAATTACTAAAGAAGCAATCTATCTTGTGTAAGATGGCATTAGATCTCATTTCCTTTTTTCCACCTATCAGAAGAAGTTCATTCCCACTTTGAATTGCTAATGAAGCAATCTGAACAAAAGCACCAGGCACTCAGACAGTGATTCAAAAATAATCAAAGAACATCCAGTGGACATAATGTCGTCTTAGTTTGGAGGTTTCGGAAATCTAGGTGAATTATACGCTTTACAATATTGGTCGAATGAGCACTCTGGCACCAAATCTTGGAAGCTTAAATTGTGTAGGATCTTGAAAATCTCCGTGTTGGGATTCTTATCGGTACCATAGGAGTCGAGGAACACTAACATAGGTCCCGGCACGCTGATTGCGTAGGAAACTTGAACGTTGCAGAGGTGAGTAAGCCCGCTAGCCACAATGTTGTTGGCAGCCTGCCTCACGATGTAGGCGCCGTTGCAATCAACCTTGGTCGTACCCTTCCCAGAGAAGGCGCCGCCGTCATGGGCTGCCTTTGTCCTCCCGTTGATTGTCACCAGCTCCCTCACCAATGCTAGATAGTAATTCTATCAGACGAAAGAAACAGAATAGGGTATGTAGAAGTCCAGAATGCTCATATTTGAAGATGTCCGGGTTGAAATCCTTCCAACTGGGGTAGAATCAAACAACAGCTAGGAGCTTTAAACACTGAATCCATGAAGCTAGAAAAGAATTCATTTGATACCCTCAGTCCAAGATGCGTTGTAAGCAAACTTCTCAGACACAGGAAAATACAGCTTGCCAGAGACATTGCTGAATAAACTCCAACCAGCACGCCATTTGCAATGTGTTTGATCCAGACGACTACCGCCAACCAATAGTTCAACAATGTCTGAAGAATGATAAAAATTGTTTGAAATGTGATCATTAGAACTACAAGGCATGATCCCTTGGAGACCCGGATGTAATCGATATATGGCTTCCACTAGAATTATTCATCACAGCTTCTTCCTCTTCCGTCAGCTGCACTGATGATATACCCTTGACGGGGCTCTCTCTTTCTCTGGTCTGTTTCATAGGCATCGGCATACTAACTTCTGCCATTATTGGCCTTTTTCTTTTGCATGATCGCCGGAATTTAATCTTCCCGAGACAGAAGGTTTGACAGTTTCTCATGAAACTTGAAATTCTTGATGGAAAGGCTCAAAGCGAGGCAAAGCTTGAAATTCTTGATCGAAGAAACGTCTTCAAGTTATGGTCAATCATCAAGTCCATTGATGAAGGAATGAGAACATCAAGAATATGTATTTCAATCCCACCAGTGAGGCAAGAACAGTAAGGCGTGTCTTTCTCCCAAGAAATAGCTCTAGAAAGAAGTGGCAAGAATGGTGAGGCGGGAGCGAGAACATCAACGAGAGCAACATTTATAACGATCAAATGTCATTATGGATTCACCAGAGAGAACACCGGCGCTAGAAATAAAGAAAGGATATGAGAAAAAGGCCCATAGGAGAAAGGCAAGAGAAGAGAGAAGCATCAAAGGGAAGAGACGGAGGGAATCAAGACGAAGACCGAGGAAAGGCCGAAGGAGAGACGAAGCAAGGGGAGAGAGAAGAATCCAGAGCTACTCTATAAGAACTAAAAGATAACCCTACAGTTTTTCCATAATCACACTACAACCATTAGGCTACATTTATAGCCTTCAAACATAGCATAAGATTGAACTACTATTTAATTACAAGTATACCACAATATACTAAATACTAATCTACTACCATTACACATTTCTCCAAATAGTTGGATCAAAGAATAAAAATGAGAATAGAAATAACATTACTTTATAATTTAAAAGAAAACATCTCTCTTAAAATGTTTCATGCGTAACAAACATTAATACTGGCTAGATCAATTTACAAGGTGAACAATAAACATAGTGAAACAATTAATGTTAATGTAATCCTTCATTGAATCCAACACGAAACACAGTCTTAGCTCATAAAATGATTTGTATTGATATGCTGGGAAATATGATGTCATATGAAGAATGCAATATCTACATCACTATTGTGGATATCCTCCGACCTGGCCGACCTCGGCCGACATGTCGCCCGACATAAAGGTTTCAAGGAAAAAACGACACGTTTCTGATATTATTTTGGAATATATCCTCTGATATGTCTGCTATTGACCGAGATATTCGCGATATATCGGCTGATATATCCCGACATTTATCGACTGATTTTTTTCAATTTATTTTAATTATTGTATATGGTCTAATAGACAAAAGACCAAAATTATTTCATTATTTAGATTGTTTTTTTCTCTTCCTCTGACTTTCTTCCTTGCACAAGTTCATCATCGACTTCAATTATGCATGATTTTTGAATTATGAACTGAAGATTCCTTATCTTCCATGTGCTATACCGTTATCAACAACTTCCCGACATTTTGCTTCTTCTTGTTTTATTTCATGCGTTATACTGTTAGTACTTGTGGAACACAAAATGTTTATATTAGTTTTGTAGAAGAACTGAGTGAACCTTATATATACTTCTTGAATTACAAATTACAAGTATGAGTACTGTAGAAAACGTTGAGAAAACCTTATATATACTTCTTGAATCTCAAATTACAAGTGTGAGTACAAATATATAGGGAGAGAGAGAGAGAGAAATTCCTATTACAAGATGTGGGACTAAACATCTTAGTTAAGAGGCTAAATGGGTCTTTACTAATGGGCCTTTACATATATCATTCAACACTCCCCCCGCAAGCTGGAGCGTACAAATCATAGGCACCGAGCTTGAAGAAGAACTGATAGTACAAAGGTCGTGGTAAGGCCTTGGTGAGGATGTCAGCAACTTACTCGGTAGCTGGAACATGCATTAACTCTACCTTCTTTAATTTAACCTTTTCTCGAATGAAATGACAATCCACCTCAATGTGCTTCGTTCGTTCATGGAAAACATGATTTTTGGCAATGTGTATGGCAGCCTGACTGTCGCAAAATAGAGTGGCCGGTGCGGAAAGCTTGACTCCTAAATCATCAAGGAGACCCTCAAGCCAAGTGAGCTCAGACACAACAACTGTCATTGAACGATACTTGGCCTCAGCGGATGAACGGGCAACAACAGACTGTTTTTTGCTACGCCAAGTAATGAGATGTCCTCTAAAATAAGTCCAGTATCCACTTGTGGAACGTCGATCATCCAATGAACCAGCATAATCAGTGTCACAATAAGCACTCGGAGATAAGGGAGGCGAAGAGGGCTTGTATACAAGTCCCTATCCAGGAGAAGTCTTCAAGTATCGAAGAATGCGCTCAACTACCTGGAGATGAGAGATACGTGGCTCATACATGAATCGACTGACAACCCCAACAACAAATGATATATCAGGTCTTGTAACAGTGAGAAATATCAGTTTTCCTACAAGACGACGATAATACTCAGGGTTTGGAAGGAGTAGATCAGATTCTGAGGCATGAACGTAGAGCTTGTGAAGACTATACATGGGAGTGTCGGTAGGTTTGCATCCAGAGTAGCCCGCATCATGCAGCAAGTCAAGACAGTACTTCCTTTGAGATAATATAAGTCCATCAGATCGCCGAGCCACTCAAGACCAAGAAAGTAACGAAGGCTTCCCAGGTCCTTTGTTTGAAACACAGTTGTCAGATGTTGTTTGATCATATGTATTCCTGTAATATCATCTCCCGCAATCAGAATATCATCAACATACACCAAGAGAATCACTATGCATGTTGGACGATGCGGAGTGAATAATGAGAAGTCGGATGAACTCCGAGTGAACCCAACCGCACTAACAGTCTAACTGAATTTATCAAACCATGCCCGAGGCGACTGTTTGAGTCCATAAAGTGACTTCTTCAAACAACAGACAAGAGACACTCCCGTGATCTCAAACCCGGGAGGTTGTTGCATATAGACGGTTTCTTGCAAATCACCATTAAGAAAAATATTTTTGACATCCAATTAGTGCAACTGCCAATGTCGATGAACAGCGAGGGAGATCAACACACGAACAGTATTCAGTTTGGCAACTGGAGAAAAGGTCTCATCATAATCTAGACCTTGTTGTTTAGTAAAACCACGAGCCACCAAACGAGCTTTCAAACGTTGAACCATCCCATCTGGGCCTTGTTTGAGGGCAAACACCCACTTACAACCCACGCAAGTCTGTCCAGAAGGAAGAGGGACAAGATCTTAAGTGTGGTTTACCCAAAGAGCAAACATTTCCTCGTCCATAGCCGCTCGCCAACCTAGATGTTGGAGAGCCTCCTGCACAGAAGTAGGGATGGTAATAGAGGATAAAGAAAGAGCAAACTGGCGAAGTTCCGGAGAGAGGCGGTGGAAGGAGACATAATTCGTCATTGGGTGTGCAGTAGAAGTAGTTGTCGAATCTGCAGGCTGCAAAATATCATAAGAGGAGGGCATCTCCCATATGATAGTGGATGAAGGAGGGTGACGAGTATACACACGAGTGATAGGTGGTTTGTGAGGAAGAGGTGTAGTAAGAGGAGGTGAGTTTGGTGGGAGTGGTGTAGAAAGGGGAGGCGGAAGGTTGGAAGTAACAAGGACATCAGGCCGCGGAAGAAGTGGTGAAAGGAGAGAACCACTTGGTTGAGAATGATGTGGCTGGTCTTCGAGAAAGGTGACATCAGCAGAAGTAACAACCTTGTGATCTTTAGGAGAAAAACAGATATAACCCTTCTGAGTACGGGAGTAACCAACAAACATATTTTGTGGAACGAGGAGCGAGTTTGTCTGTAGATGGGCTAAGATTATGAACATAGCACACACAACCAAACACGCGAGGGGTGACTGAAAAGGGAGGTGTGGAGGGAAAGAGAAGGTTGAAGGGAACCGCAAAGTTGAGAACAGAGGAAGACATGTGGTTAATAAGAGAACATGCGTAGAGACTGCGAAATTCCAGTATTGCTTGGGAACATTCATTTGAAACATAAGAGAGCGGGTAACCTCAAGAAGGTGACGATTCTTGCGTTCAACAACGTCATTTTGTTGGGGGGTATAGGCACATGAGGTTTGGTGGATGATGCCAAACTCAGCACATAGGTTGGTAAATGCATGACTAGTGTATTCACGGGCATTGTCAGAACGAAGAGTTTTCATTGTAGTGGAGAACTGGTTGCGAGTTTCAGTTATAAAGGCACGGAAAACACCTGACAGTTCAGAGCGATCACAAAGGAGATACAACCATGTCACTCAAGAGCAATCATATACAAAGGTAACAAAGTAACGATAGCCAAAAACATTAGTGATTTTGTATGGTCCCCAGATATTAGAGTGAACAAGATCACAGGGAGCAGCACTCCGAGTGGGATGAGGCGAGAACGTACACTTATGATGTTTTCTATAGATACAGGACTCACAAGTGAATTCCCGGATGGAGACATCGGGAAGAGCTTTGCGGAGTATGTTTAGAGGAGGGCGTCCAAGATGGCGATGCCACTCAGAAGAGCTAACAGAGGACAGAACCGTTAGAGGAGAGGGGTCAAAGATGTAAAGACCATTCGAGAGATGTCATTTTCCAATGATAGACTGCGTCTTGTGATCCTGCACAACACAAGAGGTGGAGGAGAATGTTACGTAGCAATCAAGATCTTGAGTAAGACGACTGATAGAGAGAAGGTTGAAAAGAGAGCTCGGAGCATGAAGAACAGAGCGAAGAGTGATGGAAGAAGTAATGTGAATGTCGGCGGAGCCAGAGACAGGAATGATGTCCCCACTTGCAACAGTAATAGACTTGGGATGCACCGAGTCCAAGTAGCGAGATGGTTGTCGTAAGGTAATATGGTGGGAGGCCCCTGAATCCAAGATCCAGGACGAACTATGGGCAAGACAAGAAAACACACCACTAGAGTGGACACAACAGAGTTCGAAGAATGGTCGATCCTCCCTTGAAGTTGCAGGATTTGGAGTCGCAAGTCAGCAATGTCATACGGAAGGCTTTGTGAAGTAGAATTAGCAGCCATGGGCAAAGAAGTCGCAACAGCGAAGAAGCAATCTGTGCGACATGGCAAAGTCGCAGCGGCTAGTGACAACAAAAAGACTCCGGGAAGACCCAGCGGCCAAGTAGATAGTATCTAGCGGCAAGGGCAAACTGCAGGAGAAGCGGCCAATCCGTAGCAAAACCACAGGCGGCAAAGCAGAGCCAGGCCGCAGCGGGAATTAAAGCCCACAGGTAGGCAGGAGCAGCGGAGAAGCAGCGGCTAGGGAAGGAGGCCGCGCCAGAGAGGGCCGCGGTTTAGGATAGAGGAGATCGCAGCGACAAAGAATCCGCAGCAAAGAAGTCAGCGACAAGAAGGTCGCCGCGAGAAGAAGAGAAGAGGTCGCCGCGACTAGAAGAGATCGGCAAGACTGGCCACGACCAGAAACGGAGCCTGCAGCGGTCACAGTGGCAACACACCAGCGACAAGAAGGGCCACGACCAGAAACGGATCTCGCAGCGGTTAGAGAAGGTCGCGGCGGACCAAAGCAGTACCCGCGGCAACTAGAGGCAGCGGACAAACGCAGTACCCAACACAAGAGAGGCCAAAGAACAGTCCGCAATGGTCTAAGGCCAGATCGCGCTATCAAGGGAGAAGGCCGAAGGAATGAGGAGACCGCACGGTTAGGGAGAGACGACTGCAGTGACAAGATAAACCAGTCTGTGCGGTTAGGGAGAGAAGACCGAGCGAACAGTCCGCGCGATTAGGGAGAGAAGACAAACCCAGCGGTAAGAGAACAATCCGCAGCGGCAAGGAGAAGCAACATGTGGTCAGATCGCGCGGCAAGGAGAGAGGACCGTGCGGCAAGAGAAGTGGATCGCGCGGCAAGGTAGTCCACGGAGCAGATTTGAGAAGCAACCCGCGGTCAGATCGTGCGGCAAGGGGAGAAGACCGCGCGGTAAGGTGGTCCACGGACCAGACTTGAGAGGGTATAAAATAATGGAGAGAGGGAGGGAAGAGGGGGAAGTGGATCCACGGAGAGGGAAAGATGCGGGTAGGAAAGAAGAGATCGCAGGTCGGTGCGGTTAAGGAAGGTAGAGACCGTCGGTCAGACCAGTAAGGTGGTGGCGGTTAGAAAAAAAGCAGGTCGGATCTTTGCCTCTGATACCATGTAGAAAAAGTTGAGAAAACCTTGTATATACTTCTTAAATCTGAAATTACAATTGTGAGTACTAATATATAGGGAGAGAGAGAGAAAACCCTATTACAAGATGTGAGACTAAACATCCTAGTTAAGAGGCTAAATGGACCTTTACTAATGGGCCTTTACATATATCATTCAACAAGTACAAATATATAGGGAGAAGAGAGAGAGAATCATCCCTTATACAAGATGTGAGACGGATACATGAGAAAGTAAAAAGACCTATAATGGGCCTCTAAATGGGTCTTTACAAAAAGTTTTCTAACACTCACACGCAAGCTGGAGCGTACAAGTCGTAAGCGTCAAGTTTGGATAAGAACTGATATTATAACGACCGAGAGGGGGCTTTGGTTAGGATGTCAGCAACTTGTCATGTAGCGGGAACATGTTCCAACTCTATCTTCTTCGATTGAACATTTTCCGAAATGAAATGACAGTCAACTTCACTATGCTTTGTTCGTTCATGGAAGACTGGATTTTTGGCACTATGTATCGTTGTTTGACTGTCACAAAATAAGGTTGCCGGAGATAAGAGTTTGAGTCCCAAATCATCACGAAGACTTTCAAGCCAGGTTAACTCAGATACAACAACCATAGTCCGATACTCGGCCTCAGCAGAGGATCGAGCAACAACGGTCTGCTTCTTACTACGTCAGGTTATAAGGTATCCCCCGAAGTATGTACAAAACCAGTTGTGAAACGCATATCATCCAGAGAATCTATGTAGTCGGCGTCAGAATACGCAACTAGAGATAGAGAGGTAGAGGGTTTGTAAACAAGTCCTTGTCCCGGAGCAGTCTTTAGATATTTGAGGATGCGCTCAACGGTTTGAAGATGAGATGTCCGAGGAGCATGCATAAAACAACTCACAACTCACACATCAAATGAGATGTCAGGTCGAGTAACTGTAAGATAAATCAGCTTCCCCACCAAGCATCGATAGTACTCTGGATTTGTAAGCAGTTGGTCAGAATCTAAACCATGTGCTGAGAGGATGTGATTTACATCCATAGGGGTGTCCGCAGGTTTGCACCCTGAGTAGTCAGCATCTTGAAGGAGGTAATACAGCACTTCGGCTGGGATAAGATGAGTCCATCAGGTCGTCTGGCGACCTCGAGCCCAAAAAAGTAGCGAAGATTTCCCAGGTCTTTTGTCTGAAATGCTGAGCTCAAATATTGTTTGATTTGTTACATTCTTGTAGAGTCGTCGCCAGTAATTAGGATATCATCAACATACACAAGGAGAATTACCGTGTTTGTTGGTTGATGATGGGTGAATAGAGAGAAGTCAGTCGAGCTTCGTGTAAAACCAACTTCGCGAACAACCTTGCTGAATTTTTCAAACCAAACACGTGGGGACTGTTTGAGACCATATATAGACTTCTGTAGATGACATACATGAGACTCCCCTGTGGTCTTAAATCCAGGAGGTTGGTGCATATAGACAGTTTCCTGCAGATCACCAATGAGAAAGATGTATTTAATATCCAACTGATGGAGAGGCTACTGGCGATGGACTGCCAAGGAGATCTGGACCCGAAGAGTATTCAACCTGGCAACCGGGGAGAAGGTTTCATCATAATCAAGGTCTTGCTGCTGAATGAACCTCCAAGCCACAAGACGAGCTTTTAGGCGGTCAACAGTCTCATCCGCGGCATGTTTGATAATAAAAACCCACTTGCAGCTGAGACAGGACTGGACGAGAGGAAGAGGAACCAGATCTCAGGTCTGGTTAGCCCAAAGGGCAGTCATTTCATCCTCCATGGCCGTCCGTCACCCCGAGTGTTGAAGCGCTTCCTGCACAGAGTTAGGAATAGAAATGGAGGAAAGAGAGACGAAAAAATGGTGGAGTGGTAGAGAGAGGCGATGTAGAGACACATAATTCGCCAAGGGGTGAGTCGTAGAGGTTGATGCAGGATCAGCAAGCCGCGAGATGCCATCTGTAGAGGGAAGCTGCTGCAGGGAAGTAGTATTGGACTTACGACGAGTATAGACACGAAGAGGTGGTGGAGGTAGAGAAGGGATCGGGAGAGGTGTAGGAGGAGGGGGTAGAGAGGGAGTCGTGACAAGAATGGCAGGACAAGCGGGAGTGGATGGTGGTGACGGGATAGAAGGAGAGTAGTGGAATGGTTGATCTTCAAGGAAGGTTACATCAGCTGAGATAATCAGCTTGCTATCGGTAGGTGAATAACAGACATAACCATTTTGAGTGCGGGAGTAGACAACGAGCATACATTTTGTGGCACGAGCAGCGAGCTTGTCAGTAGACGGACAAAGTTGGTGAACATAACATGCACAGCCAAAGACACGAGGTGTGAGAGAGAAGGGAGTCTTGGAAGGAAAGAGAAGACTAAATGGAGAAGCGAAGTCGAGGACGGACAAAGTCATGCGGTTGATGAGATGACAGACAGTAGAGACTGCAAAGTTCCAATATTCTGTGGGCACCTGCATTTGAAACATGAGGGATCGGGCGACATCAAGTAGGTGGTGATTTTTCCACTCGAGCACACAGTTTTGCTAGGGGTATAAGCACACGAGGTTTGATGTAGGATGCCAAACACGGTGCATAAATTGAAGAAGGTACGGCCAGTATATTCGCGAGCATTATTAGTGCGAAAAATTTTTAGCATAGTGGAGAATTACGTACGCGTCTCAGTTAGAAAAGTACGAAAAACAGATGTTAGTTCAGTACGATCATGTAGTAAAAATAATCGAGTGAGACGTGAGTAATCATCAATAAAGGTGACAAAATATTGATAGCCAAAAATACTGAGAACTTTATAGGAGCCCCAGATATCAGAATGAACTAAAGAGAACGGGGTATCACTCCGGGTACATGTAGGAGGGTAAGAAATACGATGTTTATCGTATATACATGATTCACAAGTAAACTCTTGCAGGGAGACATCAGGAAGAGCCTTCTTGAGAATCGGGAGGGGAGCGTGCTCAAGGCGGCGATGTCAGTCAATAGTGGAGACAGCAGAGAGGATGGTGGGTAAAACATCCAAGAGATACAGCTCATTCGACAGCCTCCCTTTACCAATGATACTCTGCGTGCGGCGATCCAGCACAACAAAAGAGGAAGGAGAAAATGTTTTACAGCAGTTACGTTCCTGAGTAAGATGACTAACTGATAACAAATTGAAGGGGGATCCCAGAACATGGAGAACTGAGGAGAGAGGGAGAATAGGAGTAAGCTGAAGATTATCCGCGCCAGCAACCGGAGTGGTGTCGCCATTGGAAACAGTGATGAACTTGGGATAAGCAGGTTGTATATACTGCGGTGGTCTCTGGTATGTAATGTGGTGAGTAACACCCGAATCCACGATCCAGTGGGGGCTATGAGAGAGGCAAGATATACCTTTAGAAAAAGACGCTACCGAGCCAGATGAGCGACTGATGACGCCTTGGAGTTGTTGAAGCTGGGTGCAGAGAGCATTGATATCTTGTCGGATAGAAGAATCAGAATCCTATGGAGTATCTGTGGGAGGAGGAGCAGCTGTAGTAGAAGCAGCAAGGTGTGGAGGTAGACCATGCTTGCGGTAGCATGTATCTTCAAGATGACCCTCTCGATCACAGTAAGTACATTTGAAACCGGAGCGCCCAGCATGTCCTCATCCCTGAGACGTGTGACGGCCTCCCCTAGTTGAAGAGCCACGAGTTGGAGCAGGAGTGGGTAAGAGTGGCTGCTAAAGGAGAGGCGGTGAAAAATTTGTAGGGGCCTCAGAAGGAGGTGTGACTTTGAGCAACATAGAGCAGACATCGGACAGGGAGGGCGTGGTGGAGGAGGAAAGAATCTGAGCCCGGACATTGTGTAGGTGAAGAGAAACTCAGGTCATTGTCATTGCAATCCCAATAGCTTCCTTTTGCACTTGTTGTGTAGCAAAAATTGTGGAGGGAGGCTGATGTTGTATCCATGCCTCAACTAGAGTTTTGGCCTTGGCAACGAGAGAGGTCAAATCACATGTTGTCCCGGGATCCAGAGCTTGAAGCGCAGAGATGAAATCGAACAAATGTAACAAGCTGTCTTTACTAGAGTAGAGAGAGTGAAGCTCCTCCCACATTGCCTTAGTCGTCTTATGATACATGGTCATGCGGTAGGGATCGGTGTCCATGGAATTGAGGATCCAAGATTGGACCCGGCCGTCATCACACAACCATTCGTCAGTAGGAGCAATGGGAACGTCCAGGGTAAGGTGATGAAGAAGACCTCTAGTTTGTAGAACACGACGAACAGAATGCACCCATTCCACAAAGTTGTGCTTCCCACTGAGAGAGATGATGGTGATCCGAAGCTCATCGCGGACTTCAGGAGAGGGAGTCGCTGCACGAGCGGGAAGAGAGGAAGCCGTCGTAGAGTCCATATCAACAAGAGGAGGGCGGCAAGGGCAAGCCGCAACAACTAGAGTTGCGAGTAGAGCAGCAGGGAGAAAGCAACAAGCCGCAGACAATCGGCTAGAGGAGCAGAGGTCGGTGAACAGCAGGCAAAGGCAACTAGGCCGCGCAAACAAAGAGAGAAGACCATGGCGGTTAGAGAGGCAGACCGCGGCGGTTAGAGAGGCAGACCACGGCGGTTAGAGATGCAGACCGCGGCGGTTAGAGATGCAGACCGCGGCGGTTAAAGAAAGCAAACCGCAGAGAGCGGTCATCAGCGGTCATCAGCGGCTTAAGGAGAAAAGGCGGGCTGAAGAGGCAGCGGGAAGAGAAGCAAGGACCAGGCCGCGCGACAAACAATCCGCACGATCAAAAAAAGGAGCACATGATATGCGGAAGAGAAGGCCAAACCCGCAACGGGTAGAAAACCAAGTCCGGAGCGGATAGAGAACACGGCCAAATTCGCAACTATAACAGGGCCAAGCCCGCAGCGGGTAGAAAACCAAGTCCGTAGCGGGTAGAACAGCAGCAAGCCCGCATAAGCCAGAGGAGAGGCACAACGGGTAGGGAGCAAAAGATCAGTCTGCACGATTAGAAGAGAGAGGTCGACGGAGGTTAGAAGAGAACCAATCCGCGCAAGAGAAAGGCTGAAGAAAACCGCGCAAGTTCGCAGGAGGCCGCAGCGGGTAGGAAAGAATCCGTCAGTCCGCGGCGAACAGCAAAAAGAGAAGCAACAGGTAGAACGTGCGAGAAGAGAAACTGGACCGGAGCGGTCAGAGTAGGAGCGGGGCCCAGACAAATCCCTATAAAAGGGAGTGAAGAAGGGAAGAGACGGGAGGGAGGGAAAAACGAGACCGCACGAAAGATTGCGGTTAAGAAAAAAGAGACAGAAGAGACTGCCCAAACGATGGCGGTTAGAAAAAACAGATTGTGGAAAGCGGAGTGGAGACCACGCCGGCGGTCAGAAAGAGGTTAACCGCCGGGAGGATCAGTTTGGCTCTGATACCATGTAGAAAAATTGAGTGAACCTTGTATATACTTCTTGAATTACAAATTACAAGTATGAGTACAAATATATAGGGAGAAGAGAGAGAGAATCATCCCTTATACAAGATGTGGGACTAATACATGAGAAAGTAAAAAGACCTGTAATGGGCCTCTAAATGGGCTTTTACAAACAGTTTTCTAATAAGTTTGATGAATCTAGAAGTTCAATAAATATCAAATTATTAATAGATTAATATATATATAAATTAAAAAGGATTAAATTTATAAATAATTACACATAAATAATTAAATAGTAAAATCCGATATACGAAATATCCCCCGATATATTAAAACCAACATGAAAAAACTAAACCGATCTGTCCCAGATATCCGACATCTACAACCTTGATCTACATAATAGAAAAAATATCACTTACTCTACAATTAGGTGCAAGTCCTGAGAAGATTTCAGAAATTTGTTGAAACTTACAGGAGTATCCAGTATTTTGCTAGCAGATACTGCAAGAGATGTTACTCCCCATGATTTGCTATGAGAACCCAAAAATTCACGAAGGCCCAAATCAAAAAGTCTTTTGGCATCTTCCTGAACTTTATTTACACCGTAGCGCAGTGGGCAAGACTTGGAAGGAAATTTATTATGCGGCTCAACGTCACCTGCCTACATAATACATGGACAATACAATTTTCACCATATGTTTGCGAAAAATAACACCTGGTATTTCAATTACCCAAGAGGAAAACAAATTAATTTCTTATTTACATATTAATGCCAAGACTTACCTTAAATGCCCTTGCATGCAAGGTTAAAGTGTGTGCAACTCTCTTATTCTGATCCAAGTCTAACTGAATGCGTTCACTCAATTCTTCACATAATTGATCAAGCCAGTGCTTAACCTTTAAGGAAAACAGCCAATTTAAGTCATTTACAAAATTAACACAAAGAACTAATAATTACATATTAATGGTGAGAATTATCAATGGTAGTAAAAAACCAAGGTTAAGAATATACACTGATTGTTACTTCAAAAATCTACCCTTGCCATCTCATTCAGTAGTCCAAATTATTAATTATCTACTGAATGTACTCAACTAATTTCAGTATTTATGCCAAAAAAATGAGATGTCACATGGTAATTAGAACTATTAACTATTCATGCACGCAATGTCATTATCTAGTTCAATTTCAAACCATTTTGAGATATGATATGTAATCTAAAAGAAACGTGTTTGTTACAGATAATATTCATGCCAAGAATGTATTGAAGTAGAGAAACTCCTGGGTTCGCTAACTGGGTTTGTAGATTCTCTATTGTTAATTTCTTTTTATAGATTTTAGATTTCATGGTGGGTGAATGGTGCAGGGATAAGCTGATTAATTTCCATGATTGAAGTTTAATTCACTGCACACTCCCAATGGTTATGTACCTTTAATCTCTTACGGAACAGAATATCTCGGTTAAAGCTGTTGAAAATTGAATCAATATTTGTTTTTTAATCATGTATTATTTTGAAAAGCAATAATATAAGCAAGCTTAAGACGAATCCTTCAAATTATGGAGGTTATTACCCTAAGGTGCAATATCATGCTTGTGGATAACTAGTTCCCTTTTGTTCCACATTAATAGTCATAAGGCCGTGTTCGTTTCGCATGTTTTAATAGGTGGGTTTTGATTTTACTTCAATGAAAACTGTAGAAAGAGGAAAAAGTAAACTTTGTATATCCACAAACTTGTTTACATTATGAGAGAATACACATATATATAGGAAGAGAGAGAGGATAAGAATCTCAAACACAAGATGTGGGATAAATCTAAAGCCAAGTGAGCTCCAATATTGGCCAAAATAACGGCCCTAAATACATGGTTTTTCCAACACTCCTCCGCAAGCTGGAGCGTACAAGTCGTAGGCACCAAGATTGGATAGAAACTGATGATATAATGGTCGTGGTAGAGCCTTGGTAAGAATATCAGCAACTTGCTAAGATGCAGGAACATGCTCCAATTCTAATTTCTTCAACTGAACTTTCTCTCGAACAAAGTGACAGTCAACTTCAATGTGTTTTGTTCGCTCATGGAACACTGGATTCTTAGCAATATGAATGGCAGCCTGACTGTCACATAACAGAGTTGCTAGTGAGGATAATTTAACTCCCAAATCCCCAAGAAGACTCTCAAGCAAGGTAAGTTCTGACTTCTGACACAACAGCTGTCATAGCACGGTACTCAGCCTCAGCAGACGAGTGAGCCACCACAGACTGCTTCTTACTGCGCCAAGTAATAAGATTTCCTCCAAAGTAGGTACAAAAACCAGTAGTGGACCGTCGATCATCCAGCGAGCCCGCATAGTCCGCATCAGAGTATGCAATAAGAGAAATAGAGGAAGATGACTTATACACGAGTCCTTGTCCAGGAGCCGTCTTCAAATACTTGAGAATATTGACGTCTTTTCTGGTTTATTGACGTATTTTCTGGAATGGGTTTAGTCCCACATTTGGGGCTACCTTTATTTGTATTCAGATCTCCTATTTATATCTCCAATAGTGGAAGAATAAATGATCTAATTTCTCTCATTTAATTTGGTATAAGAGTGAACCCTCTCTCCCGATCCCTAATCTTCGAACCGGTTCTCCCGCATCCCGCATCGTCGAACCCGCGACGTCTCCCGCATCACTGATCCCGCAGCTTCTCCCGCGACCGTCTTCCTCCACCGTGCCGATGTGAGGCCGACGCTTCTCCTGCGACCGTCCGACCACCCTCCTCCTGCGCCGCTCTGCCCGCATTCCTCCCGCGCCGCTCTGCCCGCCCTCCTCCCGTGCGCTCCCTTCTTCGCCGATCCCGCAGTTTCTCCGAGGGTTTTTCTGTCGGCTTTGTTTGGTGTTTCCCCACTCATTTTCCCTTTATTTTCTTCTCATGACCTAGATTTGTGATCTAAGGTCTTTCCTTTTTTTGGGATGGGATTTCTTTTTTGTGTTTGAGGATTTCTTGGCCTTTTCTCCCTTGGCGTTTTCCGTTTCTTTAGAGAGTTCTCTTGTTCTCATCTCATGGATTCCTCACCTCTTGTTTTGAATGATGGCTTTGCTCGGCGCATCACCACCACCCTTTTCAATGAAAAGAATTTTATCGCTTGGTCCAACTCCGTGTGTGTCCATCTTGTCGTAAATGACAAGCTAGATTGGCTTGAACCGAATGGTGTTCCCCGTCCTTCCGATGAAAACGGTATCCGTCAATGGCGTACGGAAAATTTCAAGATTTTCGGGTGGCTTCAATGCTCCATGGAGCCCCGCATTTATGAGCAATTCATACATTTCGATTCTGTGTCGTCGCTTTGGGCTGCCTTGACTCGTACTTACGGTCACACACACGTTGATACGCGAATTTACTCTGTCTTCCAAGAGATTTCTACTGCTCGTCAGGGGGATCGTTCGGTGCACGAGTATTTTACCTTTCTATCTGGGCGATTCCAGGAGCTTTCTGACCTCGAGCCACTTAGTGTTTTTCCACATCGAGAGGATGTGCTTGTTGCCAAGTGGAGGTAGGAGAAGCAGGAGACCTACCAGTTCCTGATGGGGTTACGGCCCGAGTTTGAGCAGATTCGGGTTCATATTGTCAGCATGAATCCACTTCCTGATATGTTGGATGCTTATTCCATGGTGGAGGAGCATGAGCGTTGTGCCCGCCTGACCGTTGTTTCATCAATTCCAACTTCTGTTCCTCTTTCAGACCAAATGGCCCTTGCTTCCGGTCGTATTTCTTCTGTGCGCGGGGGGAGTTACTACCTCTAAAGGTCGCGGGGGTGGTCGCGGCAGCCTATTTGCCTCTGTTCAGTGTCAACACTGCCTCCGGACTGATCATGAGAAGGTCGGATGCTAGTTGCTCTTTCCACACCTACGCTAGCAGTCTACCACCACTCGTGTTGCTGCCGCTACTTCTTCCAACTTTAGGGGCCAGCCTGATTCCGGTGCTCCGTCTAGTAGGGCCCCTTCCGCAGAATGGAGTCAGCTTATAGCTCAAGTGCAGCAGCTTCAGTCTCAGCTCCAGATGCAGTCCCCGTTTCAGACTTCGCACCAGTCTCTTCCTGCTCAGCAGTTGCTTGCCTCCTCGTTGTTCTCGTTGACTTCAGCGTTTGCGTCAGGTAACCCGACGGCCTTCCATGTCATTCAAGAGACGTCTTCCTCTCCCTGGGTGATTGACTCTGGGTCCACTTATCACATGACTGGTGAGACAAGCTTGTTCTCTTCTCTTGAATCTCCGAGCGTCCATCAGCAGGTTCGCCTTGTCGATGGCTCTGTGACCCCCATTCTTCACCGGGGCACAGTTCCCTTGTCTCCCTCCTCCTTAGCTTCAGTTCTTCATGTTTCCAAGCTTGTTTTAAATCTTCTTTCTGTTAGTCAACTGACTCGTTCGATGCACTGTTCGGTGACATTTTTTCTTTCTGGGTGTGTTTTTCAGGACCTGACCACGAGGAGAACTTTTGGCTACGTCCGTGAGCACGACGGGCTTTACCAGCTGGATCTTCCACCTCCATCGCCCTGTCTCTCACCCCCGTTCATCGATGCTGCTACTACTTCACCTGCTCTTTGGCATGCCAGACTGGGGCATGCGAGTCCTCAGATTGTGTCGTCTCTTTTTTCGAGTGTCTTGTTTGAGCACTATTTTCAGTGTGATGTGTGTCAGCTTAGCAAACATACACGTACTTCCTATCTTGTTTTGTTTCTCATAGTTTTGCACCGTTTGATATTTATTCATTCAGATGTTTGGGGGTCTGCCCCGGTTGTTTCTTATGATGGATTTTGGTATCTTGTTACTTTTATAGATGATTTTACTCGTTGATGTTGGGTCTATCTTATGCGTGTCAAATCTGATGTCTTTGATTTATATACTCAGTTTACTAATATGGTTAAGACTCAGTTTTCCTCTAATATTCGGGTCCATCGCTCCGATAACGGGGGGAGCATACCTCTTCCTCTTTCACAGTTTTCATTGCTAGCCAAGGAACCCTTCATCAATTCTCTCGTCCCTATACACCAGAACAGAACGGCATGGAGGAACGCAAAAATCGTCATCTCTTGAATGTGACACGGTCTCTTCTTCATGGATCTCACGTCCCCAAGTCGTTTTGGAGTGTCGCCCTTCTTACGGGGACCTTCTTGGTCAACCGTCTGCCTTGTCAGCCTTTAGCGGGTCGGGTACCCCTTAGTCTTCTATCTCCCCGTTGCCCTCTGTTTCCCGTCCCTCTTCGGGTGTTTGGGTGTGTGTTTTGCCCAATACCGTCGTCCGACTCGGACAAAGCTTGATGACAAAACTATCCGGTGCTTATTTTTGGGATATTCCTCCTCTTCCAAGGGCTATCGGTGTTTTGACCCCTTTTCTCGCAGGACTTTTCACTCATTAGATGTTACGTTCTTTGAGGATGTCCCCTTCTATGGTACCTCCCCTGTCCCTGTTGCACCTTCTGCTCCGCCACAGCCGGCTCTAATTGCCCTTTCTCCGCTGCACGACTCTCTTCCGTTGCAGACATACACTCGTGGCCCACGCGGGCCCTCACATATCCACCCCATTCTTCGGGATCCACTGGGTACGCCCAGCTCACATGACCTTGTGCCACATCCTCTGACAGGTGATGTTCTTCCCTCCTCTGACTTACCCATTGCACTTCGCAAGGGTAAGCGTTCTTATGTTACTGACCATCCTGTGGCAAGCTATGTGTCCTACCAGCGTCTTTCTCAGGGTTACCGGGCTTTCTTGACTGCTACCGACCAGATCAGAGTTCCGAGTTCGATGACTGAGGCGTCCCAACACCCTGAGTGGGTGGCGGACGTGGAGGATGAGATGTCCGCACTACAGAAGGCGGGCACCTGTCGTTTGGACCCTCTTCCTGCAGGACGGAAACTGTTGGCTGTCGTTGGGTTTACACTGTCAAGTATAATGCCGACGGTTCTCTTGACCGCTACAAGGCCTGTCTTGTCGCGAAGGGCTTCACTCAGACTCCTGGGGATTATGGCTTGACCTTTGCCCCGGTGGCCAAGTTATCTACTGTCCGGGATTGAGGTATCTGGGTTTCCTTTTTTTTCATCCTATTTATTTTCCATCGGCTTGTGTTCCAACGAGATTCTTCGTATCGCCAACAAGTGTTCTGATGCCACATATGAGTAACCCACAGAGGACTCATGACCACTCTGGCTCGCTGAAGATCACCAACGTGCCTCTTAATAGGACCAATTATCTTAAATTTTCTTGTGTTGCTCAGCAAGTTATTCGTGACCATCAGATATATGGTTACATTGATGGGACTATGGTTGAGCCACTCAAGATTGATCCATGAGGTGTGATTCTGATAACTCCCTGATTGTCGCATGACTCCTTCACTCAATATACCCCAAGGTTTTTTGGGGTTGTATGCTTATGAATTATGTTTATGAGATCTAAACATGTGCTCGTTAGACCTACTTGTAGATTAGCAATATCATTCAAGTGCATGAGCTCACTCGTCGAATTTTTGATCTTAGGCAAGGATCCATGAATGTCTCCTCTTATTTTTTCCGAGTTTGAAAGGTTGTATCACAAAGTGGATTACATAGTCCCCTTCTATGGTCTCTCTCACTGTCTGCTAAGGGTGGCCTCTTCATCAGATGGACGTGAAGAATGTCTTTCTCAATGGCGATCTTGCTGAGGAAGTTTATATGGATCCGCCCCCCGGTTACAAGCTTCAGGGGAAGTATTTGGGTCGTGTTTGCCTTTTGTAGAAGTCCTTGTATGACCTGAAGCAGTCTCGTCGTGCGTGATTTAAGCGGTTCGGTGTTGTTGTGCTTCAAAGTGGGTTAACCAGATATCATGTCGACCACACGTGCTTTGTTCGGACTATTGTGGATGGTCGTATGGTCATTATTCTTGTCTATGTGGATGATATCATTCTTATCGGTGACGATAGCTCGAGGATACTTCAAATCAAGGGAGTTCTTCAGAAAGCATTTGAAGTGAAAGATTTGAGGCCTCTGAAGTACTTTCTCGGGATTGAGGTTGCCAGATCACAGCAGGAGATCTCTTTGTCTCAGCGCAAGTATACACTCGACCTCTTAAGTGATACTGGCCTTCTTGGGTGCTCTCCTGTGTCTACACCCATGGATCCGAACCACCGATTACACGCCGAGTCTGGAGATCCTCTCCCTGAGCCGGGCAAATACCAGCGTCTTGTTGGCAGACTTATCTACTTGACCAACACACGCCGCGACATTAGCTTTGTTGTAAGTGTGGTCAGTCAGTTCATGCATGCTCCACGGACTTCTCACCTTGATGCAGCGTTTCAGATCCTCCACTACCTGAAGGAACCTCCTGGTCTCGAGCTTTTCTACCGTTCATCTCCCTCCCCCGGTCTCACATGTTACACAGATTCTGACTATGCCGGTTCCCTTACTGATCGACGGTCTACTTCGGGGATGTGCACTTTCTATGATGGCAATCTTATTTCCTGGAAAAGCAAGAAGCAGAGTGTTGTCTCCCGCTCGCCTGTTGAGGATGAGTACCGGGCTATGGCCCATGGCGCTACTGAACTCCTTTGGTTGCGTACTCTCTTGACCGAGCTTGGTTTTCCACCTTCTGGTTCCTCGACACTTGTTTGTGTTAACCAGTCCGCTCTCATGCTAGCCTCAGACTCTGTTCTGCACGAGCGGACTAAGCATATTGAGGTTGATATTCACTTTCTCAGGAAGCACATCCGTTCAGGAACTCTTGAAGTGTCCTATGTTCCCTCCACAGAGCAGATTGTAGATGTCTTCACTAAGGTGGTTGGGCCTTCCAGACTCCTCTCTAACTGTGGCAAGTTGGGTTTGCTTGATCTATTCACGCCAGCTTGAGGGGGAGTATTGACATATTTTCTGGTTTATTGACATATTATCTGGAATGGGTTTAGTCCCACACTGCGGGCTACCTTTATTTGTATTTGAATCACCTATTTATATCTCCAATAGTGGAAGAATAAATGATCTAATTTCTTGTTAGGAGAAGAAGGAGGAGGGAGATAGAATTCTAGAGAAGATTTGAAAATTAGGGTTAAGGAGGGTAGAGCAGAGGGAAAACCTGAAATATTCTTGCTTGCCTCAAAAGGGGGGTTCCGGGTATATTTATACCCGGACCCAAGGCCGGCCGGCCAAGGGGGCCGGTCGGCCCCAATGGGGGCTGAACCGAGTTGGTTCATCCCTCGAGGGCCGGTTCTTCAAAGAGTGGGGGCTGAACCCGTTGGTTCAGCCCCGTTGTTGCCTTCGCATCTCTCCCACCGTCTCGTGTACTGATGCCCAAATAGCCAGGCTTCGTCTGGGGGCGTAACATTCCCTTCCCATAGAGAATCAGCTTGTCCTCAAGGTGGTAATCGGGGTAGAGCTCTCGAAACTCCAATAAGTCGACCCAGGTGTTGTGCTCTTCGGTTAGATTCTTCCACTTGACTAGTAACTCAGAACAGAACGTCGTGTCTCGGCGCTTCCACTTGATCAACAAAATGTCTTTAGGGACCGGGCGTAGCTCGCCCGTACTGGTAGTCTCGGGCAAGAGGAGACTGGGTTGAATAGTGTCGCTGATTTTCTGCTTTAACAAGGAGACATGAAAAGTTAGATGTATCCGCGATCCTTTGGGCAATGCCAACGTATAAGCAACCGGCCCAACCCGTCGGGTGATCCGGAAGGGACCATAGTAATGGGGTGCCAGCTTCTGGTTCGTCTGTTGTGCCACAGACAACTGCCAGTAGGGGCGGAGCTTAAGAAAGACCTCATTCCCCACCTGAAACTCTCGATCCGTCTGATGCTTGTCAGTCTGTGCCTTCATACGATCCTGCGCTGTCCGGAGATTCTCGCGCAAAGTGGCGAGTGTGCGGTCACGATCACGGAGTGCACGGTCAACCGCGGCCAACGTCGTACTACCCGGCTTATAACTGCTCATTGAAGGAGGAGGACGACCATACACGACCTCAAAGGGGGTTAGCTTGCTGGCTGAATGGTAAGAAGCGTTGTAACAGTACTCAGCCCAATGCAACCAACTCGTCCAAGTGTGCGGCTCATCCATAACGAAGCAGCGGAGGTATGTCTCCAGGCCGCGATTGAGTACCTATGTCTGGCCATCTGTCTGTGGATGGTGGGCCGTGCTGAAATGTAAAGAAGTCCCGTGTAAACGAAACAGCTCCTTCCAAAAATTGCCAACGAACGTTGAATCACGATCCGAAATGATTGCCCGAGGTATGCCATGAAGGCGGACAACCTTGCGGGCAAAAAGAGCGGCGACAGATTCGCCGGTGTACGGATGGCTCAGGGCGAGGAAATGTCCGTATTTGGACAACTTATCGAACACCACCAAAATGACGGACTTGCCTTTGGACTTGGGTAGACCATCAATGAAATCCATGGAAACAGTATCCCAAATCTGGTGTGGAATCTCCAAGGGTGTAAGTAACCCGGCTGGGAAGTGGTCTCATATTTCTGGCGCTGGCAAGTGTCACACTGCTGAACAAATAACTGAATATCCCGACGCATCCCTTTCCAAAACACATTGGCCCGTGCGCGCTAAAGAGTGCGGAGAACACCGGCGTGACCCCCCGTTAGTGACGAATGGAACTCATGCATCATGACCGTCCGCCACGCAGACTGTGAGGGAATGACCACGCGACCCCGATAGTAAAGCCTGTCATTCTGGAGATGGTAACCTGGAACTGTCGCACGCGCCTGACGCAGATCCTCGACAATAGTCTGCAACTCGCGATCATGCTGCACCTCCTCCTGGATCTCATTAATGGAATCTAACAGTGGAGTAGAAATCTGGGCAAGGGCACCCTCAGGCAAGCGGGACAACGCATCAGCAACCCGGTTGTCCTTTCCTTGCCGGTAGACAACTCGTAATCATAGCCCAGAAGCTTGGTAACCCACTTCTGTTGGAGAGGTGGAGAGACCTGCTACTCCAAGAAGTGTTTGAGACTTTGATGATCCGTCCGGATCTTGAAGTGTCGTCCCAAGAGGTAAGGCCGCCACAACGCCACAGCATGAATCACCGATAACATCTCCTTCTCATACGTGGACAACCCCAGCATCCGGGGAGCTAACGCCTTGCTGTAGAAGGCTATGGGTCGCCCTTCCTGCATCAGCACAGCCCCAAGCCCTACTCCGGAAGCATTAGTCTCCACGATAAATTCCTTGTTGAAATCTGGAAGTGCAAGGACCGGTGTTGTCGTCATCGCTTTCTTGAGCGCCTGGAAGGCCTCCTCAGCCTCCTCCTACCAGAGGAAGGCGTCTTTCTGCAGCAACTGGGTAAGAGGCCTGACAATCTTGTCATAGTCTATCACAAAGCGACGATAGTAGCCCGTGAGGCCTAAGAAGCCCCGCAGTGCCCGAATAGTCTGCGGCCGCGGCCAGGCAAGCATACTTTCAATCTTTTGGGGGTCAGCCTTGACGCCTTGAGCTGAAACGAGATGCCCCAAGTACTCCACCTACTCCTGACCAAAGGAACACTTGGATCGTTTGTCATAAAGCTGGTTTTTGCGGAGAATAGAAGACTTCATCGACATGGGCCAAGTGCTCCTCCCAACTGGCGTTGTAGATGTGAATGTCATCAAAAAAGATCATCACGAAGCGCCGTAGGAGCTCCCGAAAGATCTCGTTCATGTTAGCCTGAAAAGTGGACAGCCCCCCGGTCAAGCCGTTGGCCATCACTAGGAACTCGTAGTGATCGTCGTGTGTTCGGAAGGCCGTTTTGTGGATATCTTCTTCCCGCATTAGCATCTGATAATAGCCGGATCGCAAATCCATCTTGGTGAACCGCTGTGCTCCATGTAGCTCATCCAACAATTCTTCAATCAAAGGAATGGGGAACTTATCCTTCACGGTAACACTGTTCAGTGCGCTGTAGTCGACACAAAACCGCCACAAACCATCCTTCTTTTTAACCAAGATGATCGGAGCGGAGAAAGAACTCGTACTGGGGCGGATGATCCCTGCAGCTAACATTTCCCGGACACTGCGCTTGATCTCAGCCTTCTGCATGTAAGGATATTTGTATGGCCGAACGTTGGTAGGCTCCGCTCCCCCCTTAAGCACGATCTGGTGGTCCCGAAAACGCGGTGGTGGAAGAGTACGGGGCTCCTGAAATATGTCAGCATACCGATCGAGAAGAGACTGCATCTGGACGGGTACCTCAGATGCCCCCGTGTCGCCCTCCCTTATTCCCAACAGCACTGTCATCACACTTCCTTCCTCGACAAGCCGCTGAAGACTTCGAATAGATATCTCCTTAATCGTAGACGCTTTGATGCCCTTCAAACAAAACTGCTTCCCGTGCTGTGAGAACTCTATGGTCATGTGATCCCAGTCAAAAGTGACTCGTCGAAGTTGGCATAGCCAATGCACTCCCAACACCATATTGGAACCTCTGATCGGAAGAAGGTAAACATCGGTTCGTCCCGTGTACCCTTGTATGTTGAGCTCCACCTACCTCAATACTCCTTCACACTGCAGTTTGTTACCATCGGCCACCATAACCTGAAAGGACGCCCCTTGATCCACCACGTGTCCCAGTCTGCGCGCCACCTCAGGGTGGATGAAATTGTGGGTACTCCCGCTGTCAATCAGAATCGTCACATTTTCCCTCCGGATCCTACCTGCCATGTGAATAGTGAGGGGGGCCAAGCAGCCCTCCATCGCCTGTAGCGAAATCCCGAACTCGGTCACTGCCAACTCCTCTGTCAGCTCCGGCTCAGGACCCTCGACCAGCTCCTCTTCCCCGTCCTCAGGTAGCATGAACACCTGAACTTTCTGACATTTGTGCCCAGGAACGAACTTCTCGTCACAGTTGAAACACAACCCTTTGTCCTTCTGCGCCTGCAGTTCCGTCCAAGTCAGCTGAGTGACAACCGGCTTGCTTGGACCTTGTGGTTCTTTCCTGACCACAGCCGTGGTGGTAGTGGTCGTAGTACGTGCTGTGTTGCGGGTACGTTGCTCGTTGTAACGTTCTTCCTGTATCTAAGCAAGACTGATCGCATGGTTTAAGCTGCGGGGCATGTAGGACTGTATCTCATCCCGCAAATAGTCCTTGAGACCCGACACAAAACAACTGAGCAACGTCTTTTCTTCCCACTGTACTCGGTTCGCCAACTTCTCAAACTCAATGTGGTACTCCATCACGGTACCCTTCTGACGAAGCTTCTACAAAAGTGTCTCAAAGTCCTCGTACTCCAACGGCCCAAAGCGAGCGGTAAACCCGTCCACAAAGTCCGTCCAGGGCACATAATCCTTGCCCCTCAGAAACCACTGCACCCATTGAAAAGCATCATCTTCCAGATGAAACAATGCTAACTGTACCCACTGGCCTTCGGGAACTTCCTGATAACTGAAGAACAGTTCTGCCTTCTGCAACCACTCCAAAGCATCGCCGCCATGGAACTTCGGAAAATTCATGCGTGTCAGCTTTGGCGGCATGTACGGCCGCTGGCCGACCTGTCCACGTCATCCCGCCTCTTGTCCATATCCCGGCGGCCTCCTTGGTTCTTCGTGTGCAAAAGGCATGCCCGGGAAGCCATGGAGAAACGGCTCGGCCGCCGGAGCACCTCCCCACCGCATGCCTCCCCTTGCCGGATGAGGTAGCAGGCCCTCCCCTCCTCCATATGGGGGAATCGGCCACCCATCACCTCTAGCGCCCAAATCGCCCGAGCCACCCCCACCGATGCTGAAACCCGCTCTACCGACCCCGGAGCCACCTCCGCCTGCGTTGTACCCGTCGGGGCCAAATCTGGCCGCTCCGATCCCGCCGGGGCTACCCCCAGATGCGCCGAACCCCCCGACGCCTCCCGTGCCTGATCTGAACCCTCTGAAGCCTCCCGCGGTCGATCCGAACCCTCCGCTGCCTCTTGTGCCCGAGCCGACCCTGCCAGGGCCACCCCCTCCTGTTCCGACCCGGGCGACGCCTCCCGTGCTCTATCCGGCGCCCAGCGCGATGCCCTCTCCCCTTATCGGGCCGGCCTGCCCTCCGTTAGCGCCGATCCGGTGCGGATCGACTCCTGCAGCGGGAGATCCGCCCAGATCCTCCTCCATCACGGCCTTACCCTTCAGGTTTTGTGCCAACAACGCCATGATCTCTTCCATTCGGGTGTCAATCCGTTCTTCGAGCCTTTGGGTGGAATTTTTCACGTTTTCCTCGATTGCGGCCACCGAATCCGTCAATCCTACGAGATTTTCCTCTAGGGTTTCAAAGCGGTTGATTTCCTCTTGCGTCCGAGTGGTCACCATGGTAGAGAAAAGAGCCTCTGATACCAATTGTTAGGAGGAGAAGGGGGAGGGAGATAGAATTCTAGAGAAGATTTGAAAATTAGGGTTAAGGAGGGTAGAGAAGAGGGAAAACCTGAAATATTCTTGCTTGCCTCAAAAAGGGGGGTTCCGGGTATATTTATACCCGGACCCAAGGTCGGACGGCCAAGGGGGCCGGCCGGCCCCAATGGGGGCTGAACCGGGTTGGTTCAGCCACCGAGGGCCGGTTCTTCAAAGAGTGGGGGCTGAACCCGTTGGTTCAGCCCCGTTGTCGCCTCCGCATCTCTCCCGTCGTGTCGTGTACTGACGCCCAAATAGTCGGGCTTTGTCTAGGGGCGTAACATTTCTCCCATTTAATTGAGAATGCGTTCGACTGCCTGAAGATGAGAAATCTATGGGGTATGCATAAATCGATTAATCACTCCAACTGCAAATGAGATACCAGGTCTCGTAACTGTTAGATATATCAGTTTTCCTACAAGACGTCGATAGTACTCGGGATTTGGAAGCAGTGAAGTCAGATCCATGAGCACATAACTTGTAGTTGATCTCCATCGAGGTTTCGGCAGGTTTACATCATGACAGGTCAGCATCTTGCAGAAGGTCAATGCAGTACCTTCATTGGGATAAGACAAGGCCATCAGGTCGCTTTGCTACCTCAAGTCCAAGAAAATACTGAAGATTTCCCAAATCTTTGATTTGAAAGACAGAGTTTAAGTACTGTTTAACTTGTTGTATCCTTGTGGAGTCATTACCAGTAATCAAAATGTCATCCACATAGACTAGAAGAATGACAGTCTCGGTTGATTGATGACAAGTGAAAAGGGAGAAGTCTGCAGAGCTTCTCTTGAAGCCAGCCTCATGAACGGCCTTACTGAACTTTTCAAACCAAGCCCGAGTTGACTATTTGAGACCATAGATAGATTTTCGGAGCAAACACACACGAGACTCCCCTGTGGTCTCAAACCCGGGCGGTTGATGCATGTAAACTGTCTCAAGAAGGGCACCATTTAGAAAAGCATTTTTGATATCTAGTGTAGGGGTCATTGGCGATGAACAACTGAGGAGAGTAGAACCCGAACAGAGTTTAACTTGGCGACTGGGAAGAGAGTTTCGTCATAATCAAGGTCGTGTTGTTGAGTAAACCCGCGAGCCACAAACCGAGCTTTCAAACGATCAACTGTCTCATCCGCCGCATGTTTGATTGTAGAGATCCACTTGCAAATGACACAACTATGTCCAGGAGGGAGAGAGACAAGATCACAAGTCTGATTTGCCCAGAGAGCAGTCATTTTATCATCCATTGCAGCACGCCACCCCGGATGCTGGAGAGCCTCCTGTACAGAGTTAGGCATAGAAATGGAGGAGAGAGAGCAAATGTAAGAAGAGGTGGAGATATGCGATGTAAAGATACATAATTGTCAAGGGATGAGCGGTAGAGGTTGATGCCGAATCAAAAATCCGCGAGACTACACCAGTAGAGGAAAGTTGTTGCAGGGCTTCAGTTTGTGGAGGACGATGAGTGTAAACCTGAATGATAGGTGGTTTGGAGGGGGCGGGTGGTGTAGTAGATGTGGGAAGAAGAGGTGGAAGTGGAGATGTAACGGGAACTGTGGGCCGAGGTAGAGGAGGAAGAAGAGGATCAGTAGGAACGGTGTGATATGGTTGGTCTTCACAAAAAGTGACGTCAGCAGACACAACCATCTTACCAACGGTAGGAAAATAGCAGACATATCCCTTTTGGGTGCGAGAGTATCCAACGAACATAGCTTTTGTAGCACGTAGGGCAAACTTGTCATTTGGTGGACCAAGGTTATGGACATAACAAGTACATCCAAACACACGAGGTGTGAGAGAGAAGAGAGCCTTGGATTGGTAAAGGAGAATGACGGGGGCCACAAAGTTGAGGATAGACGAGAGCATGTGATTGATAAGATGGCAGGCAGTAGAAACAGTAAAGTTCCAATAGAGAGGAGGAACTTGTATTTGAAACATGAGAAATCTGACAATATCAAGGATGTGACGATTTTTTCGTTCTGCTACGCCATTCTGTTGAGGGGTATAAGCACACGAAGTCTGATGAATAATACCAAACTCGGCGCACAGATTGGAGAAGGTTCGGCTGGTATACTCACATGCGTTATCAGTACGGATAATTTTTAAACAAGTGAAAAATTGAGTGCGAGTCTCCGTAAGAAATGTACAGAAGGTCGATGGGAGTTTGGCACGATCACGAAGTAAGTACAACCAGTTAACCCGTGAGTAATCATCAATAAATATTACAAAGTAAGGATAACCAAAAACACTAGGAATTTTATATAGTCCCCAACTATCAGAATGCACTAATGAAAAAGGAGCATCGCTCCGAGTACAGGGAGAAGAAAAAGACACACGATGTTGTTTGCTAAAGATACAAGATTCACAAGAAAACTCCTGAAGAGATATATTTGGAAGAGCTTTCTTGAGAATCTGGAGAGGAGCATGTCCAAGACGACGATGTCGATCAACAGAGGAGACAGTAGAGAGAGCAGTAAGAGAAATATCCAGAAGATACATCATGTTGGGCAGCCGCCCCCTACCAAATATATTCTGCGTTAGTCGATCCTGCACAACAAAAGAAGAGTGTGAGAAGGTTACACAACAATCAAGATCCTGATTAAGACAGCTAACAGAGAGGAGGTTAAAAAGGGATCCTGGAACATGAAGAACCGAGGATAAGGAGAGGGATGAAGTAAGAGGCATATGAGCAGTGCCAGAAACCGGGGTCATGTCACCATTAGCCACAGTAATGAACTTGGGATAAGCATAATCTAAGTATTGAGGTGAGGTGGATTCTGCATAGAGAGATGATGCGTGGCTCCCGAGTCCACAATCCAGTGAGAGTCTTATGAGAAGCAAGATATACCTTCATTAGAGATCGAGGCCACTGATCCAGAGAAGCGACTAACCACCCCTTGTAACTGTTGGAGTTGAGCATGCAAAGCAGCAATATCTTCACTGGTGGCGGAGGGAGATGTGGTAGTAACCGAAGCAGCAAGGTGAGGAGGCAAACTATGCTTGCGGTAGCAGGTGGCCTCAAAATGACCGTCCTGGCCGCAGTGGGAACATTTAAAGATGGTACAGCCTCCACGGCCCCGTCACTGAGAATGGCGACTTCCACGAGCCGGTGGACCACGAGCAGAAGGAGCAGGCGTAGCCGTGGGCTGCTGGAGGAGAGTTGGAGATAGAGTCAGAGCATCTGGGGATGGAGTAACTTTTAGAAGCATCGAGCAAACGCCCGAGAGGGACGGGGTAACGGCGGAAGATAGGATTTGAGCTCGAACACTATGAAGATGTGGAGGAACACGAGTCATCATCATTGCAATCTCAACTGTTTCTTTCTGTACACGTGTAACTAAATCCGTGGTGGGAGGCTGATGTTGTATCCATGCCTCCACAAGAGTTTTAGCTTGAGCAACAAAAGAAATCAAGTCACGCATAGCCCCAGGGTCAAGGGATTGAAGATCGGTAAGGATGTCGAATAAGTGTTGAAGACTGTCCTTACTAGAGTAGAGGGAGTGAAGATCCTCCCACATGGCGTGAGCCGTCTCGTGATACATGATCATCTGATACGGCTCGGTATCGAGAGAATTGAGAATTCAAGATTGGACACGTCCATCGTCACGGATCAACTCGTCGGAAGGAGCAGTGGGAGGAGTCCTGGTCAGGTGATGAAGGAGTCCTTTAGTTTGCAAAACATGACGAACTGAGTGAACATATTCAACAAAATTCGGTTTGTCACGGAGAGAAATGGTGGTGATCTGAAGTTCATCACGAAGCTCAAGGGGAGCAACATTAACACGTTCAGGAAGAGAAGAAGCAGTAGTCGAATCTGAAGCCATGTGGACTAAGACTAAGCCCGACGACTAGGCGAACTACCCGAGCGGTTAAAAGAGACCGGCGACTAGGGAACTGCCCGAGCGGATAAAAGAGACTGGCAAGACACAGCAGACCGTGGCGGCTAGAGCAAGAACGGCCAGACCGCGGCTAGAGCAAGAACAAACAACCCACAAGAATGGCCAGACCGCGGCTAGAGCGAGAACGAACAGCAGTCCGCGGCTAGAACGAACAGCAGTCCGCGGCTAGAACGGATAGCAGTCCGCGGCTAGAACGGACAGCAGTCCGCGGCTAGAACGGACAGCAGTCCGCGGCTAGAATGGACAGCAGTCCGCGGCTAGAGCGAGAACGAACAGCAGCGAGACCGCGACTAGAGAGGCAACAGTCCGCGGCAACGAACAATGCGGCAAACAGCAGTCCGGGAAAGGCAACAAGAACCAAGGAGACCAAGGCGATTTGAAAGAACAAAGTGGGCGATCAGAGAAGGCAGGCGGCCTCAGCGAGCAGCGAGCAAGACTAGGGGAAGCGACAAGGGGCTGATCGCAACAAGAAAGGAGAATCAGAGAGAAGACTACAGAGAGAAGTAGCGATCTGAGAGCAGTGAATAGCAGAGAGGCGAGCAGAGATTACTGGCGGCCAGAGGGCAGCGGACAAGCGAACAGCGATCAGGCGACAAGCAGCAAGACCGCAGCAGACAAGCACAGACCGCAACGGGCACAGAGCAGCAAACAACGAACAGTTCGAGCTGAGCTAATAGAATCAGCAACACAGACCGCAGCGGACAAGCAGTCAAACTCAAACCGCAGCGAACAAGCACAGACCGCAGCGGACAAGCACAAAGCAACAAGACGTGTGGTTAGAGCAGAACGCAGCGAACAGAGGAAAGCAGACCGCACGAGGCCAAGTCAGTGGGACCCAGCAGCGAAAGCTATAAAAATACGAGGATAGCCAAAGCGGAAGAAGGAACAAACTCGCCGAGAACCCTGCAGATAGAGACAAGCTATCCGGTAGAGATAGAAGAGGAGACCGGCAGGAAGGGGCGGTTAGAAAAAGGGAAGACCGCACAAAGAGTGGCAGTTAGGAAGGGAGGAAGACCGCACAAGGAGTGGTGGTTAAGAAATGGAAGCCCGCATAGAAGGACCGATTTGTGCCTCTGATATCATGTAGAAAGAGGAAAAAGTAAACTTTGTATATCCACAAAATTGCTTACATTATGAGAGAATACACATATATATAGGAAGAGAGAGATGAGGAGAATCTTAAACACAAGATGTGGGATAAATCTAAAGCTAATTGAGCTCCAATATGGGCCAAAATAATGGGCCTAAATACATGGTTTTTCCAACAAAAACCAAAAATCGTGTTCGTTTAGCCTATTTGAGCATCGTTTTTTATTTTATTTGAAAACCGGTAACCTCTGGTTAAAAAACCTCTAGCCCTGAAACTTACCTGATTTGCTCGGTTTTCATCCAACGCCTC